>CM053399.1:48511166-48848499 GCA_028644305.1 Xerus rutilus
ATCCTTAACCCATCCATGCCCCTGCATGATGGTGCACTCATTTAATTCCAGTGATTCAGA
Organism: Xerus rutilus; assembly: GCA_028644305.1. Taxonomy (NCBI): domain Eukaryota; kingdom Metazoa; phylum Chordata; class Mammalia; order Rodentia; family Sciuridae; genus Xerus; species Xerus rutilus. The sequence continues at coordinate 48,511,227 of CM053399.1, forward strand.
GGCTGAGGCAGGAGGACCACAAGTTTAAAGCCAACCCAGGAAACTTAGTGATACCTTGTCTCAAAATAAAATTAAGAAAGGGCTGAGGGTATAGCTCAGTGATAAAGCACTTGCCTAGCATGCATAAGGCCCTGGATTTGGTTAAAAAAAAAAAAAAAAAAAGGTCCTTAACCCAATTGGACAGGGATTTGTCAGGGGTCCTGTGGCATGGAGCTTGGATAAAGAAGCTCCGTGACTTTGTCCCTGACTTTGTGTGTCTGTTTATAGACCTAAACCACATTTTCAATTTCAGAGCATCTGGTCTTTAGGAGTAGGAAGGGAGCATGAAGGGTGGACCCTGCCAGTGGTCCTATAGTTGGAGCAGTTAGGCTATAATGGCCAAGGTTAAGGTCAGGATAAATATCTGACTGAGCTCACCAGGGAGGTCCTGAACTGTGAGGCAGTCTTAGACAAGGGTGGCAGCCTATCTTAATCCCCTTGCCCTTAGCTCCCTTATCCAGCTGTGCCCTCAGCTGGAAAGGGCCCTGATGCTTCTGCATATCCCTCCCCCTCCAAGGATCAGATCTTCATGTGAACACCAGGAAACTCCTTAAAGCAAGGATGGGAAAGGGGGTACATAGAGGCTCACTCTTGGCCCTGGGTCAAGGCCAAGTTCCTATCCTGGGCAACTTTTCAGCAACCTAGGACATGACAAAACAGAATTTGGAATTGGAAACTTGGAACTTGAAGAAAATATCAATATCTATTGACTGATGGGGGAATCAGGGACTCAGTATATATTAGTTAGGAAAAAGGCTAAGCTGCTGTAACAAGGAGATCTCAAACTACAATGGCTTGAATAAGATGGAATTTTATTTCTCTCTCATAACAGGAGATTTAAAAGTCCAAGTTGGCAGGGCTCCTCCACAAAAAGCACTCAAAACACCCTTCCATATTACCTCTCTGCATTCCTTAGGGTGCTGTTCTTATCTGCATCCAACACCCAGATTCCAGCTTGTGAGAAGAGAGGAAGACAGCAAATCCTGGACAAGCAACTTCCTTGCAAGCAAGAGAGGCAAAATCAAACAAAACAAAACAAAAACAAAAAAACTACACCTATTGCAAAGGAAGTTGGAAAATATGAAATAAGGTTCCCAGTTGGGTACGCCCATGCAGGAAGCAGGGGAGGGCAGACGTCAAGTGTGCCAGCAGTCTGCCACACTCATGAAGAGCAATTGCTTGAGATCTGTAAAAAGTAGAATCAGAATCAGGATCTAGATCCTAGCTATTGCAACCAAGTCAGAGGCCCCAGGCCTGTACCTGTGAGCTCTGAGGATTTAAATTAATAGTCTTTCCCCAGACTGGGGTTAGCTCAATCTGCTTGGCTTGGGCACATCCAGTGCAGGCTCTGGGTGATGGCTGATTGTGACCTCCAGCCCTGACAGGACTCAGATAATCCTATGATTCACCACAAGTGCTGGCCTGAGCATAGGGGTTCAAAGCCTGGCTTGGAGCAGTCCAGGCAAGTTCAGGTAGCAGCAGTCATGGAGGAATATGTGATTCCAAGGGAATGGGTTTTTCTCCCAAAGTTTATATTATTGGAGAGCTGACAGGGCCTCTCACACAGGTTGGATACTGGGTGAGAAGGAACCCCTCTGAACTCTTGGATCCTACAGCAGAGGTGGGGCAGGAAAACCTACTAAGGGTCTGGAGGAGGACAGCCAGGAGGGAAACCAGGAGTGCTCCCCCACCAGCTCCACCTACCATGGTCCCTGCCTGCAGCATTAAGGAAGACTGTTTCTGAGATGCATGTGCTGTTGGGACATGTGGCTGTAGCTCCAAGGGGACCACCTGCGTGTGGGTGTGTTCACTCTGGTGAGCCTGTCGGGAAACAGTCTGTTCTCTGGGAGTGAGTCACTGTGTTCAGTCCCACAGACCAGTCGGTTGGAGTCCATGAATGAAGCTCATGGACCAGTTCCAGGCTCAGGAGCACTTGACACCGCCTGACCTCTCAGACCCAGTCCAGGATCACTTGGGGTCTCCAGTCCTCAGTGGATGAGAGGGACGAGAAAGGGATCAAATGGCTTCTAATTGTGCAAAATGGGGGTTTGAATTGAGATTCTGAAGTTGCAGTTTACACTTGGGCTTGGTTGGTGGTCATTTGTAGCCTCAAAGGCAACTCTGGGGGCTTTGGTGAATCTTGGCGAGGGTCAGGAACTTGGCCTTGACCCAGGGCCAAGAGTGAGCCTCTATGTACCCCCTTTCCCATCCTTATTCAGAAATGAAACCATTTGGACATAGAGTAAGCCTCCAACTTCACTCTAGCTGACTGGGGAAGCCTACAAACCTCCCACCCCATGCCCCAGTAACTCAGAGGGCTTTGCCATAATCAATTCTAAGAACAAGCTAGTTGGCTAGATAAGTGAAAGAGTGGAGGGAAATATTTGAGTCAGGCAAATTCTCCCAACTGGGGCTAGAGTGACAGATGCATGATGGGCAAGGGAAAGTTCAGAATCTCTGAGCTAAGTTGGACCTGGAGACCTCCTCGTCTGAACCATTTCTCTCCCAAGGCAGAGGATTGGAGAAGAAGATGCAGACACTTCTAGCTTAATAGTTTTTCTTTTATCCCTGTCACACAAATAATTATACAAATAACTATGTAATTAACTAGATCATTGTGATAAGCACAGAAGAAAAGCACAAAAGGGATGTGTCAGACTACAACAGGGAGGTCTAGCCTAGTCTTGCAGAGAGAGGCCACCCTGACATTAAATCTCAGACCCCAAGGGTGAGAAAATGGTGGTTCAAATGAGGAGAAGGGGAAGGATGTTTTAGGCAGAAGAAACAGAAAGTTTGCAGGCCTGGAGGTGGGCTTGATGAGGGTTATTTGGGATGCAAGATACATCCTTGGAGCAAGGGGCAAGTGTCAGTGAGGGGTGACGGATGTCAGGACAGCCTGCTCGTAGGGAAAGGCAGAAGATGGGGGCTTTCTGGGGAGCAATGGGAAGCCATTACAGGTTGGAGGGTTGGTTGGCAAAATCTCACTTGTACTTTTAAAACATCTCCTGGCTGCGTACAGAGCATGGCGTCTACCACTGGGGCTCAGGCTGGATGCAGGGAGGCCAATAAGAACCTTTACAGCAGTGCAGAAGAGATAATGGTCCCTTGGTCTAGGGCTGTGGCAGTGATAGGGATTGGAGGGAATGTCAAAGATGACTCTCCAATTTATTTCTAATTTTTTGTGGATTTTTTTGTGGTACTAGGGGTTGAACCCAGGGGTGCTCTACCTCTGAGCTATTATCCCCAGCCTTTTGATTTTTTATTTTGAGATAGGGTCTTGCTAAATTGCCGAGGCTGACCTGGAACTTGAGATCCTCCTGCCTCAGCCTCCTGAGTTGCTGGGATTATAGTTGTGCTGTTTCTAAATTTTTAAAACAATTATAAATTACTTAGTCATTATAAATAATGAAAAAATTCTAAAGGTGTATACTTGCCCCTTCTCTGCCACCTTCCATTCTCACCTGCAAGTTGACAGCCTGAACAGAAGCAAACTTTCACTTCTCTCATTCCTTTAAACAGAGAGAGGGTTTCTTTTAAATGGGATCATACTACTTGCTACTCTGCAAGCTATTTTTCTCATTAATATCACTGCAAATATGCTCTGTAAATTCAAGCTATAGCTTGAATTCATTTTGGGAGGGGTACCAGGATTGAATTCAAGGATACTTGACCACTGAGCCACATCCTCAGCCCTATTTTGTGTTTTATGTAGAGAGAGGGTCTCATTGAGTTGTTTAGCACCTTGCTTTTGCTGAGGCTGGCTTTGAACTCAAGATCCTCCTGTCTCAGCCTCCCAGGCTGCTGGGATTACAGGCACATGCCACCACGCCCGGCCTGAATTCATTTTTTAGTCGTTGTGTAATATTTCACAGTAGAGTTGTAGGACAATGTATACAGTCATTGATTGACACTGATATTTAAAGATTTCCAGTTTTCAGCCACCACATACAATGCTGAAATTATAGGATTGTTTTTATATATAGGTGATTTTCCCTGGTAGGATAGATTCTCAAAAGGAAGATTTCTGGGTCAAAAAGCATGTACATTTTAAATTTTAATAGATAATGCCAGGTTACCTGCCTCAGATTGTGATAGTGCCAGATAACTTGCTCAGCAATAAATGAGAGTACCCATTTCTCAAAAATTTAGTAAACTTGAACTTTTTTTTTTGCAAATCTGATTAATTTAAATAATGAAATTTTATTTTGCTTTAATTTTCACTTTCCTAACTGATAATGAGGGTAAGCATTTTATTGGCCATTTAAGTCTCCCCCACTCTGAATATCCTGTTCGTACTCTTTTCCAGCTTCTCTTTTTGGCTTTTGTCTTTTCTTTACAATTAATAGAAACTCATTGTATATACAGCATGTTTTACTTTTGACTCTCATAAATTTTGCAAGCATTTTCTCAGTAAGTTAATTTTATTTTTCCTTTGTTTATGTTATCTTTGCCCATCCAAGTCATTACAAATCAAGTATAAAGTATCTTTCTTTTCCTTTGTTACTCCCACCAAATTTGTTTTTATTATTCAAATCCATTAAGTTTTTTTTAATTTTCTAAATTTTTCATTATTTCATTCTTATATTAAAATATCTAAATCACTTGGAACACACTTTTTATATTTGGGGAGGTAAGGATCTCATTTGTTTCTTTTAGATGAATGGCCAGTGATGGCAATCCCATTTCTGGAAATAACTTTATTGAGATAGAAGTCACATACCATACAATTCACCCATTTAAAGTATTTAAAGTCACAGACATGTGACTTTTTTCAATTACCTCAAAAAGAACCCCTATACCTTTAGTTATCACCTCACTTCTATTCTCAGTCCCTAGAAAACACTAATCGGCTTTCTACCTTTACAGACACACCAATTCTGGCTGTTTCATATAAATGAAATTATATATATGCACCTTTTTGCTACTGGCTTCTTTCACTTAGCATAATATTTTCAAAATTTATCCATCTTCCAGCACTTATTAGTATTTCATTCCTTTTTACAGAGGAATAATATTTTAGTTGATGGACAATTGATTTTTTCCCATCTTTTGGTTATTGTGAATGATGTTTCTATAAGCGTTAATGTACAAATTTTTGTGGATCTGTTTTCAATTCTCCTTGGCATACACCTTGGAGTGAAATTGCTGGTTATATAATCACTCTATGTTTAACTTTTTGAGGAACAGTGAGGGTATTATCCAAAGTGGCTGCATCATTTACCTTCCCACCAGCAGCGTATGAAGGTTCCAATTGTTCCACATCTGCAACAGTATTTTATCTTCTGAATTTTTCTTCTAGTTTCCTGTTGGGTGTGAAGTGGTGTAGCATTGTAGTTCTCATGTGATCAATGATGTTGACCATTTTTTCAGGTCTTCATTGGCTTATTTTTATGTTCACCTTGGAGAAATGTTCACAGATGGCAATTCCATTATTTTCTTTTTCTCTGATGAGTTAAAAAAATGCAACTTTTGTTGTAAATTCATTTCTGGCCAGGCACAGTGGTGCATGCCTGTAACCCCAGCCACTCACCAAGCTGAGACAGGAGGATTCCAAGTTTGAGGCCAGCCTCAGCAATTTAGTGAGAACCTGTCTCAAAATAAAAAACAGAAAGGGTTGGGGATGTGGCTCAGTGGTAAAGCATCCATCCTTGGGTTCAAACCCCAGTACAAACAAACAAACAAACAAACAAAAACCAAAAACAAATCCTTTCTGTACTTGAACTTTTCAATTGGTTCTCCATTCCTTTGACCTATTTATCTTTTCCTGGTTTATACCATTCTGTTACATTATGGTGGGTTTATAATATGTTTTATTATCTGATAATGCAAGTTCTCTTCTTTTTCTTTAAAAGGTTGACTTTTTGTCATAACTTTATTTTTATCTATTAGTTTGCATGTGGTGCTGAGGATCGAACCCAGTGCCTCACCTGCGGTAGGCAAGGGCTCTACCGCTGAGCCACAACCCCAGCCCCAGCAAGTTCTCTTCTTTACATGTTTTATTTATATAGTATTTCTTAACCAGCCTCAGATATTTATTTTCAAATGTACTGCAAATTCAATTTTTTTGAACTTCTAAAGTTTTTTTTACTTGAGATTCTAATAAAAATTGCATTAGATCTATGTATTAATTTTGTTTTTGTTTTGTTTTTTTTTTTTTTGGTACTGGGGATTGAACTCAGGGGTACTCTACCACTGAGCCACATCCCCAGCCCTATTTTGTGTTTTATGTATTAATTTTGAAAGGATTGGCTTTAAAAGTCTTTTTCTGAAACATGACTGTCTATATATTCAAATCTATGTTATGTGATTTCAGGACTTTCTTCAAAGATCTTTCCATTTGTGATAGTTGTTGTTGTTTTTAAATTAATTCTCGGTGTTTTACAGTTTTGTTACTGTTAAAGTGTATCAATTTCTTCATTTCCATTTCTCATATACAGTTGCATTTAGAAAAATCACTACAGACTTCTATTATTCTTGTATTTAGCTATCTTCCCAATTATCTAATTAATTATACTAGTTTTTGAACTAAGTCTTACTGGACTTTCTTGATAGATAATCACATAATTTGTAAGTAAACATGTTTTTGTCCTTTTTAAAACCAGCCATTTTCTGATTAGTCTATTTTCTTGTCTTATCGAATAATAGTCTCCAAAAGACGTTGAATAATAGTGCTAAAAATGGGACTGGGGATGTAACACAGTGGTAGAGCACTTGCCTAGCATGTATGAGGTCCTGGGTATGCTCATCAGCACCTGGGGGTGGTGGTGGTGGAAATAGCACTGATAATGGGTAGTCTGTCTTGTTTCTAATTTATGGGAATAGATTCAATATGTCATTATATAGGTTATCTACCATCGGGTTTTGTTAAATAGTCTTAACAAATTTAAGTAGTTTTCTTCTATTTCTTGTTTGTTTAATATTTTACTAGTAATATATGCTGAATTTTATCAAATAATTTTTGAAATCTATTACTATAATCATATTTTGTTCCCTTTATTTGTTGATACAGTGATTAATATAGATAGATTTCCTGGTGCTGAGTCATGTTCATAGTGTTGAAATAAACCCGCCTTTGTCATAGTGCATTATTATTTTGATACTTTTTCTCATAACCAGTTAGTTAATATCTCTTTTCTTTTACTTTGTTCCATATTTTTTATTGGTGCATTATAGTTGTACATAATGATGAAATTTGTTGTTCCCTATTCATACATGCACACAATATAACAACATAATTTGGCCAGTATCACTTCCCAGCACTCAGTATCTTATTTCAGATTTTGCAGTTATATTCAAATTGTTCAGATTTTTTTCTTTCTTTTAAACTTCATTCTTTCTAGGTTTTGAGAAATAAGAAAATGCTAGCTTTTAAAACAAACCAGGAGTTTTTCAACTTTTCTCTGGTCTGGAATAGTTTAAGTAACATTAAAATTATGTTTTTAAAGGTTACATAAACCTTGTTTTAATATTATCCATATCTTGTGATTTTAAAAATTTTAGTTATGATAAGATACACATAACATAACATTCATCTCAACAGCTCAGTAGTATAAATACATTCACATTGTTAGGCAATCAATCTGTGGACCTCTTTTCATCTAAAAATTCTGAAAGGCTATATATTCATTGAACAACTCCAATTTCTCTCTTCTTCCAGCTCCTGGCAGCTCCCATTCAACTTTGTATGAATCTAAATAGTCTAGGTACCCTACAGGTAGAGTCATACAATATTTGTCTTTTAGTGACTGGTTTATTTGTGAATGTCTTATTTCTCTTACCATCATGTCCATAAAGTCATCCATGCTGTACATATATAAGTTCCTTCCTTTTTAAATTTAAATAATTTTCCATTGTATAGATATACCACATTTTGTTTATCTGTTTAGCCATTAATGGACACTTGGCTTACTTTCACCTTTTGACTATTATAAATAATGATGCTGCAAATGTGGGTGTATAAATATCTCTTTGAGAACTTTCTTTCAGTTCTTTTGGCTACATATCCAAAAGTGGAATTGCCAGAGCATATGGTACCTTGTGATATTTTAATGGCAGAGTTTTAATTTCTTTTCAAATCTCTTACATTTATTGTCCTTTTTAGGATTTTGACTTCTGTGCTTAGTTCTGATAATTTTCTGCTTACCCTGATGTTATCCATTCTCTCTAAGTTTTCACATTTATTTTTATATGCTTATACATATTATTGTTAAAATTCTTTAACCTTTGCTGTATCTGTGATATATATCTCTCTTTTAAACCTAATATTGTGCATTTTGGATTGAACCCAGGGGTGCCTAACTACTGAGCTACATCCCAGCCTGTTTCTTATTTTTTATTTTGAGACAGGGCCTCACCAAGTTGTGTAGGGCCTCTCTGAGTTGCTGAGGCTGGCTTTGAACTTGTCTTCCTGCCTCAGCCTCCCCACTGGGATTACAGGCATGCGCCACTGCATCTGGCTTGCATTTTTGCTTTCTTTGTTTTCTTAACCAGATTTGCTTGGAAGGATTTTTCTATTTTGTTGGTCTGTTTAAAGAACCAGGTTTTGGTTCTATTTTTTCCTTTAGTTATGTTTTTTTTCTAACATTGTTTATTTTCTATTTTGTTATTTTCTAAATTTAACTTGGTTAATTTCCTTCTACTTTTTTGTGGCTGTTTGTTCTTTTTCTTAGATTGCATATCTAGTTCATTTACTTTCAGTCTTTTTTTTTTTTTAACCTTAAAAGCATTGTTTCTTCTGAGTATAGCTGTGTCCCTTTAGTTCTATATGGTATGCTGAGTTCTCTTTTTCATTACTGGATGATCTATAATTTCAGGCTTGATCTTATTTTTGATTCAGTAGTAATTTAAGAGTATATTTCTTAGTTTTCAAGCAGTTTATGCTTTTAGCCTTGAAATTAACTTTGTTTGACATTAATATTGCTGTTCCTACTCCCTCTTTGCTTGCATTTGCTTGGTATATTTTTGCCCATTGCTTTATTTTCAGTCTTTTTTGTCACCTTGTTTTGAGAATATTTCTTGTAAACAGCATTTGGCTGTATTTTATTTTTTAACTTAACTCAGACAATCTGTTTTGTGATAGCAAAATTCGCTCTCTTCACATTTAATGTAACATATATATATATACAGAGCTCCATTGCTGCCAGGGGAAGACTGGTGGTCCCAGTGGGTGCTGCTTCCTGTTATTGTACTGGTCCATTCTTGCTCACACAGCCTTTCCCATGATGCTCGTCACACAGCTAAGACAGGTTGGTACCTAAAGACCATACAAGTGCCAAGTACCAGATCTCACACATTTACAATAATTAACCCCAAATTCTGATGCTCCACTTCTCTTTTCTAGGATCCTACTCTCCAAATAGTTGTGAGGCCTTCTAGGGATGCTCACATGAATGACTGAAATACCCTCTGGACACCACTAGATTTTGAGTTTTAGAGAGTCGTTTTCTAACAATCCCAGGGGTAAGAAGTAGCATTGAGGAAATAGATGCCTCCTGTTTAATTAGAGCTGCTGCCTAATGCTCCTACCATCCTGCTTAAGCTGCTATGAGTGCCACCAGGTTGCTGACAAAAACTGCTCTTTTCCTTCCTGACCCAGTTCTTTCAGAGGGGGCTCCCATAACAAAGCTGGAGAGCTCCCAATGATGCAGCTCCTCATTTGCACCATCACCCTCTTCTTAGAGTGGTGGTCAGGAGTAGATCAGGCCCAGCTTTGTATCATCTCTGTCTGGAATTGTTGCTCCCTCCAAATATCATGCCATGCCGCACAGTCTAGTCCACCCAGAAGATCTCCTTGCACCTGTGGCCTCTCCCCTACCACAGATCCCTGTGGGAAACTCAGTACTTGTGACAGGTCTGTCCATGTCTCAGTCCCAGCTATGAACTCAGTTCAGTCTTTCACCAGGAGTTGAGGCCCCATATAAGGACACAAATAGGGTTGGGCCTGTGTTGCAATACTCACTGCTCCATGATGGTTAAGCTTTTTGAACTTTCTTTCTCTGTATCTCTTTAGGAAAAACAGGGAGCTGATCTTTTGAGAGCTCATATAAGCCTTTACCATAAGTGAGGGTGAAGGCAGGGAAGCTGGGTGCTTACCCCTCAGACTGGTATCTTTGAGTGTGAACTCTGGCCAAGCAGAGATACCCAGTTGTGAGGCTGTGCTACTCCATATGACACTTTGTGCAAATTAGCAAAAAGTGTCCTCTCTGAGTGAGTACAGCTCCTGACAGGCCCATAGCTTGGAGAAAGTAGAGAGAGGGCAAAATTTCAGACCTCATTTGCTCTAGATACCCTGGTACAAGTACCAGCTAACACCAATCCAGGAAGTGGCCTTGCCTGGCTACCCAGAGAACTGAACTGAGCAAGCATGCAGATCCAAATACTGCTCCTCCAGAGGAAGTATGCTCCTGAGCTCTGCTTTCATAACACCTATGTATGATTCCGGGGGAAGGGAGTGGTGTTTAGGGGTCTTTCTGAACTTCCATTCTTAAATTATAAGCCCAGGAAATCAAAGTTCCTTCTCCTACTCCTCAGCTTCCATTTTCTCCAGGGAAACAAAATAGACTCTTGATACTCCATGTGTCCATCCCCTCCAGGGGAGAGCTGAACCCTGTCCCAGGGGCTGACCTTATCCCCTAGGCTTCAACAGACTGATCCATATATCACTCAGCAAATCTAACCTTTACACAGAGACACCCCACTTGGAAGATCATAGGGGAGCTGTTTCCTCAGAGGACTTTGAGAGGTAAGGAGGGGCCCTCTATACAGAGTGACCCACCTGAGAAGAGTCAGGAGCAGGATTGCACGTGGATGGAACTCACTAGACATCAAGTGAACTGAGTGAGGAGTAGTGGTGGTAGCCAAGGCATCCCCAGATCACCAGGAGGCTGGATAGGATAAGCACTTAGGACTTTATCTTGTGGAAAATGGACAGCTATCAAAGATTTTTTGAACAAGTGAGGAACAAGGTCAGATCTTGGCACCACAGGAATGACTCTAGTGGCTGTGCAGGATGGTAAAGAGAGGATTTGCCAAACCTAGGCATGGTATGTGTACTCTCAGTAACTCCGAGCTAGTGAGAAACTAAGAGTAGCCAATTTGGGAGATCATTCTGAAGAACTCCGAACATTTCCCTTTATTTCATTAAATCCAGTATGATTCATGCAATCATTTCACAGCCTTTTCCAGATACTCTGCGGGTCCATGTGCAAGGGTGGAGAAGGACAGGAGAATCAGCAAGAGACCCCTCTTCCCCTGTCTTTTCTCCGCCCCTCAATCAGAATGTGTTTTGAGAAGTAGGGGCTTGGGGATAGCATAGGGGTGACTAACAGCGCCTCCCCCACCAATTAAATTTTTTAAAAAGCTGCTATGGAAGGAGCGAATATTAGTTTCCTCATTTATAAAGCCAAATGGATTAAGCTCATTCATTGCCTGAGGAAACAAAAAGGAAATCTTCAATACCTCTGTGCACATTGAGAACAGGAACAATACTGGTCTTTAGAAAGCAGAAACCTAATTTGGGGGAATCAATTACCCTCTGTGTCCCTGCCTCTGCGGGCTCTCTCACTGGGTCTCTCAATAGAGATTTCCTGGGAGGTAAAATATGGAGAAGTTGGTCAGGCACAGGCACACCCTCTGTAGAGCCTTGAGACAGGAAGTTGAGAATTGGGTGTAGAGTGGGTGGGGTTGGGTGTCCAGCAAATGTGGAAATGAGGTGTTGGGGGCTTTGAGATAAAAGTAGAAAGTGGGGGCAGTAGAGGGAGGGGCAGTGAGAGGGCAAGGAAAAGGGGGAGGGGAACCAGGGGTTAAGAACCGGGCAGTGAGGTAGGGTGGTAGTGTGTGTGTGTGGCGGGGGCAAAGTCCAATCAGTGCAAGAGCAGGTGATTGGGGAAGGGGGTGGATACTGTGGCTCAGCCTGGCTCCAGTGTCACCTAGTCCCTCTGGAACCTCCCTAGTTTCTTTTCTGTGGTCTATACTTTCCCCCTTGGATCTCAGTATGCAGTGGACAATGGCTAGGCAGTAATGAGAAAAGAGGGGATGGAGTGCCCTGCCGCCCTAGCCAGAGTCACATTCACCGTCACACAGAAGCACTCTCGCAATCTCACACACATTCCTGTGCTGGGTCTCCAACCTTAGTCCTCAGTCCAGCCCAGAGCCACACCCAGCCAGACGCACTCATACAATGCCTCACAATCACACACAGGGAGTCCCACACTCACAGCTGCACTGTCACCGGCTGAAAACTGCACACTCTCAAACAGGATCACACATGCCATCCTCCTCTCTCGTACAGTGGCCCACCACCCCGAACAGCCCTCACTCTGGCATGCGAACACACACACACACACACACACACACACACACACAGTCTCTCACTCGCACACACTCTGGCTGTGCTTTTGTGTTTTGTCAGAATTAATGAGAAAAGTTCCCGTGCCCTGCGGGTAATTAGTGTCCTTGGAGTTAAATAAGCTAATGGCGGGCACCTCTGGCCCAAGCAATTATGTTTGTGTATTGAATAATTGATTCAAAGGGGGGAAGGGCCGCTAATCAGATCTGAGCATAATGAATTGATTTAATTAACAGGGGAATCTGAGGGGCCCTGGGAAATGCAGGCTGCACTCTGCTGAGGCGAGCGCAGCCTGCTCAGAGAAAACCCGCGCGCTGCTGCCGCTGCGGCTCCGGCTCTGCTCCGGCCCAGCCCGGGCAGCTGCTGCTCCCCCGGCTCTGGCTAACCGGCCTGCTGGCGCGCCCCCGCCCCCGCTCAGCACTGCGCCCTCGCTACCTCCTCCCGAGCTCTTTGCCCCCGGGGCTGCGCTCCGAGCGCGGGTCAGTCCGCGCAGGTCGGCTGCCGCGGGTAGCTGGACGCGGAGCCGCCTCTGGGCCGGCGAGAGCCCCGCAAGCGGGCGGTGGCTGGAGCCTGAATCGCGCGCCCCTGTGCGTCTTCGGCGTGTGCCCGGCTGGAGCCGCCGGGGGACCATGGTGTTGGACCCTGAGGACGGTAGGTGCCCGACGCGAGGTGTCGGTGCTCGGGACGCGTGGGCACATGATGAGGGCGACCGCACGGGCTCTGCCGTGACTACCCCGCTCTTGGCTACAGCGTCTCCAGAGCCCGCCCGGGCCGCTTCAGGCGGGTTAGCTGTTCCCCGGTAGCTCAGCGGCTGGATGTGTGCGCGGGTGTGCGTGTCCGGGGTGCCAGGCTCAGTCCCCGGTGTTTCTCACCAAGATCAAGAAGTCTCATCCGCCACCTGGAGCCCGCCAACCCCGCATGCTTAGGCTGGGAACTTTCTCACCGGCTCTTGCCGCCTTGCAGGCATCCGGAGTGCCTATGCGACCCGAGCCCTGGGCTTCCCGACAGTGACTACTCCCAGCCTGTCTCTGGGCCTGAGCGTCTGCATATCCACCTACTGCGGAAGTGATCCCCAGGGGAATTCCCAGAGAACTTGGGGTTGAGGGTGCAAATCAGCATGATCCTGGGGTTCTTCAAGTCAGGGACTTAATGGCTGCAGGAGGGTTAATATTGCCCCCGCCCCTGCAGGGCTGGGGAGGAAGCATGCCATCAGTTCACTCAGCCGGTGTTGGGAGGTGCCCTGCTGGCTAGAGTAGGTGGATGAACCATATAGCTCACAATACCAGGTTCATTCTAAGGCAGATTTGTCTTGAAACTAATGAAGTTTGAGGTCCTCAAGGTCTTTCAGATGCCAGATACCTGGTGGTAATTTTGTATTAATAATTTTGTGTTTCTTTTCTTAAAGAACCGCCACCCTAAACTGCAGTCAACTTTGGGTCTCACAAAAAGATCCATCTCTGTATCGAACTGACACTCTTTACACTGCCAGTATTTTGGTAGAACTCAAAGATCTGGCTGGCCGGTGGACTAGCCTCAGGGGCTGGGACAATCCAGTAATGCCTTAAAGAGAAAGTTTAGTAGTGCAGAAAGCTAGAAAATTTGCATTCCGGAGGCAGCTGCTGGTATGTAGGGAAAGGATCTGGCTGCCTGGATTTCCTTTCTGGCCCTACTAGTCCCTTTCTCACCCTACCATATTCCCTATGGTTATCAACTGTTCTGGTTTGCCCAGGACTGTCTCCATTTGCAGCACTGGATATCCCTGAGGCCTAGGGCAAACCTGGACAGTGGGTCAGCCTACACCTACAACTTTTTCAGGACTGAAGTTCAGGGCTAAGACTTCTTAAAGGGGTAAGGTAGATTTCTTTTCTGAGGTACAGATTTTGTTTAGGCCTCCACAAGGTCTGTCAGTTTATGCCTACAGCTTCTCAGAATGCCTGTCTGGGCTCTGTAGAAACTAAAAGAGGGAAAGTTTGCAGACTGCACTTCTTCAGGGTAGCTGCTTGCAAATTCCTGTGCATTGGCTGCTATTGTGTGCTTCAGGGGTAGGGCAGGGCATCCAAACTTGGCCAACAGGCATCCTGATTGCACTGCAAAGACTGTAGGTTCACTCTATTCTGTAAACTGCAGTGGTCACAGGGAAGGAACCCTTGTCACCCAGAATACCTCTCCAAGTGTTACTTGTAAGGTCAGGTTATAACCCCATCGTGGAGGTAATGGCACTGTGTTGAGAGCAGGGCCCTCAGGTTGACAGCCTCCACTAAAGAGCTCTGGAATATCTAGTGTGTCTGGGTCTTCAGTCACCGAGTCCTACTAGCCCCCACCCCCAATGCAGGAACCTTTCCTCAGGACTTTTCTGCCAGGCCAAAGACAAATTGCTGGGTCCTGCCCAGAAATTTGTATGCCAGCCAGTAGCACCCCCTTTCTGCTCAAAGCAACCTTGGGGACTTATCAATTGGCCTCCCCTGCTGTCCGCAGAGGCATTTCAAAGGCATTTTGGAGTACTCTTAGCATGTAGAAGTGAGAGTACATGCTCATCACCTGTGGAATGTGTTGGGTGAAAACTGCCTCTTCCAGCCCCAGGGGCTCTGAGGATTCCATTCCATTGTGAGTGTGTCCTTGGACCTGGAGGTTGCTTGGGTGGGGGTGAACATGGGGATGGGAATTACCTGTGAGCTGGGGAGGAGGTAGCCCAATGAGTGAAGCTTCTGTCTGGCTGTCTCAACACAGCAGGCCCTTTCCTAGCTGGGATCTTAAGCCACCCAAACCTTTTCAGACTTGTTAGACAGTTTTGTAACCCAGCTGTGAAAACCCCCTCTCTGGATCAGCTTGAAAGTGCCGTGCTCACAGCTGAGGTGCAGAGAGAGCTGCTTGTAGGCAGAAGTAGCCCTCATACACAGCTCAATCTCCTGCTGACATGCCCTATCTCCTTCTGCAGCCCATTGCTCAGTACTTGAAGACACGGGGTCATGACTCCCCAAAGCAAGGCCGGCCATATTGCTGTTAATTGGATACCTCTTTGGGTATCTTCTCCAAAAGCCCAAGCACAACATGTGGACAAGAGAGTGGAAATGTGGCCCCAGCTAGTCGATACCTGGTTTGTGGGTCATAGCTAGACCCTAAAAATGAGGCGAAGCATCCCTGGAGGTCAGGAGTAAGGCTGCAAATGCCTTCAGGCAGCACAGAGGTTTCTGCAGCAAGAAGGTGCTTTGCCAGGCCCTATGTTTGCTACACTGTCTGGCCCCCAGCACAGGTCAGGTTGGGGGCTGACACCAAATGTGACAGTGGCAATGGTGCTGAAGCCTCCCTCAGAACTTGCAGGCACGGCTCTGGCTGAAGTGGCAGGGGAGAGATCAAACTTGTAGTCCTGAGGGACAGTGAGTCTGAGCAAAATGATATATTTAACATCAAATATACTCAAGGACTATTAGGATTAAGTATTCAAGATGAAGGGAAAAGCGAAACCCTCTGAGCTGTGGATGAGGCATCTCATTAGAAGCAGCCACTCTTGTGTTTCCTCAAAGCCTCACTTCCCTTCCTAGGAGAGAAGAAGATGGGCTGCAGCTCCCAATTCTCCACCCTGTCAAGCACGGAGGCCTCACAGGGTAGAAAGGGCAAGACCTAGCATCCAGGTCTCCTTTGTACCAGATAATCCTCCCCATTGTTCAGACTGCCACAGTTTACAAAGCACATTCACATGCATTATCTCATCTGATCCCCCACAGCCACCTTAGAGACAGGAAGAGTAGGTGTCCTACTTCATACACAGGGAAACTGAGGCCCAAGGGGAGAAACTGACTTACTAAGGTCCACCATCATTAATTGGCAGAGATGAGATGGAATCCAATGGGGTGGCCTTTTTGCACTCCAGAGACTTCAGCTTCCTTCTCTTTGCCTGGGTCTAGTCCTTAGAAGTGGCTGCCAAGACCAAATCCCCAGCATATACATCTGGAGCCTTTTCTCTCTCTCTCTCTCTCTCTCTCTCTCTCTCTCTCTCTCTCTCTCTCTCTCTCTCTCTCTTTTGCCCTGGAGGAAAAGCATTATTTGCACCTTACCCTGGAGCTCTGTACTATTTGGGGGGTGGGGGAAGTCCTTGGGATTTAAAAATAGGTAGCCTTCCAGGATTAGGCAGCCTAGGTACCAGCCCCAGGACTCTGAGGAGAAGCAGGGTGCAGGAAAAGAGATGGGCACTGTTCCCCTTCCTGCCTTATGAGTTACAGAGCAAAAATTGTCAACTCCATAACAGCAGCAGGAATCTTTATGGTGTTCATGGCTGTATCCTTAGGGCCTTAGACTAGTGCTTAGCACAAAATACATGCTCAATAAATATTTGTGGAAGGAGAAAATATTCAAGGCCATACTATGCGTGATCGGAGAAAATATGAGACAGGCTCCCCCACTCCATGGAATCGGGGTGCTCTTCCAAGCTGCTAGGGTCAAGGGTAGTTTATTAGACTCAGTGGGAGGTTTTGTGTCCTGCAGAGGGTTGACCTTGCCAGACAATCCCGGAATCAGCCAGACCCACAGGCAGGGATTGTAGGAAGGGAGGGGATGGGATCAGTGAAATATCCCTTCGG
Source organism: Xerus rutilus (assembly GCA_028644305.1). Lineage (NCBI taxonomy): Eukaryota > Metazoa > Chordata > Mammalia > Rodentia > Sciuridae > Xerus > Xerus rutilus. Next base: position 48,528,186 of record CM053399.1, read on the forward strand.
TGAAGAGAGAGAAATCGAGGCCGAGGGGCTAGAAATAACAGACCCTGGTCCTCCACCAGACTGACATCAGAGAACCGGACCCTGGGACAAGAGCTTAGCCACGCGCCCAGCTGAGGTCGAGCGGCCTCCAGGTGGCGCTGCGGAGCCGAGCAGCCGCGCGTCTCCACTCCCCATTAACCCGGGAGGGAGGGGGACCTCGGGAAATGTGTGCATTTATTCAGTAGCAGGAGTGCAAACCTCATACATTGAGGGAGAAAGGCAGCGGGAGACGGCCGCCGAGATTCCCCCATCTCTTTGAATATAATTTTAGATTGAGATTCAGATTAAATCCGAGGGGAAAACACTTTATGAGGCTGAAAGCTGTGTCGTTGCCAGAGCCAGGGTTATGAGCTATCAAATGCAATTACATTAAGACAGATTATACTGGGCAAATTGAGCCATTTAGAAGGTGAGAATCAAAGAAACGGCTCTGATCCTCTCTTCCCCCTTCTCTCTCCCTCTCTCTCTAAATTGCAGTTCGTAGTTCCTTGCAATTCTGAGGCACAAAAGTAGGTGAGACTGCTTTTGTATCTGCGAAGTGCTTCACTCCTGAATGTAATTCTAGCTGAGTGCAATCTAGGTTAAGAGCCGGACAAGCGGGTAATTAGAGCCCGCTCGCTACCCGAGGACCGGCTGCCCCGCCAAGCGCGCCCCGAGTCGGCGCCCTTCTCCCGGCCGAGCCGAGCTGCGGCTGGACACGGAGCGCCCGAGATGATGGTGCTGGACAAGGAGGACGGTAGGTGGCGGGCGGGGGTCCTGACGCCCCCAACCCCCTCTCCCCCTCCCCCGCCGCGGCGCGCGGGAACATATGCAGGGGCATAGGCGCACACTTGCCGGGCTCAGCCGAGATCGCGGAGCCCTCAGCGTGCAACTGGCTTGGGCCGGGGAGGGACAGGGTGGGGTGAGCGAGCCCCGGGCCGCGCACACCCCCACCCCAGGATTCCAGCCGAAAGCTGGCGAGCTGCGCGCTGGCCGTGTGATGCGCGGTGGGGCCGCGTGGAGGCTCTGGCTGCCCTCGGATCTCCGCGCTGTGGCGGTTCGCGTTGAGCATTTGGTCTCTGCGGCTGCTCCTCTCACCGCAGCCATCACCCTCCCGCCGGCCGCGTAACCCGAGGCGCTGGCGCAAAGCAAATCAGAGGCTTCGGGAGAATCCGACTCCAGAGCTTGGGGCAAAAGGGAGGACGGCGCAAAGAGCTGGGGTGCCTAGTACAGGAGGGGAAGACCAGTTGGTCCCTCTAGAGCACAGATACCACGAACGTCTGTCGGTGAGAAGGACATCTCCTGTGCTGGCCCACTATCTGTCCCGGAGCACAGAGGCGGGAGTTTGGCCCAGAGGAAGAGTGTCCCGCCACTACTTTGAGAGTGACATGGACCTTCCTTGGTCAAAGGCTTCGGTGCATCTTTTGAGACCTCAGGGCCAAGAAGTCACAACACAGGTGCCCATGACTGCTGAAGGCCACTAGCAAGCAGGTGGCTCTATAAACCCCAAAGACTTACTGGCTGGGAGTGTTTTGTATAAGAGTCATACACAGTTAGGGACCCCAGTCCCTTTGGGGGTAAACAGTGTTTGTCCTCTGACCTAAAGCCCCCAGGGTCTGGAGAGTGGCAGTATCCTGGTATCCTGGGCCCTAGTGTCCTCTAGGTGAGGCTCATGTGGTTTTTGTAGGGAGTACTGGACATGATTGTTGGCACCTGCACTGCTGCTAGCGCCTGTCCTTGGTGTGAACCTGAAAAGGTGAGCTTGCTGGGCATCAAGGGGCCTCCCCTAGAGTGTGGTGATTGTCCTTCACTGGGCTTATGTCCTCTGCTCACCCAGGCAGTGGTGTTATTGACATGATCATTGGTAAAGATTGAAAGTTAAGTAACTCGTTCAAGGTCACACAGGATGTTCACTTTGACATTACCACACTCTGATGCCCCAGTCTACCTATGCCTTCAGAAACATTAGGAGTTGAGGGGGTCTTTAAAATGTCTGGCTTAGAGGTAGCATGTAGGGGAACCTTGGGGCTAGTAAGCCCATAAAGTCTGGTTCTTGGTATGCATGTAGAAAGAGGAAAGCCGGTGGGAGAACTAAATCCTTTTAGGCTGGTTGAAGTGTGATATCATCTCCACATCTTCTGAATTCATAGACTGCCTCTTCTCACCAGCCCCAAACCCCATGTGAACCATTAGAGGACTGGGATGGTGCCATTTTACACAGAATGAAAAGGAGAAGAAGGGGTCTGAGGTCAGGCATGACAGGCAAGGAGAAGGCTTTGATTTGGCTCCTTTTGTCACTAACTCTGTGTTACCTTGGATTAGTCACGTCCTAGTCTTGTCTTTCTCTCTCGGTAAAAATGAAGGACTTGGAGAAGCCAGCGCAGATGGTCCTTCCTTGGTGCCTGGAGGGACTCTTACTATGGGGAGCATGTGGAAATCAGATGCATCTTTAGCTGAGGTTATTTCATGTCTTGGCTCCACAGGTCTAAGCTAGGAATCCAGAAGACCAGAATTCTGTACAAGGGAGTCTTCAGGCCAGGGAGATTGATCTTGCGCCAACAAGATGGCACCACCTCCATCTAGGGTCTGCAGCTAAATTTATTATCAGGTCCTTTAGAATGCCTTGGGCTCTGAAAATACTAAGAGTTTCAAATTATCCCTGAGTGAGAATGGATCTCTGGAGCCTTTGGACTGCAGTACACCTCAGAGTATATATTTGCCCTACCCCCTGCTGGAGCTGCAAAGGAGAGTTCAAGATGCCCCTCCGCCCTCTCCCTATCCATTCTAAACAATATGGTGCCTACTACCATTGATTCTATTAGGCTCTGGGGTCCATTATACAAAAAGACAGGTGACTGGGGTCCTGCGCAACCACCAATTCTTGTCCTTCCCAGCCTAAAACTGTCCTTCAAAAACAACCTTTCTGCTCATAAATCTGTGTTCCATTCCCCATTAGAGTCTGGCCTCCCCTAGTTCCAGGAAACTTTGAAGGTACACCTTCATTGGGAGAGGGAGAAAGACTCTGGATTCACTCACTTGCCCCTCCATACCCACAGTATAACTTCTGGCATACTTAAGCCCTCCCAGCAGGTGGCCATCTGAGCTGGGTGGCTGCATTGGCTCCTCCATAGGTCCTAAGGAGTATGTTCCTTAGGGCTATACCCAGCACCCTTTGTCTGGCTGCAGCAGGGACTCCTATTAGCCACCCCCAATGCCTTTTCTCCACCTGACAGCATCTTGTCGGGAGAGGCTGGGGCTCCACTGGTTGAAGTCGGTTCTGCCAGCTGCTGAGGACCAAAGCTTTTGCTCTGCTGGGCTGCAGGGCTTTCATGTTGCACTTCTGAAAGATAATAAAATATCAATCGTTTTGCCGTAGCAACGGGTTTAAGAGACTTTCTGAAGTATTGAATCGTCAGAATTTTCTTTTCTTTTCTTTCTTTCTTTCTTTCTTTCTTTCTTTTTTTTTTTTTTTGCTTTTAAGCACAGTGCATTATTAATAAAGTAATCCATTAGGTCGAGCAGTGAAGGGTCACCACAGAGACAGAAAGATCTGTTTTGCAAACGGTTAAACTTCGGGTTTTAAGATTAATTGCTTTCATTTGGACGCTTGCTCTTGGCCTAGCTATTTCCACTTTACTGGAACTCAGGGTCCGGGCTTTCTAAACGCTGCTGGGTCTGCCTGTCAGCGAAAGGGAGCTGAGCTCCAACTTCCCCGGAGAAACAGCCTGTCTTCTCCTGGCACCTGCAGTTTGGGCTGGCACCAGGATGTGGGCCTTTGCCAGGAGATTTGAAGTCTCAGGGGAGCAAAGGGAGGTACTGCACCGAACCCTGAGAATCAAATTAGGCCTCAGTTATTAAAAAAGAAACCCTTGAATAGGGACGGACAGAACAGTGACAGCTTGAGCCATGTGGGCCTGGGCAAAAGAGGATGCTGAGGGCACCCAGCTGGGGATGCTGGCATGTTCCCAGGTACATGCAGGAGAAGGGCAAGACTGGGTATAAACCGCCTCTGTAAAGGCCCAGCAGGATGGCTGGGGTGACCACATGAAGCAGCAGGCAGATTGTGGAACTAAACACCAGACATGATTCCTAAAGAATTTTTAATAAGTAAAAATTGCTTAAAAAGAATTGAGCTGGGCTGAGGAGGACCAGACAGTGGAGTCTTCAATTGTTAATGACTTCTAGGAGCACAGCCACCACAGCTGACTTGGTTTGTCTAAGAGACAGTCACTTGGCTATGTTCAGCTACTGATCAACCCCTGTTCAGCCACCAGCAGGACCTCCATGCATATTCCATCACAGCCTGGACCACAGAGGGTCCCAAGGCCTCTCCTGACAGTGTGGCCTGGACCATGTAGGCCCTGCAGATAGGGGCAGGGAATGGGCACTTATGCTATTCTATGCCAGAGACCCAAGCCTGCTGATAGGACAGGAAGGCAGAGCTCAGTAGGCACTGTTGCCTGATGAGGCTAGAAAAGGCCTTGTGAGGCTGGCAGCGTGGGGACCAGACCTGGCATTCACTGGGTACTTAGAAGGGAGCAGAGGTTGTCTCCATGTCTCCATCTGCATCTACCATAACCAGTGCCAGCAGCAGCATCTCCTCACTGGTGGGAATGAGGTGTCAGAAATCTTGAGTAGCATATATAGCTGCTGCTTCCTGCCCACACTCAGCCAGGCTGAGTCTGTAAAGATGGGTGTCCCCTACCCTCTTCTGGAGCTTTGGGTAAAAAGGCAGGTGCCTCTCAGTTCCTGCACTTCCATTCATTTGCCCACACAGAGCACTAAAGGGGTGGGGGGGGGACAGGGAAACAACATAAATTGGTCTGTCGTCCAGAATCCATGTCTCGCTAATGTACCCAGATTAACTCAACTGTAAATTGTCTCCTTGGATGGCGGTGTCTTGCTAAAAGTTTCCCATATGATTCATGATTTGGATTGCTTTTAACGGCTATTGGCTAAGCAAGCCGGTGACTGTACAAGGTGATGCAATTGGCATTAGCAAGGGGAGGCATGGGAGCGTGTAATGCAGTCAATACTGCATTAACTACTGATGCCCAATTACAGGGAGCAGGAGAGAGCCTTTCAGGAGCATTAGGACTGGGGAAGCTGAGATCACTGGCCGCTGCTTGCCTAAAAGCTTCACCCTTTACATGCCGGGGCTCAGCGCCGACATGGCCACTCACTTGGCCTCTGTGGCTGTGGGAGCTGCTTTTCTCTCTTGCTGTCTCTCTGAACATGTCCCACAAAGATGCTTTTAGCACATGGAAATGTGTAATTGCCTAGAGCTGGGGGCCTGCCTCTCATCCCTCCTGAGAATTGATTCGCTACCCCATCCTGTGTCCCAGAGTCAAACCAGGTGACTATCCTACCCTCTTAAGGTTCCTCTCAGCAGGCTCCATTAGTGAGCAGGACATAGAGGAGGCCTAGTTTAGTCTCTTGCCCTTGGAACAGATAGAAGATTGCCAGTGAACATCGGCAGCTGACCCTCTATGGTCATGGGCAAAGGAGACGTGAGGTTCAGCCTCAGCTCAGCTAGGCTGCCAGCTCAAGCCTGCCTAAGTTGGGAAATGGCTGTAGTTGGTGGGCTGTGGTGGTGCAGCCTGAGGAAGCTGAGCAGAGAGTGACCTGAGCTTCAGGGGTCCTGAGTAGATGTGGGTGCATAGAGTTAGGGGCCTTTTCCAGAGCTTTCACAGAAGGCAGTGTTACTTTCAGGTACCTCCAAGGCCAAGGATATTTGGGCTTGTCTCCAGGGGCCATGCAACCTGATATAGGGTCATTGAGAAGATTGGAAGGAACTAGGACAGAAGGTGGAGAAAAGGGTACAGGTGCCTCTGTGTGTTACTAGACCTACTGCTACCTCTACCTGCATGCTAAGCTGTGCAGGTATTGTGTCCACTGGTTTTGTTCTGTGTCATGCTCACTCAACTTCAGGATTACTTTGCCTCCATACTTTCTCACCCCTACCATGAGAACAGCCAGATCTAACAAGTTTGTTATCAGGATGAAGTGAGATACTGTTCATGTACACCCTTGATCCACAGGAAACCTCATAGCTGTGTGAAGCAACGTTGCACCTTGATCGGTTTCAGTATGATATGAAATAGTCCTGGGCCCAGTCCAGTGCCTTATTCAGTGATGAGCACTGGTTCCTCATTCTCAATTTATCCATCGCGGCCCTTGGTCACTGCTAAGTGAGAGGCAGGCTGGCCTCATTTCTCAACATTGCTCAGATCCTCAAGGCAGGTAGCATTGAGAGAAAAGGCCTCCAAGATTACTCTTTACAAGTTCCTCTACTTATAGGGGAAAGGCTGAGGCTGAAAGAGGGTAAGAGAGTTGCCCAGGTTATGTGGCAGAGCCTAAGCATCTTTCTGGGTTCCATTCTTAGCTGTCATGCCCTCTGTCCTCACCCCAAGGCATAATGAGACTGCGGGCTAGAAAACTCTGATGACAGGGAACATCAGCTACACTAGAATGGCATGCCTGGGTGTCCCACTCATAGCCTTAGCTAGCCTACTGCCAGCCCAGGGAATGTTGTTGTGTACTCAGATGTAAGTGCTGATGGGCACTTGTCTGCTCTAGGCCTTTCAGACTGGAGAAGCCCTAGAGGTGCATTTAGTGGGTAGACCATTCTGACTTCTAGCCTTCCTGCCCCACCTGCAGAGAGAGAAGGATATTGAGGCATGCAGGATGTCCTCCTACCATGACTTTGCTCTTCACAGTGAGACTAGAATGAGGTTTCCTGGCAGGTCCATACTCATAGGACTACACCATGGAGTCAACTTGCATTGGCTTGCATTTGTGAATCTCTTCCAATTTCTGAGTTCAGTGGTATCACATCAGCCGCTTGAAATCAGCCATGGTAGGACTATTTACATCATGGACACAAATCAGGGCTTTTTCCTGGACAGCTGGTAGTTAAGCATTTCTCAGCACATCACTGGATTACATTCATCTGGGACTCTGGACCTACCTGTTACTGTTCTGCTATCTCCATCCTTCCACTCCACCTACCATCTCTCCCTCCTGGTGCTCATTATAGACTGAACCAACCTCTGCTACCCTGGCATTTTGCCTGAGACTGACTACCACCTCTACCATCACCATAATATATCCACTGTGGTTAGTGATCCATGGAGACCCAACATTTGCCACTATACCCTTGCTCCTGTCATCCCCGTTGCTTGGCATGCCTTGCATCCTTTAGTTGGCCATATTCAGAGACACATCTACCTAGCAACAAGCTTGTCTCTTATTGGTTGGTGTTTGTTATTTTGTTCTAGCATGGGAGCCCACAGTAGCTGATACAACTGGGAAATTAAAAGCAGGTAGTATGAGGTGTGGGCAGGATGGAGCAGGATGGAGCCCAATGTGGAGGTCTTCTGGGTCCAGTCATTAGCTCCTACCTGCTGCCCCTTCCCTTGGAGATCACCAAGGCTTTCCTGAGTGCCTTTGCTGTCTTCAGGGGGCTGTCTGCTAGCATGATTCAGAAGATCTGGGTTCTAGTCCTGGCTGAGTGCTGTGTGATTTCAGACAACTTACTGGACCTCAGTTTTCTGATCTCTATAATAGGACCCACACCTAACTGGCATCTATTGATATATACGTGATATACCAGGAAGCCTCCTGCCTGTGTGAATTGACATTACTTTCTGCAGAGGTACAGTGAGATCTCTTTGGCTTCAGCCTCTCTGCCTTCAAAGGTAATAAAAACAAAGTAGCTTTCATCTTATTGAATGCTTACTTTAAAATGAGACATTGTGCTATGTATATGTATCAGTTATTGCTGTATTACCAGCCACCCCAAATTCAGAGGTTCAAAACAATAAGCATTTATTTTACTGGAGGGTGGAGGATGGCTGCGCAGTGGGATGCTGGGGAGACAGGACTGTGCATCCCTCATCATTCAGGAGACTCATCTGGCCTGTTCTTGTGGCAGAGAGGGGTCCAGGAAGAGAGACAACACACAAGGCTTCTTGAGGCCAAGATTTGGCATGGGGATGTTGTCACTTCTGCATTCCATCAGCCAAAATAAATCACAAATCCAGCCTGGGTCAAGGACTGGGGAAACAGATTCTATTCTTAAAGGCAGGAAGCGAGAAGTCGTATTACAAAGGGCAGGGATGCTGGAAGTGATGGAGGTTGGGGCCATTTTTGCAATCAATCTGCCATGCATTTTCCTTGTATGATCTCATTTAATACCCATGATAACCTTTAGAATAAGCTAATATTATTGTTCTCATTTAACAGATAAGAAAACTGTAGGAGCTTGGGTTATGGCTCAGTGGTAGAGCACTTGCCTAGCTCAAGTTATGCACTGGGTTCAATCCTTAGCACCACATGAAAATAAATAAATAAAACAAAGGTTTTATGTCAACCTACAACTAAAAAAATATTTGAAAAAGAAAAAGGAAAACTATAGTACAAAGAGCTTGAGTAACTGGTCCCAAGCCCCATAGCCCCACAGTGCCTGAGCTGGCTAAGAACACAGGTGGCCTGACTACAGAATAGCGTGCTCATTCTCTGTGCTCTGCCAGCTTTCTTTTCCCACAGTCAGACTTGGAATTCAGTAGAGGAACACTGAGTGGGTAGAAGGAGCCTTCCACAGGATGACCTAGAGTGGGAGGGTACCTGCTGTGGGGGCAGATTGTCAAGGGACCACCTTTGGAGTCCTGCCCCCATTTCTCCAAGGGCAAGCTTAGAGGGGACCGTATGACCAGCCTCCTCTTCCAGCTTTTCCTCTCTGTTCTACAAAGACAGTGAAGCTCTGTGGTCAGCGGTAACTTAAACTGACCATATATGCAGATTTGGCCTGGCAAGAATCAATTCATTGGTTGGCCCCTCTCCTCAAAATGGGGCGGTAAGTGGGCTGGTGAGAGGCCTGTGTACATTCATAAACCAGCTGATTGAAAAGCAATATTTCAGATAAATACAAGCCAGCGATCTATCAGTGGTTGTAATAAAACCCAGGCTTCAGGCTGTGATTTTATTTTGAAATAATAAGAATTGCTTGATTCTTTTTACTTGAGTTACCATGGTAATTCCGGCGTGGAGCAGTGTTATATTGATTTAGAAAGTGGACAGTAATATTTCTTTTGTGTTATTCTGTTTCTAGGCCTTGATTTCTAATTTCCACTTGGAGATTACTTTTATAAATTTCTTAAGTCCTTCCACTTTTTTTCCCTCTCACAGTATAATTTTCCTCTCATACGCCGCTATGTTCTGAGCTTATTGGTTTGCTCTTATTTTAAATTAAACTTGCTGGTTTCAAATATTGAAATGACATCTTTGTCTGTGTCTGTACTTTGGTTTAGCAAAATATTACAGTCTGACGCTTTCTGCTTAATAATTTAAGGGAGGCATTCTGTTGGCCCTTACTGGGTGCTGATAACTTATGACTCAACCAACACAGGCCTTAAACTCCTGACATTTTAATATTGTGTGGCGGGAGCGGCCGCCCCTCTGCTCTGAGTCTCAGTGGAGAGAAATCCATGTGGTACCCTAGAAGGGAGTTTTAATAATTCAACTTTGCCGATTGGCATGATGACTTGATAGGGGGTGGGAGACCCACTCTTCCCAGATGAGTGGGAGCAGCACTAGCCTGGGCTCCTGTGGCCCACAGCTGGTGCCCTTCTCTATCCCACCCTCCCTTTCTCCTGGGTCTTTAAGAACCCCTATCCCTGATGATAGATTTTCTGGGAACAATTGGGTAGGGTTGCCTGTGAGTGCCACAAGAATATGTGAACTCTCTGCTTCTTGGTTTTCCCATTTGTAAAATGAGTGTGGATAGCATGGGATTTGAGTCCGACAGACTGGGTTCTAATCCTTACTCTGCTTAGTAATTCTAGTGAGTAGATTTTAATAGTCATTCTAGCTATAAAATTGATATGATTGCAGCCACCCTTAAGGTCTTTTGAGACTTTATCTGGCAAAGGTCTGACAGTCTTGTAGATGGTTGGTACAAGTCCCCTAACCTTCTAGGGTTTTGGTGAGAGACAAAGAGAAAATGGAAATAGATGTGCTTTGGCAAGCTTGCTGTGCTCCCAGCCCGTCCCAGGTTCAGAACTCTTCAGAAAAGACCCAGGGCTACCACTCCCTGAGGAGGTAGGTCAGATCCACCCTCTTTCCTAATCTGCCCACTGAAGGCAGGAATCTGGGTGGGCTGGAGACAGGGTTGTGTCCTCTGGGCCCTTCTCCTCACAGCACTCTGTAGCAAGGTCTGTGCTCTCCAAGGAAGTTCACAGCAATGCAGGCTGTGGGGCAGAGATCTGTCTGCAGGGCCCCCAAGTCCTGAAAGGCCAGAGGAAAGGTCTCTCCTGTCCTGAGTGTGCAGGCCAATGTGGTGGTGTATTAGTGATTAGTTATTGATCTTGCCACATATGAGTCCAGGTTGAAGGCTCCTAACCCCTGCTGTTTCCTGGTAGTGTAGAGTCTCAACTAGGAGGCAGAGGGGTCCCCTGGAGCAGGTCCAAAGCTTTGAGGCCAAGCAGCTGAAATCACAGCCCTGGGCTGAGAGCACAATGGTCACTTCCCTCCTTTTATGGCCAAGAAAACTGAGGCACCCAGAAGTTTCTGATTCCTGCTAAGCTCACTGTGTCTGAGATACTTTCTGAGTAGAGAAGTCTGGAGCCCAGCAGAAGCTGTGCGAAGCCCAACCTGAGGCCCCATCTCTGCCTGTCAGTCAGAGGTTGACTGTTCCAGGCAGCTGTGTTCCCCTGTCAGAAGCTGTTTTGCATCTGTGAGGCATCGTGCACATTCAGGAGCCTGGGAAGCAGTGGGCAATGGGCAGGGCTCCCTGGGGCAATGGGTTCCAGCCTGGCATGCCACCCAAGCACAGAATGCAATGTTTTTACCTGCCTTTTGGCCCCAAGGATGTTTTCACACTTCTCTTTGATTCTCAGACTGCTTTATCAGATCAGTTCAAAAATGTGCCTTATACATGAGAATAATATCTCATTAGTATTAGTAAGAATGCAAAAAAAAAAAAAAAAAGATCCAGGAAAAAATTAAAATTGGTTGAAATAATTAACACAAAGAAAACTGGCAACAGTTAAGACTGCACCTGGTAAAATATGTTATTGACTAAAAATTGACAGAAGAATCAAAGCTTCCCAACAAAATTTAGATTTGTAGAAGTTGGCTCCAGAAATATTTTCTGGTAGAAATAATTGCCACAAAAGAAATCTCAACAGCAGCGCAAGCCTAATTTATGAGATTTGACATGAGCCAAAACTGATCATGAACCAAATAGTCAGATAAAAATTTTAAAATCATTGATCCTAAAGAAAAGAATTCTGATATGTTAAAAACAGAGGTGGAGGGGCTGGGGTTGTGGCTTAGTGGTAGACTGCTCACCTAGCACATGTAAGGCACTGGGTTAGATCCTCAGCACCACTTAAAGATAAATAAATAAAGGTATTATGTCCATCTACAACTAAAAAAAAATTCAAAAAAAACAGAGGTGAAGGTAGAAATGATTCAACACTATTGAAGAGGAATTTGATTAAGGAAATAAGTTGACTTAGTGAAGTTTATTAAGAACTATTTCTTGATGAAAAAATAGCATTGATGTAACTGTAACAAAATTACAAGTGTCAGGGACCACCCCATGTTCCTTCCTGCCTTCTCTCATTTCCTTCTGCATTTGCATTCTTGGCATAAGTGGAGGGGACAGGAAGGAGTCTGGATTGGTCTGAGTTCATCAGAGAGGAGGTAGTTGAAGAACCCTCAAGAGCACCAGACAATAGTAGATGCTTAATAAATATTTATTAAATAATGAGTAAATGACTGAGTTCATAGGTTAAGGAGATCAAAAATCATAAGGATTTCTTAGAGAGAGAGAGAGAGAGAGAGAAAACAAGAAACTCTGAGTTGGTGGCCCCAAGGTCAGGGGGGCTGGAGCTCAGAGGGTTGTTGGCATGGCTGCAGTTTTGGTCAGCTTTGGCAGGGTCACCTGTGACCCTGTGCAGGCCATAGTTAGGAGTTGGGATTTTGTACTCAGGTCAATGGGAAGTCTTTGAAGGGTTTTAGGAAGAGTCAAAACTCATGATCAGATTGACATTTTATTAAGATCATTTGGCTACTCTGTGGAGAATAAATTGGAAAATATAAAACTAGAAGCCAGAAAAGAGCACTATGTGTGGAGGGTCCTTCCTTTTCAGCTTTATGGGTGACTCCCTCCACCTCCTCCAGTTGACTGTCCCAGGCCCCTTCCAGCCTTCCTTCAGTTTCTTTCTGAACTTGTAGTCTGGGCCTATGGGTGGAGAGGAGAGATGCCCATTTGAAATCTTTAGAATTCTTTAAAAGAAACAGCCGCTTCATGAGGGCATGACTAATTACTGCAGAGGTATCCCGCTTTGGGCTTGGAAGGTAACAAATACAGCTTTTATCTCAGTCCTGCTCTGTTGTTCCTTGACTGTGAGATCTCAGGCAAGTGTTGATCTACCACCTATTGCCGAATGACCCAGGTCAGATCACTTAACCTCTCTGAGCCTCTGTTTCCTCATACATAAATTAGGGCCTAATGCACCCTCCCTGTCTCCTACCCAGAACTTAAATGAGAAGTAATGCCTTCATGTGTCTTGTCATCTGGCAAGCACTGTGCTCACCTGAAGAATTGTTTGTAAGAACACAGTGACTGCAGGAAGCAAGGGGTACCTGTGACACTTGTTCCTGCCACCCTTACCCCTGAGAGGTCTTCTCAGCCCTAGGCTCCCCAGAACTTTGGAAGAGAAGATTGGAGAAGTTAGAGGTTAGTTCCTAAGATAATACTCCATGGTGAATCCATGGAGACTCATGAACCAGCCTCATGCCTAGAAAATGAGCACGTGTCCCTTTGCCTCAAGGCCCAGTTATCCCTCTCAAGTGACCAGAGTTGTCCTGTTCTATCCTGGGCTCTCTTCACATGCAAGAGACTTGGAGACTGGCTGTCTCTGCTGAATGAGGCCTAGATGACCATTGCTACTCTCAACCTGACCCTGGTCATTCCCTAGATGTGAGGAATGGAGGGTGGTTGTGCTCTGCCACAGTTTTCTCCTTGTTCCCCCTGATGGCCTAGGTACTCCATGTTTTTGAGTCACCCTGTCAGACTAGTCACAAAAGGGAACTGTCCCTAGTCTGGACACAGTGCTCTCTTCTTCCAAAAGCATCCTTAGTGCCTTCCTTCCTGGTCCTGTGCCCTGGACCTGAGCTTGCACACCCTGCCCCAGGCTGGGCTCACAGGTCCTGGGGAGAGGGCAGCATTTCACTCCCGCCCTCCACTGTGACCCTATTTATTGTGCCCATGCTATTATGCACATGCCATTTGTGGTGTCCCACAGAAGACAAGTTCACAGTCTTGAAAGAAGGACCTGTCTCCTGTGGGCAAGGCTATTTTACAGACAGGGCATAGCTCTTGAAGGATGCAGAAATTTCAACAAATTTGCAAAGAGAAAACCTGAATGCAATGGTGGAAGTAAATGAATCAGAGAAGAGCACTGGATCTCATAAGGCCTGAGTGTCCTGGGGAGAAGGACTGGAAAAGTGTGTGGAGTCAGGTTTCTCCATGGGGAGGGAAGACTGGGGAATAGAAAGGAAAGAGGTACTTCTTCAAAAAGAAACCCTGTACCCATTAGCAGTCTCTCCCCAATCCTCCCTCCCTGGCAACCACTAATCTACTTTCTGTCTCTATGGATTTGCCTATTCTGGACATTTCATATAAATGGAATCACACAATATGTGGTTTTTGTGTCTGGCATCTTTCCTAGCATAATATCTTCTACGTTCATCCATGTTGCAGCATATGCCAATACTTTATTACTTTTTATGGTCAAATAATATTCCTGTGTGTGTGTTTAATATTTTATCCATTTGTCAATTGATGGACATTTGTCAATTGATGGACAAAAAGTTGTAGAAACAACTTTTTGGCTATTGTGAATAATACTCATATGAACATTCATGTAAAATTTCTTGTGTAGGACTGTTTTTTCACTTCCTTTGGAGTATACTTAGGAGTAGAATTGCTGGATCATATGAAAACTCTATGTTTAGAGATATCTGTTTTTAAATTCAAATGAACAGTGCAAGAGAGTTTAGGACAGAAACCATCCTTGGATGTCTGAGCTTCTAGAAAGGAATTTACCTGGCAGCCTGCTCCCTGCTGGGCTCCTGGGGTTCTGTGGAAGCTGGAGTGAATCTTTTCCTCTGATGGCTTTAGTTTTCCAATCTATGAAATGGGGTTAGTACTGATCTCTTCAAATCTCAAGGACTTTTAAAGTAAGTACTACTACCACAGCCTGTCAAGGATCACAAAGCATTCTGCTTTACCAGTTCCAGTTCTGCTGATGAGGAAGTCAAAGCTCAGAGAGGCTAAAGGACTTGACCAAGTTTACCTTGCTGGCCAATGGTACAGGCTGAACTTGAACCCACACACATCAGAGTCCAAGTCCCTGTCTCAGATGTGTCTCAGGGTAAGACAAGGCTCTGCCTGAGCTACTGCCATGGTTCTCTGCCCCAACTTGGGGGCTGGGAAGTCAGGGCCCAGAAATGGCCAGGTGTGAGCTCCAAGGTAGAGCTCTCTGTAGAAGGAGGAACAAGGACTTCGCAAAAATCTGCTTTTTAGCTGTGAGACTTTGAATAAGTTGTTCTATCTCTCTGAGCCTCAGTTTCCCCATCCATGTAATCAAAGCAATAATTATAACTCATAGCACTGGAACAAGCATTTGATAAAAAGTTGACATAAAGTACCAGGCACACAGAAGACAGTAGGTAGAATGTTCTGGACACCCAAGAAGGGTTGAAGAGGGTTGCAGGATATTGCGTGACCACCAAGGAGAAGTGACTGGCTTCTGGGCTGGTCAGAGCAAACTTTAAGGAGATCTCACTTGCAATGGCCAGAGAGGTAAGCAGAAGGTGGGAGGTCCCCTGGGTGGTCTCTGTTTTCCAGTCTGGGGCTGTCAGAAAACAGGAGGGGTTTGCAGGGATCTAGAATGACCTCTGTCTTGAGGAGAGCTTTTGGCTAGTCCTGCTAGTGCCCCAATCTTTGCCCCCACCCTGCCTGCAGATGCCTGAGTGGGGGCTTGCATGACTGCCTCAGTTAGCCCGAGTGGTAATAAAACACTTTAAATTTATTGTGACATTTGGATTTAATTAAAAAGTACACACTTAGGGAAGTAGAACATAATGGGGAGAGAGGCAGGGTGGCTTTTCCCCTCCTTTCTTCCCCAAACTAATTAGCGTTGTATTTTAAATTGTTTATGTGCCACTAATCATTGTAATAAATCATTTATACTGAAAAAGACACACTCGGCTGTGCCCGCCGCGCGGGTTCCGCTCGCCGGGCTCTATCGCGAACAAATTGATCTGGAAGTGAATTTATTAACCACTGGGGAAGAAATCATTAGTGCTTTCTCTAAACATTCCCCAGGTACGCTTTATTGCCGCAGTTTATGCTGTAACTAAAAGGAGCATTACCCAGGCCCACGTTGTAATTTCCTTGCAAAGCCAGCAGCCCTCTCCTGAACTGGGGGGTTGGAGGGGTTGGAGAGTCGCAGCCTCTTCTACCCTATGTGATCTGAGGACCCCAGCCTTATTTCCCACTGCTCAGTCCAGGAGGGCTCCCTGTGAAGCCTTTGCAGGGACCAGGCCTTGGTGCCTGTCTTATTGTCTCTCACCTGCAGAACGGTTCACAGTCACGTGTGTATGTATTTCAGGAATGTGGCTTAAAGTTGAGAGACAGCCTGGGGTTTGGAGAACTGGGGGCCTGGAGCTGAGGGTTTGCTTGGGTCAAAGAAGCTTGTTATATATAGACTAGCTTCCCCACCCAGAGACTGGGCCAATCATAGGCTGAGAGGAATAAATGTGGCTTCCCAGGGACCCAAGCAGGAGTAGAGATTTATAGCTTGAGCTGCCTGGACCATTGTCTGTCAATCCAAGACTCAGAGACCTTCCTCCCGCAGGCCCTGCAGCCTTCTCCAGGGGTTGACTGGAGCAGTCTATTCTATTCAGGTTCCCAGTGAGACCCACTGCCCTATGTATCCATGTGACCTCACAGGGCAGTGTCCAGACTGGTATTCAGTACTCCAGACATGGCTTAACAGATGACAGACAGTGGGGATGTTAGCTTTCTGGCTACAGACACCGTGTAGTAGATAATATAGCCTGCAGCCACAGCAGCAGCCAGACTGCCCTGCTGACCCCCATGTGGGGGCTTCAGGCCCCTCTCACTTTTGGGGGGCCGTGGGTTTTCTCTTGCCAGTTTTCCAAAAGGGAAATTCACTTGTGAACAAAGATCTTCTCCCTGGAGCCCATGGCTGTCAGATTTCAAAACCCAAATTGTGAATGGTTAATTCATTGGTGCCCCCATGAGCTTCTCAGTCAGGTTGTACTTCATAGGGGCCTTGTCTTTAGCTCTTCTCTCCAGGGCTGCAACAGCCCCCTGGGCCTCCACAGGAAGCCCTAGGGTATTGCTGTCTCAGCAGAAACCCAAAGTGTTCCTATCCCTGCTGTCCTGGAGGCAGGGCACGGAGTCTCCCTACAGCCCATGCCCTCCCTCCTCTCGCCCAGCCCAGTGACTAACAGATGGACTCTGGCTGCATCGAGAAGGAAGCAGGACCCAGCAGTTGGCTAGGCCAAGCCTGCCTGGAGGGTCCCCTCTTTGTGCCTGGAGAACACATTTAAAAGTTTGAATTCAAAATTGATTTTGAAGGGCCCTAATCTCGGATCCCCTGGCGCTCACGGTGTGTCTGCAGCTCCCGCCAGACTCTCGTTTTCTGGTTCAGCGCGTTGGTGCTCACATCCCTGATGCTGTGAAATTGAGACTCGTCTGAGAGTCTGTGTCCTCCTCCTCTGTGGAGATTGCAGGCCCCTTGGGAGCCCTGTTTCATTAGATGGGTGGCGCGGGCTTCAAGGGTGCCCAGGGAGCACCTGAATCGCTGTCTGGAGAACACAGATTCCAGATGCTTTCCCTCTGGTCCCCACAGCTGTGTAGCTCCAGGCAGCATCCTGCTAAGGAACTGGAGCACTGGCTCAAGCAGCCCAGAATGGAGTGGGGGGATGGGGATCCAGAGAGAGAAAGGCTTGGACCTGGGCTTTTTCAGTCACAAACTCCAGGACCCATTTCCTCTTACTGGCCCCCAGAGGTTCAAACAGGATTTACGGAGAGTGAGGGAGGCTAGGTCTGTGTCTGGGAGGAGAGGAGCTCAGGCCAGAACAGCAGAGGAAAAGACTGAGCTGCTGCCCTCATATACAGACCTGCATTGGCAGCTCTGCCACTCCCTGTGGGGTGGATGAAGTATTTATGGGTAAAGTACAACAGAGGTCTCCTTCCTCTTGCGTCTGCAGGGGCTGAAGGACAGAATTTTGCTATTCTTTGTTGAAGGGATAAAGAGTTTGCATTTGTTGTTATTTTGTAGCTGAAGCCCCAGGATGTGCCTCTCAAAAACCTTGGTAGCCATTGCAGTAGAACCTGGGTGCTAAGACAGTTGGATCTTCATATTTGGTTACAGCCATATAGCCACAGGTGTCTTGGGATGTGTGGCACAGGCACAGCAACAAGCCTGATCAAGGCCCCACTCTCTGGGGAGCCTGCCAATCTGAATCAGCCCACTCTGGCCAGCAAACTCTCGCCAATAATATCTGGATAGCTTCCACCCAGTCTCTTCATTCATTAATCGAACTGATATTTTAAAAGTGACTGCTGTGAGGTTCAATGCTGGGGACCCAATGGTAGACAAGACAGACAAGGCCCTAAGAACAGACCTTCATGGGACTTCTGTTGTCGGAAGAGAGACCAATCACTTTTCCAGAAAGCACACTGAAAAAAAAAAGTAATTACAAATTATGATTAAAAACTCTGAAGATAAGCGGTAGAGGGGATGCCGGCAGGTCTTTTGAAGAAATGAGGTAAAAAAAGCTTCTGAGGAGACATTTAAGCTGAAGCTCCAGGATGAGGAGGTGCTGGCCACTGCAGAGGCAGGGAAGGCGTGTGCATGTTTGAAGACTCTGAGGCAGGAAGGAGATCCATAGTGTGGATCCATAGCGTGGTGGTTGCCGATGCTGGGGATGGGACAGCCCCAGCCGCTCAGTGTGAGAGGGGGAGGCAGGGACCAAACCACATGAGGGTTTGTAGGCTAGATGAAGAGTAGGGGTATTATGCTCAGCCCCTAGAAGATAAAGAAGTGTTCCATGCTGAGCAGTGACCTGCCCTGATTTGTTTGGAAAGACTTCTGCTGTTGAGTGAAGACTGGTTTGTAGACACTCATGAAGAAGGGGTTGTGGGCACTAGACACCAGGAGGCTGCTGGGAGCAATGTGGACAGTGTGGTGAAAGGTGGCAGTGGCTCTGGAAATGGAAAGAAGATGGGATGGGTGCAGAAAGTGGCAGGGGGAGAAGGTGAGGATGATGCTGAATTCTGTAGGAGCCTCTGGGTGGATGATGGTGTGGGTATCAAGAAGGAAAGCCAAGGGGTAAAGGCACCAGGGCCAGGTTCAAGGGAGGAAACCAGGAGTCCTATTTTGGATCTGTTGCTTTTGAGATACATCTGAGGCTGTAGGCACACCCAAAGAATTGGAAGAGGATGCTTGCTCCCATGTTGCAGATGACTATGCAATTAACTTGAGCCTCCAAGGGAACACATACAGCTTCCCGTGTGTCTGGGTTCTTCACTAAAGAAAAAACTACAGAAAACTTCATGAGGCTGTGAGAGGAGATCCCATGGGCACCTGCTCCAGACCCTCCCTCAGCATGTCCTCTGGGCCTTCCTGCAAGTTCTCAGCCACACCCTACCTGCCTTCAGTTACCACTCAACTAATCTCATCGGGTGATTAATTTACTGATTGGATTAAGGCTCTTGTGACCCAATCGTGTCTTCTCTGAACCTGCTTGCATTGTCTCACATGTGAGCTTTTGGGGGACAACTCACATTTGAACCATAATAAGGACTAAGACAGTCCACTGGGCTCAGCTTCCCTCCACAACAAAGGCTTGTGAGTAGGAATACCTCAACCCCTTCATCTTTGGATATTCCAAGGTCATGGCAGGTCCAGGCTTTAGGTGCAGTATCGCTAAGAACAGGTTTGCCTCCACCAAAACGCATTGCGAAAATACCTCCTGCTTCCTATTTCTTTATAGGAAACAGCCCCTCCAGGGGTTCCAATCAGTGCAACCTGAGGCCTGTTTAGCCTCTAGGGCCAGGCAGCCTACCAGGCCCTGATGTATCCCTGCCAGGGATGTTTCAGAGCCTTCTTTTGGCAGGATCCAAACTGAGTCCAAGTGTAAGTTAACTTTCCCATTGCTTAGAAAAAAGGTGACAGTACTGCTTCTGGTTGTAGGATAGAGCAGGAAGGGCACAAGGTACTTCCTGGCCAGCAGCAGGTACTTCTGGCCCTGCCTGGACACTCCCAGGCCTCCCCTGAGTAAGTTGCATCATTTCTTCAACCTCAGGGTCATGAAGAGCTGAGTTAACGACTGTAAAGCTCCTGCCACATAGTAGCACTTAGCAAGGGGTGATGCAGTTTATTATCATCCAGTTGAATGTGAGGATGGTGGCCACCGATGCTGGGGATGGGACAGGGCAGATCGCCCCTTAGGCCTTCCTTCCTGTGGTGGACTAGAGAGAGCAGGAGAAACTTTGCAGTTTAGAGAAGGTGAGAATTTCTGTATTTCTTTGACTGTCTTCCTCTGTGCCAGGCCCCCTCCAGGACCCTCTCAGCTCCCTGCCTCCCCTCCTTCATACACAAGGTCCTGGCTATTGGTTAAGGCTCCCTCCCCTACTATGGCTCTGGGTCTGGGCCTCCAGCTCCCCACCCCTCTAACAGCTGGGTCTCTTCCCAAGCATCATGTGTCATCTCAAGATTTCTTTCTCCCTCTCAAGGCTTAAATGCAAATGTCTTGGCTCTGCTTCTACATGACCTTCCTGCTGCCTTTTCAGCCCCAAGTCCTCTTTTTTCTGTCCCCTTGTCACCTTGCTGGTCACACCCAGAAACCCTTTAAAGATCACAACTTTTGAAGGACCAGGAGGTAAGCAGAAACAACCTGTGGCCCTCTCACCCACAGAACATGGAGGCAGTGCCCTGCATGGACAGCCATTCCTCCTAGTCTTAGCCTCAGCCCTGCTCTAAGCATGCTCCACCCCCCACCCTCAGCATCTTTCAGCATCCAGGCTGCACCGGAGAACCCAGACTCTGCCTCCTTCTTCACACTTGATGTGCAGGGTGGCAGCAGGGTATGCTGGAATGAGAACAGGAGCCTGAGGTCCAGGATTTCATTGTCACCCTGCAGTCTTTGAGCTGCTTGACCTCAGATAAGGGTCTCAATCTTCCTGAGCCTCTGTTTTATCATCTGTAAAATGGGGTTAATCATTTAGTGCCTCAGAGTTCATATGAGGATTCACTGAAATAACAGCAACTGGCCCAAGAACTACTGAGTAGATGATGGGCTTTATGAACATGCAGAGTTCTGTCTGAGAGGGTCTCCATCTTAGTTCTATTTATAATTTAAGTATAACATATGCACTAAAAAACACATATCTCAAATGTTCCATTCAATGGGTTTTTGCACATATGTATACCTATTTAAACAGTGGGTTTCCTCATGCTTCCTCTCAGTTGATAATGCATTCCCCTTCTCTTCAAGTAAGCATTATTCTGACATCACATCAGTCTTGCCTGTTTGGCAAGTGCACATAAATGGAACTATATAGTACATACCTTTTGTGTCTGGCTTCTTTCATTCAACTCTATGTTGTCTGATTCATCTGGGTAGTGTGTGTTTGTAATCCATTCTTTTTTGTTGCTGCATAGTATTCCATTGCATCAGTATACCACCATTTATTATCTGTCAGTATACCACCATTTATTATTTATTATTTATTATTATTGCTATGACTGAACTTCAGTGTGGAGCTATTATTAGAAAAATCTTCTATGAACATTGGTGTATCCATTTTGTGGACATAAGCTCTCATTTCTGTTGGGCATATACCTAGGAATAGAACTATTGGGCCATAAAGTATATATAAATTTTCTTAGCTGATTGTTTTAAGCTATTATGTCAAATGCTGTTATATGTATTTTGCACCTATTATTTAAGTTAATCTTCAAAATAACCTTTCAAAGTAGGCTGTTGTCATTTGTAGGTGAGTAAATTGAGGCGAACTTTGGAAGTGACAGAGCCAGAATTCAAGCTGAGGTCATGTGTCTGCAGGGCCCACAGTCCTTAAGTGTATACTACCTGCCTCTTCTGACTCCCCTGAGGGGCAGCACCAGAGTCAAAGGTACCAGTCCCTCCACTGAGCAGACCACCACCCTGTGAGCCAAGTCCAGCCTCCTAGACTTCCTTTCCCCACTCCACTGGGGAGCTGGAGGCCATGGGAACCCCCACTTCCCTCCCTCATCTGACCCAGTAAACACCCGCCTGTGAATGGGTGCACAGAAGAGGCGGTAATAAGCGTGAGCGAGGTGGCTGTGGCCACGCGTTTCAACAGTTGTTCTCGTTGGCTTTTGATTCCAAATGAGTAGGAAATGCTATTAGTTCAGGCCTCGCCTGCCGCACGGCAAGACCCTGGGATAGGAGTGCAGCGAGACGAGAAATTGTGGAGATAAAACTGGTGTGAAATGGAGGCCTTCTCACAAGGCTGGATGTGTCCGTGTGAAATGAAGTTACTTCTGAGAAAACGAGATTTAAAGAGATTCTGCAGAATTAGATTACACTTTCAAATTTCCTTATTAAAGGGGATTGATGCCTAGGAGGGGCTGCTGGCAGGCCCTGTTGGGAGCCTGCTCTGCAGTTGTAGGTCTAGGTGTGGTCCCGAGCAGGCAGAGGACCTTGCAGGTGGCAGGGACCCACACCTCTCAAGCCTATTACCCCCAAATCCTTGCAGCTGAAGTGGGTGTGAGGATTGTTAGACTGAATTCTGGACAATCTCCCGAGGCTCTGTGTAGATCCACCTGGGTAAACCCAAGGGGCTCATGGTTTTCCATTTCCTTCTATTTCCAGGCCTCTTGGGAGTTTATTCAAATCAGAGCTTAATTTTGATCACAATCTACTTCTTGGAGCTGTAGTCTTAAAAGACAGTAAATACCCCTATGACAGCCCATGCAGGGTGTGCATCTGTGCCTAGGTGTATATTTATATGAATACACCAAATGTATGCTTATATACACCATGCACATGTGTGCTTGGAATGCATGGGTGTATACTGTTGTGCATTTTACTATATGCTAGCATTGTGTTGGGCACTGGAATAAAACTACTGTGGGGTGAAAAAGCAGATGCAGTTCCTCCCTGTGTGGTCCTTTTGTACCTGTGTGATCACACATACACAGGCATTTGTGTGCTCTGTGCATGTGTCCTGTGGCTGTATGGCCCACAACTGCATACCTTCCTGTGTCTCCTCATCTCCACGAAGTCTTCTGTTTGGGTCTCTAAGCACCTCAGCATGCAGTCTTGCCACGTAGCTGATGAGTCAAATGACAGGGTCCAGGAGACAGTTTGCCAGGGTTCAAATCCCAGCTGTCTTCTCTACTAACTGTGACAAGTTAGGAACCTCTCATGCCTCATTATTAAAATGAGAATAATCATATCTATTTCATAAGGCAGCTATGAACAAAGCCCTTAGAAGCCAAACACTGAAGCCAAACAATCAGCATTATCTCCCTGCAGATTGCCCAGCCCAGGCTCCCTCCCTGTCCCAGGTATGGGGAGCATTGCTTGTGGTGAGGAAAGGGAGCCCCAGAACTGCAATGAGCAGTTGTGTTGTGCTCTATGAGCTCTGGGCAGGGCCTGCAACTGAGTCTGCTCATCCCAGGCCAGGGAACACCTCGGCACTGGTGAGGAACCAGGACTAAGGTACATTGAGGGATTAAAAGAAATACCAAGGCTATACATGCCTGTGTCCCCAAGGGTCTCCCCAGAGCACCACAGGGACCTCCTGAGTCACCTTGGGAGCTGCCACAGCCACCCCTTCACACTAGAGTGATCACTAGAGCAGCCTGCTGAATGGAGGGGGCTGACTTCCTCCTGCACACTCTTGCACTGACCATTAGACTGGCCTTTGGAGGTTCTGGATTCTCACCAGTGCCTCTGTGACATTAACCACAGTGGCACATTCAGATCAGTTTGTCACTCTGCAAAATAAATATCCTCACTATTTTAGAGACCTGAGATGGAGCTGTGACTGGGATGTCCTCCCCTGAGTGCTAAATGGTGTAGCACCAATCAGAGCTAACTTCACTGCCAGGCTTGATTAGTCCTAAGGATATCACATACATTAATTCCTTTATAGCTAATGGAAACTCTATAGCTATTGCTTAAAATGCTACCCATTTTACTGAAAACTGAAATGTGGTTAATTAAGGTTGTCCAGGCAAAAGTATCAGACAAACCCAAATTGAGGAATATTTCATATAATAACTGTCCTGTACGGTTCAAAAATACCTCTGAAGGAAAGGCATAGAAATTCTTCCATGTTTAAGTGACAACTGAATATGATGTTTATGACCCAAAACTTTGCCATAAAATATATTATTGGGCCAGGCATGGTGGCACACACTTGTAATCCCAGATACTAAGGAGTCTGAAGCAGGAAGATCACAAGCTGAAGGCCAGCCTGGGCAACTTAGCAAGACCATGTCTCTAAATAAATAAATAGAGCTAGGAATGTAGCTCAGTTATAGAGCATCCCTGGGTTCAATCCCTAGTACCAGAAAAAAAATGTTACTGGGAGCATTGTTGAAATCAGAATAAGGTTTATAGTTAGATAGGAATATTACTTGGACGATAATTTCCTGGGTTTGATTATTGTATTATGGTTATGCAAAGTATTTACATACTCAAAGTATTATGGGTATAGAGCTTCTCAAATGATTTAAGGGGGAAAGTATAGGTAGGTAGAAAAAAGAGGAAGATAAAGCAGATGTGATGAAAGGTTCGCATTTAGGAAATCTGGGTGAAGGGTACACAAGAATTCTTTCTACTATTCTTGCAATTTTTCTGAAAGTTTGAAATTATGTCAAGATAAAAAATAGTAGGAATAAAAAGCCAAGCAAGAATGGCATCCCCTGGGAGGAGTTGGTGCCAACCTCTGTGCTGTGGTCTCAGGATGATGACTCCTTCTTGCCTCTCTACAGTATATGTGCAAAGAGACTGTGTGGCCCCATTTCCCAGAAAGGTGAAATGGGTCTGTTCTCTCAAGGTCTGAGCTCTTAGCCTGGGCCCTCATTGACTCTGACCTTTGGGGAAGGGAGTCGTGGACAGGGCAAAGGCATTTCTTCCTGGAGCAGTGGCAAGGGCAGGCCCTGGAACAGAAGCAAACAAGAGCCACTTGTGGGATGGAAAGGATAGCATTCCAGGATTTTGCCAGAAGTCAGTCCAACAGTGCCAAGCAGGACACTCTGGCATGTGGGAGGGTCCCCAGATGCCCAGCATAGTCACCAGTGCTGGCCACAGTGGTCCCTGGCAGAGAAGCCACAGAGCATGGCCTGGAGTGACTTGGAGCTGGAAGAAGTAGACACACTGGTAGAAGCCTGGCCTTGAAGGAGCTCACTGGGACAGTGGAAGTAGGTGACAGCAACTAATGCCACTGGCCAAGCTGGAGGTACCACTGACCCTGGGAGCCCATGGGCTTGGCCACTGAAAAAGTCCACATGCTGGGCCTGAGGGGCAGCCTGGGCTGTGCTAGGTGGATAGGCATTGCCAAGGCCTAGGGTCTTCCCTGGCGGGGAACTCTGGAGGTCCATGTAAAGAGAGCTTCTCTTCTGACTGGAGCAAGAATGCAGGTGAGGCAGAGTGACCTCTGGCAGTCCCTCCTCATCACCCAGGCTGTTTGGCTTTGTCCCACATTACCCACTGAGGGTAAGTGTCTGGCAGCCGATGAGTCAGACCAGGAAGCTGTCCCTGCAGCCCGGCTGCCTCCCTCCAGCTGCCCTGCCACCACCCCACCCTGGTAGAGGTAGGAGTTGGAGTTTGACCTGTCTCCCATTAAATGTTGTTTCCCCCTACATTCTGAAATTTAGAGGTGACACACGGGCCCAGTGAACTGATTATTTTGCTGAACACGGTGTGTGTGCCTGAGTGTGTGCCCAGGCGTGTGTGTCGGCACAAACATCATCCATTGTAAAAATATCGGTGTTTTCATGGGTGAGTAGTAATTACTGGGTAATGCTTTAAAACCTTTCCTGAAGGAGCACAAAGCTGTTTTTTTCTGAAGTCAGGAGTACATTAAAAGGATTACCATGTAGATTTGATTTTTAGATAACACTAAAATGGATCCCAAATGGACTTCAGCAAAGGGATGCTATCTCCTTAATGGAAAGTGCATGGCCTGAGGCTCAGCTTCCAGAGCCAGGCAGGGAGGGTGGGAGGGAAGAAGGGTCTGCAGGGGACAGGCTGGCCCTCTGGGTGGGGGGCTGGGGAGGCAAGGCACAGAGTGAGAGCCTGGACCCTCTGGAGAACATCCCCCTCCATTTGGGGAGCCAGAGACTGAAGATGCACCCCCTTAAAGATTTTTCACCTTCCTGGGAGCATTTCTGAGTCTCTTGGAGCCCGTCGGAGCAATCACTGTGGGGTGCTCCATAAGGACGGAAAAGAAGACTTCCTTGTCTTTGTGATTCCCAGAGTTCTTCTATCCTCAATGAGAAACAAAGATTGTTTCAGTTTTCCTTGATGGGAAGACCAGACACTTGCTCTGGACCGCCTGGCCAGAAGCTGTAGATATGGAGTCCAGTCTAGGTCCATCCAAAGGCACACTCTGGAGCCAGCTTCTCCCAGGACATTGGCCTTTCCAAGCAGATAAATCTCAAAGGTCTCTAGTTGCTCTGGCCTTGGTGTTTCCTGTCATGGTGCACATGGGACACTTTCGGAAGAAGCCATACAGTTTCTATTAGAGTTCTGCAGTGCCTAGGAAATTAAAATTCAGCACACCACAGGGGAGGTGCCCATACTTTATAGGTAACCTGCATGTGGCAGGCCTGCCTAGGCACAAGCAGGGAGAGAAGAAACCAAGAGCAGTTGACGTGTTGCTCCTCAGAAATTCCACGTGTTCATCTAGATGCCAGGCCCCAATGGTGTTGGGATGACAGCTGAGCCTACTGGCTCTGCAGCCAGGCATGCTGGAGCCTGAACTTGGAAGGCCAGTCTGCCAAGATATAAGAGGGATTAGGACAGATTCTTTTAGTGCTAGGGTCTTCACTGGCCCCCTTCATTTGGGGGTATACTTTAGTGGGCTAGGGGTATCCCCTGAGGGTGGATGTAGACACCACCTGCCAATAATCACACAAGTAAAGAACCCTGGCAGAGGCTTCGATGCAGGGAGGGAGCCAGGCCTGCTGCAAGCCCAGGTGAACAAGGAGGACATCAGCCTTATAGGTGCTCAGGATAGAGATCAGAGTTAGTATTTATATGC
This sequence comes from Xerus rutilus, assembly GCA_028644305.1. NCBI lineage: Eukaryota > Metazoa > Chordata > Mammalia > Rodentia > Sciuridae > Xerus > Xerus rutilus. The sequence goes on from CM053399.1 coordinate 48,554,581, forward strand.
AGAGCTGTGCTGGCTGGGTGCTCCCTCCACAAGCCTCAAGGACAAGAGTCTTTAGGCCTTCCCTAAATCCAGCTGTTTTAACTTCTCCCTTATTTTCCTATGCCTTATCCATCCCTATAGGCAAGGCCCAGGAGCCTCACAGAAACCTCAGCTCTTAGGAGACTTGCTCTATGGGTTCACCAAGAGCTCTGTGACCCGGATAGACTGGATCCTACCAGAGGAGATGTAGGCAGGCCTGAGGACAGCATCATCCTGAGCCCCCATCACTCTCTAAGACCAATTAACCTTTAGAGCTGCATTAAGGAAATTAAGCAGCAAACTTCCCAGCTAACAGACGGGCCCTGGGGGCACTAGAGAGAGGAGGAGAGAGCAGCCTGTGGTGCCTCCTCTCTGCCCTCACCTGCCTGCTGCTCCTGCAGCAGGCCCGGCTTCCTCCCTGCAGAGAAGGCTGCTTCTGGCCCCAACTCCTTCTCCTGCAGAAGTCTGAGGATACAGCTGGCTAAGAAAGAGCATAAAAGGAAAAGAGTTGCAGGGCCCACTTGATGGCTGGCTTATGCTGGCCCCTTCTAACCATCTGGGCCTTGGTTTCCCCATCTGTAGAATAAGAGCTTTTGACTGGAAGAACTGAGGGCCCTTCTGACTGACATATGTGGATTCTGAGACTGAGATCCCTTTGTTGGCTGACTGTCCCCTGAAGCCTGAGGAAAGCCATACCTGAAGAGGGAAAGGAAAAGAAGGGAATTGGCCTAGCAGCTTCACCCCAGGTGGGAGTAGATGCGAGGACAAGAATGGGAGAGATAACCAGGGGATAGGAACTCAGCTCTTGCCCTGGAGAAAGTAGTGGTTCTTTGGAGAGGAGGGGGCCAATGGAAGGATAGACTTCAGGCCTTGTTGGAAAGGTGAGGAGGCAGGCAGGAGCAGCTCCTTCAATTCCGCATCCAGCTACCCCTTGGTCAGGGAAGGAACCTGCCTCTACCCCATCCCTGCTTTCATGAGGGGTCTATTCTCAGGCAGGACTCCAGAGCCTCCTCCTGTTCCCTCCTGGGAATGTCCCAGGAGTCTCTCACTGTGTTAGTCAGCTTTTGTCATTACTGTGATCAAAATACCTGACAAGAACAACTCAAAGGAGGAAGTTTATTTTGGACTCACAGTTTCAGAGGTTCAGTCCATGGTTGGCCAACTCCATTGCTCTGGGCCCAAGGTGAGGCAGAACATCATGGTGGAAGTGTGTGGTACAGGAAAGTGTTCAGCTTATGGCAGCTGGTAAGCAAAGTAAAAGAGAGGAGCTAGGGACAAGAGGTAGTCCCCAAAGACATGCCCCTAATGACCTACTTACTCTAACCATGCCCCATCTGCCAAGAGTTACCACCTATTCAAATTAATCCATCAAGTGGATTGATCCCCTGATGAGGTTATAGCTCTCAAAATCCAATCTTTTCACATCTGAACATTGCTACATTGCCTAACACATGAGCTCTTTGGGGAGCATTTTAATAACACTCACCTTCTTCCTGATACTTCCACAGTTCTGCATTTGTAGACCAACAGGCTTAGCCTGACTGGGTTGGAATGGTCAACTTCACATTGTCCATTGCACGGTGAGGAACACACAAGTTGGCAAGAAAGATCTGGGAATTCTAGTGGATCCTATTCCTAGGCCTGTGGCTGGAAGTTCATGAGATGGTGGCTGTGTGAGGAGGGCTTCCAGCCTCTCTGGATTACACTGCACAGGGCATAGTGGCCAGGAAGAGGAGGAGTGGCTCAATGAGGCCAGAAAGGGAGCTGTGTGTGCCCTGGAGCAGAGCAGACCCAGGGCTTGCCATTGCTGCTTGCAGCCTCTTCACGGGGCCAGGAATCAGGCCAGGCCCTGCTGCTCCTAATGCAGGGCCCAGAGCCAGGAGAGAGTTACTGCAGAGAAAGTAGAAAGTGAGGGCTCCTGGGAGCCCCAAACCTAGCAGAAGCAGCAGAAAGAAGCAGCAAAGTCCCCATTCCCAGAAGAGGAATGTGCTCCGAGGCCCAGAGCCACAAGCCAGTCCTGTGTCCATCTGTTTTTCTGTCTATCCACAGGCGTGCCGATGCTCTCCGTCCAGCCTAAAGGGAAGCAGAAGGGCTGTGCAGGCTGTAACCGCAAGATCAAGGACCGCTACCTGCTGAAGGCACTGGACAAGTACTGGCACGAAGACTGCCTCAAGTGTGCCTGCTGTGACTGCCGCCTGGGCGAGGTGGGCTCCACCCTCTATACCAAGGCCAATCTCATCCTGTGCCGTCGTGATTATCTGAGGTGGGTCCCCACCACTGTGCCTCCCCAGCCCCATCCTTCTCGGAAAGCCCCCCTTCTTTCTAGGTCCAGCGTGACTCTGCCCCAGCTCTAGCCACAGCACCCACTGTGCACAGCCCTGCCCTGCATCCCCCAGATGCCCCAGGAGCCACCTGAGGGTAGGCCTATATCTTTAACTCCTTGGAATCAGGGCCAGCATGGTCCCAGGCAGCATTTATAGCAACTTCCCAAGGACACCAGCCTGGCTCCAGCCCTTGCCAGGTGTTTCTGACACACCTCTTTTTGGAATCTGGGAGGGGGCATCTCAGAGGGGTTTTTGGAGCAGGAGCAGGTGGGGAAGCTCAGGCTTGCCTGGGCCTTCCTTTCTGATGGAGTCTTCTGCCCATCTCTCTCTCAGTGCCCAACTCCCTCCCCTTCCAGGTGGTGCTTGGGATTAGGCATGGCATCTGCCTTGGAGCCTGGCAGGTAGCCTTGCATACACTAGGACAAGTGCTAATGCTGGAGCTTAAAGGTCTGGGTTTGAATCAGCCCTGAACCTTCCGCTTCTAACCTTCTTGGATGCGGGGGTTCAGTTTATTTCCCTGTGAAGTGATGAAAAGAATCCTGCTTCCTTGCCTTGTGTTCCTCAGAGCTCCAACACCCGCTGCCCACAACCTGGATCTCATCCTTTGGGGCTGCATCCCCCAATTAACCCTCCCTCAGGCCATTGATGACATCAGCAAGACTGGAAGGAGGCCACAAAGCAGGGGCCTTGGCTGAGACCCAGCACCTGCATTTGGCTCTGTCACAGGCTGCTGGATGGTGGCCGGGCCTTGCAAGGAAGAAGGAAGGCCCATTGCATTAATTAACAGGTTGGGACAAGGCTGTGGGGCCCCCTCTACTAAAGTCAGGGCAAGTTGGAACAGGGTAGGGTTATCAGTGGAAGCTCCCCTGCTTCCCCAAAGAGCCTGAGATTTACCTGTCTGTATTTTTTTCTTCTAACTCCTGTCTTTTGCAGGAGTTTAAAAAGGTGATACAATGAAATAGTATCTGTGGGTTAGTGCTCTTGGCTGGGGCTAGAGGGAAGAAGCTAAGGCCAGGAGGAGGGGTAAAGGATGCTCCTGGGACTCACCCCATGGAGACCTAGAAAGGGCCTTCAAGTCTGGAGGCTTAGGGCATCTACCTGGGCAGCTGAACCTACCATGCCAGGGAGAGGTGAAAGACCATCTGAAGGTCTTTTAGAGGGAGGATCAAGGAGCATGATGGGCTTGTCAGGAAGGCCAAAGAACCTATGATATGCTTGGCACTGACAACTACTAGGGGCTGAAGGACTTTTTTCCTGCACTCTAGAATGATATGGTATGACTTTGGGGGCCATGTAGGCCAGTATACCTGGGTAGGAGTGTGAATTTCTTGAGTTGCTCAGCCAAAGCCTGCCCCTCTGCAGCAACTGATGCTTGGGTTAGTGGCAAGAAAGGCCCCTGTTGGCAGGCAAATGCTGTGACCCAGCCTTTGTCTGCCTTTATCTGAGGCACCAGGCAGCTCAGGCTGATGAATAATGGAGCCAAGCTCGTCTCCAGGCGCCTGAGCTTGAGCTGGACAAATCGGGGATTAGAGGGGCCTCCCGCCTGCCTTCCAGCCCCCTTGCCTCACTTGGGGCTTGCTCTGCCTATATGCAGAAGAGAAGCAGGGAGGAGCTTGGTTGACTCAGACCATTGGAGCATCCAGCCATGGATTGGCCTGCCTGGGGAGGAAGTGAAATTCCTCTCCCTAGAGCTCTGTAGCCCGCAGTTGAGGAGAGGTGCCAGCCTCGAAGAGGCTATTGCGCTACATGCCCTTGAAACTTCTAGGCATTAGTTCTGTTTGGGATGCATCTTTGGAAAGAATCATCTAGTCCAGCATCCTTGTTTTACAGAAGTATAACTGAGGTTCAGAGAGGGAAAGGGAGGCTTGGGCAAGTAACAGTGAGTTTACTGTAGGAAAAGGATTTAATCAAAGACTACAATTTTAAAGGTAGGGAGGCTGCATCACGCAGTGGTATAGAGTACCTCCCTCCCCCCAGAACCAGGCCATGTGACCTTGGCAAGTTGTTTATTCCCTAGGGCTCTTTTCTTTCTCTTTTCTTTTTTCTTTTTTTTTACTACCAGGAATTAAAGCCAGGGGCACTTAACCACTGAGCCACATCCCCAGCCCTTTTTAGTTTTTATTTTGAGACAGGGTCTCGCTAAGTTGCTTGGGGCCTAAGTTGCTGAGGCTGGCTTTGAACTTGTGATCCACCTGCCTCAGCCTCCCCAGCCGCTGAGATTATAAGCATGTGCCACTGCATCCAGCTCATTTTTCTTATCTTGAAAATGGAAGTTAATACAAGTATCCACCTTGCAGGGCTGCTGTCAGGATCAAATGAGGTCATCTTTGTGAGCTCTTAAAGTGGTACCTGACCCATGGAAACCCCACCAGGTGTTTGCCAAATGATTTGTGACTAAGAGTTTATAATAACCCTGTGAGGAGTGTATTTGGGTCTTTGTTTGACAGTTGAGGTGAATAAGGCTCAGAGAACCTCAGAAAGACTCAGTGACTTGCCTAAGGACACCCAACCCTTGATGGGCAGACTGCCTCTTAAACTCAGGCTTGTATGAGTCTGGAGCCTTTGCTCACAGCCCAGCCTAATGGTCTCCTGGTGATCCAAGGTGCTTGATGGACCCTAGTGGGAACCTGAGAAGAGTCTTGCGATGGGCAGTATCAGTCCTATCCTCTTATACAACCTTCCCCGGGGGGAGGGTGCTAATTTCCCTGAAGCCTAATCTCTTGGCAAGATCTAGATGATGACACTAGTTCCTTTACCCCCTTTCCTAGGCAAGCTGCGCCCCTAGGCTGGGAGTAGCTCTGGTGGAGGCAGTTTCCCTATCCCCCAGCTCCGGGGCGGGCTCCTGAGTCCTCTGTGCTCTTCCTCTGGCAGGCTGTTCGGCACCACAGGAAACTGTGCTGCTTGCAGCAAGTTGATCCCAGCCTTCGAAATGGTGATGCGGGCCCGAGACAATGTGTATCACCTGGACTGCTTTGCCTGCCAGCTCTGCAATCAGAGGTGAGTGCTGTACCTGTAGCTGACCCAACACACTCCCCAGACCCCAGCCTGAGGCCTGCTGGGTGGGCCAGGAGTGCTGTGGAGGTGGACATGCGAATGTGGGTTCTGTGCATGTTGTGTGGCTGTGTAAGCATGTTGTCATGAACACACACGTGCATGTGTGAGTTTTATGTATGTCTAAGCTTTGAAGTCAAATGTGCATACCCCAATACTGGGTGTGCACATGTGCCACATTTCTGTATGAATATAAAGATAAGGTGTGCATGAGTTTACAGTGTATGCATAGTATGCATGTCTATGTCCATGTACAGTGAGTATATATACATGGAATTAACATGAATGTCTACATGTGTGTACATGCATGTGTTTTTAAATGTCCATGTGCAAGGGGTATGTGTGTCCTGTGTGTACATAGGTGAGCATGCCTATAAACATGTTTTAAATGTGCATCTATAAGGGGGTATGTGTAAATTGTATCCTTATGTGTAGCTACATGCATGTGAGTGTATGTACAATCTAGACCTGCAGGGACTAGCCACTTATTCCTGACCCCACTCCTGTGAATCTGGTTCCAGCCCCGCTGCTTTTGTCATCTTTTGGGCTCTACTCAGTGCCCCATTCCTTGGGAAGTCCTGGGTACTTAAGGAGCCATAGCCATTCACCCTTGACAGGGGCCTCGCACCAGAAAGCAGGCCCTCTTCTCAGGAGCCCCCAGGTCAGGTAGGAACTCATACAAGTATTCCCAGTGGGTGAGGTCCATAGGGACCTGCAGGGAACTCTGGTTTGGCTGGAGGCTCTGGTCAGACCCACCACTAGGAGGAGTTGGTGAAGTTATATCGCCACCTGGTGGTTTTACTGGGATCTGCTGGGACTGGGCCACTGACCCTGGGGCTCAATAAAGACCTCAGCCACCCTGGGCACATCTTTGAGTGAAGGGCTGGGATCCCTCAATACTTGTAAAGGAATAGGGATTCAAAGCATGGCCTCCTTTGGGTAGGAGAAGAAATGAAGGAACAGGATATCCTAGGTAGCCTATAGATTCTATTTAGAGAAAGACTGCCCTTGACTAAGTCATCCTCCTAAGTTGGGAAGGGAGGACAGAGAGATAGAAGAATCAGCTATTTTATCTGCCCCCCTCCTTTCCTATCTCGATCTCTCTCCACCTCTCTCTTCTCTGTTTTTCTTTCTTTAGGCTCTCTTTCTCTCCCTTTCTTAGGATGAGATATTTCTGTATCTCTCCACCTCCCTTTACTGTACTGTTGCCAGCATACATGGGAGCCCTGATGGTGGGAGACCTATGGCCCCCACTTGACTTGTCTGTCTGTCCTGAATCCCAGACTGCAGGGCCTGGCTAAGGGTAATTAACCAGGCCTGCTGTGGGACTTTTGCAATCCCCTATGGAAAGTTCAAGGAGCAAACGTATCCCAAGACCCCACCTCCCACACGTCCTGCTTCCTGGGCCAGGCTGGGTCCTGCCACTCACCAGGATCCCTCCCATGGCTTCTCTCTCTCTTGCTTGGATTTTCTAGATTTTGCGTGGGAGACAAATTCTTCCTGAAGAACAACATGATCTTGTGTCAGATGGACTATGAGGAAGGGCAGCTCAATGGCACCTTTGAATCCCAAGTTCAGTAACGCCCGGCGCCTGGCCTCCAGGCCCATCTGTCTGTCTGCCTGTCTGCCACCCGCCTGGCAGGCCGGCCAGCGAGCCACTCTGCCAGCAAGGGCTGGCCAGCCACTGTCCTGCCGACATAGAACTTCTCCATCCTCAATGGGAGGGCAGTACTTCCTCTACTGCTGCTGCCTGTCTGTGCGTGACCCCTTCTGGGGCTGGGGCTGGGGCTGGGCCTGTACAGTCTGTCTTCTGTATATAAATGGGAACATTTATTTTATGAGAAATGTAATGCGATTTTATTACTGGCGTGGATTAAACTTATGAATGTTTCCGGGGATGTTATTCTGCATTGTTCACATGACTGACAGAGACCTGGAGTCCCCTCCCCCTCCCCTTTGGGTAGAGTGTGGAACAAGGAGTGGACCTCCAGCCTGTACTGTTGCCAAGCAGGAGGGGTGGCCTTAGGTAGAAGAAGCTGTAAGGAATAACTCAGAGTCCCCCATCCCCAGCCACAGGCAAAAACTGGGGTGCTCCCCTCTGCTGATAAAACATACACCCTAGCTTTAAGCAGGCCTCTAAGAAGAAGGGCAAGATGACCTTGTGTTCCTGTGGTCTGTCCCCCACTGAGACGCCAGGGAGACAGCCCAGATGGAGACCTAGCTCTGATTTGCTCCACAGTAGGACCTTAAATCCTGAGCCTCTGTCATGGAAGTGCCTTCTTACAACCCCTCTTTCCTTTCAGGATGGCAGACAGTGTTTGTTGTCTTGGGCCTGACCTGGGGTCTTTCTGCTCCTCAGGGTTGAGTGAGACCCATCCTGTTTCCCTCCAACTTGGCCCATGCTAGATGGAGACAGTCAGTCAGTCAGCAAACCTCAGCCTACTCTGTCTCAGCCCCATGCTGAGTAAATCTGATTTGTCTGACAGAGCAAATCAGACACAGGCTGAATCATAGATGGGACACAGTCCCTGCCCTCTGAGGAACTTGCTGTGGGACTGGAAAGCAAAAGCCAGAGATGGAGAAAGCCAGGAAAACAAAGCACATTGTGGTAAGGACAGAACACTGTGGGGAGACCTGGACAGGCCAGTTCTCTCCAGCAGACACAGGCCACTTGCAATGACTCCAGAGAGTCAGAGACAGACAAGCCAGTGGACACATGGTCAGATAGACACAGGTGCCGGCAAGGCAGGAAGACAGGCAAGCCAGCAGGCACTCAGCCCAAGCCAGAAGACAGCCAGACTGGCAGCAGAAAGGCAGACACCAGGATGTTTCCCACCTTCCTGGTGGAGCCGGACTCACCTTGAGCAGCAGAGAAACCACCATAGGGCCAGGCACAGGCACAGAACTGAGAAGGTATTCATATCATTAAGAAGTATTAAACAGAGAAGTTCTAGTGCCTAGATAAGGAAAATCGTGTGACTGGGCTCCCCAACCCCCATCAGGCCACTTGCTCTCTTTTTCCCAGGGGCTATTTTCAGCCTAACCACAGCCCAAAGCTTAGGGTTGATATAGCCAGACTATGGCCTGAAGCTTTGCCTGCTCCTGGGCAGGAACTGGTTGGGCTGGGCTGCACCCTTACAGCACCCTGTCCCTAGACCTGCTCTTCCACTTTGAAGTGGGAGAATAGCCTGGCTCTCATGGATGCTTGGCAAGTTATGGTTTTGTAGCCAGTGGCCCAGTCCATGGGAAGGGATAGCTAGGGCCAGTGATCTTGGGGTAGAAGTTCTTAACTTTGGGGGCATCTGCCTTCCATGAAGGAGCTGCACCCATGTGTGTACAAGAGAAGAGAGGCGAAGAGCCAGTCAGTCTGGCCACAGTGGGTGTTTTTGTGTGATGTGGGTTTGATGTGGCTGTGGGATTAGGGAATTACCATATGTGATGATGTGAGATTGTGAATGAGTTTGAGTGCATAGAGACATGGAGGACTGGAGTCCATAATGAGGAATTTTCTTGCTCTATTTGGAAGAACAAATTATTTCCCTGGATTATACTAAAGCACCCAGTGCCAGACCCTTCCTGGGCCCTTAGGTCTAGGATGGCCATGCCTACCCCAAGGCCCTAACTTCTAACTTAAGAGTTTGCTGCAGATAAAGTAATACAAGTTAATTACATGGTTATGGAGAGATAACGGAGCCACTCGAATGCAGTTTCTGGGCAATTACAATTGTTTCCAACAGAGTTACCATATTGCAGCCATGAAATAACATGTCATTTTGCAGTAATTATGTAATTAACTTGTCTCACCACTCCAGGTTGCACAACAATTAATTCACTCACAATGAGATAGACTCAAAATCAGGCAGGCAGGGTTTGAAAGCCCCCAGGAACAGAGCTGGTCTTCTGAGAAGACCCTAGCCCCACACTGCCCACCACCCCAGATCCCATTGGGGAGCTTTTACTGCTCAACATGATGACATGGAACATGCCAAACCCAGCATCATGGACCCAATTATTGCTGTTTCACCACCCTCATACAGGAAATGGGGGTGATCTGCTTCCCAGGCCAGCCACATGGCCCAGAGCTATACTGTGAAGTAATGCACTTACATGAGCTGGGGTCCCCATCCTGGGTGTTGTGTAGTCCTGACTGGGAAACCCCTCACCAGAAAGTCCTAGATCAGTCTACAGATGCTTTCAAGAAGAAGTCACATAAGCTTTGCACCAACAGGTCTGAAACCAAAAGGAAGGCAGCAGGTGGGGGACAGCAGAGACCACACCTACTCTGTAGCAGGTTCAACTAAGGCAGAGCTGGAACAGCTGCTGGAGTCTGGACCTCTCCTCTTCACAACCTCTAGGGTGACCTGGAAAAAGCCTGATCCTCATCCCTAGACACTTCTAGGAGAACCTTGGTTAAGTTTAGAGTATGAATTGTCCTGGACTGGTTTTCCTTGGGACAGCATCCCACCATGGATGATTGGGGGGAGGAGAGGAAGAGCTGAGTGGAAACTATCAGAAGCTGTAGCAACTTGAGCCTGGGGCGCATGAATGGTGGGAATGTGGACAGGCATTGTACTGAAGGTGTACACAAATCCCCTCTTCACACAAATAGCCTATGGGACCCCATCTTCCCTCCCTACCCTCCTTGGTGACCTGGTATCAGAGATACCATAACAGGACACCTGGGCCCCATGGAATATGGTATCTTCTGTGTCCTCAGTCCTTGGTCTAAAACTGGATCACATAGTCCATGTTTGGAAGGAAGTTCGATTCCATTTTTTGAAATTAGGTCTTAATGGTTACACAGAGTAGTTGGGTTCTTCCTGACAAACTCAGATACTCATGGAAATCAATTTCAGTTCAGGATCACACCTTTTTCCTCCCTTTTTTCCCTCCCAACCTCCCTGCCCTCACCTTCTTCCTCTACTCTACTAGGCTTCCTTTCATTCATTTGTTAATTTGTATTTGATTGGTTCTTTATGTAATCTTATCCTTCCCTTCCCCTTTCCTTTATTTTACTCTAGCTTCCACATATGAGAGAAAACATTCTACATTTGAGTATCTGAGTTTGTCTATCAATTCCAATTTTGACACTACTTTAAGGCCCATCATGAATCCTCACATGGATCCTGTCTCCTCCTGGGCCTGGTCCCAGAAATCTTGCCCTACATCATGAGACATGCAGGGGCTGTAGGCAGAACCCACATAACATTCCTGCCTGGGACATCTCATCTCTGCAAAGACAATTGCTCTCTCCCTTACTGCTGTCAGAGACCACTCATGGACAGGCTAACTAAATCTGGCACTGAGTATTCCTCAACAGTATCCAACTGGGGTACCAAGTGAGGTAGGCTTGGGAAAGGTGTTTTGTAGCTGCAACTCTTTTGAATCACCTTCGGAGAAAATGCCGGTGAGAAAATGTTGTCATTCTGCAAGTCGATATTTAGCTGTTACCTCTAAAACTAGAATTACCTGAAAATGAATTTTAAAAGATAAGCTGATATGAAGATAGGTTAGTTCAGAAAGATATTTGGTCAATTTTAGCTTATTATGAGAAAATAATAAGATGAAACATACATGTGAAACTCAGAAAAGAGCTAGTTAATCAGGAACTTTATGAGCAAACCACATCTCTGCCTTTGGCCCAGGGGACAGACTTTCTCATCGTTTTATCTCAACAAGGATGGGAACTTTCTATCCCTGAGACATGAGTAAAAAGTGTTCCAATTCTTTTCAGACTATTGATACCACTGGAGTAGATCACTCTTGAACTCCTTCTTGGTGTCTTTTTTGTCACCCAACAACAACCAGCATATTCTACCAGTGTGTCTGTCCCCAACTTTGGCAGCATCTCTTTGATGTTGCCATTGTGTTGAACTCCTCTAAAACACAAGTTTCTCACTCTCCCATCCATCAAATAATAAGTTTTACATCAAACTTATTTCCTCCCTGTAAAAACTTTTGCCACCTGTATCCCCTTCTTAGAGATGGGACATCACTTAATGGGGCTCCTTGTACCTAAGTTAGACCCTTATGACCCTCCCTCCAGGGATTCAGAGGCAGCACTAGGAAGGAGGAAAACAGCTGCTGCTCAAAGCAGTGTTCAGGGATTCCAGAAGAGGTGAGGAGGAGGAGGAGTTGGACCATGCCTAGGTAGGCTCAGGGAGGTGGGAACTCTGAACTCAGGAGAAAGAAATTGACCTTTTAAGCTCACTTCCAATGGGGTACTCAGGGATAGACTTGCATTTAAATAGTTTGGACTCTCCCAGAGGTTTCTATTCTGGACACCATTCTTCATGAGAACTGGTGGAAACCCTTATGCTGCTGGTGTTCTCTAAAACACGTGTCTTCCTTTCTCCAGACTCCAGGCTGCACACCTACCAGAGACTCCCAGTAGCTGCTGTTCAGACCCTGATTCTCTTTCATGTGTTCTGAGCCCAGGACAAACTTCCAGGTCCCCAACTGTCCCACTGACCCTGGGCTTTGCAGAGCTTGTGGCCTTTGAAAAGAAAATTTGGGCCCCTTAGGGGTTTGGGAACTCTTTGGCTGCCTGTGATACCTGGAGTTTGCACTAGAAGATCACATGGATAGTGCTCAGACCCATAGTTGATTCATGGTGAGCCTCAGACATGTAGCTGCTGCTGGGACTGTTCCCATGACACAAGTAGCCCTAGACCTGCTGGTCTTATCCTGGCCCATGTGGACTCTTTCTCTAAGATCCCTTCCCATAGGCCTGAGTCACCACAGCAGCCTTTGATCTTACCACTGCAGTATGTGCATGGCACCTACATGCTCTCTGCAGAGAGACACTACACCCCAGAGCTATGGGGGAAATTCAGCTCAGACTAACAGTTGAAAAAACTGAAGCTCAATGTTTTTTCTGTTACTAGTAAATAACAGAATCTGGGTTTGAACTTAAAATTCCACGCAGATAACTCCTAAGTGAAACTGCCTCCGGAGGCAGCCCCAGCCAATAGGAAGATCTAGGAGTCCAGAAGCAGATTTTACTCGAACGAAGCTATCAGAAGGAAACCCCTGTTTCCTTTTAAAACCCACACCCTACTGAGAGCTTGGTCCTTAGGTGGGGAGGATCCTGGGACATTTCTGTCCCTCATTGCATGCTTTGAGCATGTCTGTGCTGGGTAGGAGAAACAGTGCAGGCTGTGTGCCCAGTCTCTGGGCTGGAGGTTTTCCAGTGAGGTGGGGCCCAATGCAGCAGCATCGTTCATTCAGTAAGAAGCCAGTCCATCTGTCAGTCAACAGAGGAATCAGGTGCCTGGCACATGGTGCTAGGTGCTGAGGAGTGGAAACACCAGTAAGCAAGGCAGACAGGACGCTTGGTGGTTTAGAGTCTAGTGGGAAAGACAATAAACAAATAAATGGATAATAACAAGGTAAAGATTGCTGTCAGCAGGGAGTGAATGGCTGGAGGGAAGCCTATTTAGAGTGGACAGGGATGAGACAAATGGACTCACTTTGGGGAAATTAAGGCCCAGAGAAGAAGCAATGGTCAGGGCCACACTGGAGCCAGCCAGCTTGGGGATGTAGTCTCCTGGCCCAAGCCTCTGCCTCCTGCATCTTGTGACTTGAATTTCAGCCTAGGATCCTGCTTGAGCACACAGTGGGTGGAGAAGAGGAAGCTCCACTCATCCCTGACACCTGCTCAGTGCTGCTCTCCCTTTGCTTTCCAGGTTAATAAGAAATATTATTCCTTAAATGCCAAGAAATTAGGTTTTGGTTCTTGGCTGCCATCACCAGTCTTCCTACCCCATAATGCTACCAACTGGGGACACATTGGCTAGATCTATGGCTTCTGGGGATTCTCCTGAGGATTCTAGTGATTGTTCTGAACACTTGGAATTACTGCCCTCCACAGAAGATGTATCCAGAAAGCAGGTTTCTCTGCAGACTCTGCATGACTAGTTTTCTAGGAAAAGACAATTTGCTATAAAAGCAGGAATTTGCAATGCCCAGAGGGCCACAGGACATTGAGAGCTGGCAGGACCACCCTTGCCTTTCTCAGCTTGGACGATTTGTTCTGATAGGGGAGGAGTTCTGAGTTGAGCCTCAGCCTCAAGGTTCTTATTGGACCTTCCTGGCTTCTGGGGTTCAGAAGTGGTCTGAAGCTACTGGGTTTCTCTTAGCTGTGCCTCATGACTGAGATGTGCTGGCTCCTGTCTGCTGTTGATGACACACTGTGTAGGTGCCCCCCTGGAAGGAAGAGTGTGTTGTCTGGTCCCTTGGATGTCCCCACCTGCTTCACGTGGGCTTTCATGGAGACGTGTGGGTTTTCAAATTCCACTCAAGGTGACAGTAGGCCCCTCATTTCTGGTCTGGGGCCACTGGGCTACCCTCCACTCTTAGCCTCTCTCTTACAGTGCAGGAATGAAGCTGAATTTGTATAAAGTAGAGTTGGAGTGGTCACTAGTTCCTTGGGACTCAGGAGAATGTGGACTCTCTCTCTAAGATCCCTTGAACTGACTACCCTTCCACCTAAGGGTCAGCTGGCCCAAGCCTCTCTTTCACCCTCCCTCACCTGCCTTCTTATTTAGGACCTATTTGGAAGCTAATCTTTATGTTCATTAAATGACCCCCTTCTCTTGCCCTCTACTTTGATTAGAGACAAGAGAGCTAATTACCAGCCCCTGTGAGCCTCACTACAGGCCATTTAGAGCTGACGGAGCCCTCAAAATGATTTAAAAATCCCATTTCCTTGCAATGAAATGGGCTACCCTTCCCTCCTCAGTAAGGCTAATTACTAAAAACTTCCCATCTGAGGAGGGACCTTGCTCTTGCCCTCCACCCAGCCTCACCTTAGGCAGTGGCTGCCCACAGAACTTTCTCAGGCAACAACAATCTCTTTCTTCTCTGGGAAGACACCCCAGTGAGGTCAGGTTGGCTGAGGCTGCAGGAGATCGGCAGGATGGTCTCAGGATGGCAGGTCAGATAAAGAGATGCTGAGACAGAGGGGAAAGATCTAAACTTTGAGCAGGCAGAGAACCTCTGGGGACTTTGAGCTGCCAAACTTCCCCTCCCACATCCAATATCTGAACTTGCTGGATTTAGGGGGAACCAGTCAGAGATGCCAGGCTTCCTGGAGCTCTCCATGGTCCTGATGCTTCCTGAACAGAGCCTTTTGGCTCATGAGCAAATGCTCAGTAGCCGGGTGCGGTGGCTCAAGCCTGTAATCCCAGCACTTAGGGAGGCTGAGACAGGAGAATCGCGAGTTCAAAGCCAGCCTCAGCAATGGCGAGGCACTAAACAACTCAGTGAGACCCTGTCTCTACATAAAAAAACACAAAATAGGGCTGGGGATGTGGCTCAGTGGTCAAGTGCCCCTGAGTTCAATCTCCAGTACCAAAAAAAAAAAAAAAGAAAGAAAGAAAGAAAGGGGTGTTGGAAAGCAGTTCCTGGGATTATGAGGTGCCCTTTATCTAGAAAACAGGAGCTCACTACCACCAGAGCTTCCCAAGTCCACAAAGGGATGCCCCTGCTCAGGCGCTCTGACTGCAGAAAATGGGACTGACACTGTCCCTCACTGTGACACATGTCTTTTTCCCCTCTGTCCCCTGCCTGGAATCAGAAAAGTAAGAAATCCAAATATTAAAAAAAACAGACTGTGCATTCTTAATTTTAGCCTATATTTAAATTAGTTTCATAACACTTTTTCTTTAACTTAGGGCCTCTAACTTAGGCTTTGGATTCCATCTGGCTTTGCTCTCTCTCTGAATTAATTGAAGACTGGGCTAGCTACATAGTCCTCAAGGTCCCTCCCCCTCCCACATTTCCCATTACTCCCCTTCCAAGGGACAGTTGGTGTGAGCTGACCCTTCATGCCTTCTTCCCAGGCTCACCAGCAGATTGTGAACATCAATGTGTAGCTTATAACTGAGACTGTTGGAGGGAAAATGTAAGAAAAAAACAGCATGATCCACTTTTTTGGAGACATCAAAGCCTCCCCATTGTAAGCTCTGGGCCAAGCAAGGATCATACTCAATCTTCTACCACTGTTTTTGTCTCTGGTGACATTCAACACAGAAGCCCCTTCCTACACTCTACCAGTCCTGTACATCTTCAAGCTTTGCCTTCTGATATTTGCAAGGAAATGTCTGGGAAAGGATAAGAACTCCATGAAGAGGAAGGGACACTAATTCCAAAGTCCCAAATAGAGGTTTCAGGTTCCTGATCCCCTTGGGTGATGTCCAGGTCTCCCCACTCTCCCCCACTTCAACTCTAAACACATTCCATTTCTCAACATCCCCTCTTCTGTATCAACCATCAGGATTACAAACTACCACCTTCCCCTACCTCAAAGGCCTCCTTTCATATCTCTAGATTTTCTTTGTGGAATAAGCAGCTTCATATCTGCCTCTTCTTAGGTATTTTCTGTCACATGAGCCATCACCTCATAATTCTCCCAACAAAATTCCCATCCATCCACTCCCACTATGAACTGCTTATATTAATGGTCTATACCTAAGGTACAACCGAGCAGGTTCCAAGTCCCAAGAAGCGGTAGAACTGACTTCTATTCTATCCTGTGCACCATCTGTCTACACTGCAGCATATTTTATTTCCTCACCTGTAAAGTACAAAAGCAGCCCTGAGCAATCTAGTGATTGAGGCCAAAAAAAAGTGGGGTTGATTTAACCCATCCACCCATCTATCCACCCATCCTTCCCTCCATCCCACCTTCCATCCATCTTTCTATCTATCCAATGCATGTTGAGTGTCTAATGTAGTGTGAAGCAAAGGAGATGCAAAAGACAGGTGAAACAAAGTCCCCAACTCTCAAGAAATATCACAGAGGAGGGGAGTCAGGAGGTAGGCTGTTTAAAAAAATCACAATTCAGTGTGGTTAGTGTCATGTTGGAGCTCTGAACAGAGGCTCAGAAAGAAGGATAGAAGAGAACACAAAGCCTAGGAGAAGGGAAAGTTTCTGAAGAAAGAATATTTGAACTACTTCAAACATAGGAAGATGAGTACATTGACAGTGGCAAGACACAGAAATGGGAAAGAGTGGGGCTTGGTTGGAAGTTGGTCCAGAGCTTGGTGTGCCTGCAACATGGAGCACAGAGGCTTTACAGGACATTTGCAAGGCTGCTGGCAGGGGCTCTTGTGCCAGGCTAGGGAGAAGGGCCTTTATCCTCAAGGCAACAGGGAAATGTCAAAGCTTTGTAAGTGGAACAAGGACAAGATCAGATCTATACTTTTTGAGACATCACTCTGGGGTGACATAAAGGGCAAATCAGAGGGAGCAGATGCCAGGGGTGGGGACAAGGCAGACAGCAAGGGTGAGGACACCTGCAGCTCCTATTGTTCATGTGAAAAATGAGTTCTGCACAACTTCCTCTTCATAAGCCCCTGTCAGACTTTTCTGTTTTTATGTCCATTGAAAAGCATATACTAGAACCTTTTTTGGGGGTATGAAGGTCAAATGCTCCCATCCAACCGGTGCTTCCTAGATCTGCGTTTTCCTTTTCAGAAAACACAACCTCCCAGATCTCTTCTCAGGAACTTTTATCCACTCTCTGCTCCTAGGGCATCTTCAATCATAGAGAATAAAATGGCTAAAGGAAAGTTATTTAGATTGGGCAAATAATGTCTTATAAGACTAAATGAGGGCTGGGGTATAGCTCAGTTGGTAGAGTGCTTGCCTTGCATGAACAAGGCCTTGGGTTCATCCCAGCACCAAGTGTGAGAGAGAGAGAGACAGACAGACAGACAGACACGAATTGAATGTGATCATCTTCTCAGCTCCCCAATACCAGGGCAATCTGGGCTCATCAAGAAATGAATTGAGAATGATGCCAGTATTCCAAAGTGTCCCAGATGGTGGCATTCTTTGTTAATGAGGAGTCCAACTGCAACAAAAACTTGGTCATAAATGAGGCAAATACTTAGCACAATAGTTCCAGGTAATAATTATTGAAGAAACATAAAAACCAGTTAACTAGGATTAGGAATTCTTCTGGTAAGGAATTGCAGCAGTGGTGAATTTCTGTTAGGTAAATTCAGGATGATCCAGACATCCATGCCTAGCTGAAAGGCAGACCCAGAGCATAGTCATGAACATCTTCTCATGCATAGGAACAAGGGAGCATCTCCCTGAGACACCCCCTGGTGGACAATCCGGTGACTCTGCACCGCCATTCCACAGATCTGTCTAAAAAGGATGCCTAAACTGGGTGTGGTGGCTCATGCTTGTAATCCCAGCACTTTGGGAGGCTGAGACAGGAGAATAGCGAGTTCAAAGCCAGCCTCAGCAACAGCGAGGCCCTAAGCAATTCAGTGAAACCCTGTCTCTACATAAAACACAAAACAGGGCTGGGGAGGTGGCTCAGTGGTCCAGTGCCACTGAATTCAATCCCTAGTACCAAAAGGAAAAAAAAAAAGGATGCCTAAAACCTACTATTGGTCAAGGGTTAGAATGTATTCAGTTTGCCCTAATATTTTAATTTTTTTGCTCTAATATTTCAATTTGTTATAATATTCTATGACTGGAGGAGTTTTCTGCCTTCCTTTCCGTATATGAATAAGGCAACAGGTAGTTCTGTCTTCTCCTCACAGCCATCTATGACCAAAAAGGAAACCAGTCTTACAATCAAGATTATACCAATGAAGTCAGAATGAAGGAATTAAAAAAAACTATGTCCTTGGTGGCTTGATTAAGCTGCTTGTTAATACAACCCGCCTCAAAATACCTCTATTTTTTAGGTTCCTTGACTCAGGGATTTCTCTACATAAAGCATCTTTCCTAGTATACCCTACAATGGACTCCAAAGGTAAAGTCTTTTGCCCCTTGTTGTGGTACAATTTTCTGGCTGCATAAAATGCCACAACCAGGTCTTTCCAACTCTCTGGGTTAATTTAGGGTGTTTAGTTGAAGGTTTCAGTGGAATAATTGCTTACACCCATCGGAGCTGAGCACGTGTAAGACCTGGGGGAAATGGATATGATGGCTCTGAGAGAAAGGGACAAGACCTTCTCCTCCTTCAGATGCCTTTGGACATCACTACCCAGGAGAGATTTCAGACAAGACAGCTCCCCTTGTCCTGAGAGTCCAGGGACAATTTTCCTCTTCAAATAATTGTGTTAGAGGATCCTGCACTCACTTCACCTGAGAGCCAAAAAGGAGAGGCTTGTACTACAGGTAAAGAGTAGATGTTCTCTCCAAATCCAGCTCCATATTCATTCCCATTTACTCTGGCATTCTTACTCACTCCTAGACCCTATTATTTGAGCAGAGGAGTCCTGCACATGCAGGTAGCAACTGGGACCAGAGCCCAGATGAGACCCCAGCACAGTGCAACAAGGGGCCAACTGACAGGCAAAAACCAGAATCTACCTTTCCTCAGGGCCGAGGCATCAGCCAGGAGGGGCTTTCCAAAGCAGGTCCTGAGTTAGTGGACACAGTTCAGCCTGCCCTGGCTCCTAGGAATGTCATGGCTTGGACGCAGGAATCATCACAACTGATCTCCCTCTCTTCCCCTGCTTTGGATGCATGAAAGGGACTCTGATGCCCCATGCTGGCTGCTTTGATGTCCAGCCTGGCTCACTGAAAAGCCCTTTCCCTGGCAATGTTCTTTGTCTCTCCTCTGAGACTCTCCCTGTCTATATCTCTGTCTCTCCCTCCCCCTACCTTTTAGTCTCTCTCTTTCTCTTTGACCATTTCTCCCCCTTTTCCATGTCTCCCTGCTTTGTAGCTAATATATTTTTCCTCAGTAAAATCTGAGTCATCTTTAAAATGGCTGGGCTCAGTGGAGAGCCTGCCACAGGGCCTTTGCTGGCCCAAGCCAGAGGCGGTTCATCCCACACTCTCCTTTCTTAGAAAGAGCACAAGTCTTCTGCCTTCTGGCACCTGGATGCTTGCAGGCGATCCTGCCTACAGGAGAAGTTGGAGCCTATCTCTGTGATCTAGGGGGCTCCCCTACATCCCAGAATATCCCCCAACTCATCTGCCTGGAGCCCCAAACTCTATCCTTTTTAGTCAAGCCATGGGGAGGCCCCACCCTCTTGTACTGGCTCTCTCATATGTGAACCTCACAATTTTCCTCTGAAGGGCCTCAATTATCAGAGCTCTCAGGGAGCCTTGGAGGAATGTGACCTTCCATATATGCAAGATGATTTTTAAGTTTCACACTTTGTCTTGAAAGTTCACATGCATCTTTGTATATGAGTTGATAATATGTCTTTTTAAAAGTAAGTTTTATTGAAGTATGACATAAACAAAAGGGCTCTCATCATAATAGGGCACAATAAATTTTCAAAATGAGCAAATCTATATCACCAGCCCCCAGACAAAGAAAAGGAATATTGCCAGCCCCCAGAAGTAGTCCCCAGTGCCCACTTCCAGGCACTCCCTATCAAAGGTAATAACCATCCTACCAATCCATAATACATACTTTTCAAAATACATATTTCAAGTTCCTGTCCACTTAGTTAAACGGTTGATTGAACAAGCCCATGCCTATCCTGTGGCATTGACAAACTCCTGCACAGCGCTGGCCACTCTAGTTGGAGCAGCACAGACCCTATTCTTGTTCAATCCTTCCAACAATTTCACTGAGTGAGGATGATATCATTATTATTATCACCAGTGTACTGTTGAGCAATGGGCATTCAGAGAGATGATGACCTACCCAAGCCTCCTAAAACTGTGAGTCATAAATCATGGGTTTGAGACTCCGACCAGGAAGGACCTCTGAAGCTCTGTTAGTGGTGGCACTCCCAGGGAACAGAGATTTGCTTGCTGGAGTCTAGGTTATTTCATCTAATGAAAATGTTGAGAGCCTTGAGAACATCTGATTAGGGAAGTGCAGGGTGTGTGGAACAGGGTTTAAATGATACTGACTCCAGGAACTTGGTCAAGGGAATGAGGACAGGACTCCAGTGTACCTGACTAGCATGGCCAGTGGCCAGGAGGTGACCTCCCAGAGAGCCAAGCTCCCAATTCTTTGTCCTCTGAACCAGTTATGACCATTGCCTTCTCATATCCATGACCAAACACTCCTCTGGCTCTTCCCTGCATGCAAAGAATAGGCCATGGTCTATCCTCCTTGGAGTGCTGAGTGACCTTGAGTAGTTCTTTTCCCCTCTCTGAGCCCCAACTCTTCTGTAAGTATGAAACTTAAAGGAAAGTCCCTCAAGCCCCAAGATGTGGCTCGTGGACCCCCGGAGAGGCCAGCAGGAGGCATTCTGCCCATGCTGGAGGGTCCTGACTGGATCATGTGAATAAAACGGCAGGCCAGATCTGTACAAGCTCCTTGGCCTCTTGGCTAGGTCTCCTTTTCTTACTAACCCCTGCAGGAAGGTTACAGTTGTCAGTTCACTAGGATCAGAGAAGGGATCCCTGGCCAGATTCTAGGGAAAGCTATATCTTTTGCACCTTGGGGAGAATCTCACCAAATTCTTCTAAAATTCAGAGGATTAGAGAAAATGATCTTTTAAAAAAAAAAAATCGAGTCTAATGTTTTGGAGAGGGGATGTTGTGAAGGATTGTGACCCCTTGCTAAGAAACTTATTGCCAACCCAGGATGCATTAACAGAGTGTAGGTGCTAAACTGTGGAAGGTGACAGGCTCACTCTGCTCTCTCCTGGGCAGACCAGGAGACTTCCTTCTGGAGGAAGGTCTAGGACAGCAAAGACCTTGAAGGAGGCACAACTATAGCAGCTAAGCTTGTTTTCCCTGCAGGAGTGCAGCCTCAGGGTCCTGGCATTCCACACTGTGGAGCAGAGTGGTCAAAAGTGGGCACTCTGGCATTTGTCAAAGTTGTGTTTAGTGTCCAGTGCAGTTACTTTCCTCAATGACCTCACATCTGCTACTTCTTATATCTGTGCCTCAAAATCCTCCCTACCTCAAAGGGACAATAGGAAGACTACACTTGGTGATGCATGAAAAATACTTAGTACAGCATGTGGCACAGAGTAGTTTCTTAATTAATATCAACTGCCTTAGTGGTAGTGAGCTTCCCATTCCATTAGAGTTGGTGAGCCACCACCAGTTCTTAAGTAGACTTTGGGCATCCCTTCTATAACTTTTTTTAAATTGACAGATAAAATTGTGTGTATATACTGGGCACAACATAATGTTTTGGACTATATATACATTGTGGAAGGGCTAAATCTAGCTAATTAATATATGTGTTACTTCATGTGGTTTCTTCCATAATTTTTGTACCTGGATAGGATGCCCATTATAGTCTGTCCATTTGTCTGCTAGACTTTATTCCAGCCCAGAGGAAAAGCAAAGCATAGATAGGGTGGTCCCAGCTAGTGCCTGCAGAGGAAGACACAACTCCTTCCTGACTCATCTCTTTGCTCAGAAAAGTCCTCAGAATTCCTCTTTCTGAGCACAAACAGGATAGGGACAGGGATCGGGGCAGGAAGAGGTGGCTTAATAAAAAATCCCAATAAAGCTTTGCAGCCCCTGGTGGCCAGGGGCAGGTCCTGGGCACAAGCTTTCTTTAGATCCGCCCACCGGGGGGCCCCGGCTAATATTCCTGGAGCCTCTGTCTGCCCCTGGCTTCATTACCCATGCGAAAGGGGCTAAGAGGTCCGACAGGGCTCCCCGATGCTGCCTGAGAATATTGCCAAGTCGCCCACCCCAGCCCCACCCCAGCACACATACCCTCCCCTCCGGAGCCTTTGCAGAGGAATGGGCCTGATTCAATCAGTCCTTTGCCGGTGGGACCAACTGGGTCAACTTATTATGGGGAGATGCCAGCATCAGTGAGTCAGGCAACCCTGATGTGAAATTTGGAGCGAAGACTTATTAAAGAGTAGCAGAGAGGTGCTGGGATGAGAGTTCTGTTTCCCTAGAACAGAACAGAGCAGTCAGACCCTAGGTAGGCTCCAATAGGGAACAGCGAGGTAGATTGGGGTAGGCACTCAGGCGGAGCCCTGGTAGAGCTCCCCTGCTGGCCAGAGCTGGCCCTCTGGTAGTTCTGAGCTGGCCTCCCTCTGTGGAGAGCTCTGGGCAGGACAAGCTCAGGCCTTGTTCCTCCTATCTACCTCCTAATAGAAAGCACAAAGCTTTAAGGATTTGGGTTGAGAAAAGCTAAGTCCAGCTAGTTTGAAGACAACCAGACAAAGGGCTGGTGCAGGACCGCCCAGAGTGCCTTGCTCCTTAGCTGCCTACAAAAGGCAGGAAAAAGGAGTGGGGACTTTGCAGTTGAGCTTAAGAAACAAACCTGTGAAACAGAGACAGTCCCCTGCTCCCCCTCCTCCAGCATTAGCAGGAGGAGCTGAAAACATTTGTTCAGAGAGAGGGTGGGGGGAGAAAACCCTAAGTGCTTCTGCTTCCTTTTTTTTGCCAAATCATGCAGAAGATGCTGGCAGCTGCAAAGATTCAATTATGCACAATGCGAAAAATCATTTACAAAAATAATGGCACTCGAAAAAAAATGGCCTCTCCAGAAATGGCGTGGAACAATAAATCCGTTAATTAGCTAATTAATATTCAATTGGGGTCAGTGGGCTTAATAGAACCTTTCTTGGAGACCCAAGAAATTCTAAACTGCCGCGAGGCGCCTGCCCACTGCCATTATCTCAGGCAAGCAGGCCCTTATCGGGCTGCCAGCTGTCCCCGAACAATGCGGGCCCTTATCAGCTGGGGCAGCAGCCCTGGCCGCTCCCTCTGGCTGCCTCCACCCAGAGGAGCACGCAGCCTCTTGGTAATTGATATACGGCACAGCTTTGTCTGAGGCTGTTTGCTCTGCTGGTATTTAAGGCAGCGCGGGCCCCCTGATTGATTGCCATTGGCCAGGTTTCTGCCGTCAGTGACAACCTGTCAATGAGGGATCAGCCAATGGCAATGGCTAACACTCTTCATGCCCCAGCCATCTGGGCCAGGCCAGAGCCCAACATGCAGCAACATGGCCCACTGGGTTTGGCCTAAATAAATTTGTTGCCATCCTAAATAGGAAGCTAAGCCCTATAGACTTGGGTGTTTGGGTGGGTGGCCAACATCCTTTCCTTTGCTTTGATCACTGTTCGGTCTTTCTGAAAAGAAGAGGTTGGCTCAGACCCTTCTACTCTAAGTGCGGGCCATGAAATTGTAGAAGCTATTGCCTAAGAGCTTGGTAGAAACACCTCAGATCTCCTGAATCTAAGCCTATAGGGATGGGGCCCAGGAGTCTGTTTTATCCAGCTCTCCAGAAGACTTTCATGCTGAAGTCTAAGAAGCAGTTGGCAAGATCAGTGTTCCCACTCCTGGCCATGTCTTAGAATCACCTGGGTGTGGTGGTGGTGGTGGTAGTGGGGGGTGAGGGTCAACATTCAATACACACATTCCCAGACCCTGCAGGGTAGGCTCATTTTTCTTTAGTCCTGGAGTGTGTGTACTGAGCACTAGTAGGCACAAGGAACTCTGGGAACAATAGGATTGCCAGCAAAGAGGCAGAGAAGCAGATTGCCATGGTCATGCTCATGGGGGTGCTGTCCAGTGTGGAATGAGGTCACACATGACCAACAGTTGAGACAAGCTCTAGCTATACAGGGCTCTGCCTCCAGAAATCCCCTGGGAGCCAGGATGCATTTCCATAGAAACAATGGTCCCCATGGGAGGGTGCCTTTCTTTTTTTTTTTTTTTTAAAAGATTTTATTTTTTATTTGTAGATGAACACAATGTCTTTATTTTATTGCTTTGTATGTGGTGCTGAGGATCGAACCCAGGGCCTCACGCATGCAAGGCAAGCGCTCTACCGCTGACCTACAATCCCAGCCCCTGGGAGGGTGCCTTTCTAAGCTAGCCCCCAGATACTGTGAGACCCCTAGTAGAGCTGAGTTTCAGCACATCTGCTTCACAGGAGGGAATTATAGGATCAGGAAGGCAGGAGAAGGAAGTAGAAAGTCAGGGGAGAAGGTGAAAGGGGCTTACCTATGCTCTTACCAAGACTCAAAGCATAGGATAAGGATTTGGCTACTTTCCGAGTGGGAAGTTTCTTCAGGTCCCTAAATTTCTGTGGTGCCTCATCTTCTCCCCTCACCCCACTAGCCCATTTTCTATCATTGCACCCTCCCAGGCCTGCCCTCTCTAAAAGGGCTCAGAGTCTCACAACTCTGTCTTTTCCTTACATTCCCCCAACCCAGACCCACAAATCCAGAGCTGTAGGCACTAGGGGACCTGCTTGGTTGTGTCTCTTCATGTAAAGGAGCAAGTCTAATCACTAAGGCAGAAGGGCCATAGAGGAATCTGGACTTCAAGGTAGCCTAGGATGAGGCGTATAGGGAGAATACACCCTGCTCTCATTCCACCATCTCTCAGCTGTGATGTGTGAGCTAGACCAGCATTGAGAACAAGGAGGGCCCAAGGTAAGGGCCAAACACCAAGTATAACTCAACTCAGCCTCAGTGGTCCTTTTCAACACAGTGGGGGAGGACTCTGCAAATGGTGGGGCATGGTAAGAGAACTCAGGACGATACTCCTAAATCCAAGCCAGGTACAAGGATCTGGGTATTAGTAGGTGACAGGACTCAGTCATGGAATATTTGGGGGAATGGTAGAGTAAAACTGGTCTAAGCAAAGAACACCTCTAAGCTTAGGAAGATGGTAGATGACCCAGCAATGCCTTCAACCTCAAAATAATTAGAATAAGGTTATCAGTCTTGAAGTCCACCAGGTGTGACACTGAGTGAGACTAGAATGAAGGGCTAGAGCTGCTGAAATTCTTTTCCACTTCCTGGGCACATCCCAAAGGTGGCTAGCCATCTGATCTGTTCCTTTGTCTCTAATGGGAACCAGCAACACAGGCTTAATGGGCTTTTCCTCCTAGGTCATTTTCTCTTTAGGAATGGGGACCTGCATGGGAAGATGAACAGGCACTTCTAGATCTGCCCCAGGCCTGAGGGGAGGCTCAACTGCATGCTCTGACTATATGGGCTCCCAGAGTCAACAGCAATCAGAATGAGGAGCACAGCTGATACTCATGGTCTCAACCAAAAGATCCTTTCATCTGTGCCCTCCCTGAAGCTGTTGGTGTATCCTAAGGCTCTTGAAGAATATCAAAGGCAAGTATCAGTCATTGCTCTGCCAGGTTTAATGACTGCCATTCAGATGTGTTCAATTCTAATAAGAAATACAGCCTAGTAAGCTGTAAGCAAACTATTGACTTGAGAACCCATGGGTGAGCTCAGGCCCTAACCTAGCAAGTGAGCAATTAGCTTTGAAGCTGCCCAGGCACCAAAAAATTCACCAAAAATATGCTCAGGCATGTGGCTTTAGCCCTCATGGGGTTCCTGATTGCACACTAAGCAAGTCAGCTCCTTTGTACAATTTGAGTTTGGCCCATCTTGCTGAATCTTGAAAGAGGAAGCCAAAATTGCTTTCCTCTGGGTTAGTCTTGAGTCCAGTCCCTTTGGGGAGTGCAATCCAGATCATGGACACTGTCCTACACAAGCAGGTACAAGCACGAGACACCCTGGTCTTCTTTCTCCAGGTCCAATCTGTTTTGGTTGTTTCAGAAGGTTCCCCAGCCAGTTGTTGGTGGGAGGTAGTTAGAGGCAGTGACAGAATGTGGCCAAGGAGAGAGAGTCATGGGGATACTCTGAGATAGACTGATGTGAGAAGCAGGGAGAGGCCTCTAGAGAGTTGGCAAGCTCGTGAGAGAGAGAGCTCCAAACCCTGCTTGGATTATCTGGGACTATCCTTTGGCTGCCACAAAGACATTCTATACGCACAACTGTTTTTAGGATGGGAGTGGTGGTGGGTTGAGACCTTGCAGGTTTTCTTGACTTCAAATCCCTCCCATGGCCTTGAGTATCTGGTTGCCTGGGAGCCCTCTTCCTTGAGCAGGGAGAGGTCTGAGCTTACTCTCAATTCTCTTTGCCACTTGTCCTCAGAACACAAGAATATTGGAGCCCTCAGACCAGTGTTCAGCCCACTTTTTTAGGTGAGGAAACTGAGGTTCAGGGTGCAAAGGCTGTCAGAGTACATACCAAACACATTGGGGTCAAGAGCTGGGCCAGGACAATCCAGGGACACCTCTCCCTCTTTTACCTTAGCTCTCTGCCTACTGCACCCCTGCCCCACACACCCAACTATCTCCTTTGCTGGGGTGTACAAGCCCTAACACCAGAGAAAAGAAAGTTTCTCCTAACCTGAAAACAAGCCATAGGAGCAGGAGGCCCTGTGTGCGCCTGCGGAGTTTGGAGCTCCTTCAACTTCACAACTAATTGCAGAGAGGCGGTGGGCGGGCTCTTGGCAAGCGATTAGCTGTCCCACTGCATGAATAATTTGCATAGAAAATGCTTTATTTTGGCAATCTATTAAAGGGCCCACAGTGCTGTGGCTTATCTCAGTCTCACAGCAAGGAGAAGGCTTGGCTATCTCGTTAAGTTCTGTTGATGCATAACAATTTGAAATGGGCACAAGCTAGTATGACATTTAAAGATGCCTTCACTTAATTATATTACACAAACATGGGGTTGTTTATCCTTGGGAATAAAGTCTTTTTGAAGTCAAAGTTGGCATGTGCATAAAGGAGGGCATTTTAACTGATTTTTCAAGAGGGGGCCTCCTCACTTCAAACTTGGGGGGTTGCATTTCCTTAGGGCTTTGTAACACAGAGGGTTCTATGGCTGAGATGCAGACTTTGAGATTGGTTCTTTAGTTCTTCTGTGAGGGTGGCCTACTGATTGGCCCTTAATACAGTCTTGTGGATAGAAAAGCTTATTAGAGCAAGGAAAAGAGAGAATTGCTGTGTGACCTTGGGTGAGCCCCTCCCCTTCTCTGAGCATCCATTGCCTCTTGTGCAACATGTGGGCAGGGCTTTCCTTCTCTGCAATGATTGACAAGCCACAGTGTATTTTCACATTCTCTTTGCCACTTTTCACATTGACTGTAAATAAAAATACAGACCCTTTGTTAAGACCCCACCGGACTTTATCCATGGAAAAGGAGGATGAGGGAAAATAGGAAGAGGCTTGCAGCCACAGCAGTGTTCCTAAGTTTCTGCTTTGCCAAGTCAGAAAGCCCCAGAACCTGCAGAGCTAGCAGCTTTGCCTCAATTCCTTTAAAACTAGGGTATAGGTCCTGATTAGAGAAAATAGTAGAGTTTGATGGGCATTGAGAAAAGCCATGAAGGCTTGAGAAGCCTGCCTTGCTCACAAGGTGCTTGTGGACATGCTGTCTGATTGCCGGCTAGCTCTCCACCTCTGGGTATTGGAGCAGAGACCCAGTGCTGCTGTGGGAGGAGCTCTGGACACAGGGTCCTGAGGGCTGGTTTCTGGCAGGACAGAGCCTTTGATGTCTTCAGTGAAAATATTGCCTGAAGGTTCATTCAACAAAAGACACTGTGAGAAGAAAGGCTTTGTCAGGCTCCACGCTCCTCTGAATTCAAGCTTTCTGGAAAACACAATCTGATTCTACCTTCCAGATCCTTCCTGTCCCTCTAGGACTTGGTCTGTTCTCAGCTGAGAGGCAACATAGTCCTGCTGCTTCCACTTCCTGGCACTTCACTTAAATATATGACTCTGTGTATGTGTGTGTGTGTGTGTGTGTGTGTGTGTGTGTGTGTGTGTGTATGTGAGAGAGAGAAAGCGAGAGAGAGAGAGAAAGAGAGATATTAATAGATTAATAAATACATTACTGGTTACTAAGAACAGAAATAATTCCCACTCCATTATAATTTTCCATAGATAAAACTCTTAAAATAGTTGAAAGAATACGAATGAGCAGTAATACCTAACTTTATTTTTGAATGATATAAATAAGACTACTTTGGATGAGACCTAAAGAAATACCAACTCCTAGACACAATTGTATAGCTCTTTGGTTAGTCTGTAACTGTTGCTAATCACTGACACCACTATCCCCCGGTCTTGAGTAAAATTAATCCACTGGGTATTTTTAACCTTGAGTTAAAACCTTCCTGGTGAAGAACTTAAAATCAGCATACTATAGTGATGCAGCCACATCAATGTTTAGAGTAGCTCAATTCACAATAGCTAAGCTATGGAACCAACCTAGGCGTCCTTCAACAGATGAATGGTACATATATACAAGAAAAATGTGGTACATATACACAATGGAATATTACTCAGCCATAAATAAAAATGAAATTATGGCATTTTCCAGGAAATGGATGGAACTGGAGAATATCATGCTAAATGAAATAAGTCAATCCCAAAAAACCAAAGGCCAAATGTTCTCTCTGATATGTCAACGCAATTAATAATAGGTGGAGGAGGGCGGAGTGGAGGTTCACCTGATTAGACAGAGGGGAATGGGGGGAAGGGAGGGGAGATGGGAATGGGAAAGACAGTAGAATGAATTGGACATAATTTTCCTGTGTTCATATATGAATACATGACCTTTGTTAACTCCATATCATGTACAACCACAAAAATGTGAAGTTACACTCCATGTATGTATGGTATGTCAAAACACATTATACTGTCATATATAACTAAAAAGAACAAATAAAAAATTTTATGAACCTTCCTGGTAGCACTAGAGTTTCTATCCAAATGTTAGCACAAGACAAACAGTCAAGGTAAGAGAACTCACTATTAGGCTTGTGTCATCTAAATAACAGGCAAAGGTACCACATACGAAGCAGTTTGTTTTGCACCAAACACTATGCTAAGGACCTTAGGAGGTTAAACCATAGGAAGTTGATTTTTTGTGGTCCACAAATGGCTACATGAAGGCAATTTCATATGGTCCAACCTAACCTCATACCATACCCTTACTATTGTTATTTCTCTTTCCATATTACAAATTAAGAAAATGAGGCACAGAGATATTTAACCATTTATCCAAATTACAGAGCAAGTGACTAGAGCCATATTCTGAAGACAGAGAGCTCTGACTCCATAGGCATCCAGCCCTGATGCTTAACCTTTCTTCAAAATGTTCCCGTAAGTATTTCACCTATTTCAGTGAACATGGTTAAGCTGAGCCTGATACATGTTTTGTGTGCAATTAACATTTATTAAATAAATAGATTAATAGAGAATTTATTCTTTAACATCAAAATGGTGTACAGGAACATACAGACTGGATAATGCTAGGTCTTAGAAGACAGCCCGTGGCTCCTCATATTATCTTCTTCCAATCTGACCCCTTTTACCATATGTACCATATGTAGAGTTACCATATGTAGAGTTACATATGGAGATAGATAAGTCTGGAGGAGTGCAGGGGTGAAAGGAGATAGATCCAGGGGTTACATGGATGTCAAGACAGATCACCAGGACCGGGGGAGGAAAGAAGCAGCAGAAGAAGGGAAAAGAGAGTTAGTAGGTCAGTTATGTCATAAGCCACTGTTGGTAGGCTGGGAGAGATAAATCCTCCCTGGATCTGAATTTACACACACATGCTCACCCAGTCCAGCAGAAAACAGATTATAAAATGTTCATTAACATCAAAGAGTCCTTGTTACACAACCATCACTTCCTGAGCACTTGGAGTCTGTGCTCTCTGAGTCTCAGGTTTGTTCTCTGGGCTCAGGTCAAATCTGCCCTCTCATAGCCACCTAAACCCAGAGTTTCTTCTCTTCCCCCATGTAACAGTGTCCATGGGATTAGGTTTGGACATCCTCAGCAGCCAGTTGTAAAAGGAGAAAAGGCATGGTGTGTACTCCAGAGAGCATTCCATGATCTCATTGGTGGTATGACTCAGTGAGCTGGACTATAATTTACATGTAAATTATTGGTCAAACATAACAAGAAATTGAAAACTATTAAATGACATATAGATGCACAATTAAAGCTGCCTTTTTGAGTGAATTCCAGTGATAAGAAATAGATAAACTCATCATGATTGTTGCTTGGAGTTTTGCATTAAGTAGTAGTTCCAAAAGGAAATGACAGATTAGCAGATGCTGATGCTGTGAATCTGCCTCCCTTCAGGTAGCCAGCCATACCGCACCTGTTAATGATAACAGCAGTTCAGCTGGGCATGGTGGCGCAAGCTTGTAATCCCAGCACTTAGGGAGCCTGAGACAGGAGAATTGCGAGTTCAAAGCCAGCCTCAGCAATGGCAAGGTGCTAAGCAACTCAGTGAGACCCTGTCTCTACATAAAACACAAAATAGGGCTGGGAATGTGGCTCAGTGGTTGAGTGCCCCTGAGCTCAATCTCCAGTACCAAAAAAAAAAAAAAAAAAAAGATAGTAGCAGTCCACAGTAATAGAAGTACAGAGGGGGAGGTCCATGAATCTCAGATTCCAGGCTCTCTTTGAGGCTCAGAGGTGTGGGGGAACAGCAGGTGATGAAGAACTGCACCTTCCTTGAGCCTTAAACCTCCAGATTCAGGTTACTACCAAGAACCTTCTGGAGAAGTACATTCAGTTCTATTCAATAACTTACTCAACATCTACGTGCTGCCCTTACTGGGTCCTATGGGGCTACAGTGAAGAATCACCCATGTGCTCTGCCCTCAAAAAGCTTATATATTTTGCCTGGTTAAGACCTTATCTTATCTTGAATCCCATGTTCAGCATCATTATGATCACACTTCTATCCCCAAGAAATATGTTTTATGATCTGCAAAGTTCTTTATATTCATTAGCTCATTCAATCCTGCAATAACTTCATAAGAGTGGAGATAATTATTGATATAGTTTGGATGTTGAATGTCCTTCAAAGGTCCATGTGTTAAAGGCTTGGTTCCCAGGGTGGTGCTGTTAGGAGGTGCTGTAGGCCTTTAGGCGATGGGGCCTTGTGGGAGATCTTGAGATCACTGGGAGTGCACTTTCTTCTTCCTTTTCTCTCTTGCTTCGTGGATCATGATGTATGCTATTTTGCTGTGCCACATACTCCCTGCCATTGCTATTTGGTACCCCTACCAGAAACCCAAAGCAATGGGGCCACTGACCGAAGAATGGAATCTCCAAAACTGCAAGCTGAGTAAACCTTTTCTTTTATAAGTTAATTATCTCAGGTATTTCATTATAGTGATAGAAATCTGACAAATACAGTTATCTCCAGAGGAAACTGAGGCCCCAAGGGGCCTCCCGAGCTCACTCAATGTCAGTGATAATGAAAGGACCAGGTCATTAGTGTTTAATTCCTAGTGCAGAATTCCTCCCATAAAAGCACACCATCTCCTGGAACAGGTAAAGGGAGAGAAAGAGAACTCTGGCTCTGCCATGATTGATTCAGGGTGATAACAAAGAGGTATAACTCATCTGCCCTTTGGGATCTGCTGAGAGAGCATAGTCTTCATGAAGCTGGAGTCCAATTTGAGCATCATCTGGATAGATGAAAGCAACAAATGGAAAACTTATCTTCCAGACAATCTCAGAGTGCCCTGAGTCACTTATTGTTCATTTAACAAATATTGACTGAGGTCCTCCTGTATGCCAAAAACTATTCTGCAGAACATTGTGGATATGGTCACTGGCTTCATAGGTAAAGCAGTTGAGTAAGGACAAGGTCAAGGTTGTGTCGATATCTCCAGGCACTGCTCTCTTCCTCTCCTCTACTCTCAGTCTGTCACAACTCAGAAAGAAAAGGCAGAACCCTGGTACCATGGACAGCTCAATGCAGATGTCAGGGAGTGGAGTGGGATAGGCCAGGAAGAAACATCTCTTCTCAGAGACATCCTCGTTTCCTCTGGGAGAATCCAGGAAAAAACTGAGCTCACCCTACCCATAAAGGAAGTTGGTGACCTCCATCTCCTACACATTTAAATCAATGTATAGTGCTATGTTTTGGCATACTGCATTCAAAGGCCAAGCAAGAATATGGATATTCTGAGGCTGCTTAGAGAAATCACCGAGATCTACTCTTCCTTGTTCCTTCTTCATCTGCTTTTCCTGTGATGCCATTCCCTGTGACTCAACCTTTGCCCCTTCAACCAAAACTTTGATCCTTCCACTATCCTGTTGGACTTTGAGTTTGTCCTGGGTGTTTATAGTTAATGGGCTTTGATTTTTCCCAAAATGGGGGCTGATTTAGCTTGCCCTTGTCTTACCTTGGATAGGAGCCCCCACATGGCACCCAGACCTCCATATCCTTCACAGTGCTCTGTCCTCCTCCAGCTAAACCTAAACAGACAATTGGGGTGGACATAACTTTGAAGTGGCTCGCGTAGGAGAGGAAGGAAAAGATGTAGTTTGAGGATGATTTAGAGTCAGAGTCAGCAGTCAGGGAGAGGTGGCACTTTGTGATTGGTAGAGAAGGGCATCAAAGGAATTTCCATATGAAGCCTTCTATTTCTTAAGGGTTTTTAAAAAATAAAGAATGAAGTGGCAAGGAGTGCAAGAGGATGTTAGAGGAGATGGAATAAATTTTGGAATAGTTTTTATGAAAAGTAAGAAAGAGAGGCTGGGGACTGAGGGATGAGTGGGCAGTGTTGAGAGCCTGGCAGAAAGGGCACCATAGTTTGTAGGATTCTGATTCTTATATTCGGTCAACTGTCCCTAGTAGCATTCAGCTCCCTGTGTGTGGGGACAAGAAAGACAAAAGTTGAATAGGTCCAGGATTGATCTGGAGTTCACTAATGATGGCAGTAGGGAAATAGAGGTCAATGGAGTTGACAAGACACTGGTAAATGTAGTGGATCAGTGGAAAGATAGAGGGGAACTAGTGCCAGGAGAAGACTGAGACTTCTAGAAAAAGGAGGACTTGAGGAGCTTCCAGGTACAATTAGGATCTGAACAGGTCAAGAAAGTGTGAATAGCCACAAATTATAAGGCTTTTGTGACACACTTCATGGGTAAAGCAGTTTGGGTAAGGACAAGGTCATAGCTCTTAGGCAAGAGCTGCTAAGTAGTATGAAGACAAGGAATGGAGACATGCACAAGGAAGAAGGAAGTTGAGACACTTGGAAGTCAAGGTTTAGAGAGAGCCCTCCCCACAGATATCACAGCCTCTGATTCTTCCCTACATGCTAGCTAAGAGTATTCTATGAGATTTAAGTTTCATGGAGGAATCAACAACTGTGAGGATTCATATTATGTAAATTGTGAGGGCAAAGATATGGGTGCTGTAGTGAAAAAGAACCTCCGTGGATTTTTGCCCCTCTCCTCACCCAGTTGAGCCCACATCTAAGAATATCAAATCCATATGCAAAGCTCAGGAGTGGCCTATGTGTTTCTGCTCTAAAGGGCTACCTTGAGTTATGCTTAGGGCTCTCTCTGGTCACCTCTTCCCTGCCTGCAGTGGAACATCATGGCTGAATTGGTGGTGTGTGATAGATTGCAAAAATGACTACAAACCATTCTTCCTCTATTTTTCCCTTTGTGATGTGACTTGGAGCATATTCCATCGAGACTTTTTCCTGTCTCTTGAATCTGGGATGGTTTCTGTGACTTGGCCAAGAGAATATGGCAGAAGAGACATTGTGCAAATTCTAAGTCTAGACCAAAAGAGGCCTTGCCTGCTTCTACTTGTTTTCTCAGAGCCTGGGCTGCCATATGCACATGTACAGGCTGGCTTGTTAATTAACAGGGGACATGTAAACTAGATGCCTCTGCACCCCCAGCTGATATCCAGCCAATTTCCAGAAGCAGAACTGTGAGCCGCTGAATGAAGCTATCCTGAATCATCCTGTATCCAGCTGAGTCTCCATGAAGAAGCTTAGCCTAGATTGACCAAACTAGATTTAAATCAGCAGGACCAGCCAGCCAGCCCATGGATCCATGAGAAATTATAAATTGCTATTATTTTAAGCCACAAATTTTGGGGAGGGTTGGTTTGTTATACAGCAAAACCTGGCAGGTACACATTGAATGGAGAAGAGATTAAAGATACATTGTCCTAAGTAATAAAAAAATGATGTGCTAATCAGTAGAGGACCCACCACAGGGCCACATTTCTGCAAAAGCCTTACCCCCTTCTCCCTCCTTCTGGGTTGATGCAGCCCCACACAAAGGTTCATGACTTGCCAAGGAGTGAAAATAAGAGATAACCCTCACTTTTCTCCTTAGTCAGACTCTTTTGAGGAGGTAACTTGCCCAACTATAATCAGGCTCCCTGTGTGCCATCAAAGGGTCTGATATTATCCTCTGTGGGCAGTAAGTGTTGTACTATGCTGTCTTCTAATACAGCTAATTGGACAAGAACCAGGTTTCTAACTGGGACGTGGCAAAACATATTCTTACTTTTGGAAATCTGGGTTATACAATGGAAGAAAATAAATTGTAGTAGAAGCAGAAAGTAAAAAAGTGCATCCAGTAAGGTCTTAAATGGAATAAGGGCACATGGGTCTTAAGGGCCATGGGGGGTTATGGCAAGCCAAAATTACGAAGCCAGGAGTAAAAAAGAACTGGAAAGATGGAAAGAAAAAAGAAAGATATGAGAAAAATGGTGGTAACTGACAAAGGAAAAGCAGACACACGGGTAATAGGAGTGTAAGCACCTGCCACTGAGATCCTCTGGCTACTATGGATCTGGAACCAGTATTCATCCAGGGTCTTGGGATCATTCCTCATTAGGGTCCTATGCTTGAGTTTCTGAAGTCTCAGATTCCTTGCTTATCCATCTTACTTATTTGAATTGACCTGAGTGAACTCTGATCCTTATACAGTAATGACCTCTGAATAAAACATTGTATAGTAATGACCCCTGAGGCCTCACAGGTCCAAAGCAGACAAACATCATCACTGCCTATCCATAAACCTTATTCTCTCTGGTTCCCAACTCCTACTCAGTCTTGATAAGACAGACCTAGGAGAAAGACTGCCAGGGCCATCAGGTTGTGAGGCTGTAGGGCAAAGGAAATCTGTTTTCAGGTCGCAGCTGTAGCAGCAACATCCAGACCCCATTGTCACTCCTCATCCTGCCCATAATGCCTCTTTCTTTCCTGCCAAACCTGGAAAACACTACTCCAACACACAGTGTATACTCACATTTGGGGAGCCTCCAAAGTCACCTCAGGAGAGATTCTCTATGTTCTCAGCCCCTGCTATGCACTCCCTTTAGGATCCAGTGGTCTCAGAGCTGGAAGACTCTAAAGAGGTCACCTTGTCCCATTTGAAAATAAGTAAACAGAAACTCAGAAAGGAAAGTACTCCAGGTTACTCCAAGGCTGACCAAAGATGGGAGCAGAAAGTGTAAGAATGGAAACCCTTATCTCCTGCCTCCTTCCTGTTTGAAAAGATCCCAACCAGTTGAGAGTGTTTACTAGGAGACTGCAATCAGTGAACTATAGTGTGTATTCATTCATTCATTTATTCATTATTTTTTGATCACTCATCAAGTGCCAAGCCTTATACTTAACAAACCTTAACTGAACTTTGATTCCCTCAAATACTGGAATTTTCAACATTTTCTCTGGGTCAGCATAGCTCAAGTCCAGAGTCTGGAGCCCAGAGCTCAGCTCAGAGTCAACGACATAACCAGGATCTAGATATTGCAAAATGCCAATATCTCAGAAGTCTCCAGAGGGTGTCCAATGTGGGCCACCTGTGATGATCAGCCTTCTGCTTCCCATGCTGGTAGTGCAATTGGAAAGCTATTCTTTTCCCTTAGCTGTAGCACCAGTCTTGGCCTCCCAGGCCTGAGACCTACTCTGGAATAAAAGGTCTGAACCCAGTCAAGCCTGAACCCAGTCTCCTACTACCTTTTCTCTCCCTTCATTGGAGAGTGTTTACCAGTGGATGTTCACCAAGAGCAGCTTCCACCTGCTGAGGCCCATCCAATACCTATCAAAACTTTAGAGGAGTAAACACTATTAAAATTCTCACTTTTGCTGAAGAGGAAACTAGAGCTCACAGAAGAAATCATTTGCTTGCACTACACAGATGGGAACTGATAGAGTGAATACTAAAATCCATGTCTGGCTTCACAGCCCTGGCTCTTTCTGTGATGTTGCTGAAGGAGAAAGGGTATCTGGAGGTTCCCGAGAAATGCCTACTGAGGACAAGCAGATGCTAGAGTACTTTTTCTTTTTCTTTTTTCTTTCTCTTTCTCTTTTTATTTGTTCTTATTAGTTTTATATGACAGTAGCATGCATTTTGACATATCACACATAAATGAAGTATAACTTCTCATTCTTCTGGTTGTATATCATGTGGTAGAGCACCTTTTCTTGGGCCAAGTTAGCCATAGGGTCTAGGGCCCCATCTGCTGTTTCTCTCCGTGTTAAATAGTGCCAGTGATTCAGTACAAACTTGGCATTCTGAAATCTGAACTAAGAGGGGTCCAGTTTGCAACTATGGGAGCTCATGGCTCAGGCTGGGGAGCCAGCCCAGGTCTTAGGAAGTGGGGTAGACAACAAGAGCTGCTGTTATGGATGCTGTTCTTCAGGGCACCATGGTGGACATAGAAGGGGACCACATCCATGAGCCTGACCAGTAGGGGATGCTAGGAATAGGTTCAGGGCCCGCATAACTCAACTCATCTTTGCTGCATGTCCTAGGACACAGAATGGAATGGACTTGGGCGAACTACCCAGCAGCAGCTTTAACCTGAAAGCTGGGGACAAAGTTGCAGCCACAAAGCCACACAGGGGTGGGCTTCCCTAGTGTGGGGATACCATGAGGACTTTCAGCCAATCCTGACACCTCACTCCCTATCTGAGCCTACATGGAGTAGGGTGGCTTGCCTGGACGCCTGGAAAGAGAGAAGGCATTCATCACCATTAGCCCCAGCACCCCCAGAAAACCTCCTCTATCAGTTCACAGGGGTAGTGGGTGATTCTTCAGCAGAATAAATGGCCCTTTATCAGCTTTTTCACAAGAAGGACAGCCGTCCCCTTTCTGCTCTCCAGCATGCAAAATTGGCCACTGGTGATCCCAGGGACTGCCACCTTGGTTTCCATACGCACACTGCCATCTGCTGGGAGTTACAGAGGAGCGACCCAGAGACTGCTTCTTGCCTGCCTGCCTGCTTCCTCTGGCCTCCCAAGTTGTTTTTCACATCCCCTCAGAGTACCAATTCTTCTCTATCTTGAGTTCCTCTTCCCTGATTCCCCACCTTAGTTAACCTTTACTTAATCCCTGAGAATGAATTCCATCCTAAGCACAGAGATGCAGGCACAGAGCAGGGGCTCATCACAGTGTTGCCAAGGACTGCAGCAGGAGGGCTTTTGGGGCATGTGGACACTTGAGGCAGGAGGATGTGACTGTTCCCTCTGCCCTGCATCAACCAGAAGAGAGGGGGCTATGATGCCCAACTTGTTGAGGATCTGGAGGGGAAGCTACATGGATGTGCTGTCTCCAGTCTGCCCAAGGGCTGCAAGAACTAGTCCCATTCCAGAGCTGCACGGAAGCTGAGAGGGCTGGGGCTGGGGTTGTGTACACCTGCTTGCAAACTCTGGGTACGAGTTATAGGAGTCAGAAGCACCTAGAAGAACATCAGGAAGGGAAGAGTTCTTTGAGACCTCCTATCAGAACTCCCCATTTTGTGGATGAGAAAACAGAGGCTCAGAAGTAGGGTATATCAGGCTGGAGTTGTAGCTTAGCAGTAGAGCACTTGAATAGCATGTGTGAGGCACTGGGTTTGATCCTCAGCACTACATAAAAATAAATAAATAAAAATAAAGGGCTGGATACGGTGGTACATGCCTGTAAGCCCAGCAGCTTGGAAGGCTGAGACAGAAGGATTGGAAGTTCAAAGCCAATCTCAGCAAAAGCAAGGCATTAGGCAAGTCAGTGAGACCCTGTATCTAAATAAAATACCAAAAAGTGCTGGGAATGTTGCTCAGTGGTCAAGTGCCCCTGAGTGCAATCTACAGTCCCATAAAGAAAGAAAGAAAGAAAGAAAGAAAGAAAGAAAGAAAGAAAGAAAGAAAGAAAAGAAATAGGGTACATCACACTAACCCTCCCAATATCAGAGACTATGACAGCATATTCTTGAAATCTCTTCACTTACACTTGGGAAAACCAAGGTCTGGAGGCTCAGCAGGAGGGAGGGAGGCTGATTTGCCTGAGGTTGCAACACTCGTGAGTATCTGTGCTGTGCTTTCTCTGTGCACCAGACTGCCCCAGTGTGGAAAGGCTGGCTCCTAATGTAGGAGACTCTGGGATTGGGGAGTGGTGGGTGGCCAGGGAGATTGCCTAGGTTTCTGGTGAGGAGGAATGCTGAGACAGCAGACACTGGGTGCCCCGTCCTGCGGGGATGCTTCCACCATTTCTCTTGCTGCTCAGAGCAGGGATGAGGTAGGAGGCATATTTATTTCTGTGCTTTTATTTACTCATCTTTTATTCATTCACATCCTGTCAGTGTATATTGTTTACATTATAAATCATATGTATTCCCATACTCCCTCTTAAGGAAAAAGCCCAAGAATACAGATTGTTCTGAAGCTGTGAAAACAGTGGTAACAGCAGCAGCACTACATCTCCATCCTCCCTCAAGCCTCCCAATGGGCTGCAGAAAGTTCTTATTGTGCCAAGCGGAGGGCTGAGACTACCTAGATGCCTCAGTACCTTCAATAGGGGGAGCATGAGAAGGAGGAGGAATGAGACAGGTGAGGCTCTGGAGGAAAATCTGAGGATGGCATCTCCCCTATACTCTCTTCTCAAAATAATCATGTAGGGCTGGAATGGGGCACCAGCTACCTGAAACATCTGAGCTGAACTCAAGTTAGTCTATAGGAAAGCCTCAAGCAAGGAACCAGAGTGATGGACTCCAGATCTCAAGAACATTGAAGAAGCAAACTTTTGAAGGAGAGATGGAATCAAGAATGGATAACCTGATGGGGTATGTTATTTGAACAGAAGCAA
Organism: Xerus rutilus; assembly: GCA_028644305.1. NCBI lineage: Eukaryota > Metazoa > Chordata > Mammalia > Rodentia > Sciuridae > Xerus > Xerus rutilus. The sequence continues at coordinate 48,593,589 of CM053399.1, forward strand.
ATCAGGAACAAATGCAACAGGTCCTGGGGGTAGGGTACTGGGAGACAGTCACAACTTGCCTTTATAGATTGACTTAAATGGGGTCAGAAAGCCTGGAGTTCTGACCAAACTGGATTTCAAGAACTGAACTGAAATAGATGTATTTTGCTGCTATGAGAATGAATAAAAGAAAACTAGTATGTGCATCTCTAAGAAGGGAAAAGGCCTGAAACATTCTTTTAATTGTTCATCAAAACCTTTGAATATGTCTAAAGCTATGCTCAGAGGAAAACTCATTCCCTCAAACACATTGTTAGAAAAGATAAGTAACTAATAGCTGTACCACAGGAAGATTCCCAAATCACAGTGGCTTAACACAACAAATGTTAGTTCTTTGTCATGTTTCACTCAACAGCAATGCAGACTGATGAAGGATCTACCCGGTTGCTGTGCCATCTGGAACACATGGCAAACAAGACTATGGTAAAAGGGGAAGGAAGAGGAAAGAGGAAACATACTGACTCTTAACTGTCTCAATACAGACAAAACACACATCGCTTCTGCTTAAAGTACATTGTTTGGAACCAGTCACATGGCAGAAACCAAACTTCAAGGGATTCTGTGAGATATAGGAGAGCAATGAACGCATATGTATCCAGTAAGCCCTGTCTTAACTGCACAGTAAACATTAAACAAGAAGCAATTAAATAACTGATTTACAAGAAACTAGATAACATATTTTAAGTTCATCTTGAAAATCTCAAGACAATCTTCAATCAACATGTTTCAAGGGCTGGGGATGTAGCTCAGTGCTAGAGCACTTGCCACCCATGCTTGGGGCCCTGGTTCAATCCTCAGTACTGAGAGAAAAATTAACCTGCTTCAAGAACTTCAAAGAGAACAGTACAAAGCAGGTTTTGTTCCAATAGAACAACCCTAAAATGATCTAACTTCTTGCATTTGTATCACAAATAAAGTGTCACAAATGAGGAATACCAAACTTACAATAAACTTAAGAACATATTTATAAGAAATCCAAATATATTCATGGAAGAATAATCTTTATTCTCAAGCTCTATTTTTAAAAAGTGAATTAACCCAACAGTTCTAGCTAAGACATCAGGAGTTATCAACATATTCAAATTTAATATAGAATTTAATATAGCCTGCATTCATTCTTGAATTTTATTCTCAAAATATTTAAAAACGTATTTGAAAATAAAATTAAGAACAACATTGAGGGGCTGAGGCTGTAGCTCAGTGGCAGAGTGCTTGCCTAGCACGTGTGAGGCACTGGGTTTGATCCTTAGCACCACATAAAAATAAATAAATAAAATAAAGGTGTGCTGTCCATCTACAACTACAAAAAAAAAATAATAATCCAAAAAAAAAGGGCAACATTTAGGGAAGCCCTGCAGTACCTGTTTCTACAAAACACCATTTAAAAACCACCCAGCTACATACAGCTTGATAAATACTATCTAGGCCAAACATGAAAATGTGGGTGATCAATCATTCAATGCAAACCTGTCCCTACTTCATTTACCCAATTGTGGTTTTCAGTTGGTAGGTAATATACATATAAATGTATTTCCAGTGAGTTTGGAGCTTTTTCAAAGCACTTCATCTGCAGAATCTAGACACTCATCCATTTAACAAATATTTATGGCAGTCTACCATGTGCCATGCACTTTTCTGAGCAATGAGGATGTAGATGTGAGCAGAAGGGACAAAACTTCCTGCCCTCCTGCAGCTTATACTCCAGAGGAGAAATGGGTAATGAAAAAAATAAGCTTTAGAAGGTAGTAAAAGCAATGGAGAAAGATAAATCAGGGCAGGAGGATGAGTGTCATATTTTTAATTGGTTGGTCAGGGAAGGCCTCACTGAGAAAGATGATATTTGAGCAAAGACTTGGAGGGGGTGAGATTGTGCTATGTAGATATTTGGGGTCACAACATTCCAAGCAGAAGGCACAAGTGCAAAGGCTCAGGGTGGCTACTCCCTAGGCGTGCTTTTGGTGACAGTAGAGATGCCAATGTGTCTGAAGCTGCAAATCAAGAGACTGTTAAAGGAGGAAAGCTCAGAAAGGTGAAGATATTCACAAACTTCTGCTGCTTGGGGACACCTAGCCATATCCAAGCAGAATCTAATTCCTCTCCCTGTCTCTTTTCATTCAAGGATCACTGTCTTCCAGAATATTGGGGACAAATAGTCTTTGTCTCAAGCGCATTCTTGACCTGGACATGCCGCAGCCTGCTCCTCTGCTTGCTCCCGCTACACCACAGTCCTCCACTCCGCTGGCAGTTAGTACTTGCCTTGGTAATCAGGATGAGCATAATCCACTCATTCAATGCTGCTACCTAGCTATGTAAGAGGAAGAGCAGGGAACAGTTCTCTCCCTTTCTCCAACATCACTGACATAGGCCATGGTGTGCCACACACAGACTTTTCTAAAGACTTGAAGAAACCTTAAGAGGAAAATCATGTAGGAGGAAAACCTGGGCATCATCTTGAGGAAACACACCAGCCATCTCCCCTCCAAGAGTTCCTTCTCAGTTGACTCCCTGGTGGGTCCCATTCCTCTACAGACACAGTTCTTCAATGCTGCCCTCTCTTCCCCAGTCTCCAGGCTGTCAAATTCCTGTATCTGGGCCACTGGAGAGAAGGTTTCAACTTTTAGAATATAACAACCTTTCATTGAAGGAAAGCACTAATTTATTCTGAAAAGTCCCTTCATCTTCTTTGTCTCAGCCTCTACTCAATCCGGACGTGTTTCTGGGCCTTGTCTGTGCATAACCAGAAGATTCATGGAAACATTTTCCCTCTGTCAATTCTCTCCCACCATCCCTAGAATACAGAAGCATATAGTGACAACTTTTTGTTTTTTAATGGCAACATTTGTTTCTGTGATGCTTGATACAATTAAGACCTATGATCTGTTATGGGAAACAAGGGCCATATCATTTCCTCGCTGCACACATTACTTCCTGGAGTAAGAGTTACTGACCAAATAGCAGGTGTGCATTCAGCTAGGCAGGGCCTCTTTAATGATTAGCACTGTGGGTCCTAAAAGGTTTGAACTTTTAAAATTGGAAGGAAAAACAAAATTTTAAATCAAAGAATATGTCTTAGTATATAATATTAACTTATTTGTCTTTGTAACAGCACCGGCATAAAATACAATTTGAAATATTTTTTATAGTGGATAGGGCCCATAAAGACAGAAGTATCTTAGGACCAGGGCAGTCCTAATGGAGGCCCTGAAACTAGACAGAACCTGCCATGACTCGAACTTAACTGGGTTATTCACACAGAATGGTTTGTTTCTTGGATTTCTGTGACTTAATTGTGTAAAGCCAACTTGACCCTTAAGCAAAAGAGAATAATTTCCCATTGTTAGTGATGGGTAAAAAGATCATCAAGTTATACAAAAGACCAAAGGGAGGAATTAGGTAGAATGAAACTGACTTCTTTGTGGCTCTTTTCTAGGTTTTAGATCCATAGTTCCAGCTGGAAGTCAGTCAGTCATTAAATAATAATAGTACCCACTTAATAGTGGTATTAGTACTTACTTGGAGGCAAGCTCCATTCAAAATGCTTTGCATGCGAATGCACTTATTCTTTGAACTAGATACTTTCAGGTGCAAGAGATAAAAATCCAACTCAAACAAGCTTTACACTTACCAAAAAAAAATGTGGAGTAGGATAGGAATGTATTTGGCTCACATGGCTGGGAAGGGTTCAGGGCAGCTTAAAGAAACAGGATGAACAAGAGCAAGGAGAGTGTTGTGGGCGGAACCGGGATTCAGCACTAGCACCCTCACTCTCCATCTACTTCATTTCTGCTGTGTATGCACACTTCATTCTCCCCTTCTTCAGATAGGCCTACTCCACCTGGTGGAGAAAACAGTTGCCTGGGAACTCTAATGTTGCATCTACCTTACTTTGAGCTCCCCTCAAAGCAGACACCAAGGCAAGAGTTCAGGTGAAGTACTTTGTTTGGAAGGTGACCCCAAGAAGCACCATAAGGCAGGAGAAAGATTAAACGGGGTGTCAGTGAATGGGTTATAGCAGGATCAACTAGATCTCAATCCTACCAGATCCTTTAAAAAAGAAATATGGAGCACCTCTCATAATTATTCCCCTGAAGAGCAAGGAAGGTGAGGAATCTATCTGTCAACTCTCTTCTCATTTGGAGTTGGTCTGAGAGTGATAACTTAACTTGCTTTGAAGGGCAGGATATAGCCTTAAGCTAAGAGACCCAGGATCACCACTGTGTATAAAAACTCTATATGGTGACTTCCAGGGACTATGAGTGGAGCACCTATAACATCTACTATAACTATGACTCTTTTCAGCATTATTCTTCCCAAAATAGCAGGGAGCTTCTTCTCTATCTCCAGCTGCAGCAAGCCCAACAGGAACTGGATCTATGAGGCCCATAGTAGAAGAGAGGCAGCTTCATCTGTTTCAGTAACTAAAACCCATATTTGTCGCTTAAGTACTGATCATAAGAAAGAGAAAGACTGGCCTTGCCCTGCCCAGCAGCCAGGGCACCAACCCACCTAGTTCTCCAATTTTCACCAACTTGATCCCCCTGCAGAAAGAAAACAGTCATTATCAAAAAGCCAATTGTCATTATGCCTCTTTAGAAAAATTTCCATTAAAGATAAAGCAAATTTTAATTAGATTAAGTATCCAATTACTGTAATTACATTTTTTAAAAATTCACATCATGAAGATGACCCTTTTAAAAAGGGTTATAGGAATAATTAGTGTATTCATATTAACCAAAATGTATTGGATAATATTTATACCCAGAAGACAAAGTACATTACACACATTTCACCTTTGGGGAAAGCTTGCAAATGTTTTGGCAGTGGCATGAATATTTATAGACAAGAGTGTGCTTTAGCAGGATTATGTGAGGAAGCATTTAAATGTTCACCAATTTTTACCCAGGGGTAAAGTATACAGAAAATGTAGTGCAGAGATTATGGATATGCAAAGTGTGACTTGAGTGGGGAATTTCTATCAGTTTGCTTAATTAATTGGCGCCAAATACTATTTCTCCTTATTCAAGGCAGAAAGGCTCAAGGTATCCAACTGTGACTTCTCTCTGCTCTGCATCCTTCAGAGGCAGAGGCCAGTGAGGAGAGCTGGCGGAGAAGCAGTAAGGTCTTCTCACCTTGTCCTCTCACCCAATGCCAAACCTCTGTCCTCACATTCCTAACCTTTGCCCACCCTGCCCCATTTGAGAAGAACCTTGAAATGAGGAATGTGGGCCTTCTAGAGGCTTCCCCCCAGTTTTCCCCAGAAACCATCTTCTCCTTTCTGATTTCAATTTTCTTCCTTCAGTCTTGCCTCTGAGCTTCAGATACTATGGCTGTGTCTGTCTCACACATGATTCCCTTTCAGGCTCCATCATGTTTGGGGGAGAGAGGCAGCACAGTTTCCATTCTACAGATGAGAATGCTGGAACAACTCCCAGAACCACACCACAGAACTGGCCTCCTAAGGCAACTCCATTGCTACTGATCCTAAACCTGTGTGGCTTCTGCTCTGTCCACCAGGAAGCTGCATGGTGGCCACCACACTTGGTGCCACTGATGCTCATCAAAAGAGGCAGGTTTAGTTTGTTGTTTCCTTCATTATCTTCCAAACTAGTCAGTCATGATCATGGCTGATTGGGGAACAGTTATGTATGTGCATCTTAATAGCAAGAAAGACCACGAAATATTGTTGGATGTTACATTGATAACATGAGGTTCTCAAAGTGGAAAACATCAAGAAAGGGTATTCAAATGATTTTAGACAGCCACAATTGTCAGGTGTTCATCACATTCCCCTATCCCTGGTAGAAATTCATGTATTATCCCATCTTTGAAAGCTCATGCCCAGTATATCCTCTTCTGTGCATCTCATCCCATCTCTTGTATTCCTTCTCTATTATTTTATCCTCTTCTTTCTGGGCTTTGGAGTTATGAATCTTGTTCCATTCTCCTTCGTGTTCTGGGTACTTGGGTCCAATTCCCTGCTAACTGCCCTAACTTCCTGCCTGTAGTAAGGTCTGTGGCTCCCCATGGTGGGGCTACCATCATTCCTTATGAACTTTTCTTTAAAAATGTTTTCAGAGCCCAAAATAGATCTTTGGAATCTCCTCTGAGATGGAAAAGCTTCAATGACAGGAGGAATTTCAATTTTCTTCCTTCAGTCCTGCCTTTGAGCTTCAGATACTATGGCTGTGTCTGTCTCACACATGATTCCCTTTCAGGCTCCATCATGTTGTTTGTTTGTTTGTTTGTTTGTTTTTTATGATTTTGGAGGCTGACAAGTCCAAACTGTGCAACAGGTTGAAGACCCAAGGAGAGCTGATGACGTGGTTCAAATCCAAAGTTTAGTGAGCTGCTGCAGAATTTCCTCTTGGTCTGGGGAGGTCAAGTCTTTTGTTTTATTCACACCTTCAGTTGATTAAATGAGACTCACCCCATAATGAAAGGTAATCTACTTTACTAAAATTTGACGTTTAAATTTAAGATTTAAATGTTACTCACATACCAAAACAACATCACAGAAATATGACCATGTAATTGGGCACCAACCAACTTGACACATAAAATTAACCATCACTGTCACTTAAGGGGAAATTTTGGCAGATAAAGTAGAGTCAGCTCTGGTGGGTAAAATCAGTAACATTTTGAAATGAGACTCTTTGGGGTGACTCTTCAAGGAAATTCTAATTATTGATTCTTAGAAAGATGACCAGCTGCTTGAAACAGTGGCAATTTGTATGTGCTTATGAAACTAGAACCCCAGGTTTTCACAGATGCCTACCATGAACCAGTTCTGTGCTCAGCCATACCCTGGTAGAAGACACAACTCTATTCTCTGGGGTCTTTCTTCTAGGCGAAAAGGCCCAACAAACCCATCACAAACAGTATCCACAGGAATCCAGTGAAAGGAAGAGTCATGGGCTGGAGTCCAGAAGAGTTTCCTGGAAGAAGTTTAGTTTTCTTTGGGCCTTATACTTTAGGGACTATTGACTGTGAAAGGGGAGGAAGGACTGAAATTGGGCAAATGAGCATCCTGAGAGAAGAATAAACAGAGTTTGTGTGGCTTAGAAAGGAAGGGATGATTTGGGGCAAGAGGATGAATCATACTGGTCCTTAAAAGGGAGGCCAATGATTTGGGACTAAATATGGCAACCAAAAGGGATTCGCTGAGACTTTTGAGCAGAGGATGTTCCAGGGCCTAGACTCCAGCCTAGTCTGGAGGTTGGAGCACACTGAATGGGAGTCAGGAGCGAGTGACCGGGGAATTTATAAAAAGGCTATGTTTCATATCCATTTTTCTTCCTTCTTGGTCTTCTCCTTCTTTCCTCCACTTTTGATCCCCACTTTCTCTCCTACCTTATTTTAATTTCTCAGTTTGGAATTCTTCCTCCTCCAAATACCTTGTGTGAGTTTGCTATGGTTAGGAGAAGTATTTCCCCAAAAGCCTACATGTTAAAAGTTTGATCTGCAGCCTATGTACTACTGGAATGTGGTGGGACCTTTGAGGTGGAACTTTTAAGACTTGCAGCCCAGTTGGAAATCTTCCAGTTGTATGGGGACATGCCCTTGATGGGGATATTGAGACCCTGACACTTCCTCTTCCACTCTCTTTGCTTCCTAGCTACCCAGAGGTAAGCAGCTTTCCACCAAGGGCTCCCTGCTGTATTGTTCTGCCTTGCCACAGACCCAAAGGCAATGGAGCCAGTGACCATGGACTAAAGTCTCTGAAACAATGAGCCAAAGTAACCTTTTCATTTCATAAGTTGATTATCTCAGATATTTTGTTTCAGTGACAAAAAGCTGACTAACACAATTATTCTCTGTCCTCCCACCTCTGTATTCAGTTTCTCATGCACCTATCTTATGTGTGAACCTCCTCTTTAGGAAATAAACTGCTTTCAATTTAATTTGAGAAGCTTATTCCATAATTATTTATAAGTAAATGCTCTAGAATTATATTTCTCTCAATCTTCTTTTCCCCCATAAGAATTCAATGAGCACTCTGATGTTAAAGAAGTTTTTACTGAAAGGTTGATTCCATGGACCATATCTTCCAAATCACAAAGATATACATTCTGGTTCACTTCTCCACAGGCTGTCAGATATAAAAGAACAAAAAAAGAAAGCAAAAAATTTCTTTTTTTTAACCAGATTTATCTTCACAGGTCTCAATTTCTCAGCTGTAAAATGGATGTAATAATGTTTGCTTTATTGCAATGAAGACAAAGCTTTTTTAAAAATATTTATTTATTTTTTAGTTGTAGGTGGACAGAATATCTTTATTTTATTTTTATGTGGTGCTGAGGATCGAACCCAGTGCCTCACACGTGCTAGGCGAGCACGCTACCACTGCACCATAATCCCAGCCCAAGACAAAGCTTTTTTTCTTTTTAAAATTTTATTTCAAAGATTTTTTAATGCTATAATCCCAGCAAATAAAACCATGCTTGGTATAGAGCAGGAACTCAAAAATATTTGTTAATTTTAACGAGTGAATGATTGAATGAATATTTTACGGATTCAACAAAATGAGCTTGTGAAAACAAATTTCTTAAACTCAGTGAATGGAAGGTGCTAGATATTACTTTTGAATACTGTTTCCTTATTACTGTTCCCAGGAACTGGCAGGCATGTGAGAACGGTTTGAGGTGGTGAAGAAAATTCTTGTCTGAGAGCTACCAAGAAGTAGGTTTCAATACTGGCATAGTCATCAATAAGCAGGGTGATCCACAGCAAATCCCTTCTCCTTTGTAGACCTCAGTTTTCCCTTTGGTCTAGTAACAAGAGAACCTCAGTGATTTCTAAGGTCTCTCAGTCTCTTGTCAGATCCCCTGCTTACCTTCAGTCTTTTAGAATGGGTCTTTTGGAACTGACAGTATCAAGGGATGCTTAGGGGATGCCAAGGACCTGGTCAGAATGTGCCAGAGATAGAATAAGTAATCCTCCAAGAGATTCCCTAGAGAGAGAATAAGTAATCCCTAGTTGTCTTTAAACTCCAGAAGGAGCCCATTTACCATGATAGAGTAATTTCTGAGTAACTCTTTACCCATTTCCAAATCTAACTTACACTCAAAAAGTCCTTTCCCACCCCATTCTTTCTCAAATGATGCCCTGAATATATCCTTTACCAAGAATACTGAGGTCATGAAAAATAAACGTCCTTGATTTGCAGTCTTTGTATCACTTCTTTAACACATGCCTGAACTCAGTCCTATTTCCTTTCTTCTATGCTAATCCCTACTGTGGGGTTCTCCATGTCTGGTCCTCATGTCTGATTCAGGTCTGGGCTTTGCTTCAGTATTTGTTCCCTTTGATCCTACATTTTCCACCTCCTTCTTTTGGATGTTTCTCCCCTAAATGTATAAACACATCTGTCTCTTCACTTAGGAAAGAACAATATTTCCTCAACTCTCAGACACCTTCAAGTTATTATTGTATCTGTAATAATTTCTTTTCATGGAAGCTCCGTAGAGAGTGAAACCTACTTTCCATCTCTACTTCTTGTCATTTGCTCCTTCTTCAGCCTATACCATCAGACTTCTGATAGCAGATTTCCAATATTTTATTTGAAAAAAATAAGCTATCAGTTTGAAAATAAAACCTGACTTTTTTCAAGAGGATTTGAATTATAGTGCACTCCTGGCTCCATGATACCACCAGCTATCAGAGAGAGCAGCCAACCCAGGTTCCGCCCAAGATTACCAACAGTTTTGCCCCCTCCTCCCAAGTAGATTCCTGTCTCTTCCAGGCCCACATTACACCTAGCTGCAACAATGAATATGCTCCTAACTAAATACTCTGGACTATAACTTTGTGTTTTCATCTTTCTCTAGGCCACTTCCAGAACTAATGTGATTATGATCTCTGCTCACATGGTTCACCTTGGCCACCATCTGAAGTCCAACCCCCCCAGGACCATCTATTTTCATATGGTCACTCATCTCCATACTGCTATACATATTTTACCTTGACTCCATCTTTTATTCCATTCTCTGACTTCTCAAACTTTCTCTTACTCTTTCTTCTGGACTCCAGATCAGTCATCAGAAAGACTACATCCTTTACTTCTTTGAAGTTTCTCTTAATTTTCTTGTTCTAATGGACACTTGGCTGCTCCCTCTGGTTTTTGTTTCCTTTGCAGTCATCTCTAAGCAAGAGTTATTTTTCTTCTCATGGAATATATTAGATATACAACTTATTCCCTCTTGATGCTTCCAAATTGTTTCTTCCCCTCCTTTAAAAAGCCACAACTTATTAAGAATACAAGCAATAATAAGTGTTGGCTAGGATGTGGGGAAATAGGTACACTCATACATTGTTGGTGGGACTGCAAATTGGTACAACCACTATGGAAAGCAGTATGGAGATACCTCAGAAAACTTGGAATGGAACCAGCATTTGAGCCAGCTATCCCACTCCTCGGTTTATACCCAAAGGACTTAAAATCAGCATACTACAGTGACACAGCCACATCAACGTTTATAGCAGCTCAATTCACAATAACTAAACTATGGAACCAACCTAGATGCCCTTCAACAGATGAATAAATAAAGAAAATGTGGTACATATACAAAATGGAATATTACTCATCCTTAAAGAAGAATAAAACTACGGCATTTGCGGGTAAATGGATGGAACTAGAGAATGCTAAGTGAAATAAGCCAATCCCAAAAAACCAAAAGATGAATGTTTTCTCTGATAAGCGGATGCTGATCCACAGTGGGGCAGGAGGATAGGGAAGAATGAAGGAACTCTGGTTTGTGTAGAGGGGAGTGAAAGGAGTGTTGGGGTTGCAGGGATGGGAAGGACGGTAGAAAGAGACAGACATTATTACCCTATATACATGTACGATTACACTTTTGGAGTAACTCTGAACCATGTACAGCCAGAAGATGAAAAGTTATCTTTATTTGTGTACTATATGTCAAAATGCATTCTATTGTAAAATTAATTAATGAAAACCACAAATAACCTCATCAATAAATGGGCTAAGGAAATGAACAGACACTTTACAGAAGAAGAAATACAATTGATGAACAAACGTGTGAAAAAAATCATCTCTAGCAATTAGAGAAATGCAAATCAAAAAATAAAATCAAAAGCTGCAGTTCCTTAGAAGAGCATATCATTTTCCCATTAATTATAACTGTACATGGTACCTTCCAACTTTCCTGTAACTCCTCTTTCACTCAAGATTTTAACAGCTGGATTATTGTCTTTATTTCTTCCCCATTTCTGCCATTATATGTGAGAACTTGAACATAACACTGTAATGTAGGTTTCCATTGTGGCCTCTTATTAGTTTACATGAGCACTCTTGCTAATGTCATCTTCTCTCAGACTTTGTTTACTATCGATGGGCTGATGACTTTCGTATCTGTTACTGAACTTCAGACGACTCTTCTGAACTCCAGACCCATATATCCAATTGGAGATTTCTACAAGGATGTTTCATGGAGCTTCAAACTCAAAACCTGAACTCATTATCTTCTCACAGTCCTGTTTATTTTCCTGTTTTAAAAATGTTGTTGTATAGAATTAATATCTACCCAGTAACCCAGGATGGAATTTTGGGTGCCATTCCAAATTCTGCTGTATCTCTAAGTGGCTACACACTTCCAGTTACTTCCTCCCTAAATTGCACCTGTTATTCATGAGTCCAAGCTTCTCTGACTTCATCTCTCCGGAGAGTAACATTGGTAGTTAAAAGATCAAGTTCTAGAGTAAGTATGCTAGGGTTCATATCCATATCTTTGTAGTTGTTGACAAGTTTCTTAAGATTTTTGTATCTTAATTTTCTCATCTATAAAATGGTTATATAATGACATTGCTTACTTCATAAAGTTGTGGAGAGAATCCAATGAGTTATGATAGGTAAGATGTCTGGAACATAGTTAAGTACTCAATAACTTTCAATGATATTAATGACATAAACAATAATTATGCTTGACTTATATAAGTAGAGGCAACCACCTGACTCAAATTTAGGAAAGAGATTTGGAGGTTATCAACTGTTTCTGAACTAGACTTTTAGCCAGTCCTTCTTTTTCAGCCCCACTCTATGCCCCTGCCTTTAAAGGAATGCAGTGCCTCCCATTCTTAAGACTTTCTAAGTTTTTAGAGGCAAATTTTTGTGCTTCTTACAAGCTTTTCTTCTGTAGCCACTTTTTTATCCTCTACACCTGCACTATTCAATATGGTGGCCAATGAATCACACATGGCTACTGTGCCATTGAAATATAACTGACTACTGTTATACATTTGGAAATGCTATTTTAGGACCATTGGATTAAATTAAAATATTGTTAAAATTAATTTTTCCTGTTAATTTTTACTTTCTTATGTGGCTACTAAAAAATTTTAAATTACATATGTGGCTGGAACTGTTACTATTATACAGTCTTGCTGTGCATTTTACACAATTTTGACAATTCTCATCACCTGTCATGTTTTCTACCATTATCTTGTGGTTACACACTTTATGTCTTTACTTTCACTTTTGAGAGGTGTCTTGGGCAAGCAAAGATAAATTCAAGTGTCATATCTGAGATGTTTTTTTCCTAGGTCAAGATTCCATTTAATTGAGTACTGGATCACAATCTGCCCCCACGAACAGAGAAACCATGATTTAGAGTTTAAATTTAAGACTTTTAGAGAAACCTCTGATGAAAAATAATTATTTCCCCAGTTTAGAACAAGAGATCCCAGACGGCTTAACCCTTTGGTTATACTTCTGCTTTACTAGAATAACATTGGAAAACAACAGATTTCTAGGGAAAAAAGGTCAAAGAATATGTAATATTGAGAAGCAAAACTGTGCTTTAATTGGGGTCTTTAATCATAACAATAATCACACTTCCAGATGAACAATGTCCTTTAGCTTTGCAATGCACCCAACAGTAACAGTACAATGCCACCCTTCCCACTATACACCATGTCAAATACCCACTCTATAAATATACTGTTTCATCTTTTTTTCATAAAGGATAGATCTATAATTCATAATCAGAGTCAGGTGCCTGAAGATTGAGGTATGAAATATTGCCTATCAATTTGCTTCTCAAATTGAATTTTTAAAAACAGTATAATTTTTTTCTTTAAAGTAACTTTATGCACATGGGAGTCTAGTTCATTTCATAATGATGTTGGTTGAACAAGACAACCAATAAAAAGCAGGTATTTGGGCTGGGATGTAGCTCAGTGGTAAAGTAGTTGCCTTTTATGTGCAAAGCCCTAGGTTTGATACTCAATGCCAAAAAAGAAAGAAGAAGGTATTTTTCAGAAAAATAGGACAGATAGCAGCATTAAAGCATAATCCTTTAAGAATTTGTGAGAAATAAAGGTGATAAATTTAAGGCTCTTTTTCAGATGTTTGAAAATTTCTATAAAACTCTTTTGTCCCAAGCCTGATCATTTAACCACAGTACACAAAATACACTGAATACATCACCCGGCGTCAAGGTGGGGAAACACTCATTTATTTTTATATAATGAAATCCTCATCTAATCTGTCTTGACTTAAATTGTGGTTGTCTGAGGGCTGAATCCTCTCGAAAGACCTGAAGTTGTAATAGAAAGCATAATTTTCAGTGACTGGTTGGAATTCCTGTTCCATTCCATTAAGAAATCATTTCCAGAGCCACTTCTGGATCCAGAACCAGACCCAGAGCCTGATCCAGAATATTCCTCAGAAAGAGGGAAGACATCATTCAAGTTCCGGAATCCTTTTTTTTTTTTTCTGGTACTTGGGATTGAACTCAGGGGTACTCAACCGCTGAGCCACGTCCCCAGCCCTATTTTGTGTTTTATTTAGAAATAGGGTCTCACTGAGTTGCTTAGCACCTTGCCGTTGCTGAGGTTGGCTTTGAACTCATGATTCTCCTGTCTCAGCCTCCCTAAGTGCTGGGATTATAGGTGTGTGCCACTGCGCCCAGCTTAAGTTCTGGAATCTTTTCATTGAAAAAGGGTCAGTCCTTGCAGGGAGGATCCTGTTAGAGTCTCGTGGAGGGAGGTTGAACAGAGGTCCTTTTTTATTAATGTAGTTTGCAGAATTACTGTGGGGACTGCAGCATACCCACTGGTACCTGGCTCTCCGCATAGGATAACCTTGGATTGGAGATTCCAAAACCAGGATAAGGGTGAGAGCCAGGACCAGGCTACTGCACTTGAAGGCCTTCTGTGTCATGCGCTCACTCCAGCACACCAGCCCATGATTAGGAAATGCATCAAGGTGTTCTCTGTGCCTGTGAGGTTCCAAAACCTCAAAACTCTGCCCAGAACACACATCAGTTTCCTCTCACTGGCACCAGTGTCCGCCCCTTCTGGGCTACGCTGTCAAGGACAGGAGCTGAGGAGCATCTAGGCTTGCTAGGGGTCCATCCTTTGAGCCCTTCTCGCTGACTGGAATGTCTTTCCTTCAGGTAGCCACCTGGCCCACTTGCTCACCTGCTTCTGCCTTTACTCAAACGAGGTCCTTTCCATGAGGCCTTCTTCCCTACCACTTCATATCTGACATGTTTAACTGGAAGTTTAGCTAAGCTTTTTAGAACCTAGTTTCCACTTATGCGTTGTCTTGTCACTCTGTGTCCTGTCACCAACTATATGGTCCAGCTAAAATAAATTAATTTCCTGAACAAAACAGAAATCTTGGAGCTTTCATGTTTTAGCTTTGAGTCATTTTCCTGGAATATCCTTCTAATTCCTCCCATCTGTCTATTAAATAACTAAAATTTCACCCTCTCTAAGGAGCTTTCCTTGACCTCTCCCCCTTCCAGTTGAGCTGACTGCCCCAGTGTCCAGAATATTTCCTGAATTTTCTGGTTTAGATATCTATCTGTCCCACAAGGCAACACATTTTATTCATCAGAGTGCCAGGTTCAGGGTTTGGTACATAATTAAAACTAATAGATTGTTAAACAAATGAATAAAGACAGCAAGAAATAAGGGAGGTTTTGTAGTGAATGAAGAGGCTGACTGAAAAAGTTTCATGAAATTGTTGTTTTAATCTGTTTCTTCAGAGGTTTTTGACAAGTGGGGATGATATCAGGAATATTCCAGGCAGAGGGAACAGCATGAGCAAAGGTTCTCTTCAAATAAGAAATATGCTAGGTAAGTAGCAAATCACTTAGTTCGGATGGAGCATTGATAAGACTAGATTATGCAGGACCTTGAGGTCGTAGGCGTTTAACTGTTGTTCTGAAGATACTGGGGAGTTATTGAAAGATTTTACGCTGGGGAGAGAAATAATTACTTCTGCATTTTAATATTATCACCTTTGGCTGCAGATGCAATATGGACGCGAAGGGGCATGAGTAGAAGTTGGAAGACAGTTCGTCGCGGTAGGGAGGAAATCAAAGGTAATGGTTTAGGGGTTGGAGACAAGTGGTGGTGTCAGTAGGAATGGAGAGAAGGGCAAAACTGCCAGATGTTTATAGGTGGTAGAATGCACAGAACTCAGTGACCGGTGGGCATGAGGAATAAGGGAGAAGGAGGACTTTGCAGTTAGCATACACGCGAGCGTGAGGGTACCCTTTAAAGTGACGCGGGAGCTGCTGGTCAGGTCCACCTCGCGCACCTTGTCCCTCGCGTGACGCCGTCCGCGTAGCCCGCGGTTTAGTCGGGGACGGGCGGCGGCGCCGCGGTTCCGGTTCCGGTTCCAGCTGTGAGTGGAGTCTTCACCTGCGGCAACCGGGAGAGGCCAGCAGGACCGGCCATGGCGTACTCCACAGTGCAGAGAGTGGCCCTGGCCTCGGGGCTCGTGCTGGCTGTGTCGCTGCTGTTGCCCAAGGCCTTCCTGTCTCGCGGAAAGAGACAGGAGCCGCCGCCGGCTTCCGAAGGTAAGAATCCCGCAAGCCGCCCGCCGCGGACAGCCAATACCGAGAGCGCTGCTTGAGCGAGGTGACGCTGGGAGTCTCCGGCCTCCGCCCAGATATCCGCCAAACCCTTCAGAGAGGGCAGGCGAGACGGCGTTTGGGCAGTTCCTTGGGCATCCGCAGGCGGCAGCCCAGTTCCACCTGACCCCAGGTCCCCCGCGGGGCTTCCACAGGAGTGGAATGCCAGGAATGTAGACATGCCTGGATCTTCTTGGTGCCCTCGCACGCGGCAGTTTGTTTGCAGACCCTTGGTCTTAACACTCAGTGGCTTGCTCAACTCAATTTATCATTATCTGATCACTAGCTTTGTTTGGGTCAGTAGGATTTCCTTTAGGGTTTTTGTGCTTTGTCGTGCTTTTGTAGAAAATAAAGTTAATTGGAATCGGTATGGTTAACAGTAATTCGTCGTATAATTTTAACTTGATGTTGAGCTCTGCTTTTGTGCTTTTAAATATATTAGTTTAAGATTTTAATAAATCAAGTTTTACTTCCTGAGGTGTGGATTAACAAAACACTACATCCCCTTTGTTTAAATATCTGTTAGTCTTTTGTTATTGGCATGATTGTGATGTTTAAAAATCCACCTTTTTTAATGCATTTGGGGGATCTACAGAATCAATTAAAGGCGTATATGCTGAAAGCTAGGAGAAGGAACCAAAACAAGTCTCTTTAGGTCATAGATTTCTGCTGTTAACCTTTTCCTATAAATTATCCCTGTAAAAACCTTGAGACATGATTTTAAAGTCTCTGAACACTTTCTCTAATGTTCAACTTGTTGACTGCTGGACAGCTCCCTTTAAACTATAATCCACTTCACTCTAATTTGTGCATATTGGCTGTAATTCCACCTTCTTACACGCATCAGATTACAAATACTATACATGCATAGCACCAAGTTCCAGGAGTGAAGGGCAGGTTGTACACATTATTTTGTTAACAGAATCTTTTTGATAGTTTTCATGCTCATAAGACTATATGCCTAGACTAGACTTCTGAAACATCTTTTCATATTTTATCTTTTTTTGTCTTTATTGCAAAATTCAAAAGGTTTACTTACTATATCCAGTAACCTTGTCTGCTTTGAAGAAGAGTAAATTCATGATGACCCTGAGCAGTGAAGATTCTTGTAAAATAGTTGTTTTTATTGGATTGGATTCCTATTATGGTGAATTTTTTTTTTCTACTAGTGATTGAATCCAGGGGCACTCAACCACTGAGCCACATCCCCAGCCCTTTTTGTGTTTTATTTAGAGACAGGGTCTCACTGAGTTGCTTAGGGCCTTGCTAAGTTACTGAGGCTGGCTTTGAACTTGTGATCCTCTTGCCTCAGCCTCCCGAGCTCCCTCAGCCTCATGCACCACCATGCCTGGCTGGTGAATTATCTTGAACAAGTACTATTGCATGTGAGTGGGAAACACTCTTCTGAACATGTAGTAGAGAGTGGAAATTAACCATGGCTTCTTCCCTTGAGAACTCAAGTACTGGTATCTTAGGATCTTTGCACTTTGTTCTTTTTATTCTGGAAGTAAGCTCTTCCCTCAGCTTACTTCTCATCATTCATGTTTCTGCTTAGATGTAACCTCTTTAGAGAGACCCAATTGTTTCCTATTCTGTCATGCTTTTTTCTCCTATATGATAACACATAATTTGTGAGATGAAATTTTCTTATTTGTTTACTTGTTTTTTGTTTCTTCCTTCTAGAATGTAAACTTTGCAAGCGCAGAGATTTTATCTTACTCATTTACTGCTAGGACCTGACATATAATGGGAAGTCGATAAGAACTTCTAAATGAATATGTTTAAGACTGTGAAGCTACTAGCATAGTCAGTTCTCATTTTATATTGCAAGTTACTGAAGTAAAATAGTCTAGGCAAAAAACTACTTTGAATTACACATGCTAGTACCTGAGGTTTGCTAACTAAAAATCCCTTTCCTAGTACATTGACATTTTTAAAGCAATGAATCCTAATCATTTTTGGGTTACATAAAATCTGATGAAAGCTGTGTATTTTCTCTCTAGAAAAATGTGCATGCCATTTATACATACACAAAAATCTTGGGTATCAATTCAGAGAATTCACAGACCTGGAAATACTTGCTTTGAAGAAAGAGGCAGTCCCAATTATTTGAAAATTCTTAAAATTTGTTTCATTGTACTTCCATTTTTGTCAGCTGTGTGTAAACAAAACAAAACAAAACATAGTCCCCTTCCCACATGATAGCCTTTAAGAACGTTTTAACAAATATTTATGATGTATTCTATCACATAGTATACACGCAGTATACACACACTGCATTTCAAGAAAAATGAGGCAAATCCCTACCTCAGGGAACCTAAAGTTTAGTGTACGAAACAGATATAGCATCAATTCAACTCTATGTGAGGAAGGCACATATCTGTGAAGGTCAGTTTTATTGGGTTTTAACAAAAGTCTCATAGAAGAGGAAAGGTTTTTTTCTTTTTTGTAACAGCATTCTTGAGATCTAATTCACATATGCAATTTCTCTATTTAAAGTGTATGATTCAGTGGTTTTTGGTATATTCACAGAATTGTGCAGCCATCACCATAATCGATTTTAGAACATTTCATCATCTCCAAAGATTTCCTGTACCTTTTGCCCATAGTTCCCCAACTTCTCTGTCCCTCTGTCTCCAGCCCTGAGCAACCACTAATCTACTTTATGTATTTGTTGATTTGCCTGTGATATTTTGTGATTGGCTTTTTTAACCTGCCATAATGTTTTCAAGGTTCATCAATATAGCATACATTGGTACCTCATTACTTCTGACTGAATAATATCCCTTTGTGTGCATATACCACATTTTATCTATTCATCAATTAATGGACATTTGTGTTTTTTGCCATTTAGCTATTATGAATAATGGTACTATTAATGTTTTACAAATTCTTATGTGAACTTATGTTTTCATTTCTTTTGGGTGTATACATTTGGTTTGTGAGCATTCCAGTGTGGCTGGAACTAAGACTAGCCTTAGCAACTTAGTGAGACCCTGTCTCAAAATAAAAAAGTAAATGGCTGGGGATGTAGCTTAGCAGTAGAGCACCCCTGTATTCAATCCCCAGCACCAAAACAAAACCAAAACAAAACAAAACCATAGTAATTCTGTTAAAGCATAAGTCAGTTCATGGCTCGTCTATCCTGAAAACCTTCCAGTGTCTTCCTGGCTCACTCAGATGAAAGGATATTTACACGACCTAAAAGGCTGTACATAACCCTCTTCCCTGGTTCCTTCTACCTTTCTTTCTTTCTTACTTTGCTATGACCACACTGGCTGCCTCTTTGTTGCTTATTGAACATGCTAGAATACTCTCTTGTCAGGCCTCTTGTCAGGGCCTTTGCATTTGCTGTTTCTTTTGCCTGAAATGCTCTTCTTTGGATATCTGTATGACTTCTCCTTCATCTTCTCATGTCTTCACTGAAATGACAAATTTTAGTCAGCTTTTTTTACTGCTGTGAAGACCCAACCAGAACAATTGTAGAGGATAAAAAGTTTATTTAAGGGCTCCCGGTTTCAGAATTCTCAATCCATAGACAGCTGGCTTCATTCCTTCGGCTCCAGGTGAGGCAGGAACAACATGGCAGAAGAGTGTGGCAGAAGGACACAGCTCACGTGCAAGCAGAGAGAGAAAGACTCCACTTTATATACTCCACAAATATATACATCCCAAAGCCATGCCCCTGATGGCCCACCCCCTCCAGCCACACCTTACCTGCCTTCAATCATACTCCATTAATCCCATCAAGTGATTAATTCACTGATTGGGTTAAGACTTTCACAACCCAGTCATTTCCCCTCTTTGAATAAGTATCAGGGTAGTTGAGGTTTTCCAAGATGAGAGTATGCTTTTTACGGAACAGTTGGCTTCAGGAGAGTACTATTCACCATCTACACTGGTTGTGTTCCCATAATCACATATCTTGGCATTCCTCTTGCTGACCCTGCCTGCTCATGTTTTCCTGTGAACATCTCACTTTGAACGCTTAAAGTTCCTTACTTGTTACTTTCCAGTGGCCTTGTTCTCTTGGAATAGCTCATACTCTTTTGTCACCATGTTCTTATCAAATGAATCCTATGTTACTGAGTTTTGATCTCTCTGAGCTATGGAAATACTTAGCTTAAAATCAGCTCCCTATATATTGGCCTATAAGTACCTGAGAACAAATGTATTATTTTGGTGCCTTAACATTTCTTTTCTCCTAGTGAAACAGCAGATCTACTCTAAAGGAGTGTTCAAAGGAGAAAGAGATTAGAAAATCATTTTGATTTCAAAATGTCATTTTCCTCTTTATATGTTATGGAAATGAAGAGAAAACAATGGGAGTCAGTTTGAGAGCTCATGTAAATCAGGCATTTTTTTAAAAATATGTCTTAAGTTGTAGATGGATATAGTATCTTTATTTTTATGTGGTGCTAAGGATCGAACTCAGTGCCTTACATTTGTGAGGCATGTGCTCCACCACTGAGCTACAGCCCCAGCCCCCAGGCTTTTTTTTTTTTCCGAGAGAATGGGTATGGAGCACTTTGATCAGTCATCCCCATTGCCGTTTTCTGTTCTAGAAATGGCGAAGTTGAAAACTAGCAGCATAATAAAGTAAAACAAACAGACAAACAACAACAAAACAACTGTTTTTAGCCCTGCAAGTGACTGGTCTGGATCTTGAGGCAACAGTATAATTCGTCCAGTCTAGTTCAACGAATTCAACATGCAAGATCCAAAGTATGCCCTGTTGGGGAAACCCAAACATAATTAAAACCCTTAACTTTATTCAAGGAGTTCTTAGTTCATTTTGTCCTCTGGCTAGTGACCACCAAGAACATACCTGTAGTTGAACAATTTGGGTTTTGTTATTTGTTGCAGTAAGGGAAAATGCATACTATTGAGAATCATAGCACATTTCAGTAAGACAGTGTTAGGAGAAACCTTATAAGATTTAGGCTTGTTAAGTGAGTTTGAGAAAGGTTGGAGCTTTGCTCTCAATTGGATACCATCAGGAGGTGGACCAAATTCTGTGACTGGGTGTCTTTTTAAATGCTTTTTATTAGTGCATTAGAGTTATACATAATAGTTGGGTTCATTTTGACATAATCATACATGCATGGAATTTAATTTGCTCTATTTCAGTCTATGGTGCCTCTTCTTTCTCTCCCCTCCTCCACTCTCATGATCTCCTTCGTCTACCTGGGGAGGTGGGACAGGAAAGAGGAGAAAATGTGGAATGAATTTGACAATATTACACTACATGCATGTATAAATATGCTGCAGTAAATTCTATCTTTATGTGTATTTATAAAGCACCAATTAAAAATAAATAAATAGAAGGAAGACCAGTAGAGTAGAGGATGAGTATCTTAATAGAGTTTGTCTTAAGGGAGGACAGGCTAGAAAAAGGCTAAAGATATAATTGATGAAGAAGTGGCAGTCATTCATTTAGCACTGGGGGATATTTGGTTATTTTGTGGCTTGGACAGTATTCATGTTTTGTGTACGTTTAGAAAGAGTGTTTTTTTTAAATTAATTGTGTCACAGAATGGCCCTCTTTGATTTCGATATGCTGAAATTGTTTATGTATAACAGGAGGACAACAAGACCTAGCTGTTAGTACCAAGCCACCTCATAGCAATACCAATGCCTAGTTGATATTGTTGGACTAATTTTTGGGTGTCAGAAGCTGCTTTTCTTATCCTCATACGGTTTATAGATTTCACTCAGTACCAAATAAAAATGGGTAGAAATAGTACTTAGTGGAAGATATTCTGTTTTTGTTTCTCAATCCAATAGCCTTCAAATAAAGGCTATTAGAATATAATTAACAACTCTTAAATAAGGCCCAGTGGGGTAAGTACAATTAAAGAGGTTTAAGGGGATGGAGGAGTTAAGGGCATGGAGATGGCCCGAGAAAATGCTTTGGGTGGTGAGGGCAGTATTTGCCTTTGAAAAATGTGCTGGATTTAGATATGTGAAGTTGGAGAAGAAAGCAAAGCCAGTAGGGTATAAGCATAGTCTTAGAGGGAAGGCGGCACAGTGCATGCTGAGAAGCCTTATTTGGCTGAATCAGTGGTATGTAATGGGAAAATAGTGTAAGAGGTACTCTTGGGTTGTTAGGGAATTCACTTGTTCAGGATTCAGTTTTTAGGGAAGGAAAACCAGAATTTGTTAAATATTTACTATATGTATTGTGTGCATGGTATATATGATCTTATCTACTCTGTAATCCTTGGAACAACTCTGAAAAGTAATGTATACATTTTATAGATGTGAAAATGAACTCTAGAAAGGTTAATGTAACCTCTACTTAAATAGTTGGAGGCACAGCTAGGATCTTAACCAATAACTAACTGAAAAGATGGTCATTCTCCTTCACTCTGCTGCCTCCATTCTGCTTCTTGCTGTGTTAGTGAAAACCATTAAAAACCTTTGATCAGAGAAATGACAGAACCAGTTGGAATAATGCTTCAAGATTACTCTGGTAGCAAACAGTGATAAGTGATGGATATTAAGTCCATGAGCCAAGCCCTGTGCTAAGTAATCTAGACACATAATTATGTCTTAGTAATACATTGACTGAAGTAGTTGTCAAAAGGTTGATAAAAGATGAAAAATCAGCAGACAGCAAAGTGAGTTAGGTAGAAGGAGCATATAAGGAGATGGATGCATCCCTTAGAGGAAACTGGTGAGAAAGAGGCAGAGCTCTTATCCTGGCATCTATCTTAAGTAATGCAGAATTAAAAACAGCCTCTACAACTTCTTTAGTGTTTAGGAGAGGCTTCTACATTTTAAGGAACTAGCCCATTAAGACCTTTCTTGAACTGTGGTAATCAGAAATATAAACACACCCAGTTCTTTATTGATTTATTTGCTCCATTAAAACCTTTTTTGAATGGTGGTAATCAGAAATATAAACACATCCAGTTCTCTATTGATTTTTTTTAAACTTTATTTTATTTATTTTTATGTGGTGCTGAGGATCGAACCCAGTGCCTCACGTATGCGAGGCAAGCACTCTACCGCTGAGCCACAACCGCAGCCCCTCTATTGATTTATTTGTCCCAAGAATTAAATGCTGCGGAGGGTTTAATGTTTCTTAACAAATGAGAAAGCTCGTTTGTTAACCACTAGAGGTGGTTATTAACAAGGGAAAGTAGATCTTCACCATATTAAATCCATTAAATATTTGTTCAAGCTTAGGTGGACACAGTGTTGCACACCTATGCTTCCAGCAACTCAGAAGGCTGAGGCAGGAGGATTACAAGGTCAAGGCCAGTCTGGGCAACTTAGTGAGACCCTTAGCAACTTAGCAAGATTCTGTCTTAAAATTTAAAAAGGACTGAGTATATAGCTCAATGGTAAAGTGCCCCTGGGTTCAATCCTCAGAACCAAAAAAAAAAAAGTTGTTGATGAAGCTTTAATGATAAGCTAATTGAAATTTTAAGAATTAAATAAATCTAAATATGGGGAAAGCTTTTAGTAAACAATTAGAATTTAGTCAGGTCCTGCTTTTTTTTTTAAATGTATTTTTAGTTGTAGATGGACATAATAGCTTTATTTTGTTTATTTTTATTTATTTTTATGTGGTGCTGAGGATTGAACCCAGTGACTCATGCATGCGAGGCAAACACTCTACCACTGAGCTACAATTCCAGCCCTCAGGTCCTACTTTATAGAATACTTGAGTATCTATAGAGGTAGTCACACAGCTATTTTCTGGAAATATTGGAAAAATATTGGAAAAATCTACAGATTTTAATATTCTAGTATCTTTATTCAGATTATTTTATCTGGTTTTTTAAAAGCAAACTTAACCCACAAATCCTGTTCATAAAACATAATATGAAAAATTGAAAATAATCTAAATGTTCATCAACTGGGAGAGTAGGCATATAAATTACAAAATGGTCATATAATGAGATGCTATGTAGCAGTTTGAATAAATGAACTAAATTTTACATATCAACATGGATTCATTTCTGGACCAAAATATTGATCCCCATCCAGAAAAAAAGGCAAAAATAAAAGGGAGGGGCTTGCAGAAACATGAATATAGTATGATAGGTACTGATGTGATTTTTTAAAAAAAATTGTAGAATATACATATCACAATATTGGTTGTTTTAACAATTTTTAGGTATATAGTTCAGGGGCATTAAATATACTCACCCTGTTGTACAATTATCACTACCCTCCATTTGTAACATAAAGTTTTAAAACTTTCAAGACAATATTTTTTATTAAATATAGGTATATATTTACATGACAGAATCTAAAAGCACATTCTAATAGAGTCATGTCATTTCAGTCCACGACCACCCACATATACAGTAGTGATCTATAAAACTGTTTCCCAGTGATGTCATAACCATCTTTAATTTGTACAAGTGCACTATAATGTTCGTGCAACAACAAAAATTGTCTAACGGTACATTTTTTCAGAATATATTTCTACATGACTATAATGAGACAAAACTCAGAGCTGTTTCTGTCTTGGAGGGGGTGAGGGTAAGAGTTTAACCAGAGGCTCCAGTTAAATTTCAGTGGTAGGTATGCAGGTATTCATGTATTATCATCTAGACTTTTATATACCTGTTATGTTGTGTAATTAAATTTTTTTCTTTTTAAAACATCCAGTAGAAATTTCTAAATGTTTTATTGTCATCATCTTCTAAAACATTCTGGACCATTCAGTACTAAGAAACATGGTGGTACCAAGATCCAAGAGGTAAGGTTGCTCCCTGCTGAGCCCAGTTAACTTTATAAAAAGAAAAATCTCTTCCATTTTCAGCCTTCTGACCTCAGCCTACTGTCTCAAATGTACTTTTTCTTATAAGTGGCAGATCTTAAGCCTAAAGACAATGAATCTCCACAATAATGAATTTCATAAGAGAATGAATCTACAAAGAAAAATACAGGAGAAGAGTAGATTTTGGAAGGTGAAAATAAGTTTTAGTTTTAGATTTGAGATGATAAACATAGGAAAAAACATGCATAATAATTGGAGTTATGAAAAATTGCTTTGGGGAAAAGTCCAAACTAGAGCTAGACATTTTGGAAATTAAAAAAAAAAAAAAATTTAGTTGTAGATGGACACAATACCTTTAATTAATTAATTTAATTAATTAATTTGGTGCAAAGGATCGAACCTGGTGCCTCACAGGTGCTAGGCAAGCACTCTACCACTAAGCTACAACCCCAGCCGGACATTTTGGAAATTATACTGGATTCTACCTTAAGAACGAATGAGTTTCTAGCCAGAGCAATTAGACAAAAGAAATTAAAAGATAAGAATAGGAAAAGAATAACTCAAACTATTATTACTTGCCGAGGACGTGATTCTATACTTAGAGGATCCAAAAAATTCCCCAGAAAACTTCTAGAATTAATAAATGAATTCAGCAAAATAGGATATAAAATCAGTACCCATAAATCGAATGCATTTCTATACATCAGTGATGAATCCTCTGAGAGACAAATCAAGGAAACTACCCTGTTCAAAATAGCCTAAAAAAAAAAGAAAACCCCCAAAACCGTGGGAATCAATTTAACAAAAGAATTGAAAGACCTCTACAATGAAAACTACAGGAACTAAAGAAAGAAATTGAAGATCTTAGAAGATGGAAAGATCTCCCATGCTCTTGGATAGGAAGAATTAATATTGTCAAAGTGGCCATACTACCCAAAGTACTATATAGATTCAGTGTAGTTCCAATTAAAATCCCAACATCATTCCTTATAGAAATAGAAAAGGCAATCATGAAATTCATTCAGAAAAATAAGAGACTCAGAATAGACAAAGCAATCCTAAGCAAGAAGAGTGAAGCAGGAGTATCACAAACCAGACCTTAAACTATACTACAAAGCTATAGTAACAAAAATGGCATGGGATTAGCACCAGAGTAGATATGTAGACCAGTGGTACAGAATAGAAGACACAGAGACAAACCCTCATAAATACAGTTATCTCATACTAGACAAAGGCACCAAAAACATACACTGGAGAAAAGGTAGCCTCTTCAACAAATGGAGCTGGGAAAACTGGAAATCATATGTAGCAAAATGAAACTAAACCACTATCTCTCACCATGCACAAAACTCAACTCGAAGTGGATCAGGGGCCTAGGAATTAGACCAGAGACCCTGCACCTAATAGAGGAAAAGGTAGGCCCAAACCTTCATCATGTCGGATTAGGCCCCAACTTCCTTTTCAAGACTCCTAAAGCGTAAGAAATAAAATCAAGAATCAATAAATGGGATGGATTCAAACTAAAAAGCTGCTTCTTAGCAAAAGAAACAGACAATGAGGTGAAGATAGAGCCTACATTTTGGAAGCAAATTTTTGCCACATACACATTGGATAGAGCACTAATCTCCAGGATATATAAAGAACTCAAAAAACTTATCACCAAAAAAACAAACAACCCAATCAATAAATAGGCTAAGGAGCTGAACAGACACTTCTCAGAAGATATCCAATTGATCAACAGATATATGAAAAAACGTTCAACATCTCTAGCAATTAGAGAAATGCAAATCAAAACTACGATTTCATCTCACACCAGTCAGAATGGCAGTTATCAAGAATGCAAACAACAATAAGTGTTGGCGAGGATGCAGGGGAAAAGGCACACTCATACATGGCTGGTGGGACTGCAAATTGGTGCAACCAATCTGGAAAGCAGTATGGAGATTCCTTATAAAACTTGGAATGGAACTACCATTTGACCCAGCTATCCCACTCCTTGGTCTATACCCAAAGGACTTAAAAATAGCATACATACTACAGTGACGCAGCCACTTCAATGTTTATAGCAGTTCAATTCACAATAGCTAAACTGTGGAACCAACCTAGATGCCTTTTGATAGATGAATGGATAAAGAAACTGTGGTATGTATACATAATGGAATATTACTCAACAATAAAATAGAATAAAATTATGGCATTTCCATGTAAGTGGATGGAATTGGAGAATACCATGCTAAGTGAAGTAAGCCAATTCCAAAAAACCAAAAGCTTAATGTTCTCTCTGGGGGAGAGGGCATGGGAAGAATGGAGGAACTTTGGTCAAAGGAGAGGGAGATGAGGGGAGGGGACATGGGGGCAGGAAAGATGGTGGAATGAGCTGGATATCATTGCCCTAGGTACATGTATAACTGCGCATATAGTGCAACTCTACTTTGTGTACAGAGATATGAAAAGTTGTGCTCCTTTAGTGTATAATGAATCAAAATGCATTTTGCTGTTATGTATACCTAATTAGAATAAATAAATTAAAAAAAGAAGAATGAATGAGTTTGCCATGGAAATCAAAGGGAAATCAGTAGGGGGAAAAGATAAAGGGGTTGGAGATGGGGAGCGAATGGGGAAGTGCTGTGAAGTGATATTGGCCAAATTATATGGTTATATTGTGTACATGTATGAATAATGTAACAACAAATCCCATCAGTATGTATAACTATAATGCACCAACAAAAAAATGTGGGGAAAAAGACTGTTACAGTAATTTATCTCTAAGATGCAAGTGCCTGAGGTAGTGACTACAGCTGTAAAAAGGAAAGAATAGGTCCAAGGGCGATTACCATGTAATTAGCAGCAACAATTAATAATGATTTTCATGTGATCCCTGCCTGCCCCCACTTCCTTTTCCTTTTTCCTCTCTAGTTTCCACATATAATGGTGGGATTTGTTGTTACGTATTCATACATGCACACAGTTATAACAATATAATTTGGTCAATATCACTCCCCAGTACTCCACCCCTCCCTCCCAATCTTCTACTCCTTGGTCCCTTTTCTCTACTGATCTCCCTTTTATTTTTATGATATTCTCCCACCTTTCTTTTCCTTTTTTTAAACTTTCACATATGAAAGAGAACATGCCCCTTGACCTTCTGAGTTGGCTTATTCCTGCAAATGACATAATTTTATTTTATTTTTTGTGGCTGAATAAAACTCCCATTGTGTCTATATACCACATTTTGTTTATCCATTTATCTGTTGATGGACACCTTGGCTGGTTCTGTAGTTTGGCTGTTGTGAATTGTGCTGCTGTAAACATGGATATTCATGTATCACAGTAGTATGACGACTTTCGTTCTTTAGGATAAATACCAAGAAGCGGTATAACTAGGTCATAGGTGGTTTCATGCCTAGTCTCTATACTGATTTCCATAGTGTTTGTACTAATTTACAACTCCTGCCCACAGTGTACATCCTCTCTAGCATTTATTATTGTTTTTATTCTTAATGACTGTCATTTTGACTAGATTAAAATGAAATCTCAGTGAAGTGTTGATTTGCATATCTAGTGATTTTGAACCTTTTTTCATATATTTGTTGGCCATTTATCTTTATTGTTTTGAGAAGTGTCTGTTTATTCATTTACCAATTTATTGATTGGGTTATTTGATTTTTTGATGTAAAGTGCTTTTGAGTTCTATATATAATCTAGATGTTAATCCTCTGTCATAAGAATAGCTAGCAAAGATTTTGTTTCATTCTGTAGGTTCTGTCTTCACATTCCTGTTTGTTTCCTTTGCTTTGCAGAAACTTTTTAATTTGATGCTATCCTATTTATTCACTCTTGGCATTATTTCCAGAGCTTTATGTTGCCTGTGCCTGACAGCTGGAATGCTGACCTATATTTTCTTTTAGGAGTTGCATATTTTCTGGTCTAATTCCTAGGTCTTTAGTCCATTTTGAGTTGATTTTTGTGCAGGGTAAGAGATAAGGCTCTAGTTTCATTCTTCTACATATAGTTAACCTTTTTTCCCAGCACTATTTGTTAAAAAGGCTATCTTTTCTCCAATGTGTGTTTTTGGCACTTTTGTCAAGGATCTCTCAAGGACTGTAGATGTGTAGGTTTGTTTCTGTAACTTGTATTCTGTACCATTGGTCTATGTGTCTGTTCCTATGCCAGTACCACGCAGTTTTTATAACTATGGCTCTGTAGTCTCATTTGAAGTCAGGTATTATGATGCTTCCAGCATTGCTTTTTTGGCTTTGAATTACTTTGGCTATTCTGGGTATTTCATTTACAAATGAATTTTAGGACTTTTTCTAGTTCTGTGAAGAATGTCTTTGGTATTTTCATGGGGATTGCATTGAAACTTTATATTGCTTTTGGCTCTGTGGCCATTTTAACAATACTAATTCTGCCTATCCATGAACATGAAAAGTCTTTCCATCTTCTGAGTCTTTAATTTCTTTCTTCAATGTTCTTCTCTAGTTTTCACTGTAGAGCTCTTTTACTTCCTTGGTTAGATTTATTAGTAGGTATTTTATTTTGTTTTTTTGAGGCTATTGTGAATGGAATTGTTTTTCTGATTTTGTTTTCCTCAGCAGATTCATCCTTGGTATATTAGAAAGCTATCGATTTTTTTTTAATTTTTTATTTTTTTAGTTGTAGGTGGACACAATATCTTTATTTTATTTATTTTTATGTGGTGCCGAGGATCGAACCCAGTGGCTCACGCATGCAAGGCAAGCGCTCTACCACTGAGCTACAATCCCAGCCCCTAGAAAGCTATTGATTTTTGTATGTTGATTTTATAATCCATTATTTTGTCAAATTTGTTTATTAGCTCTAGCAGTCTTTTGGTGGAGTTTTTTGGATCTTCTAAGTATAGGAGAATATCATCTGCAGTGATAATTAGACTTCTTCCTTTTCTATTTTTATCCTTTTTATTCCTTCTCTTGCTTAATTGCTGTGATTAGAATTTCTAGCACTATCTTAAATAGGAATGATTAGAGTAGACATCCTTGTTTTGTCCCAGATTTTAAAGGAAATGCTTTCAATTTTTCCCCATTTACTATGAGACTGGCTTTGGGTTTTTCATATTTAGTCTTTATGATGTTGAAGTAGGTTCCTTCTATCCCTAGTTTCTTTAGTGTTTTATCATGAGTGGGTATTGAATTTTTTCAAAGGACTTCTCTGCATCTATGTGATGACTAAGTGATTGTGTCTTTAATTCTATTCATGTGATGAATTACATTTATCAATCCTTGCATCTCTGGAATAAAATCAACTTGGTCATGGTGTACAATCTTCTTAATATGTTGTTGAACAAGATTTGTTAATATTTTATGAAGTATTTTGCATCTAAATTCATTAGGGATATTGGTCTATAATTTTCTTTCCTTGATATGTCCTTTGTAGTAGACTTTTTGCTCTTTTTCCAGACCCTAGGTTAATCCTCTCAGGTACCTTTCACATCATGTCAGTTTCCTGAACAGTGTTCTATGGTAGCAGATTCATACTCCACACAAGTTAGCATTTAAATTTCTTTGCACTCTTTCAATCTTCACTTCTCTCTCCTTTTTTTACTTCCCTAAGTGGAGCCAAATTAATTTGATAGCTAACCTTATTTATTGGCTTCTTTGTTTTCTGTCTTCTTGTCTATCATGCACTGTCTTCTTTCCTCCTGGTGTACCTTTATTTCTCTGCTGGTCTTAATCTCTCATTCCCTTCAATGACTGACCTAATTTGACTCTTTTTTTTATTACATTTTTGCATACTTTTAACATTTAAACATTTAATTTGTCTAAATATAAAGTCCATGATACCCTACTCTTGATACTGATCTCTTTTTTTTTTTTTTTTTTTTTTGGACATACTGCTTTTTACATCATTATTCCATTTGAGAGCTATTATTTATGGATCTCTTCTACCTGTGGCAGAATCTGTTTTGGGATGGGAGAGCATTTAACTCAGGGGTATTCGACCACTGAGACACATCCCAGCCCTATTTTGTATTGTAGAGACAGGGTCTCACAGAGTTGCTTAGTGCCTGGCTTTGCTAAGGCTAGCTTTGAACTTGAGATCCTCCCGAGCTGCTGGGATTACAGGTGTGTGCCACTGCACCAGGCCGCAGCAGAATCTTGAACATAAGAGGTATTCAATAAATCTTCATGGCTGAGAAATTGAGAAAAGTTTTTGAAGAGATGTGTAATGTTTAGCATCGTCATTATTCTTCAGTTTTAAAAAAGCAAAGTTATGCATTTTATGTCATTATCTGGTTTTAATTTCTTATTTTTTATTTTATGCCTGGTTTTAAAGACAGTGTTTTCAACACAGTAAAATGAAATTTGACAACATATTACTACAAATATTAAATTTGGTTTATTGAACACTAGCTACCCAATATATCAGATTCTTTAAGGAGAGGTTAGCTTTCTGTATACTGGCTAGGCATTTTTTTGAAGGGGTAATAGCCTTAAAGTGAGTTCTATGTCATATAATAAAATCTTCTATAATTTAAAAGAGATATAATTACCAACACTCAGAATAAGGGATGGTGACTTGTGGTTTTCTATTTTGTCCAAAGCTAAGCTTCTGTTGCTGACCTGTTCTTAAAAGGAAGCATTTCTTCCCATAATTTTCATGTCATCCAAAGTCAGTATTGGGAAGGAAAGGAGGATTATTGGAGTGGAGCTTGGATAAGAAAGGACATAAGCAGAAGGTAGCTTCCAAGATCAGTAGCTAGCTATCTTGCATCCCTGCTCCCCTTCCTCCCTTCTTCCCTTCTTTCTTACCTCAAGAGCAGAGAATTGGCTTGAAGGTAGTCCTTAGTTTTTAGCACTTCATTAACTTTGTCAGTGCAAAGTGCTTTTCTTTTTTCTTTTGCTTTTAACCCTTTATCCTCAAGCCACATGTTCATTCCTTTCCCAGCTCAGACGCACCCACTGCTATGTTTTATGTTTTGTCCTACATATTTGCTTGCAAGATATATAATTATGTGTGTGTTCAGCCTTACATATGGTATTTGTTATTTTTACCAAATCAGTATGTTTAGCAGTTTTAAAAGATGTGTTCATGTTTATAGGCACATCTAAAGTGTGGTTTCTAGAAACTACATGGAATTATTTATGTCCACTCTATGTTGATTTCCATGCTCTCAGTATGGAAATCAATGTTACTTCAAGCTCCCTGCTATATCATCATCATGGTGAACATTCTCACACAGGTCTGTAGTCTGTAATTTGCATATATGTAACCTTATTTGAGAATTTCTTAGGGATTTATCCCCCAGAGAGGGATCACTGGATTATAGGGCTTAATGTCACTAAGTATAGATAGATCACTTAGCAAAGTGGCTGTGTGAGTTTATGTTCTTATACACAGTGCATTAGAGTTCTTGCTTCCCCACACCCTTATCCACCAACCTAATCTTTACCCTCTGGTGAGTATAAAGTGCTATACCATTATTTTAATTTGCATTTTACTTATTTGCTTTACTTTGAATTTAATCATCTTTTTATATATTGTTAGTGATTTAGGTTTCTCTTTCTATAAGTTCCCTACTTGTAGTTTTTGTACATTTTCTATTGCGGGTCCTGTAATGTTTGTACTGAATTATAGATTCTACTTACATGTTAGAGATGATTAATCCCTTCAGTTTTAAATGTAAAATCTTCTCATCTTCATTTCTCTTTATTCTGTTTATGATCATGAAGTTGAATACATGGGGGATTTTGTAAACCAGGTCTTGAACTAGCACAATCACTTGTATTCTTTAGGCTGGAATTCAGTCACATGGCATGTTTAACTCTAGGGAAGGCTGAAAAATGTGGTTTAGCTTTGGGCTCAGAAGGAAGAGAAAATGGGGTTGGTGAGCAGCCAGAGGTTACCACACCGTATTAGTATCTGTGTGATACCTTTTGTATCCTTTTAACCAAGTTCCTCTTTTTTTCTTAAAATTGCGTTAGCTTCTGTTATTTGTACATCATTACATGAGGTATTTTCATAATAAACATATTTAAAGTAGTAGAAGAGATAAAGAGCAATTAATTTATTTTCTCAGGAAAATTGGGCCGATTTCCACCTATAATGCATCATCACCCAGCACCTTCAGATGGCCCAACTCCTGGGGCTCGTTTCCAGAGGTCTCACCTTGCAGAGGCATTTGCAAAGGCCAAAGGATCAAGTGGAGGTAGTGGAGGAAGTAGTGGAAGAGGCCTAATGGGGCAGATTATTCCAATCTATGGCTTTGGGATTTTTTTATATATATTGTACATTCTATTTAAGGTAAGTGGAATAATCTTAATTATATTTTATCAGTGAAAATCTAATATTATTCTAATAAAAATAATCTACATTAAAATTCTTTAGAATTCATCAAACTCTTTCAAGTCTATCATCTCCTTAAACTTTGCCTCCTCTTTGAGATTCTTAGGATAGATATTATCTCAGCTTTACAGATGAAAAATCTTGGCTCAGAACTTGTGTTGCTCCAGAATTTACAACTAAAAAGGCAAAACCAAGACTTTAATCTGGATCTTCCAGTTTCTAGTCCAATGAGTAATATAATTCAAAGCCAAATTTAAAAAAAAAAAAAAAAGGACTGAGTATCTTTGCAAGCTGAAAAGTCTTAAGAAGAGCTTTATTCTTAGGATTGGCACAGTGATTTCCAGGTAGGCACTATGAGACCAAATAATGATTGTACTAATACCACTTTGTTTTCCTTCTCCCCACACTAATATGGCATGCTATTTTTAATATCCTCTCTAGTAATTTTCCTGGGACAGAACTGTCTTATCTTAAAACTGAGCTAGATATTTCCTAGTTCTGGGGAGACACGGTGTGGGTCTTTTAAAATGTGATTCCCAATTACATTCCACCTCCAGGCAAGCTTTTGTAGGCCACAATCCTATGTACTATGTAGTAGAGACAGAAGCTTCACTTTGCACTTCTAACTAGAATAAGATTAGGTGATTGGAGTTTCTTCTTGCCCAGGAATGCTGCACACCACCAGGGTTGATTCTGCAAGAATGCCCCTGGGTTTAGCACATCCCCTTTTAGATGAGAATGGGCAGAACAGATGACCTGTTGGAAGATTTTTTTTTCCCTTACTTAATTTTTACTTGAGTACTTCTCAAAATTTTCAGTGGCTTTTTAAAAAAAGTGTTTCTCTATTACTGATTTCTGACTTAATTTTTGTTTCCTAACCTTTTTTTTTCTATTTAATATGAGGGTTCCATGACTTTGAGGTTCTGAGCTGCTGTTGATGTGCTGTACCTCCTTCAATTCTCAGCTTTCAAAGGGGAAAACTGCAGAGGATCGGAAATGCTCTAGTGTCACTCCTGGAAACACCCACAGGAAAATTAGTAAGTGCCCCTTCTCAGTATATTCACAGGTGTTATTGAGTCAGACAGCTGTAATACAGTCAGAGGGACAATCTGTGGTAAGTCTTAATAGCATTTCTCAAAAGTTGTTCCAAATTCATCTGATGCTGTTTTTACCTTAGCTCTGGGAATTCTCAAAAGTTTCTTTATTGATTTGGGGTTTTTAAAGGAAGGATGCTACAGAAAGTACAAAACTGACAGTTTATTTTTTTATATATTGGAAGATTAATATTTCACATTTGGAATGGGTTACTTCTCATTTCCATACTTCAGAATATTGGAAGAAGATGTCTTTATTTCACAGAGAGGAAAACTGAAGCAGAGAAATAACATCATTGCCCAAATCAATTATTAGCTCTAAGGAAACAGTGAACACTTGAGGCTCTCAAGTGTTCATCAAATATTTATTTCAAACTAAAATGTTCTATGCTCTCTGGGGAGATGAAATGTATACAGCATAAGTCTTTCCTCTAAGAATTTTAGACTAGAAAGGACATCAGGAAAAATAATCTGTGGAAAGTTTAGAAGGAAGAGACTTATCATAAGCATGATGGGAAATCATGTCTGTCTGAGTGGTTATGAGGGAGCAATCAGATGGCTTGAGTAAGATATCGACAAACATAAGGTCTTGAGCTTATGGAAGTCTAGAGGGTGTTGATGTACTACAGCTGTGGAAAAGAAGTCTTGAAGAGTAGGTTAAGACCAGACTGCTACTTTCTCCTATGAATAATGAAGCCTCATCAGACATTTTTAAAGAAAGGCATCAGCAAAGTGAAATGAAGCTGACCCATGTAGGCATCTTGCCTAGGCCATAACTGCTCTGGATTCTCCTGGGTTCTCTGTGATTAGATATCCCAGTCACATTCTGCATCCTTTTTGGAAATCTTAGTCAAGGAGTCCTTGAAGAAAGTAGCTATATGTTCTTAAGCAAGATAGTGATGATAAATGTATTAGTAATTTTTTAAAAATTTGCTCTTTAAAGAGTAGCAAGTTCTGTGTCTTGTCACATAATACATTTGAGACAGAAGTAGAGCAAATAAATTCATAAGAGCATCTGTTTGGTAATAATAGTAATTGTTTGATACAGGTTCTTATCCTTTAATTTTGAATCATGCAGAAAAAATAACCTAATAAGCACTGTAGTCCTGTAAGACACTTTACAAATGTTAACTGCATGCATGAGAGTTTGTTCTAAAAGCATTAAAAGGCCTTTGAAATATTATATTTATAATGACCCTCTCAATATATTTGGGCAGGAGAGTACTCAAGTATGAAATAGAAAAACTAGATTACCTACATAATGAATAGCATTTCATTTAGCATTTTATTTTCCTACTGCATTAAAGTTCATTTCACATATTGATTGAGTGATTTATTTTTTCTCTTCAATAAATATATGTATTCCCTACTGACCCTGGTTGAGAAAATTTCATCTGGGAATCAGAGTTACATAGCACAGCATGTTCTTTATCCCACATAACCGAGATAGAAAACTTTGGGCACAGAGATTTTATCATTGGTTCAAGAGTTCTGCTATTGATGAAGTTTAATATTTAAACTATTTTCTTACAAATATGTTTCAGACCTTAGTTACAGATAAAATAGCGCTCATTTTGTGTCTTAATTTATATTCAGAAGTACCATATAGGTTTGGTACCTGACCCTCAAACATCATTTAGATCACAAATATATATTTATCTTCTAATTTTTTTTTGGGTAGCTATCTAGGGGAATGTTTTTCACTGCTGGGTATTTTCTTTAGTTTGTCCTGCACATGTGTCACTGTGTGTAAGAGAGTGATTTTATTCAGCACTCACTAAACATCTGTAGATCTTGGTGCCCAGACCTCTATACTCTTTATATTAATTAGATTAACTGGAGAGTCTTGGTCTCTTGAGTCTCAGAACCTGCCTGGATTATCATAGTGTCACAGATTTTTCATGAAAGGGCTTAGGGAATATACAGTTGCTGGTTCTTAGATTGATGCTTGTTTTGCAGGTAATTTTGAGCTTGTTCAACTTCAAGAAAAACTGAAGGAGACAGAGGAAGCCATGGAAAAATTAATCAACAGAGTGGGACCTAATGGGGAGAGGTAGGTTTTCATCTAATAGGACTTATTTCTTATTTAGAGAATCAATTCAAAACTTTGCATTTCTTTGATATATAGACTACTTATTTTCATTTTATTTAATTGTCAAATTATTTGTCATTTACATAATCTTTCTCAACATTTCCATTTTCATACTGTCAAGCAACTTGTTTTCAAGAGTTTAGTGTGGAACAAATTATTGTCAGAGTAAGGAAATATGTAAGTAAATCCTAAAGGATAAAATAATCTACTTTTAAGAAACAGTTTCCTGGCTGTCTTTAAAAAAGGGTAATTTTAATTAAAACCAGATTGTTGAATATTGTTTTTTTTCTATTTGAGACCAAATGACAGAAGAGAGGAAGTATCATCGCATTATGCATTATTTGTGTTTTGTGTTGACTGACTGCCCACATAGAATTAGACATGTCAGGTAGGTGTCAAGAACCATACTAGCCCTTTTAGGATGCCCCATAGAGAAGGCATACTCCTCTTGCTACCTTTCTGGCTAAGGATCTGAAAAGGTGACTGCAGAAAGTTGATGGAAGTGGTAACAACTAAGAAAACATGGATATTAGAAGCCAGGGCAGAAAAACTGGAATGTGAGATTAAGGACAAAGAGGGATTCTGTTCATCTAGGCCTTCTAACAAGTATAGAGGAAGAACTTTGGGGTGACTGCAAAATCTCATGCACCAAGATATGTCAAAAGGTTCCTCTTATAGCTTCATGGGCACACTATGGTGTCTTTGCCCTAGGAAATTGCTGGTGTTCTACCTTGGCCCTTCTCTTTTCCATTCCGTGTGTGTTGGGGGCAGGGGAATATAGATACACTGGGGATTGAAAACACCCTACCCCTATGCTATATCCCCAGCCCCCCACTTGTCATTCTTTTTTTAAAAAATTTATTTAAATGCATTTCAAGTCGTAGTACATATATAGAGCTCAATTTTTCCATTTCTCTGGTTGTAAACCAGATAGAGTCACACCATTTGTGTCTTCATATATGCGCTAAGGGTAGTGATGATGATCTCAATCAACCATCTTTACTATACCCTTCCCCTTTCTCTCCCCCCACCACTTGTTATTCTTGATAATACTAGTGCCTCATGTTCCTTTCTTTGCTCACTGGCCCCATCTTTGGCTGGATAGAAGAGTGAGTATTCTTAAGTTGCAACCTTCTGCCTTGGCATTTCCCTGTAATATCTACAGTGATGCCAAAATGGTATTTTTGAGAATGAACCTTACCTCTATGTAGGCCCAGGAGCCTTGACCTTGTGGTCCAGAAAGCAGTGTTGATTACTATCTAGAATATTCTCTAAAGTAGTATATATACATGGAATATATCTGTGTGAGTATATAAATAATAGTTGATTTTAATTGACTACTTACTAAAGACCATGCTGTGAGGTAACTGTTTTATATACATTAAAACAGTTTGTATGAGTGACGAAACTAATTACACTTCAGTTATATTTCTCTGGCCTTTTCTGTCCTTACCCTGTAGCTTCCATTCACAGTTACCCAGGCTATAATAGACCTTCATACCCTAAAAAAACAAAAAAAACCTGTACCCTTACTTGGGCTACTGAAAATCCCATGCCACATCTAGGATCATAAAAACCATAGGTGAATATCTGTAGGCAGGGTCCCTCACTTGTGAGACCCAGCCTTCTGGGCTTTGGAGTAAAAAACCACATGAAGATATTTTCTCATTATTACTCACTAGTTTTCAGATTCCCTTAGTCCAAATCAAAAGATCTACCACCCAGCCCATCTGTCTATAGCCCAAGCCAGGAATATGGCACTGTAATCTCTACTATCTGCCCTCTTTGTGCCAGGATTACTTCTTCATATTTTATGAGCAGAGGTAAGGGAGTTCTTCCTACACTACAGCCGGAGTTTTACCATCTCATTGTTTCTGGGACCACAGGTCCCAACCCAGAGTGTTTTATTTCTTATAAGATGCTTAGGTATGGACTCCTTGAAAACATATTGATTCCAGCTTCCAAAATGGAAAGATTATCTAAAACATTTTCCACAGTACTTGCAGGAACTTTGGGGCAGCTCTTCTTACATGAAAGAGAGCATGGCTTCTGACCCTTTCCAAATCTTTCATTTTCGAGTTCATAAGATGTGACTTTTTCTTTGACCCTCCTTAGTCTAACACTTTTTATCCTTACAAGTAGACCCTTTAGGACTTCCCACACCAAAACTGTAAAGGCCAGGAAGCCCATGTTTCTACATTGCTTTCCTCCTTATAGTTTATCTTTTAACCTCCATTTCTGTGGCATTTGTTCTTTTATAAGTCTATGCTTGTGTGATAATTAGAAGAGCCAAAAATGCTCCAGTACTTTTTCTATCAGGTCAAGATTTTATCACATCTCCAGACTTCAGGGGATCAAGGAGAAGATTTAAGACAAAGAAGAGCCGGGTGCGGTGGCTCACGCTTGTAATCCCAGCACTTAGGGAGGCTGAGACAGGAGAATCTCGAGTTCAAAGCCAGCCTCAGCAATGGTGAAGCACTAAGCAACTCAGTGAGACCCTGTCTCTATATAAAACACAAAATAGGGCTGGGGATGTGGCTCAGGGGTCGAGTACCCCTGAGTTCAATCCCTGGTACCAAAAAAAAAAAAGTTAAGACAAAG
This sequence comes from Xerus rutilus, assembly GCA_028644305.1. Lineage (NCBI taxonomy): Eukaryota > Metazoa > Chordata > Mammalia > Rodentia > Sciuridae > Xerus > Xerus rutilus. The sequence continues at coordinate 48,632,364 of CM053399.1, forward strand.
AAGATATGTTCATTTATAGCCTCCTAAGTTCTTTTATATGGTTCATTTATAGCTATGAGATGGTGGCTTGAATTAGAGAAATATGCCTAAAACTTTATCTTATATATGTTTATGTAAGAATAGAAATATGGGAAAGGCTTTTAATATTGTCTAATAAAACTTTCAGACAGCTTTCACCTGTGAGTGATGTAAGTCCATACACAAATTTAATGAAACCCCCTGGAAGTCAGTATTATGCTGTTATGTCTCATATTAAGGATAGCATTTAGCTTAGGAATACAGAATAAGAACAGGACCTAGAAACCAGAAGTCCTCATTTCTGTCCTTAGGATCAGCAAAATTTTCTTCCTAGAGTAGTATGCCCAATTGTAATGATTTACCTGCTAGAAACATGACATGGCACAAGGGAAGCAGTGAGGGAGCAACCTCTGATAACAAAGAGTCATTGTAGGCATGTTGAGTATGTGTGTTGAGACTTGCTGGTAGATATCTAGTATGGATTGCTAGAACATAAACTCTGAGGATAAACTTACTCTGTTTTTGCTCAGATAGTAGGTACTAAGTATGCACTTGTCAAATAAGAATAGATATTTACTTTTTTTGACATAAGCTTTTGTACATTATTTTCATGGTAGAAGAATAAAGCATGGCCAATTCCTGTTAAGATTTCTTTTCTTTCCTTTATGACCTCTTTGTGCATAGCTCTACTGGACAGACATATCTTATAGGTGCCTATCCTTAGCCTCATTAAATAATATTTCTTGAATAGATAAATGTCCAGATATGGAATTATTTTCCACCCTGAGCTAAACCTACTCTGCCTTTAATATTCCCATTTTAGCAGATGGCTCCACCATCTACTTTGTTGCCCAAAGCAACATAATACTTGATCCACCTTTTCCTTTAATTCCCATGTCTTATTAATCACCAGGTCTTGCCATTTCCTCCTAACTGGTAAGTCAATCTCTGTGCAAAAGACTATAAATTCTATGAGGGTAAGGATTGTCATTCTTAGTTTCTACAGCCTAGCACAGACCCATAATAAGCTCTAAAAAAGTATTAGTTGAAATGGAAGAAAGAATGAATGAGTGGATGGCTTTGTTTTTGACTAAGTCAGAACTATCTCACGTGAGGCACTGGGTTCGATCCTCAGCACCACATAAAAACAAATAAAGATATTGTGTCCATCTACAACTAAAGAAAAAATTAAAAAAAAAAAAAGAAAATGAATTAAAGATTTTCAGCTTTTACCGGAATGAAATGATGGCATTAACCAAGATAAAACACAGGAGAAAGAAGATAAGACTTTGAGATAGAGAACACGAGTTCAGCTTTGAATGTGGTTGAGATGCCATCAGAATATCCAGATATTATACTCAATAGCAGTAGTAAATTTGGGTCATGAAGTCAGAACAAAGCACTCAGGTTTGGAAGTCATTTACTAGGGGTTAGAGATAAAGACTATGGGGAAAGAGAAGATCACCAAATCCTTGAGGCCTCTCATTCTCTACTGTAGTAAACTGTAGTCTCTTGCTGGTTTGTTTTTTGTTCTACCTTTGAATGGTGGTGTTAGAATCTATTTCATTTTCTCTCTACTTAACTCTTGGGTTCACAACTTGATGATTCTTCTGGCTAAAAGTCTGGTGATATTATTTCACACCTGTGAACTTCCATTTTTCTAGCAACTCAAAATCTGCCATACTCAACCTCTCCTGGCTGCTGTTCATTCTGTTGCTTGTGATCCTGGGCCAGCTAGGCCCTGGTTTTGAAGGATGAAATTAAGATTAATTTAAGGTGTAATGTAGTAACAAGGCCACCAAATGGAAATGCCCAGGAGATAGTTATAAGATGGATCTTTGTATAGAGTAAGATTAGGGCTTTTGTTTGTAGTCCTGAGGATTGAACCTAGGGCCTCACACATTTTAGGCAAGTAGTTTATCACTGGTCTACATATCCTGCCTGAGTTAGGTCATCTTATGTGTAGAGGTAATGATTTATTCCTTGATATTGGATCAGCTTCTTCTTTTTTTTTTTTTTTGGTATGGGGGATTGAACTCAAGGGCACTCGACCACTGAGCCACATCCCCAGCCCTATTTTGTGTTTTATGTAGAGACAGGGTCTCACTGAGTTGCTTAGCACCTCGCCATTGCTGAGGCTGGCTTTGAACTTAGGATTCTCCTGTCTCAGCCTCCCAAAGTGTGGGGATTACAGGAGTGCGCCACCGTGCCTGGCCTTGAGTTAGCTTCTTGAGGCCAAGGACTATAATGGATAAGTGAGAGTCTTAAGATTGAGTTTTAGGTAAAACCATTCTTAGGTGGAAGAAGGATTAAAGGTGAGCCAGGATTAAAGCCATGGGAAATAAAGAAGTGGGAGGAATGCACATGTTTCAATGGCCAAGGAAGGGGGGGAAGTTTCAAGGAGAAGGATGGTTCACAGTGTAGAAAAGCCAAAAAGAATGAACTGCGAGAAAGAGACCTTGGGGCTTAGAAGTGGTCATTAATGATTTTTTTAAGTTTTGGTGAAATAATGGGATGGAAGCCAGATTTCAGGGAGATGGAGGAAAACAGATGGTAAGAATTTGGGAATGAGTCAAACTGTTAATAGATACTTATTAAGCACTTAAAATGATCATGGCACTGTGCCTATCCTGTTGTGAACATATTATTACTGCCCTCCAAGACTATCAAATCAAGTTGAGACAATAAGGAATCCATGAAAACATTCACTATAGGAAATTCAGAGGACATCATAATGTGGACCATAGTTAATTGACTAACACATTTAAGTATACTTGTTCCAAGTTAAAAGAGGATGGCTTTATTTGGAATTTTTGTCTGTTCTTATTTCTCTTAGCCCAGCCATCCTTTTTTATTTAAGGGTTCTGACTTTCTATGAGTTATGAAGCAGAGACTCAAGATTATTTCATTCAATAATAATTCAGTAATCAGAATGCTCCTGCATACAGTCTAGAGAAGTATCCTGTGAGGCTGCAGGGCAGAACTCTGTGAGATAGGCTCTTCTGGTCTACCCCTGACTACTTCTACAGAGTGGGTGTTTCAACAGTAAGAGTTAGGGGATTTGTGGAGCACAGGTTCAGTCGTGGTAAGTTAGGACTCCTGTGCACTCATGAATAGAGTTGTAAGAGGCCCTGTAAGATTCTAGCTGAAAGTAGAATGAATAGATTCTTCAGGTCATGACTTTGAAGCCATTTAGTGTGGAAGGAATAGAACTCATGGTGTTTTTGTTTTCCTCCCACTGAGATTGGTAGAAATATCACACCTTCATTTTCCTCAGTTATTATCTTAATTAGTGTTGAATGGAAGGTATAAACAAAAATAACCCACACGGTTTTGACACCATTATGGAAGCACAGATAACCAGGACAAAAGCAGACCTCAAGTCTTCCAGGACTTATCAGCAGTGGGAAAGGGTAAAAGTCTTGGGCCCAGAGTTCCAGTATCTGCCTCCTCCTTCAGGACGCATTGTGGTTGGGAAGGGATGAATGTTTGTTTTTGGTGAAGATGCTGGGGGTGAGATTGGGAAGGGATGAAAGTTTGCTTTCTTTCCCTCAGGGGCCCATTGTGACTGGGAAAGGATTTATTGGGAGAGGATTAATGATTGCCTTCTTCCTCCATCTTCCTCTTGGTCAGACAGTTTTGTGGGGTTGTCATTTCCCTGTCCTGGGGGTTATTATTTTCCATATCCTTCAGAAGGAGAAATACTTTTTTCCTTTTCTTTATTAGTCATTAAGACTAAAATTTGTTAGGCTGAACATAAAACATGAATGTAGGCCCAGAACTGACTAGTGAAAACAGAGGGCACCTCCACAAGGCTGGCACAGCCATTATTATGTTAATTTCATAGAGTATTATTGTTATTTGGAATGCTTCTGATTTCAAGGAGAGAATAAGTAGCCTCTCTTAAATCCTGCCACTAGATAAAATTGGTCTCAAAGCAGATAGTCTTGTTTTTTGTCTTGTTCTTTATATGTGATGCAGTTCTTTCTTCTCAAAGAAACTGATCAGACTATTATTCTTGAACTTCATATTATCTTTGCAAATATTTGTTTAGAGCCACAGAGCCAAGTTGAGACTTAAACCAGGTTTTCTGAAATGTAGACCTTGAGCATTGTGTTTCAAGAATTTCACAGAAAGGCTGGAGTGTAGCTTAATGGTAAAGCATTTGCCTAGCTTTTATAAGGCCCTGAGTTTGATCCTCAGCAATACACACACACAATGCTATCAGAAGTCATATTAGTTTTGGTTATAGTGCTGCCATTTACTAGGATTAGGGAATCAAAGCAGTGAGTTATACTGGAAGAACACTGAACTAAAGGCTGAGACATCTGAGGTTTTTTCCCTAGTATTGACAGAAACTCATTGTGGGACCTTGAACAATCCCTTGATGTATTCTGGGCCTTAGTTTTCCCATTTTTAAAATAAAATTAAGATAAGCTAACATTAGTTCTTGGCCATGCAGTCCTAGGATCCAGACAGATCATAGTGATGTTTCTGCCCATTGCCTTGGAGTATTTACTGCTAAATAGCTGGATTGTCTGGTACTTTCTAAGCAGAGTACAGTCTGTGACTTCTGACCAAGAGAAACGATTGCTGCATCAGCTCCGAGAAATCACCAGAGTCATGAAAGAAGGAAAGTTCATTGACAGACCCACTCCAGAGAAAGAAGCTGAGGAAGCCCCTTACATGGAGGACTGGGAAGGTAAACAATCTCTTTTCATTTCTTCATTAACTATCAACCCAGAAAATAGATCTTACCATTTTTTTAAAAAGTCAATTCTATTGAGGTATAATATAATAATTTTAGTAATTTTAAATATACAGTTGGATGAGTTTTGAAAAGTGTATATAGCTGCGTAATCATACCACAATCTTGGTATAGTGCTGCAACCTGTGTAGCAATAAACAAAGGATCTCAAGTATGGGTGATGGGAGATTAAGAAAAACAAGGAGACAAAGAAAACCATTTTTAAGCAAAGCTAGGACCAAGTGGGACAGTGCTCTCTGATGGAGGAATAGTGACCCAGAACTAGCTCCACAAGTTTATTATATAGGGTCTGATAATCAGGAAGTTTAACTATAGGGACATTGTAAATTGTTCAAGGCTTGTGAGTTATCAAAAGACTTCTTTGTGCACTAAAAAGTTACAGAGCTAGAAAAACATTTTTGTGGCTATCCTGCTGTACCCAGAAAACCCATTGTACTGAATGTCTGATAACTATTAGCATTAGAGCCAGGTATCAAGGCTGTTCACATCCTTGCCTTTTGGCAAGTAATGTTTCCCAGGCTTGGCTTTTGCCTACACCACAGGATCAGCCAATAACCAGGCTCACCTGCTTTCCACAGTATAAGATATTTCCATCACCCTAGAATACCCCTTCTCCTGCCTCTGGCAAAAACTAAACTACTTTCTATTCCTGTTGTTTTGCTTGTATAATATAAATAGATCTTGCTGTTTATATTTTTGGCTTCTGGCTTCTCTCATTTAGTAAATGCTTTGTAGATTCATGTGTGTTGTTGAATGTACCTGTAATTATTTATTTTTTATTGCTGAATAATATTCTTTTATGTGGACATACCATAATTTGTTCATCCCTTCTCCAGTTGAGGAACACTTGGGTTATTTTTAGTTTTGAACTATTATAAAGTAAGTTGCTATGAAATTTTATATGCAAGGCTTTGTTTGGCCATAAATTGGTATTTCTTTGGGGTATACACTTAGGAGTGACATTTCTAGGACTTGTGGTAAGTATATGTTTGACTTCATTAGAGCTTTCAACTTGCTTTCCAAAGTGGCTCTAACATTTTTCCTTTTCACCAGCAATGTATGAAAATTCATTTACTCATATCTTTGCCAACTTGTGGTATTATCAGTCAGTCTTCTTAATTTTAGCCATTCTAGTGAATGTATAGTAGTATCTCAATTGTGAGTTTAATTTGCATCTCTCCATTGACTGATGATCTTGAACATTTTTTCATGTGCTATTTTGCCATCTGTATGTCTTTGATTCCAATTGTTTGCCATTTTAAAAAATACATTCTTATTGAGATTGTGTTCTTACGGAGTTGCACAAATTCTATATATGTCCTGAATACAAGTCCTTTATCTGTTATGCATTTTACAAATATTTTCTCCTAATCCATGGCTTTCCTTTTTATTTTCTTAACATTTTTCAAAGAGGAGAAATTTTTCACAACACCAAAAAACCCAAATAACCCAGTCAGTAAATGGGCAAAAGAACTGCATAGGCACTTCACAGAAGAAGAAATAACAAATGGTCAACAAATATATGAAAAAAAAGTTCAACATCTCTAGCAATTAGAGAAATGCAAATTAAAACTACACTGAGATTCCGTCTTAGTCAGAATCACAATTTTCAGAAATACAAGTAATAATAAATTTTGGTGAGGATGTGGGGGAAAAGGTACACTCATACATTGCTGGTGGGACTGCAAATTGGTGCAACCACTCTGGAAAGCAATATGGAGATTCCTCAGAAAACTTGGAGTGGAACCACCATTTGATTCAGTTATCCACTCCTTGGCATATACCCAAAGGACTTAAAATCAGTATACTACAGTGATGCAGCCACATCGATGTTTATAGCAGCTCTATTCATAATAGCTAAGCAATAGAATGAACCTCGGTGCCCTTCAACAGATGGTTGGATAAAGAAAACGTAGTGTATATATACACAATGGAATATTATCAGCCATAAAGAAGAATGAAATTATGTCTTTTGCAGGTAAATGGATAGAAGTAGAGACTATCATGCTAAGTAAAATAAGCCAGTCCCCCAAAACCAAAGGCTAAATGTTCTCACTGATATGGAGATGCTAATACACAAATAGGGCATAGGAGGGAAGAATAGAAGTTCAGTGGATTAAGCAAAGGGGAATGAAGGGAATGGGGGAGAAGGGATGAGAATAGGAAAGACAGTAGAATGGATTGGACATAACTTTCCTATGTTCATATGTACATGATCAGTGAAACTTCACATCATGTACAACCACAAGAATGGGATCCTAATTAGAGTGTTATCCTCCATGTATGTATAATATGTCAAAATATATTCTACTGTCATATATATCTGAAAAGAACAAATTAAGAAAATAGTTTCTGGGGACAACTGTAAACAGAATTTTCAAAGATCAGTTATGTTTGCAGTAATGACATTTGAAGACATTAATTTATAGAAACTTGTAAATACCTCAATAAAGAAGATATCAAGGGCTGGGATTGTAACTCAGTGGTAGAACACTTGCCTCACAAGTGTGAGGCACTGGGTTTGATCCTCAGCACCACATAAAAATAAATAAAGGTATTGTGTCAATCTTCAAATAAATACACATACACACACACACAATATCAGAAGTGTTTAGCATATGTCATAAAAGCAAAATAAAACAAAGACTTTTAGGTTGTTGGCAAAAAGAAAGAAAAGACTAGTTTTCATACTTGAAATAGAAAATAGGTTTACATGTTGATATCTGGTTTTGCTGATTTGGAGAAGCTGGACTGTTGGGTCCAAAGAAATACTTTTCATTAAGGTATTTGCTTTTATTGTATATACATTTTGCCTTCTTTTGATTCTCCCTGTAAGTTATTTTTCAGAACTGCTCAATGTCTATTTAGCACATAAGGTCTATGCTAAAATGAAAACAGAAAAATCTTTTAAAAAGAGGAGAAGTTTTTAATTTTGATGAAGTCCAGTTTATCTTTTTTTTTTTTATTAATTCAAATTTTTTGGTGTGTTCTGTTTAGGAAATCTTTGCCCAACCCAAGATTTGTCTAGCTTCTATGTTTTCTTCCAGAAATTGTATGGTTTTAACTTTTGTACTTAGGCTTGTGATCTCTTTTGAGTTAATTTTTATAGATGGTATGAAGTATCAGGACCTAGTTTTATTTTTTACATAAAATAACAGTAGCAGTTTCTTTCGATACATTTAGTTACTTTGACACGTTGTTGAAAATATGTATGTCTATTCTGGACTTTATTCTGTTCCATTGATCTCTGTGTCTTTCTCTATACCAATATCACAATGCCTCTTTTATTTGTATCTTTATACTAACTCTTGAAATCAGGTAGTTACAGGTTCTTCAATTATTTTTCCAAAATTATTTTGGCTATTCCAAATTTTTCACATTTTCATATGAATTTATAGTCAAAGTTAGTTGTTTTATGACAAAGTCTGATGGGATTTTGATGGACGTTGCATTGAATAACTTTAGATCAATTTGTAAGAATTGGTATTGTAACTATATTGAATCTTCAGTCCATGAATTTTATATCTATTTATTTAAATCTTTAAAAATTTCCCTCAGCAATGTTCAAAGTTTTCAGTATTTAGGTCTTTTTTTCCAATGTATAGGTCTTGCACACACTTTATAAATTTGTCCCTAAGTTGTTCTATCATAAATGATATTTTTAAAATTTTAATTGCTTGTTGCTACTAGAACAGTAGACATACAATTTCTTTTTGTATTCTGACCTTTTATCTTGTGACTTTGCTAAATGAGCTTAGTTCTGGTAGCTTTAAAATATATATACAACCTTCTTAAGATTAGTTCCTTAGGATTTTCTGTGTAGATGATCAAATTCTCTATGAATAAAGACAATTTCATTTTGTTTCTAAGCTATATCCCTTTTGTTTATTTTCTTGCCTTATTGCATAGCTAAGTCTCCAGCACAATGCTGAATGGAAATGGTAAGAGCAAATATCCTTGCTTTCTCATATCAGGGAAAAAGCACTCATATTGTCCTTCGGTACTCCTTTTCAGAGTAAGAAAGCTACTTTCTGATCTTATTTTTCTGAGCACTATTAAACATAAACTGGTAGTGAATTTTTGTTAATTTTCTAAGAAGCAACTGAGATGATCATAGTTTTTTCAGTTAATGTGGTTAAATCACATTGACATTTTTTATAATTGGGTGTGGTTCTGGGGATTGAAGTCCCCAGCCTCTACACTGATTTTTTAAAAAAATATTTTCGTTGTAGATGGACACAATACCCTTACCGTATCTATTTATTTTTATGTGATGCTGAGGATTGAACCCACTGCCTCACACGTGGGAGGCAAGCACTCTACCACTGAGCCACAACCCCAATCCCCTACATTGATTTTTAAATATTAAAAATTTTACATAGCCGGGCGTGGTGGCTCAAGCCTGTAATCCCAGCACTTAGGGAGGCTGAGACAGGAGAATTGCGAGTTCAAAGCCAGCCTCAGCAATGGCGAGGCGCTAAGCAACTCAGTGAGACCCTGTCTCTACATAAAATACAAAATAGGGCTGAGGATGTGGCTCAGTGGTTGAGTGCCCCTGAGTTCAATCCCTGGTACCAAAAAAATAAAAAATAAAATAAAAAATAAAAATTTTACATTCCTGTGATAAACCCTACTTTGTTGTGATGATATAAATGGCTGAATTTAATAGGCAAATATTTTTTTAATGTCTGTGTTTATGAGGGCTATTTATCAGTGATTTTCTTTTCCTATAATGTCATTGGTCTTTATTTCAGGACATGGTGGCCTTTTAAAATGTATTGGGATATATTCTGTGTTTTGGAAGAGTTTGTGTAGAAGTACTATTATTTCTTCCATAAACATTAGGTGGAATTCTCCAATGATGCTGTCTTGGGCCGGGGGTTTTCTTTATGGGAAAACTTCTCCTATGAATTGAATTTCTATAATAGAAATAGTGCTATTCAGGTTATCTGTGTCTTCTTGAGTGGACTTTGATAGTTTGTACCTTTTTTTTTTTTTTTTGGTACCTGAGTACTCAACCACTGAGCCACTTCCCCAGCCCTATTTTGTATTTTATTTAGAGACAGGGTCTCACCAGGTTGCTTAGTGTCTCACCATTGCTGAGGCTGGCTTTGAACTCGTGATTCTCCTGTCTCAGTATCTTTCAAGGAATTTACATATTTCATCCAGGCTGTCATATTTGTTAGGATAAAGTTGTTCATAATAGTCTCCTATTATCCAATTAATGTATGTAATATCTGTAGGGATGTGCACTCTTCTGTTTCTTACATTAGTAATCTGTTCTTTCTCTCATTTCTTTTCCTGATCAGACTTGCCAGTGGTTTATCAACTTTGTTGATCTTTTCAAAGAACTATATTTTGATTTCATTTTTTTTCTGTTTCCTATTTCATTGACTTCTCTTTCCTTCCTTCTGCCTCTTGGAGTTTAATTCGCTATTCTATTTTGAGTTTCTCAAGGTGGAAGGTTAGATCTATGATCAGTTTTATGACCATTATTTCATTAGCAGTCTGTCTCTTCTTGTCATCTCCTTCTGGCTTTCTAATTGTACACATATGTTTGATATTTCCCCATAGGTCACATATGGTCTGTTCATTTGTTTCTGTCATTTTTACTCACCATGCTTAATTTGAATAGTTTTCTCTTATTGTGTCTTCCAGCTTATTGTTCTTTCCTTTTACAGTATTCTAATCTGCTGTTAATCCTATTCAATGTATTTTTAATACTAACATTGTATTGTTATCTCTAGAAGTTCCATTTGGGTCTTTTTCATACCTTTCATTTCACTCATCTATTCATATTCTCTTCTTAAACATCTGAGACATATTTTAATAGCTGTTGTATTTTCCCACTGCTTAGTAATGTTAGACCTTTTTTCTTCTGTATCTGTTGGACATTTCCATGTCTTGTGAGAATTATCTGTTCAAATTTTTTGCCCATTTTTATAGTTGGGTGATTTGTTTTCAGGCTGTTGAGTTGTTTGAGTTCCTTATAAATTTTGGAAATTAATCCCTTATCAGATTGTGTGATTTGCATATATTTTCTTATGTTTGTAGGTTGTCTTTTCACTCTGTTGTTTACTTCATTCTGCAGAAACCTTTTTTTTTTTTTAATGCAAGGTTTGTTTATTTTATTTTATTCTGTTTTAAATGGCTAAATAGGAAGTGATCCAGTGAGAAAACAGAAAGTAGGTTAGAGGGATATATGACCTTTTTAGGGTCAGGTGGTTTCTCATAGGAAGAGAGTCAAAGTCAGGAGAGTCATCTTCCAGCATGATTTTCCTCCTCCAATATGCACAATGAAGCTGGAGGCTGCAGGCCAGGGCGGTCAGTAGGCCCTGGTCTACAGAAAACTCACTTCAGTGTCCTCCAGGAGTGCCAAAGGGAGATGGATACTGGGGCTCTGTGGTGTGTGGTTGACTAGACTGTTGTGCAAAAACTTTTACTAGAGGACTGAGAGTTACAGAAGCCATGAGTCAGCATAGAGGCTTATCAGTGCTTCTTCATTTTCTTTTTCAAACCCAAGCAACTTCTTAATCAGCTTGTATGTGGCAGTTGAGCCTTGCAGAGGCTTTTTTTAATATTGTTTTTTTAGTTGTAGATGGACACAATACCTTTATTTTATTAATTTATCTTTATGTGGTGCTGAGGATCAAACCCAGGACTAGGCAAGCATTCTACCACTGAATTACAACCCAAACCCTTGCAGAAGCTTTTTAATTTGATATCATTTCCTAGGCTTTTGGGGTCATATCCAAAAATATTATTGCCCAGACCAGTATCATGTAACTCTTTCCCTGTTTAGTCCTAATAGTTTTATATTTTCGGATCTTAACATTTAAGACTTTGATCCATTTTGAGATGATTTTTGCGTATGCGAGATGAAGGTTTGATTTCATTCTTCTGCATGTGGACATATCCAGTTTCTTCAGCATCATTTATTGAAGAGATTATCTATTGTGTATTTTTGGCATTTTTGTCAAAAATCTTTAGACTATAAATGTGTGGATTTATTTCTGGTCAGTTGTGCTCCATTGGTGTTTGCATCTTTTTTTATAGCATTACTATGCTATTTTGATTATTATAGCTTATTAGTAGTTTCTCTAATCAGGAAGCATGAGCTCCTTGCCTGACTCTGGTATCCAGGTAATGCTGGTCTTGTAAAAATGAGTTTAGAAATTTTCCTTCCTCTTCAATTTTTTAGCAGATTTTGAGGATTGCTTTTAGTTCTACTTTAAATGTTTGGTAGAATTCAGTTGTGGAGCTGTTGGGTTCTGGGCCTTTCTTCTTGAGAGACTTTTTAATGAACTGATTCATATCCTTACTCATTATTAGTCTGTTCAGATTTTTTATTTCCTCCTTAAGTCAGTCTTGGTAGTTTGTATATATCTAGGAATTTATCCATTTATAATTATTATGTCTCCTTGATGCATTGATCCTTTATCATTATATGATAACTTCTTTTTCTTGTGATTACTTAACATCTGTTTTCTTTCAGTATAACACCTGCTGCTCTATTTTGGTTCCCATGTATGTCTTTTTTCCATCCTTTCACTTTGAATCTGTGTGTATTTTTAAAGGTGAAGTGTTTTGTAGGCAGCATGTAATTGGGTCTTTTTGTTTGTTAAATATATTCAGCCATTTTTTTGATTAGAGAATTTAACTCCTTTATTTAAATGTAATAATTGATAGGTAAGGACTTACTACCATCGTTTTGTTAGTTTTGTAGGTACTTTATTCCTTTTTTCTCTTTCTGTCTTCCTTTGGTTAGATGATTTTTTTCCCTAGTGGCATATTTGGATTCCTTACTTTTTACCACTTTGTGTCATAGGTTTTTGCTGTGTGGTTACCATGAGGTTTACTGAAAACAGACTATTTTAAGCTGATAACAACTTGGGTTGTGTAAAACAACTCTATACTCCACTCCCAATATTATGTTTTCAATGTCACAATTTACATGTTTTTATATTGTATATCCTTAACAGATTATTTTAACTGTTATTATTTTTAATAGTTTTTGTATTGCTTTTTGGCCTTTTTGTTAAGATCAAGTGTAATGGTTTTGTCTTTTCACCATCATATTAAAGATATGAGTTAAACAACATCAGTATAGTAACAGTATTCTGAATTTGTGTACTTACTTTTACAAGTGAGTTTTATACCTTGGTAATAGTTTCTGTGTAACTATTTAGCACTATTGCCTTTCAGCTTGAAAAACACCCAAACCACCTAGGTTCATGTAACTACATTCTCTGATGTTTGCACAGTGCTAAAATTGCCAAATGGCATATTTCTCAGACCATATTTCCATCTTTGAGCCACATGACTATTTACTATTTTGAATTCTTTGTCAGGTAGTTTGTATACCTCTATCTCTTAGAGTCTGTTACTAGTGCTTTATTTTGTTGATTTTATGATGACATGTTTTCCGAATTGTTCTTGATACTCATGTCTGTATGTTGGTCTGCACATTTGAAAAAGCAAAGGCTTATTCCAGTCTTTGTGTACTGGCTTTTTCTGGGAAAGCCATTCACCAGGCACCCTCTCCAGAGATCCTGGACAGGTCATTTGTCATGGTCCATAGGTGGGTTTGTTGATGGAGTCTTCAGGCTGACTGACCTGGTGCTGAGTCTTTGGAGTTGAGCCTGGAGCCTGGATCCACTGGCATCAACCCATTGAATGAGTCCTCAGGGGTGGGCCTGGAACCTGTGTTTACAATGGTAGGCCTAAAATCTATATCTGTGGTGGGCTGGCTTGAAGCTTAAGTCCAAGTGGCTGACCTGGGGCTGGAGTGGTTCCTGAGACTGAGTCTGCAGAAGGCAGCCAGGTGCTAAGGTGGGCCTGGTGCTTGGTCCCACAGGAATAAGCCTAGAGCCTGAGTCTGCAGTGCCTGGATTGGTGCTGGGCAGCTTTGTAGCCTGAATATATGCAGGGGTAGGCCTGAAAATTGGGGCCATGAGGGCTTACCTGGGTCCTAGAGTTGCAAGGGCTGACCTAGAACCTGGGTCCTCACAGGTGATCCTGGAGTCTAGTGTTAAAGGGACTGGTCCAGCACTAGGGCATGTTGAGGTGGGCCTGGATCCTGGGTCTTTTGGACTGTGGAGATACAGGGGCTAGCCTAATGGTTGGGGCTTATGGAGCCTGGCCTAGAACTGGGTAGTTGGGTTGCACTTAGAGCCTTGAGTCTTCCCTCTTAACCCATAGTCAAAATTCAGAGGTAAGCTTTGTTCCAGATGTAGGCTGAAGGAAAGGACATACCAGCAAATAGACTTCTCCTAAGCATTTAGTTGCTAAGACCTAATTAGCAAGCAGGCTTCCCTAGCCTTGACCAAGCAGGTGGTAAAGGCCTTGAGTAGCTGTTTTAGTCCATTTTCTATTGCTATAACCTAATACCACAGGCTGGATAATTGATAAAGTAAAAAGTGTGTTTAGCTCATGGCTTGGAAGTCCAAGATCATGGTGTCAGCATCTGCTTGACATCTGGTGAGGGCCTTCTGCTGGGTCTGACATGTGGTCAAGGGTATCACATGGTGGGACAGAGTAAATTTGTTTACTTTTCTTATAAAGCCATTAATGCCATCATGGAGACACCCTACCTCATGACCTCATTTAATTCTAGTTATTTCCCAAAGGCCTTGCCTCCAAATACCATTAATATATGACTCTGGGGATTAAATTTCAACATGAATTTTGGAGGGGGCAAACACCTAGACCATAGGAATTTTTAAGCTCCATTTTACCTAGCATTCTGTTCACACTAAGTTAATCCTGAGAATAAAGTCTGCATTGGCAAGATTCTTATACTACTGTCAGTGCTAGTGAGGATGTAATAAGATGGACAGTTTTTACATCATTGGTGGGATTGAATTTTTATACCACTCTTCTGGAAAGTAATTTGGCAGAGTATTAAAAGGGCTTTTAAAATATCTATTCTCTTTGGTCTAGTTTTCATATTTATAGAAGTCTATCTTAAAGAATTAGGAAAGTGAACATGAATTTCTATTCAGAGCTCCTAACTGCTATGTTACTTTGGGGAAAGTTGGAAAGAATCTGTCTGAATGTCTTACATAAGAAGAATGGTAAATCATGTCAGTTATATAGCTATATGATAGAATATTTTGCAGCAAACTTTCAAATGCCCAGTGACATGGGAAAATGTCCATGAAACAATGTTGAATGAAAAAATCAGTACAACATTTCATATGTATTATGATCCTTTATTTAAAACAGGAAAAGGGTCTATGGCTGTGGCTCAGTGGTAGAGCGCTTGCCTTGCATGCCTGAATCACTGGGTTTGATCCTTAGCACCACATAAAAATAAATAAAATAAAGATACTGTGTCCATCTACAACTAAAAGATATATATATATATATATATATATATATATATATATATATATAGAGAGAGAGAGAGAGAGAGAGAGAGAGAGCATGCACATTAAAGAAAATAATAAAAAAAGATAAAAAAGGAAAAAAGAAAAATGTATTAAACATTTATATATGGTAAAAAGGCCAGAGGTAAATACAACAAATTATCATCAGTGGTGAGATTCTGGGTGATTTGTTTTCTTTTTTAAACATGCCTGTATTGTTCAAATTTTCTGCAGTGAGTCTATATGCCTTCTATAATCAGAAAAAAAAGCAACAGTAAATGTTGTAAAAATGTCTCTGCATACCTTACACTGAACCAAAAAAGACTATTATTTTTCACAATTGGTAGGCAAAAAGTGGTTTATGTTAGGATTGAATTTGCCAGTTATCATAATGTGCAAATGGAGTTTGAATTCTCCAGCTTCTCACGTTGTGTAGTGAGCATAGCATGGCTGCTGTTGCCAGCTCTGGCATATGAGCTCCAGCACAGCCCATCTGCTGCTCAAGCTTGGCTTGGCTGACACAGATTTATTTCATTTCATTCCTTAATTTGGCAACATTTTCTCTTTTCTCATTATCATAGCTAGGATTCAGTACCAGTGTTACTCATTTTGCTTACCAGTTTGTTGTTTTCTTCCATTTTGTGAAGATGAAGAAGCCAACAATGGACTTCTGTCTTCCGAAAATGCAGTGCTTGTCCTTTGGGATCTTGGGCATGTATTGCTCAAGTGCCTTCTGTTTCTGATGCTTGCAAGCCATTTCAATTGTTTTGATAAATAGAAAATTTCATGGTGTATTTTTCAAAGAGCTTAGCGTTCCTCTCCTCGCACCCCCACCTCAGAAGATTTGGAAATGATTCCAAATAGAAATTATAAACATTAGCCATAAGCTAAGCTCTCTCCATCTGGCATTTGATGCATTTTTAAACTGCAGGCTCATGTTATTTGTTCAGTCTTCATCAATACTGCAAAAGCACATGGAGTGAGGCTAAACTTTGCCCCAAGCACCCTACACTAAGAAAGGATTTTCCTCTGAATTGGCTTGTATTTCAGAGAGCATTGGGATAGTCAGCCAGATTGCTGGGGATTTGTTCAGTTGAAACTTTTAGAACTATTAGAATCTTTCTTGAATGTATTTGTTAGGATAGGATGGCCATTGCTTGAGAATGAGAGAATCCCCTCTGAACCTGACACGTTTTTTCAAGACATATTCTTTGTAAGACTTTGTGGTGCTTTTCTTTCTAGGTTACCCAGAAGAAACTTACCCAATTTATGACCTTTCAGACTGTATCAAGCGTAGACAAGAAACAATCCTGGTGGATTACCCTGATCCAAAAGAGCCCTCTGCTGAAGAAATAGCTGAAAGAATGGGAGTGATGGAAGAGGAAGAATCAGACCATTTGGGTTGGGAAGGTCTGCCCACTGACCCAAGAGCCCAGGAGGATAATTCTGTTACCTTATGTGATCCAAAGCCAAAAACATGCTCCTGCTGTTTTCATGAAGAAAATCCTGCTGTCTTGGCAGAGAATGCTGGATTCAGTGCAGATAGCTACAATGAGCAAGAGGAAGCCACCAAAGATGACTCTCCTGAAGACTTTAGAGATGAAGAGTTGGGCATTGATGCTGATAAAACATTTACAAGTGGTGTGTTGAGGAAGCGTAACCCCCAGGGTTTAGAGTGAAAACAGCCAGTTTGGTGAGGTATCCATTTCTTCAGTCCCAAGGTGACCTTCCTCTTCTCTCTGATTGCATCCTTGGCCCCATGCCCTGTACTTCCTTTTCTGTGTTCAGATGTCATAGCTATTAGGCCACTACCATGGATATCATGTATCCTTCCTGGTGCTTACACACCTGTCACCTTGTAAAACAGTCATTCATGTAAACACAGGACAGCTTTACCCTTTCTCTTCCTGTTTTTCCCCCACCAAAGAAGTTGATCCATAGAATAATTATGTTTGGTCTACCATAGTTACAGATGAGACTACCTGGGCAAAGGTCTGACTCTTCTTGCTAAGAGTAAACAGATTTACCTGTGAATGAACATCAACTTACAGATGATGAGGATTTAAGGTGGTAAGAATGAAGATTTCAGACTTCAGCATGCCTTATTCTTTGGGTCTTGAGCAGGTTAGTGGTCCTCTGGGGAAAAGCGATCATTTTGTTTGTATGGTCCATGGTCCTAGAGCAGACTAAGATTCTGCTGACTAAGCTGAAGCTTCTTCGTTCAATGAGGGTGTTTCTCAGAACACTGATGCCATCTCAGACATCCTCTTTTCTCTGGAATAGTGGAAGACTTCCACTGACCTTTGAATGAGACTGCAGGCCTATTTGGGTATTGTTTTGCTCTGATATGGCCTGGTTTGCTAGCTTCCTTTATCCTCCATTCTGCTTAAAAGACCAGGGAAACCCAGAGGCACTTTTGTACCTCTGGTCTTCAGCAGCCAGAGCAAGCTTTAGACTTTAGTCCCTGCCCTATAGGGGCTGTTGGGGATCCAGGAAGGCCTGTCCAAGTGTGGTGATCCTGCTCGGAGGAGCTTAGAAAGTCAGAAAGCTAGAGAGAGAACCTGTGCACTTTTGGGTAGTCCTTTCCTCAGAGTTGTTTCTTAACATTGTGCCCATTGGGAAATGTGTTCTCACAGCGGCATGAATCAAGACAGAAATGAGAACTGAGCTTATACATAAAGTGCCAACACAGCAGGGAAGTTGCACAGTTTTCCATCACAGAGAACCAATATAGCAATGCCTTAGGGAAGAAACCATGTGTTCTTTATTTGAATGTTTGGGTCTTTTGAGAAAGTTGGGGAGTGTAGGAAGTAAACTAGGCCTGGGACAATTTTGACCGGGCTGAAAACCTGTTTTAAGTTGCCATCTAGCACATGAAACAAGATGGCATCTATGAATTCTAACAAAAAGGAAGAGTGAATTCACAGTTTATATGTAAGACCTGAGATTTTAAAGGGGACATGTTCCTGAAGACATTTTATTACATTATAAAATGGGGAAAACACAAAACTTAAAAAATTGTATAAAGGTAGATATGGATTTTAGAGTTCTATTGTGCCTGGCATGAATATGATGCCAGGAATATTGTTAAAATCACACATGTAAGCTTAGACTGCTGTCAGAAGGTATGGGATCATATTAAGATAATTTTTCAGCTTTAAGGCATTACTTATTAATTGAACTGTACATAAAGTTCAGTGAAGATTGAGTCTTTAGAAAGAAGGCCACATTGTATCTATCTCGGCTTATAAAATTTGATTTCCATTGTAAAGAATGCTGTTTAAAATGTAGTGAAGACAACCTAGATGCCATGTAACACTGAAGGTAAAAACAATATAGGGTCCTCTACCATTTGTTTTTTGTGTGATTTCCCTTCATTCACCATGAGGGATTGATTTTTAAGTAGAGCCCTGGGTCTGTGGTTAAAATATGTCTTGCCTTAGGATATGATTACCTTATTAGAGAGAAGTATTTCTGTCTTCATTTCACTTATTCAGTCATTCATTTAACAGATGGCTAACTGCTCAGTGCTAGGTGCTGGGAACAGAAGACTCAATTCCTACTTTTAAAACAACAACAACAAAAGAAACCATCTTAATGTAACATGGGAGCCTGACAAATAAAATGAACTATGAACTGTAAGAAGGTTCAAGATTGTGAATTTTGCAGGCAGAGAAAAATGTCTCATTATCTTTCCCTGCATATTCTAGCTATAGAATCTTGGGTCAACTCCTTGGGCAGTTTGAGCCTTGGCTTCCTCGTCTATAAAGCATAGTAAAAGTCCAGGTCTCACAAGGTTTTTAAGTACTAAATGAAATCATCAGTGCATTTAAAATGGCATTGCTTCTAATTCATGCATGATAACTGCTCATTGAGTAATAGCTGCTTTATTATACAATGTTTTACGCTGTGGTTGAGGTATGGACTCCAAACCACAGGGGCATTAAAGGAAGAGAAATAATATTGCCAAAACTGTTTCCAAGAAACTTTACAGAGGTAGACCTGTGGCATGCCAAGAATTTCCCCAAGCAGGCAAGGAAGAGAAAGGATATTTTTGGCAGAGAGAGTAGCTTAGTAAAAGCAGTAGAGTGGAAAGTATATGGATGTTCAGGTATCTCAATGAGGCTGGTATATAAAGTGTTGCATAACCAACCTTGTAAGTGATAGTCTTTGGGAAAAACTGGTTTATGGAAATAGTTCCTGCCAGAAGTACTGAACTCTCACATGGCTCTTGCTACCCTAGATCTTAGTTGGTTTATATATCAGGAATATATTTGTTTTTGTATCAAAAATTTTAATGTACCTTTCAGTTATTTAGGATTTAGACAATGTTTTTTGGATTTTCCAGAATCATTTTATCCTTTAAGAATGACAGTTCTGTGTATATATAAAACTTAGGGTGACCAAAATTATGGGACTGGTGTTTGTTGTCTTTACTTCTCAGAACAAGGGGACTAAAACTTGATCTCTCCCCTGGCACTAGGTTTGCAGTACCCTTTAGGTATTGTGGCAGAGTACACAAATCGTTAACTGTGGGGCAGATAATTGGCCTAACAATTGCATTATCTGGGATTATGCTTGGTAAAGCAGGTAGGTAATCCAGCCAGGAGATCCCTTTTCCTGGTCACAACAGTAACATAAGGAAAGCATCTTTTATTAGCTCCAGAAGTTGTGCTGAAGAGTGGAGGTATATTTGGCCTCTAGAGATAATGGCTTCGTGAACCACATTCCTGCTGGGTATGGTGGTGCATGCCTGCAATCTCAGTGGCTTGGGAGGCTGAGGCAGGAAGATCGCAAATTCAAAGCCAGCCTCAGCAAAAGCGAGGCACTAAACAACTCAGTGAGACCCTGCCTCTAAATAAAATACAAAAACTAGGGCTGGGGATGTATCTCAGTGGTTGACTGCCCCTGAGCTCAATCCCTGGTACCTACCCTCTCAAAAAA
Organism: Xerus rutilus; assembly: GCA_028644305.1. Lineage (NCBI taxonomy): Eukaryota > Metazoa > Chordata > Mammalia > Rodentia > Sciuridae > Xerus > Xerus rutilus. The sequence goes on from CM053399.1 coordinate 48,652,464, forward strand.
AAAAAAAAACAAAGCAAAAAAACAAAAAACCTTCTGCACTTTCTGTGGCTCGGATCAAATAATTTATGGTCCAAACTGGGATTATTTGTGAAAAAGAAGCTTTAATAATTATGTCAAGGAAATGTATACCAGTGCTACCTGGACATAAGGTCTGGTCAGTGAAGATTTTTCTTCAACTTGATGCCTAAACAAACAAAAACCTCTTTCCTTTTTTAGAATTCCCTGCACATGCTATTTTCTATAGAGGCCACAGGAGGTGGGCAATGATGATTCAGGCAGGAAATGCCCTTGGTCACATCAGAATTCTCATTCTCGGGGGAATTACTTATTACCACACTCTTGAATCACCCCCCTATCTAGACCATTTGTATTCCGAAGGAAATTTTAGGATGTCACCTACTCAGCAATATTGAGAAAAACATGAATGACGTGTGCCACCGCGTCAGTTATATACTTAACCTCTCACCATTTTTTTATACAAAGAAAATAGAACAAATGTTGTCTTAGATAATTTCTTAACTTCTCAGAGTACCAGTTTCCTCATTTATGAATCAGGAATAATACCCACTTTATAGGGCTATTAGGATTAGATGATATACTGTTTAGTGTCCATCCCAGAGTGAAACATGGGGTAGGTGCTTAGTGATGGCAGCAGCAGAAATCATCACTCTGTCCTCAAGTCCTATTCTGCTGAGTCATCACACTAGACACTCTACAGCTCCCTGACTGCTAGGAATGGCTGACAGTCAGTCATTCTGTAGTCTCTAGGTGAATTTAGTTGTGATCTCCTCCTTTAGGATCAGATCATTAGCTTTTCATGTCTGTTTCCAGGCACACAACTGTAGCCTCTTCTTTTGACTTCAAATCTACCACAGGCTGCAGAAACAATTTTCATGCATGTGCAAATCCTGTTTAAATGAGCAAGGCTCTGAGTAAGGCCAAGGAGTCAAGTGCCTGGGTCTTCATGTTATATCCATCTGTTGTGCCTTTCCCACCTTTTTAAGCCCTACAATCCTGCCCCCTAGGGCCAGGCCCACAAGGGGACTTGAGAACCCCTAGTCAGTTCCTTCAGATGGCACTGCTGACCCTGAAGAGGACTGCTATAACTTAAGCACCCTCTAACCTCACCATTTTGAGCCCTTTGGCAACCTCTCGAGTGTGGCTCTGATGATCCTTGAACTTAAAAGGCTCAGGCCAGAGGGAAGGCAGTGTTGACCCACATGTCAGTGGTTCTAAACAAGCTATGATCCCTTTGTTATTACCACCCATCTGACCACTTGAAGCTCCTAGAAACAAATGGTGTAGGAAAACATTTTAGGAAAGAGACATGTTTTTCTCCTTTTATTAACAACAACAAAAAAACACAGTTGTGTTGAAACAATTCAAGTTTAATTTGCTGATATATGTCTGTACTCAGACAAACACTACATTCTACAACATACATAATGTCAATATGGGAAAATACCAAGTTTGTCATTGCACATACCAATAAATAAATACATTTGCTTCAGAATACCAAAAAAGTTTATTCAAAAAGTCACTTAATAAAAGCACAGTTTGCAAGTTTTTCTAAAACTCCAGATAATTTTGAACAAAAATAAAATGTCTGACCACTCCAAAATAGGAAAAGACAATCTTGTGCAAGTAGACATACACATTCTAGGCATTATGAAAACTGACTAAACGTGTTCCCAGCAAGAGGAATGTTACCCATCCTGACCAAGTTCCCTCATCAAATGTAGGATTGAAGAGGCCAGAGTTGGGCTTCCCCTTCTAAGCCAATCTGAGTTGCTCTCTAGGAAATTCTGGACCTTACCTCACTTCCAGCTCTGCTTGGACCTTGATGGGGGAGGGAGGAACAGGAGAACAAAGGAGAGGGGTGCAATGTCTTTCTTAAGAAAGAAGGCACAGTGATGAGCTAGAAAAGGTAGTGATGAAATTAAATTATTTCATTCACCCTGAATCCTACAGCAAGCTTTGATAATCCAGCATCTTCATTTTGCAGTTAAGAAAACAGATCTAGAGAGTTCATGCAGTTTGCTTGAAATTATATAGCTACTAAGTACAGTACTACTTTCTGTAAGACCTACATATCTTTCCATTTCATTGGAAACTTAGAACCAAATTGTCTTGATACTTCTTTTCTGCCCCTCTCCTGTATATCTTAAGATGACAGAAAATTGCAAACTGGAGGTACACAAGACAGGCTGCCATAAACTCAAAGAAGAGCCCATTCCTTGGCCTATTCCTGGGAGCTGTGACAGGCTTACAAGCCAGGGCCCAGGGAAATGTAACTGGCCCCAGTCACAGTGCTTGGTATCATAGGAAAGCAAACTCATTCAGCTCCCTGGAAAAGTGTGCTCTGATGGCCACCTGGCATTCTGAGGTCACAGGGATGCTCCAGCTGGGGCATGGGGTTATAGAGAAGGGAAGGTCAAGATTGCTATGGTAGGGGAAAATCAGGTCATCCATCTAGGAGATGGAATTTGTGCTTGCATAACAGAGCCACACACACAGCTATCCCAGCACCTTCACTCAATGCAGACCCCATCTGTACAAAGCATGGATATTTTCCTTTACAATTACCCCTATTGCTTGTTAAATTTAGAATTACCTCTAAGTACGTGGTAAGTTTTTTAGCAGCAAATGTCTTGTTATTTCCAGTATGAAGAACTGCTTCTACAGTCTTGTTACCCTGCTTGTCACTGAAGGAGGTGGGCTTCAAGAGTTCTCTTCTAGCCTGCCCTCATCATACTCCTTGGCTCACAACACCTGTCCTCATGGATCTGGACATTACGTGCTTCCCCTGAACTAGTGTGATTTTTAAGGCACCGTCACTAGAATATATTCAGAGTCATCTGAAAAGTATGCATGCAACAGACCAATTTCTTCAGGTAATGCCAGGTGGAAACTGAACGACTTAACAACTTTCTTAGAGGGTCTCCTCCTGCTCAGAAACTTGGGATAAAAAGCTGGTAATTTCCCAGGAACACTTTCTTTCAAAGAGCATGAAATGAAGAGACAGAAGCCACAGGGATTGTTAACTGCATCCTTATTCTTTTTCTACTCATCCTTATAAATATGGTAAGAAACGTCAGTTGATTGCAGATTGCCCTATTCCCCAGATACAAGAGATATGCCAAAGTGTGTGCGCACGCGTGCACACACACACACTACACACACACACCACAGATGGACACACAGCACCTTGGAGCAAGAATGGGGAAAAAAAGCTAGACTTGGAGAAGAGAGGAACCATGGGGGGGCAGATGGTGTAGAGTTCTGGGGTACAGAGCCAGGAGCAGTTATAGAGGAGCTGCCTAAGGTCCCAGCTGCCCTACATCTTTCGGAACTGCTTATTCTATCACTGGTTCACTGTCCAATCAAGGACCATCTGGGCAGAAAGGCAGAACTTTTACTGTGGGAGAGGCTTAACCCAAGTGGTCTCCAGGGCCTTGGCAGCTTTGTGAGTCCACAGGCCCTGGCCACAGGGCCAGTGGTCAAGGAAAGGCAGCAACACCAGGAGTGGAGTCTTAAGAGCTGATGTTGAGGCTGGTCTTAAATAAGTGACTCAACTGTTCTTGCTTGTCACCAGCGCCCAGCAGAGAGTTTTGTGCTAAGGCTACCCTTTACTCCCAGGCTAAAGCTCAGCCCACATCTCCTGACCCTACCGAAATAGCCAGCCAGCCCCCTTATGTGTGTGCTGAAGCAGAGCAGAGGCCCACAGTATTTCCATTGTGCTTCTGATTATTCCACTCTGCCACTGGGGTCCTCCTCTCACTAGACTCCAGAATCAGCTTATTCTACCTTAAAATCAAAGACCTAGAAAAACAGCTTGGTCAGACTTTAGAGATCATCTGGTTTCCAAAAAGTCGCGTGTCAGGAGGTCTCCAGAGTCAGGGAAGGAAGAGCCAAAGGAAGACTACAGAAGGGAGGATGGCACCACAATCTTGCATCAGGAAGTGGACTTGCACTAGAAGAGAAAGTCCTGGTGCTCTTTAGAAACCAGACCATGATAACAAAGGCTAGCTTATGGAAGGGGCCTCTTGAGCTGCATGGTTCAGGTGTGGGAAGTTCCTGTTAAAGCAGGTGTGCCTTGTTTTAAGCATTCACATAGAAAAATCTAGACTACAAAGAAATGGGAGCATACTACTTCCACTTAAGTCAAAACAACTTCACCTATAGAGCCTCACTAACATGTTTAAAGTATGACTTTTATTTATTTAAAATTTCTACTTAGCCCTTCCAAGCATTTCTACTCTAAAGCAAGGTCCAACTGCTGTTTGCTTCCCACAGATTTCTGATCACAATCTGGGCAAGAAGCCTCTGCCAAAGTAAACAACATGGACAAGAGCTTAAGAGTCCCCAAGCCTATAGGGCGGATGGTGCCATCCAAGAAACAGTGGCAGTGGAGGGAATGTTCAGGCCAAGTCCTGTAACACTCAGGCTGCCTATCACACCTACACAGAGAAATGTGTAGCAGCTTTGCTGAGGTCTGTTCACAACTGTGCAGCCCTCATGGAGGGGCCAGGCAAAGGCCAATCCTGATCAGACTGACATGCAAAAAGCCAGCAATACCCAACAGGGAATTGCCCAATTCCCTATTGAAATGGCTTCCATCATATATACCAACTTGGATGCGTCTAAATCTCTTGAATTGGGAAGGGAAAAGGGCATGCAGAATGGCCTCCATAAGGCCAGAGAGCCATAGACACTCGTTTCTTGGGGTACAGTGGAAACAAATCAAGGAATTTGAGGTTCTGAACTCTGCCATTAAACCAGCTAAGTAACCCAGGGCAAGTCCCATTTTTACAACATGATTCACTGAAAGCAACAAGTTGATCTCTAAGTGTCCTGCCGCCTGTAATCTCTTGGCTTAAAAACAGTCTCTCCTTTCCTCACCCTGTCCCATTCCCTCCCAAAAAGAACCACACATAGCCTTCAACAACCATGATTTGGCTCACAACAGTGAGAGCTGAAACACAAGTCAAGAGCACCCACAGCTGGGTCTTTCCAGAGAGAGTTACGATTCTTCCTGGAGCATACCTTGGCTTGGGCATGGTACTTTTCCAGCAAGGGCTGGTGACCTAGATCCCATATGCATTTCCTAGAGGTTGTGCTGGAGCTGCTCAGCAGAGAGCTCCTGGGCCAAGGAGCTTGGCAGAGCCCGCAAGACAGCCCTGTCCAGGGAGCCTATTCATGTACCTCCTATAGTACCCACCTACTAAGATATTTGGCCTTAAGAGCTAGGTTCCCTCAGCCTCTGCAAGCACAGAACAGACCTGGAGGAAAATGAGCTAGAACTCAACCACCAGCTGATTCCCACAGGCAGACAGCTAACCCCCTGCCATCCTGGCTGGTCCTGCCACTCATCTATCCCCACTGCTCCCCTAACTCCCCTCAGGCCTGGCTGGGGCCTTCTGAAGTTGGAAGGCTTTCTGCAGTTGAAGGGATCAGGCTTGGCTGCCAAGCGCTTTGCTACATAAAGTTAATGTGCCCTACTCTCACACATGCATGTGTGCACGTGTGTGTGCACATACACATACACAAACATACACACACTCGCTGTGCCCCTATTGGGACACCTGTTGTCTTCTGACTCCTGGCTGAGTGGATGGCTAGGCCACCGCAGCCTTGCTTGTGCTTCCTCCCTTTCTATGCTTCTTGTGGCCTTCCCAGCTGAGGAGGTTGCCCAGCTTAGCCGACAACTGCAGCAGGATACGAACCCAAGAATGGGGTGTGTGATGACCTTGGGGCACAGAAAGAATGACTCTCATCCCTTCACACCTACCCGCTACTCCTTTGCCCCAGCGGCAGAGGCAGAGGAGCCAGTTCCTGGTTGGTGAGGCCAGGGAGCCCACTGAGGGTCAAAGCTTCATCTGGCAGAAGGCCTATAAATAGGGCAGGCAGGGCTGTCTCCACAGGCACGCAGGCAGGCAAGCTCCACTCCAGGCTGGGCAACCCCAAAGGGCACAAGGAAGCCTCTACTCACAGGCCAGCTTGCTGTCGAAGCTGGACAGAGCAATGGCAAAGGCCTGCAGTGCACACAGCGGATAGTTGTAATCCATGGTGAATACATCCTCTGCTACCCGGCCAAACTGCATGACGATGTAGTCCGCTGGGGCCAGGCACAAGCATGGACACAGAAAAACAAAACAGAGCAGGGATGGTAGGGACAGGACAGACATACAAGCACAAGAGGAAGAAAAATTGAGAAGCAGAGATGCCAAGGAAATCCCAAAGGAGGTAAAACAAAGGCCCATTGGGAGAGGCAGCAGATGACAAAGGAAAGAGAAAGATGCACACAAACAGCAGGAGACAGAGGAGAAAAAGTCCATTTAAAGGGTATTCCCATGCCTGAGACTCTGCTGCATACACAGAATCTAGGACCAGGGCTCCAGAGAATGTTCTTCCATGGCCTCCCAGTCATTATGGTTAGAATATTCTTCACATCTCATCTCATCCATATAGCCCATATCCTTAAATTCTGGCTGATATGGACTGGGTTAGGTATGCTGAACCCAAAACGAAGGGCCCCAGATATCACATAAACACTACGAGGAGGGGCAGAGATACTCACGGTCATTGCCATGGATGATCTGGAAGTTCTTCACAGAGGCCTGTGTGACACGCCCGTGGAAGTTGAGTACATAGGACTGTGTGTCATCATTCCAGACAGGTGTCTTGTTTTGCAGTTCGATGATACTCTCCGTGTTCTTATTCTGCCAGCGTGCTAGCAGTGTCTCATGTTCCTGGGAGGGCAGCCTTACCTGAGCCAGGCCCAAACCTCGGCATCATGACCCCCCAAAGAGGGATTTTTCGCAGAAATGGGGCTTCTTAGATTCCCCTAAATCTCCAGGACTTCTTCAATTATATCCCCCCCACATATACACACTTGTTAGAGTTCTGCCCTTAGAAGCTCATGTAGAGGCTGGGATGATGGGGAAGGGGTAGGGTGGGGTACAGACTCACATTGCGTGGGCGGATAGAGACTCTCTCGTGAACCATGTTCATGCCTGGGACAATCACACTCATCTTCCGAGGCCCCTTGAAGCCTAAGACATTTGTCTCCTAGGAAACAAAGAGAACTCAGCACTGACCACCTGAGGAGGGTCATTACCTCCTGGAGAAACTGGGAGAAGGGAATAAAGATTAGTTTGCACTGTCTCTACTTAAAAGTCTAATAAGTGCCTCTAAACATAATATGCCCAGAGCTGAGTTCCTGGATCTCTACTCTGCCACAACTTGCTTCTCGTACTGTCTAACTTGCTTCAGTTAGTGGCAACTCAGTTACTCCCTTTGCACAGGCAAACCACATACAGTCATACTTGACTCCTCTTTTTCTCACACCTCACTTCTAACTATCAACTATCTTGTCAACTCTGTCTTCAGATTACACCCAGAATCCCCTTACTGTTCACCACGACCACCTCACCAAAATCTAATAGCAATTAGATTGTTTCTGAACTTGTTTCTGTCTTTGGCCTCTGGGTTCACTGTCCTCAACACAGAAGGCCGGGACCCTGGTAAGTCACGTTGTTTTCCTCCTCTGCTCAAATCCTCCAGTAGCTCTCCATTAAAGTTTTTGCTCTACCTTCAAGGGCTTACATGATCTGGCCCCAATTCCTCACTCTCCTTGCCATTCCTCCTTCAGGCCAGGTATTCACGACTTTTGCCCTGACCATCATGCAGGCATGTTCACAGCTGGCTTTCACTTTTTCTTTACTCAAGTTACCTTGGTCAGATCCTCTCTACCATCCTTCCTAAAATTGCACACACACCTTGACATTTCATAGCTCCTTTCCCTACTTTTCCCCTTAGCGTTGATCAGGAACATATTTATTTCTCTTACATATCTGTTTTAGAGCTTGTATCTCCCACTAGGGGTTTAAGTCCCATAAGGGTATAAACGTATATGCCTGTTCACTACTAATCTCTACCTCAATTAGGACCCAAAATATAGATGGATGATTCAGTACTTGAAAAACTCAGGTTGCCTCTCCAAAATTGACCAGTAGGTGGCACCATGGGATCATCCAAACTAGCTGTGGATTCCCAATAGCCTAAAAGAAGTGCCCATGCTCAGGTAGGGTGGATAAGACAACCATCCCTCATTTTTAGAAACAAAGAAATTGAGCTTCGGAAGGGTAAATCCCCTGTATTTACATTCCAGATTGGCTTGTGTGATGTTATCAAGTGACTCAAACTCTGAGCTGTAGTTTCCTATATATACAGAAAACAAGATCTACCTCCTAGGTTGAACATTAAGATGATTATGCAAAGGGCCCTGTGACTCATGCAGAACCTAGCATCTAGAAAGGTGATCTGAGAGCAGCACATACAAGAACCCAGGCCTCCTACCTCCTATCTCCTGCCTAGGAGACTCCTAGGCTGCACAGAGCTAGGAATAGTTGAGAGAGCTCCCTAAGAAGATGGCTTGCTGTCATCTGATCACTGAAGATGGGATGGGAGGGACAGGGCCCCTGTTCCAGGCAGGAATCATTCTGCAGGGGGGATCCCCTCTACACACATCCCTGGCTATCACTGAGATGGATGGGATGGCCCCCAGATCAGACAGCAAGTCCTGGGTTGAACTTGGAGACCACAGACCCAGGAATCCAGGACTCACATAGCACACAGCTGCCAGCTCCTGACGTAAGGTTCTACTTTCCAAAGTAGAGGATGATGCCTTCTGAGGGTTGACTCCATTATCATAAACTGTGAACTTGGTGCCCATCAGGTTGGACCTGAAGGAAAGGCACAATCAGTATAGGGTTATGTACCCTCTGCCCCAGCGCAGGGAACAGCCCATAGTCTATTCTAGGAGGAACCTGCAAAACATTCTGAGCTGGGCCATGAGCAGCCACACTGCTCACAGAATTCACACCTTTGAAGGTGCTTCTTAAGCAGAACACCAGGACTTGGTCGGAGTTGATGCAAAAGCATCTCATTTAAATTAAGGAAATTTAAGGAGGTAAATCAGAATTCCACAGATTTCCATGAGAGAACAGGGTTGCCCTCATGGGAAGTGGGCAAGCAGAATGGTATCCAGCAAAATTACAGAGGTCTCGCACCTCATGGAGATTGAATAAGACGACTGCTCTGTCCCATCCAGCCCCATCTCCAGCTTTAGCTACTCACCTCTAATCTTCATTTATGCCTCCCAGATTGGTACTCTACTTTGGCAAACACTAAGCCCCCCACGAGGCTTTGCTGAAAGCCTCCCTGTCTCTCCATCTCCCCAAGTTGGCTGAGGTGCTCTGCCCTCAAGAGCTTACTCTCAAGCTCTGTTACTCATGGAGCTCAGGCAGCTCTTCCATGCTGGCCTACATCATCAGTAACATCCTGGGTTTGATCTATCCCCCATGCTGGGCCAGAACCCATGTGCCTGGGAGCTGCTTAATTCAAGTCTGGCTCTAGGCTGGTCATAGACAAGGCCTGTGGTTGGGTCTCATGAACAGAGGATCCTGCCAGAGGATCCAACTCTGGCTTAGATCTTCAAGGACAGGAGATGCCCTCTATGGAGAGCTTCTTCTGCCCCTCCCTCCCATTCCTGCCTTCATCCTGGGGGAGTGCTGGTACCGCAGTTTCCCAATGTAGCTGTCCCCTCCTCGAGACAAGTCTGTTGGGTCCACAGAGATGAGGTAATTGGAAGTTTTACTCTTCTTTCTCTTTCTTCCTGCCAGGAGGAACACCTGAGGGAGTGGAGCAAGGTCATGTTCCAGACCCAGCTTCTGGTCCACACACAATCATAGGTACCATTCACAAACCCACATTCACACAAGTACTGCCTTTGCTTCCACTCCCCAATGCACGCACTGGAAAACACACAGGTCTGCAGTAAGCAGGCATGGAGGCTTTGTTTCTCTGGGATACTGAGAGGTCAGTATTGAGCTGAGGCTTCCAATCATTCTAGCTCCCAGGCCCTTAAGCCTGCCTTGCTGAAAACACATGCCCAGAGCAACCTCACCTTCTTCCCATCCTCGCGGTCCAGGTGCAAGAAGTAGGTGGGGTACATGCCCCGGTCCATCCCCTTCTTATCCCGTGTGATGCGGCATTTAATGGTGATTCCCTGGGGTGCTGGCCTCAGCGCAAACTCCTCAAGATCCTGGACCTCAACATCCACTGGTGGCTCTGGGGCTGTTGGGCTGGGGGCTGAGGCTGTATCCTATGAGCAGAGTAGGCACCTGAGCCCCACCAGCCAAAGCTGGCAGTATGAGATCCAAATCTGCATCCTGTTGTGGTAGTGGTAGGAAACAGGGCAGGATCCCTGGGATGTGGGCCTGGCCATCCTGCCCTAGAGTCTGAAGCTATCTTCCTAGCCCTTCCTGTTCTTCAACAGTTCCTAGGGCTGAAGATTCCCATCTTCAGGAATAAGAGGTTCTGAATCTGTCAGAGGACAGACACCTCAGGTCCCTGGCCTGGTTGAGGAGATTAAGAGGCAGTGTAGAAGGGCAGCAGGGAAGCACGAAGGCATTAGGTTCTCCCTATGGCCCCAGAAGTGCCATCATGGTCCCCCTCATGTCCTCACACACTTGAAGTGGACAGGCAGTCCTCTGAACAGTGCCATCCAACCTCTTGCTGAGAAGCTCCTCACTCACCCTGATGGACTTCCTGCTAGTGGCGGAGCTGGGGCGGGTGTTGCTGTTTAGCTGGGAGGAGCTAGAGCTGTTCTCGTCCTCATCTTCCTCTTCCTCGTCAAAGCTCATGCTGCTGGAGATGCCTGAGGCGAGCAGAGGAACAGGGAGGGGTGAATGAGGAGGATCAACCCTCACTCAACCCTCCTAGATGTGGTCACAGGTAGACCTACTCAAACACTGACACTTGCACCCAGACACACAGCCATGTGTACACACAGAACACTGACACATGTATTTCCACACATATAGATATACATGAGGACACATTCCCTCAGGTGTACACATGAGCTGGGGCTGGTCACAATCCTCAGAATACATCCCCACCACCCAGTTCCAGCTCAGTCCCTGCATCAGCCCTCTCTCCTCCCTAGCAGTTGCGTTGCCCCCATCTCTTGTGCATCACAGCCCCCTCTGAGCCGAGCCTACACAGGGAACCTCTATTCTGACCCTGAGCCTACTAGAGGCCTTGCCTGGCATGGGCCATGGACTCTGCCAGGGAAAAGGCCTGTTTCTTCCTCAGTCTGGTGTGCAGCCTGCCCTGGGCCTCTATCTCAGCTTTTTCCTCATTCTCCTCTCAATTGTCTCAACAGCCCTTTTTCCAAGAAGCTATCCTTGAATACATTCCTCACAAAGTGTGTGGCACTGCCAGGCTTCTTCTGTCTGCCATGGTGTGCCATGGCTCATGGTGGGGAAACTGGGCAGCAGGTTTCCAGGGAGGACCTGCCTTGCCTCTTGGCATCCTGGCCCTGTTCCCTCTAGCTCAGTAGACACAGGGGCAGCTTCTTTCAATTTTTTTTTCTAGGAAGCAAATGGGAAAGGAAATCTGTCCCCAAACCTGGGCTTCCTGAGAGCATGAGATAGGGCTGGACTGTGGGTTAGTTACCCCAGTTCATAGTTCCTCATAACTTGGCCTTATCATGGCCTCTGCCCCAAACTTGTCATTTGTCTCCAGGTGTGCCCCCTCCCCCATGGCCAGGGAGAGGATAGACCTGACCCAGGAAGGCCATGCTCCCAGAGAAGGGTACACTTGAGAATCTGGGACTGAGCTTTGGTTCCAATTGGGCCCCCATGGGGCTCACCCTTCCTCTGCATCGTGGCACGCAGGTCCTGCCGGCTGGATGGGGTGCCCCCACCAGCTGCTGTCTCCCCTGCATCCTGGGCGTGGTCTGATTGGCCCACAGTCAGGATCTGCACTGGGTCTTGGGCCTCAGACTTCTCTTCTGCCAGTGCTGCTGGCCCGCCGGTGCCTGCAGGCCAAACACTCCTGAGTCACGTCCAGGAGGGAGAGGACGGCCTGGATTCTCAGACATCCATGAAGGGAGTAAAGGATGAGTGAGAGGAGATCCTCTGCAAAACTTTACTCACAAAACTGATTTTTAAAAAACTAATGACTGCTGTCAGCCTGTTAATGATTGGTAAGCTGTGAAGGGATACGGGCTTCAATTCTTTTGCTCTTCCCCACATTAATTACCAAGAGTTGATCTGAAATACACCACATGCTTAAGACAGACAGCAGGCATCTACAAAACCAGCTGCACAGAAGAGAAAACAAGATGGAGAACAAGGATTGATCCAGAACACAGTTCATAGTTGAGGCCAAAAATCATTAATGGACATGGCCAGCTACAAACTATCAGTGCTTATATTCTCATTCTCTCTCTGTCTCTCTTTCTGTCTCTCTCTCTCTGCCTGTGTCTGTCTCTGTCTGTCTCTCTCTCTCACACACACACTCATAGTAACTCACACACATTAAAAACATAGGACTCTTGAGAAAAGATTGTGGTTTTCATACACTTGCCTTTTCAGGCAGAGGATCTGTCATCCCATGTCCATCTTCCTGCCCCAAGTTGTGACAGCTTCAGAAACAGAAGCAAGGCCTAGCCTACACTAGTGGCTGCTGTTCTTCCTGGCTGAGTCATGCCCAGAATGCTGCGGCCAGGTCCAAAAGTCCATGGACCCTGACATACCACTGTCCAACTATGATGCAGTGGCCTGGAAATCACTGTCCATGACCCAGGGTTGAGGAAATGGGGTTTCTAGCCTGGAGCCAGGACTTGGGGCAGGAGCTGACATCACTGTCCAGGATCTCTAGGCATCTTTGCTGTACAGAGAAGAGCAGAGGGAACAGACTGGTCTTTGGCCCAGAGGGTGGAATTGGGACGATAGCAGGGAGTGGAGTGCAGGAGCAAACAACCAGTACCACACAAGCATGGGGCAGGCTCGAGAGAGGCAGTGAGCCCCCACTGAAGAGAATGTCCTGGCCCAAGTGTCAGGATGGAGGGAGTTCAGGCCAAGGCATGGCAGAAGGGAGGGATGATCCTGGGCTACAGCTGAGCTGAACTTTACTTCCTGGCAGTATGGTGGGCCTGCCCATACTCACAGACCAGCCCACATACCCCATGCACTGGACAAGGTCTGTTGGCCATTCTATGTCAGAGATTGCTCACCCCAGACCTTGCCTCCAAGTTAGGTAGAGAAGCTTCCCGTGACCTCATGGTGGTGGAGAGGCAGGCAGGCCTACTGGGGAGGACAGTGGGGCAAGCAAGCTAACCTTTGTGCTTTCCCTTCTTCTCCTTCCTGGAGGCCCCACCCTGGCCCCCAGATGCAGCAGCTGCCTTGGTTTTCTTGGTTGAGGCTGGTGCTGTTGGGTGGGCAGCTCCCAGCTGTATACTGGCAAGCGAGTCGGCCTCTTGAACTGCTCAGGAGAGAACCCAAAACAGAGAAAGAGAAACGGGTACTGGGTGAGGCTAGAGTTTGCAGTGGAATGTACATCCCACTCCTGCTCCCACCTGGGCCCCTGTACCACTGTCTGTGCCCAGAATCAGACCCACTCATTTCCACCAGGCAAAAATTCTAGGCAGGGTGTGCTGGTGCCACCCTCAGCCCAATGTGTTGATGTCACCAGCAGGCCAAAGCCACGATCAGTCAGCAAAGTTCTGGTCTAGCACATTGTTCTGAGCCTGGACAGAGGTAGGGAGAATGTCCATGAAAATGTGCATGAGGGAAGATGGCAGAGGAGGATCAAAGGCTGCATCTTCTGGCAGGGCCCACAGCCAGGGCAAGTACTCTAAGGATCATGTACAAGTCCTCAGCTGTCGGGTTCAGGGGAACTTGGAATATGGAGCACCTGTGGGATACAAAGAGCTTCACACACCAGGAAGGCGGTCTCAGAAAGGTCACAGCTAGTGGCCTCCACATCCTCCACAATGTGGCAAGACCCCAATATGCTCAGAATCCACATATGGTTTCTGATTGAACTTAAGACAAAGACCAACATTGTCCTGCACATCTGGCTCCTCCATCTCCCTTCCCCTTGGCCTAACCACAAATTCAACCACCTGGCACCAGGAGTTCCAGCCACAGCAGGCTTTCCCAGCATCTTGCATGTGCTGTACTCCCCTGTGCCGTAGAGCCCTTGCTCTGGCTGTTTCCACTACCTGTACTGCCTCTGCTGCCTGAACAACTCCCACTCATCCTGCAGATCCAAGTTCAGTTGTCCCCAGCTCCCTATTCAGAGCAGGTGCCCTATTATACCCTCATTGAGCCCACCTCTTTCCACACAGCACAGCTGTCGTCATCCATTTAACACTCTCCTGCCTGGATCATAAACACAGGACTACACCTGCCTATGCTGGCCTGGAAACCACTGCTTCTAATCCAGAGCCTGACACAAAGTAGGTCCTCAATAAATATTTAAGAAATGAATGAATGTGTATCATGAACAAATACAGCCAGTAGGTCAAAAACCTTACTGGAATAAACCACCATCTCCAATGTTAAACTCCCTTGGGATCATCCTGTAGTAAACACCAAGAGCCAGCAGAAGGCAGCGCAAGAAGCAGCGGGAACAGCAATCAGCTGATTTTGGACACCCTAGAACACACTACATCTCCTTCAATTTTCAAAGCCCTAAGACAGAGTTTTTCCTCATTTGATAATGGAGAACACAGACCTGGAGACCCCAAGTGACTTGTCCACAGTCACGAGTGGACAGGTAATGGAGTGGCAGGACCAGAAGCTCTGTTCTAGCCATGCATGACCCCAGAGGAGCTCCCCTGCTCTTATTGCATTCTCCTAGCCTGGCACTACCTGGCCCAGTCAATGCTCAAGAGACATCTGCCCAAGGCCTCTATATCAGGGAATCCTCAAAATGTAGCCCCTGGCACAAAGTTTCAGGGTCCCAAGTCATGGATGCAGGCTCCCATCTCATATGCAGTCTTGATGGCTCAGATGCCAAGCCTGGCAAGGCTGGAGCTGTGATGCCTGCATGGCAGCAGGTGAGGCTCCACAGAACCCAGGCTGCCTTCTCTATAGGGTACCACAGATATCTCGGGGTCACACTCAGAGGGAAAGTGGAGAAGAGACTGCCAGGAAGGGGTGGGTCAGGGCCAGTACCATGAGGAGCAGCTGCAGCTGCCTGAGATAGCTGGGCTATGATCCCTGTCCCCCTCCTGAAGGGCCTCTTGCACAAAGTACAGATAAATTAGGAATGGCCAGGGTACAGTACTGGGGTACATGAAGGGAAATTACCAGGAAGGAGCATCTTAACAGGGACATAACATAACATGGTGGAAAGACCTTTGACTTTTGTCAAAGTCTAACACATGACTAGCAGCACACTATGGACAAGCTGTAGAACCCCTCCAAGCCCCGGCATTGTCAAACGTGGGGATAATGAGTCACTGTGAGGATGAAGTGAGAATGCAGGTAAAGCACCTAGCCCCATGTTTAGCCCTAGCAAATGTCCAAAGACAACTTTTATGATTAGAAATGAAGTGGGTTTTTTCTCTGTGTGTACACAGAGGGGACAAAACTCGTAAGGTTGCCAAGACCCAGTTGCTGCCCTCTGAAGCACAGACTGGGGGAGTGTGGTGAGCTAAGGGCTGGGTTATTGGAACACAGAGAACCTGAGAAACTATGATGCAGGGGGACAAAGCCAGCAGTTAGATGAAGGTTCGCCCTGAGATGAGGAAACTACCAGCAGCTACCTATGGCTGGAGGCTCCAGGTCAGAAAGAAGCCACAGAGGGAGGGGAGCATTATGGTTGCTAAGGTTCTTTGCTACATGCCAGTCAGATGCTTGCAACCTTCTCACAGGTACTACTGCAACTGGAATAACCACTTGCGTTACCAGCACTATACCAGCAGGGGGCAGTGGCGACTCAGTCAGTCTCCCTCTATCTCAGAGACCAACCCACAATCTGGCTGGCATATTCAACCTAACCTAGGCAGGAGGGAGGGTCCTGGGTGCAGGGATGCAAGGGAGCCATCCTTTTGCATTATAAGTGGCAGAGAAATCCCCCAAAGTGGGCTCTGCTGAGAACCTAGTGTAAGGAGGGTTCTTGCTGGTCACTATAGCTCTGAAGAAGTCCTGAGCCAGGGACAGTGATCTGCAGGCCAGAAGTCAGACAGACTGAGGGTATAGAGAGCTCATGGAGGGAAGGAAATGAGTATTTGTCCCTGGATACCCTAGCTGGTGTGGGGCAGGATGCTGAGACAGATTCCTCTCAGGAGAGAATGCTGGAGGGAAGCAGGTGCTATTCTACTCTTAAGAGCTGCCTCGTGCTCTCAGTCAAATGCTCCACCTCAGAAACGTGGACCTTTGAACTTCTAGATTCATTCTTGGCTTTCTGGCCCCAGCATCTGACCAGGAGGTGACAAGGCCAAAGGTCTTGGTGTCCTCACCCACCCCACTCAGCTGTCCCCTGGATTAGGCACCATACTTAGCTTGAGCAAAACCCAATAGGATGCACCCCTCACCTGCCCAGATCAGCAGGAAGTCTCTGAGGGGCTCCCTAAAGCCATGCTGGGGTATGGAGCCACAGTGCAGTAGTCTCCCAGGCTGGCTGTCCCTGGGGCAGGAGGCAGGGTGTACCTTGGTAGCTGGTGCTGCCAGCGCTGCTGAGGTAGGACTCCACCAGGGGGGCTTGCTCTTCTGACTGTCGGGCTCGCCGGCTCCGAGGTCGCCCATCTGCATTGGCCTGCACCATCAGGGGCTCCTGGCGCTTCTTCTTCTGCTTCTGTTCCAGCAGGGCCCGCTACAGAGGCACAGGGCAGACACAGAGGTGAGCTGTCCCCCCACCCCACCCTGCTTCCACCAGAAGGGAGAGGCTCCCACAATAGAGTAAGAGAGTGCCCTGCTGACTGGGTTGGGTGCTAAGGCCTCATGTGCTCAGCATCCCCAGACTTGGGGTCCAGGAAAGGGTGGCACAACTCAGGCCAGGTGGCTATCTTGGCAGATCACAGCACAGCGACCCAGCCCTCCAACTACAGTTATTCTGGCTGTCTCCCCGGCAGAAGCCTCATGCACTGAAGCAGGATTCATGCTGAGCTAGTAAAGGAGAGAGCTCACCTCCCTTCTTCCCCATCTGACAGGAGCATCCAGGGACCATGGAGAGAGCCCTCCCTCTCTGCCGGTGGATACCCAATCCAGACTCTGCCCTTGCACCCAGTCCCAGCCTCACTCACCTGCCGGTCAAGCTTCTGCTGCCTCAGGTTGCTGCCCTCATCATCTAAGACACTGCAGAGTGAGAGAGGGGCATTTAGGGCCTATCCACTAGGTGCCATGATATGACTAGAGTCTGCCCCCCCAGCACATGAGTCTTTTAAACCCCTCCAGTCATGGCTCTGGAATTCCATGAGCCACAGGGTGGAGGGAGGAAGCATGGAAGCTGCCATCTAGGAACCACTTTGAAGGGTGTGAGTCATATTTCTGTCACTTCAGGAGCTTATTTTTTAAAAAATATATTTTAGTTATACATGGACACAGTGTCTTTATTTTGTTTATTTATTTTTATGTGGTGCTGAGGATCGAACCCAGTACCTCACACATGCAAGGCAAGCGCTCTGCCACTGAGCGACAGCCTCAGCCCAGGAGCTTATTTCTTGATAGGACTAATTGTTCCAAGGACTTCCCAGACAGCCTGGACCCAGTAAGAACAGAATGAGGCCCTCCTCTCAGATCCCAAAACAGAGCAGGCTTGACTAAGACCTATGAAACTCATGCAGAAGCATCAGCCACAATCTAGGCCCGAGCTTCTTATGGTGGTATCACCAGCTTCCTGCTTCTCCTTTCCATCCTTTCTGGAGAAGGCTAGGTCCTCTGGGGCAGATTCCCTTCTCCCATCACAAACTCCTGTCTCCCAGGTAGGCAGAGTGGAGGTGCCAACACCACACACCTCCCCACTCCCTTTTAGAGGGTAGAGCGTCCTCCTCGTTTAGGAAAGGGAAGCTAAGAAATCAACTATTCTCTCAGGGCAGGGCTAGGGCTGGGTGGGGACGTCGGCAGGATGGCCCCAGCAGGTCAATGCCTGCCCAGAAACCAGACACCAGCCCTTCCCTGGTCACAGACGTGACACAAATAGCACTGGGAGCATAGCATTCTTGATCCTGACCAGTCTTGGGATAGGCAGCCTCATCTCACCCAGCCTGGTACTCCCTCCCAGAAAGGCAGAGCATGAGTAGAAAGCTGGCAAATCAAACCACTTAGCTATCTGTCTAGTCCAAGACAGCCTAGGCCCAAATTCTATAGAAGCCAAGGTCAGGACAGCTGCATGGGGGTGGAAATGGAGCCTAAAAACCTGCACTCTGGGAAGTCCCAGGCAGCCCTGGGGCAGTTATGCAGGAGCCTTCCCCAAACTAGATCTCTGAGTGGGTCCCCAAAGCATTAGGTTCCTGTGGGGCTACAAGAAGTGTGTGAGTGCATCTTGTGTGTGTGCAAACATGCATGCAGACACCTGTGTAAAGGTGAGTATGGTGTGTGGAAGGGGAAAGATAGGTCCATCAACCCAAACACAAGGTAAAGCCATTTCCACCTCCTGACAGCTAGCCCTTTCTAGCTGGAACAACCATGACCTAAATGTCCTTTAAACTACTCATATCTCTGAGGGAGCCAGTCAGAGGATGGAAGAAGTCCACGTATCACAGTTTACACACTGCCCAGCACCCACCTCTGGCTTCACCCACCACAACCTATGAGAGCTATGCATCCTTTAGCTGGCATCTGTCCCTACCTATCTGACATCTGGGAGGGCTTTCCTGTGCTACTATGCACAACAGAAGAGCCCCAACTGTCATGTGGGACTGTGTGCACAACACCTTTGTTCACCAAACCCTCAGCTACCAAAGTACAGGAGAAGACATTGTTCAAAAGACATGTCTGTAGGTGTCATCTCCTTAAAACAACCCACCTGCCTAAGAGGGCACAGTTGCATCTGAGGTTCCCTGAGGGTATCTCTAAGACCTGAGATGACCAGCTCCCTGAAAATCTAAGCTGGCTGAGATAGTAAGCATCTCTTTGTGGAAGGCCCATCCCACAAGCTGGAGGGTTGTGGTGTGGATTTCTGAAAAACAGTTCAGTTTCCCAGCTGAGCAGGACACCCATGGGGCCTGCCAGGTCTGAGAGACCACAGTTCTCCACCATCTCTGCACCTCAAGTCAAAGGCCTGACTGAGTGACACGAGGGCAAAGCACCTGTTCACAGACTGACTTCCAAATCTCACTGAGCACCGTGGCATGAGCAGTACATAGTCACTCCCTACTTCCAGAATATGAATTAAAAATGCAGTCTGGGCTCTGTACATTGCACCTGGTTGAGAGGACCAATGGTCTGAAATTCAGTTGGGCTTTGCTTGCTGAGCTTTGGGCCTGAGCCTGGGACAGCCTGTAATTCCTCACAGTCATGTGCTAGTGGTCTGGCTACAGAAGTCCCTGTGTAACCTCCATAAGACAGTGCTAGATTTCCTTGGTGCCAGAGGGACAGGGCATTTCACAGCTGACTGGGATGCCATACACACTTTCAAAGGGCAGTGCCAGGGACTGAGGCAGTCACCTGGGTCATCCGCAGCAGTGGTCTTGGCTGAGCAGGACAAAGAAGATGCCTTCCATGGTGCAAATGTGTATTTCTAGAGTCTTTTAGAAAAGGGGACATCCAGCTGAGAGGTAAAGGTCGCATCTGCAAAGCCACCTCCAGAAATGTTGGGTCACAGTGGTAGCTTGACTAACATGAAATGTTTCCAGAACCAGAAGCCTCACTGTTCTGTGCCGCTAATGTCCTTTCCATGCAGAGGGGACGTTTTTCTACCACTGCACTATCACTTCCACGTACTTCACATAGTTATGTCTGGGCAGGAGGCTGCTTTCCATGAATGCATTACTTCCTCTCCCTGTCCCCACTTCCATTCTGTTAGGAGAAAAATGACAGAGAGCCACAGGATTTCTTAACACTGATTACCAGATAAAATTATAGGTACAAAGAACTCAGCATGGCCTTCAGAGTAACATGGATAAACACAAGAGTGAAGCTTCCCAAAGAGATTCTAGAAACCTCAGAAGTACCCACAGAGCTGCCCAGCACCTCACTCTACACCAGATATGCAAGAATACCCTCGAAAGCAGGGAGTATGCACAGAAGGGGCAGAACCAGAGGGAAGCAACATGCACTTGACTGAGCACGACCCATCTAGGAGGACTATGATAAATCCACTGATACCAGGAGCCCCTGAGAGTGGGCACAACACTGGGTGAAACCAGGTTCTTGGGAAAGCACAGGTTTTTCATTGAGCTGCTCCATACAAAAAAGACCACAATCACCTGGCAGTGACAAGCTTGTACCAGAAGGGTGTTCCTGCCTAAGGACAATGCATCTTAGTATACAATGTCTCTCCCTGGTGGACACAGAATTCCCCAGCATACAGCAGCAGGTCATGGAGAACAATGACAATGATGGCTGTCTCCAGGGAGAGCAAGACCAAAGCTCCTCACTTCCTCACAGGCCCTGCTCCCTCTCCACCCCTTCAGCCAGGCCTGCCTCCTCATCTCCACTGCAGCATCTTTCCTAAGGGTCTGTCTTTCTCACCAACATCCCCAGCCTGCCTCTTTCTGATGGGCACCATTCTAGGCAGCACTAAATGAAAACCACGCAAGGAGACAGTAATGGTTTTTTAATGACTAGAGCTCCAACAATGGAATCACTGCCAAACCTAGGCTGCCAGCTGCAGCCCCGCCAGGAGGCTCGGACAGAGACAGGGTACTGATGAATAGGTCTTCCAGCTGACCCTGGAGGCTCCTTCATTACAGTCACCTCCTGTTAGGGACCAGACCAAGGAGGCTCAAGAAAGCACCAGCCACTGGATCTCATCTGCAGTGTCCACCAATCCATCCGCTCTGCTCAGGGTCAAGGCCTGCTCCCTCTACTCAGCTTTCCCAGAGGCACTCAACAGATTTCTGGGGAGTATATCATGATTGACAAAAAGATGATAAAAGCACAGGGGCACTTCTTGTGTAGTCTGGAAAAGCCAGACATGGCCGACATATTTAGGAGGCCTGTTTCTATCATTCTTCTTACACTTAAAAGCTCCATCTAATTCATCAGTGCTGGCCAGAGGCCTGGGGACATGCCCAACCACCTGGATACTTTCTCCAGACCCACTTCAACCTCCCCTCTTCCTACCCTCATTCTTTCCCCCAGTCACAATGGAAGCTGCCCCTGCTGGACTTAGGGATCAGAGAAGTGGGAAGACAGGCCACTCAGAGTGTGTGGTTGCAACCCTATGATCAATGCAAGACCCCAGCAAGTCCATATCTGTGGCTTCCATTGCTTTGCAGTTGCTTGGAACACACTGGGAATGGGGGCAGCTCCAGAAGAAAAAGGACAACACTGTTCATAGGAATTCTGGCTTTTTAGGATGAGCTGTCTCCATTTCAGGTGGTGGTTCCTAAATATACTGGGTGCATTAAAACTACAAGGGGCACTAGCCCTGACCTGGTAATTCAGAGCTGCTGAGGAACATGCCCCAGAGTCAAAGCTCTCTTGCTCTCTCTTTTTTATTTTTTTAAGCAAGGTCACAGGTGATTCTAAGGCTCAGTCATGCAAAAAGAAACCATGAGCCACAGCTTATGATCTCTAAAGAACAGGAAATTGGGAAGCTGCTAGAAGGAGTTGCCAGAGGTAAAGTGGTGGCCTTAAGCATCCAGGGCACCTGAGGCTAAACCTAGTAGCAGAACTGAAGTAGGGCTGGGGTTGTGGCTCAGTGGCAGAGCGCTTGCCTAGCATGTGTGAGGCACTGGGTTCGATTCTCAGCACCACATATAAAGAAAAATAAAGATGTATCAACAACTATAAAAAAAATTTAAAAAAAAAAAAAAAAAAAAAAAAAGAACTGAAGTAGTCATGAGTCTTACTCAATCAGCAATCAATCATATTGCTCCCCAGAAAGCAAAGTGAGCAAGTAGAGGGAAGAACCTAACAAGGGCCCAAAAGAGGGAGAACCCAGATCCATGCTCAGGTTCAACTCAGGGGAAGAACTCTCCACCACTATAGCCAGCTGGTAGAAGGCCTTTGGCAGGGATGCTACAGGGAGCACTCACACAGAACAAGACGGCCTGCATGGCTGTTTCTGGCCTGAGAGTCTCCGATACCTAGAGCCACACTTGGCAAGCAGTGCTCCGGGTAGCCCTGCTGTGCTGGGAGAGCACTGTATCCCTCAGGTGTGCTGAGAATCCAAATGTGGAGCCAGGGGAGGTGAGGAAGCCTTAAAAGTAACCTGGGGATGCCACATTGATTCAAAGTAGGTCATCTTATCTATGCTGGAGACACAGTTAGGAACAACGTAAGGTCCCTGATCTCAAGGATTTCATGGCCTGGTGAGGAAAACACCACACATTAGCCTCAGGACCATACAGATAAGAGCACAGAGTTGGCCATCAGTGCACTTAGCATAGTCCTATACTACACCTATGGCCACAGCCCTTCCTCATGCTCAGAGTGACAGCCACCTACAACTTATACACGGTTGTAAAGTCATGTATTACAGGCATTTAATACTCTTCAAGAAATGGAAAAAAACTAGGTTATATGCACTGATGAATGTCAAAATGAACCCCACTATTATATATAACTAATACACCAAAAATTTAAAAAAAAATTTTAAAGAATACAGATAAAAAGAAACTGGCAGAAATAGAAATTACTAGTAGTAGTAGAAAAAAATAAAAGGCAAAAAATGGTTCCTTTTGTTCAACTTTATAAACTAAATGGATTTAAGTCAGAATGTGAGATTAATCCATGATCATTATAAACTGAGTCAAAATTACCCATAAGAAGATTATCACTATCACTGCTTTCAAGAAAATGAGCTAGATCCAGGGAATGCAAGATGCAACCATTCCAGAGGGAGTAGAACCCCAGTAGCAGAGCTAACAAGATGTCAGCCAACTCCTCTCTCCCAAACAAAATGTCACATTCCAATTCTGACATGCTGTGACATTAGGGAAACCTCGTGCCAGTCAAAGCACATGCACACATGCTGCCCCACCCCCAGCTGCAAGTAAAATGCCTTGTCTGTCTTCTGCCCCAGTTTTCTCTGTGATCAGACAGGCTTATGGCTTTGCCTGCAATCAGCAGCCCAGTTAATGCAAGAGACAATTTGAATCTCCTTCTCTCAGCCCAAGTCTCTCCATTGCAGAATTCTATACCCCAAGTCCAGTGTTTTTCTAGACTCTGTACTCCCAGAAATACCCAGCAGGCAGGGCAGGAGGGATCCTGGAAACTTCTGAATACAGCCCACCCCCAGTTTGACACTTACCTCCCTACTATAGAACAAGACAGCAGGATGACAGAAGAATAAGGAAAGCAAGCAGTATAGGGCTGCAGGGGTGCCAAGCTGCTCCTCAGAGCTAGGCTTCTAGGATGGCAGGATCTGGTGCTCTAGGCTGAATGTGGGAGGAAGAATTGGACCTGGGCTTGGTCAAGTGCCATTCACTTCTTTCTCAGGATACCAGTGTCCTGGGCACTTGGTACAGGACAGAGTCATTTCCCAGAGACATCCTACCTCTGTGGGGTCCCCTTTGCTAGGAACAGGATTAAACCTCCCTAGAATGAGGGAGGTTTTCCCTAGCAACCGGGCACTTGCTCTACAAATTACTTTATCTTTGGATCCTTGGAAGAAGCTCTCTTGTGACCTGGCCTGGCCCAGCTTTCAGTTTGCCAGATCCTAAACACACCACCATCCCTATAGCCATATGTTGTCCCTTCCTACTCTCCTCAGTCCTTGGCCACCACCCTGCATCTGGACTCCCTCACAGGTTACTTCCACAACACTGAAGTCCACTCAGTTCATGGGCACTGGCCAGGCACCTCTGTGGGCCTAAAAAAGATCAGCAATACTCAGTAGAGCTGAACTATCTTCTACAAGATCCTCCACCCACATGTGCCAAGAAAGGCCAGGATGATCCAGAAACTACCTATGCCTCTAGACTGGATGTCTGTTCAGGGTGAATGCTCTTTTGAGTCAGCACACCCCAGTCCCCAGTTCCAAAAGAGAATGTCTCCCTGATGCATGTGCAAATGAAGTATGTATGCACATGTCTCCAGGAGATTCTATGGGTGATCCTGGCACAAGTTCGTGTGTGTGTGTGTGTGTGTGTGTGTGTGTGTGTGTGTTGATGCTGGGAAGCCCTGAAACCTCCACAGGAGCTGAGATTGGAGACCAACAATTCTCAAGAGAAACCCTGAATTCCCAAGCCAGTGATAGATGCCTGTTTGCAGAAAGATCTGCTTTTAATAAGCCTCAGGCAGTTTCAGCTGGTTTCTATTTGGGACACTGGACACTCATGGAAGAGAGCTGTCAGAATTACTCTCTGTTAGGACTGGGAGCAGGCTCCTTTCCCAGAGCAGCCTATTATAATGTTGGTCCTGAGGATCTGGTCCTGCCACTCAAAGGCATGTGCACCTGGATTGGCAATGAAAAGTAGGCCTTAGCAGTCCAGCACCCTTTTTACACTCATGCCTCTCCAGGAGGACTAGAGATAGCCCTGTAGCCCATGGCAACCAAGGAGCCAATGGGTGGCCAAGGATCTGGTGCTGCCATGGCAATGAGCTCCTTTCCCTGGTAATAGAATGGAGTAGAAAGGATGGGGAAAGCCTGAAACTGTGTGAGGATTTCAGATTAACCCCCAACACTCTCACAAGAAGAAAAGCCAGGACATCCTTGGGTCAGATCAGAGAGTCTGGGAACAGAGGGAGTTTGGCTTGCCTAAGTGTACCTGGGTTCTTGAGTGCTTTTGTACATTTGAAGGCAATTCTATGTATTGTGAGCTGGTGTGCACCCAGGTATCCTTTTTTTTAAAAAAATTTTGCACTAATTAGTTATACATGACAGCAAAATGCACTTTGATTCATTGTACACAAATGGAGCACAATTTTTCATATCTTGGTTATATACGAAGTAGAGTCACACCATTAGTGCAATCATACATGTACCTAGGGTAAAGATGGTTATTATCCTTTTAACAAGTAGATTACTGAGTCTCTGGAACATGATAATACTTGTGAGGGGTAATAAGTGTCAGGTATTCTCCAGATACAAGATGTGTATGTATGGGGCTGGGGCTGGGGCTGTGGCTCAGTGGTAGAGCACTTGCCTAGCATGCGTGAGGCACTGGGTTCGATCCTCAGCACCACATATAAATAATAAATAAATAAAATAAAGATCCATTAACAACTAAAATATTTTTTAAAAAGATGTGTATGTACACAGATATGTAGGCATGCACCTGTGTGAGCCAAAAAATTGGTGTCTGTAGAGATATACAGGTGCATGCACAAATGAACAGCCATGTGGGTTTGAGTTCAGAATAGCTGTCTCCACAAATCTATGCTTTGAATATGTAAATCAACCAGCAGAGGCATCTTTAGCTCAAAGTGAGGACGTCCTGTAGGTGCAAGCACGCAGATGTATGGGTGTGTGCACACAAGCTATACAGGCGTGTGACGAGGTGCTGGGCCTAGGAGGGGGCTCCAAGCAGTCTGTGTTCCTTCCCCAGCTCCTTACCCTAGGCGGCCACATGGTGCTGCTGGACCCAACAAGGCCACGGGCCCTTCCAGCATCCAGGGCCGATTAGGGAGTGAAGCAGGGCAGATGGGATCGGGCAAAGTTGGGGTATAGGAAAGACTAGCGCCTCCAGCCTGCATCCCCCGTGTTGGAAAGGATGCGGAGGGTATAGGTGTCCTGAGCGCTGCCCTGTGCCCCTGGCCGGCCCTACGTCCCGAGTTGAGGACTAGCCTGGCCCGGCGCCCTCGGACCCGCCCCACACCATCAGCATTGGAGGGTGGTGGGCCTGCCCGCGTTCCCGAGTTGAAGGTAAGGGGGGCCGGCGCCCGCATACCTGTAGGGAATCCAGTCGGAATGCGGCTTGGAAGTCATGTCTCTCGGGGGCGGGGCGGCGGCTGCGGCTCTGGAAGCCGGGGCCAGTAGGGGCCGACGCAGGGGCCCTACTCAGCTCCTTGGCCGCCCCGGGCCGCATCCTCCCGGGCCGGGGCGCTGGGCCCCGCCGAGGCCCGCACTGCACGCCAGGGCCCCGGCCGCGGGGTTGGCGAGCAGATGTCTGCACCGCGCGGTGGGCAAAGAGGCGGGAGTGCGCGGGGCCGCAGCGGGCTGACGGGCGGGAGCTGGCGGGAGCGCGCGTGGAGGCGGGAGAGGCCGCCCTCACCGCCCGGCGCCCACTCTCGTGCCCAGGGCCCTAGCACTGCGTGGCAGCGGCGGCCGCCCCGCCTCTCTGGCCCCGCCCTGGAGGAGACCCCACCCCCAGGCCCGCTCCCGGCCCCTTCCCTGAAATCACAGGGATCCGCGTTCGCGCACCGCGCCGGCGCCCGTCTAGGGCTAATAAAGGCACGGCCACAATCAGGCCGGTCTCCGGGCGTCCGAGCCTTACTTTCTTCCTCTATGAAGCAGGAGGATTCGAAAACCTATATATCTGCACCAAAGGATGAGAGACCGTTGCTCAGATTGGGCGGGGGCAGGGGAGGAGGGAGGTGGACTCCATTTGTGCAAGGAGAAGTCCGAGAATCTCCAGGTGGAGCACACAGGCGGGCTCTCTCCTCATCAAGAATGTCTCTCATGCCCACCTGGGGAGCTTTCTCTCTTTGGCTTTAGTAAAGGAGGTGTTTCCTCAGGCGGGCATCCCTTCCATCTAAGCTTCAGCAATAAAGGGGAGGGTCATATTTAATGTCTATTGCATTGCCAGCTCTTACAAAGTGATAGTACGAATATTTACCCAGTTCCCAGAGAATAAAGTCCCAAGATTGTTAAGATGCCTAAGGACATGAAGCTAGGAAGTGATGGAGCAGAAACTGAACCAGCATCTCTGTCCTCCAAAGACCTTTCTATGGGCCAGCTCCTGGGAGGGAAAACTTCTCAGCAAAGATCCTCTTAAAGTCTGAATGCTGATGAGGTCCTGGCTGTGACTAGGATCCATTTTAATACCTGACAAAGTATGTCTAAGGAAGGCAGGGTGGTGGAAGCAGAGAGGAGAGGCCAGGCACCCAGCAACACAGCAGGCTGAGGGGCCTGCCAGGGGCCTGTGGGTAGGGAGCAGAGGATGAGGAAGGGGTTTGTTGGGGAGCACAGTCCCTGCATAGCATTCCAGTGTCCTCATGTGCACCCTGGATTCAGCAACGCCAACCATGCCAGAAGAGTGTCCATGGGGGAATCCTCTCTGGTGCTATCATGACCGGATGGAAGACAGTGTGGGAACTGCCAACAGGCCTGAGGGAGGGGTCTCATCCCACTTCCCTGGGGCCAAGCCATCACCTCCACCCCAGGACTCCCCAAGCTTCTCAGCCTTGCCCTGTCTGGCCCATTACCTATAAAACACAATAACCAACATATTTGGACATTTGCTGAGCATCAGCAGCTGAGGCTGTTAGGTGCTATTTGCATACTGTAACTTGTTTAATCCTCACAATCACCCTATGAGGTAGGTACTATTATCATTTCCATTTTATAGTGGAGGAAACTGAGGCACAAAGAAATCAAAGATCTTGCACCAAGTCCCACAGCTGGTTAATGGAGAAGCCAGCATTCACATGCAAGGCATCTGGGTCCACAGCCCTTACTGTCAGCTTCTTCCTGCCTATCAGACCACGCAGTGCACACACACACACCCTGAGCCCATCTCCAGGCTTTGGAGCATAGGACAGGTCTGATCTATCTCTGTCTGACACAGCACCGACATTCTTCAAACACTGTTACCTCTGATTATTTATCAGCCTCAAGAGATGTCACTGCAGACAGAACAGACAAAATAAACCATGTGGGAGTAGGGTGCAGTGTAGAAAGCAGAGCCGTTGACTTGCCTGTGTTTTCACCCAGTCTCCCCAGAAAGGCAACAGAAAGGATTAGGCCCTGCCTTGGAGGCCAAAGCACAGCAGCAAAGCCCCTCCCTGGAAGCCTCAGTTCTTCAGAAGAGAGCCATGCCTAAGAGTAAGAAGCCAGATGCTTTGATCCCTGGAGGCCCTGTTCTCCAGGCCAATCCTCCCAAAACAGCAGTTAGCAGCTACCTTTTCAGAGATGATTAGAGCCTAGAAGACTTTCTCTTCAAGAATTTGAGTCTGTTTTCACCCCTTTATTCCCAAATTATCTGACACCTTAAAGCAATCAGAATTAAGTTGGAAGGTCTCAGGAGCCTGCAATAATTGAATCTATTAAATAGACACTTCAGGCTGTCCTAAGGGAGCAAAATCTGGAGGTAGAGAGAGGTGCAGAAATAAGCCAGTTCTCCATGTCTCTTCCTGCAGAGGCTGCATGTGCACACACGGGATGTCGGGGAGCCAGGGATCTGTGTGCTGGTACATGCACGAGTATGTGTGTATGTGTGTGTGCATGTGTGCAAGACCTGTGTGTATGCACATGGGATGTTGGAGAGCCAGGGGGACTACATGCCAGGGACAAGAATGTATATGAATGTGTATAAGAGATGGCCCTGCAAATGGAACAGGTCTGAACATGAACATCTGTTGGATATGTGTTGATATATGTGTGGGGCAGGTGTGCATGCCCTAACAGCATGTATACACACTCAAAATTCGTGATGGGTTTTCCCACTCACGTGGCTTCCTTGGTTGACATTTTAAGTTTATGCCCTTGACTTTATCAAAAAGCTCCAGAAAGTCATATGAAAACTATTATATTAGGCTGTAGTTAAACACTGCAGTTTTTACAACTGAGCTATATGGTGACCTTGAAGAAGATGCCCAAGCTTTTCAAATTTAGCCCCCAAAACAAGGTCATCTCTGCTGAAACACTACCACACAGCTAACCCAACACACCTCCCTCACCACCTGTCCAAATCCTGCATGAATGAGATATTTGTAATGATTTGAATTTTTCCCATTGTATTTTAGGCATCTGTAAACATGGCAATGGTTTGGGAGGGAGAGTGAAGGAGACCCTAGCATCTGTCACCCAAACTTGAGGATGTCTATGCCAACCCGCCTCAATAAAACCAGTTCCCCCAAGGAAGGTAGTTAGCATTTGGAACCTTGTCATTTTCATGTGTAGGCTTACATCTTCTCTCCCTAAGGTAATGTTTTTATTGAGTGTGGGCTACCTCTCGTCAATTTAGGAAACAAAGAGATATGAATAATAAATGAATATTCAGATTTGGCCCCACATGATGGTTTGGCATCGTAGCCTGGCAGACTGAGGAAGGCAATTCAAATCAAAATGAACTAAACCGTACTGGGCTCAAAGGCCAGTGTGGGGCTGTGGTGGCTTTGGCAGGGGTCAGGTGCAGGGGTGGTCTCAGGGAGCTTTCAATCTGGCAGTGGAGATGGGGAGAAACAGCAACCATACCAACATCAAGGTGTCGATGTTATAATATAGGTGTACACATAAGGAGGGGCAGTCAGTGGTACTGAAAGAAGAAAGGTCACATTAGGAGAAGCCTTGCCTATAAATAGAAAAGGTTAACAGTTGAGTTGGGGCTTGAAGAATGAGTAGGCTTTTGATAGGTTGACAAGAAAGGAAGAGGGAAACAGTCACCAAAATTCTGTGATTGGCCAGGCATTGTGCTCATTCCAGACAGAGCAGGACATGAACAAAGTCATGAGGAGGTGAGAGTGAACGACTGATGCACTTGAAAACCAGGATGGAACCAGTCTGGTGGCATGTGGATGAGTGGTTTGGTGTGGCAGCAGATGGACCTACAAAGTTAAGTTAGAGCCAAATCATCTGTCACCCCGCACCACAGGCTGGAAAGTTTGGATTTTATCTTATAGTCAATGAGAAATCTCTAAAGGGTTTTAAGTCCAGAATCAACTGCCCAGATGTAATCTTTAGAAAGACAGAATTAAGAGTGAAATGGAGGGTGGGAGGGTGGGGCTGGTGGTATTGGAAATCGTGAGACAGCTACTGGAAAAAGTGGGGTGGGAGGGGTAAAATTAGCAGGGGTGGGAACAAAATGTCTATCTGTTGGAAATTGGATAAGCCCACAATTCTATGTTTAAAGGGTGGCTCACTAAGCAGCCTTTGCTGGTAATTTTGAATGACAAAGAAGTAGGTTTATGAGACTGGATACCCTTTTGAGCACCAGGACCCAGATGCGCAGGCCCTAAAACAAAGTCCAATGTCTTTTCAAAGTTGTTGGGTAGATATCAGGGCAAGATGGTAGTGTGTCAGTGGCTAGATGGCACCCTCTGTGATTCCTACTTAAATAACTACAGCATATACAAAGACCATTGTTGATAATTAAAATGAGATAAATAAGCATTTGGCTATCTTTGAAAAAATATAAGTAACCATCAGTAGAGAACAATATGCCTGTTTTCCAAATTGCTGCTGAATATAATAGCAAATAATCTCCTTACACACATTCAAAAGGATAGTGTTCGGGAAACAAAACTCATAAAGCATAAAACAAAGTAATGGGAATAAAACCAAATATAACAGCTATGAAATGAGTATAAATAGAGAGCCACTGAGCTTGGATCATATATAACCATCATTTGTTAAGTGTGTGCTCTTTGCCAGGCACTCCTCTGTGTATTTCATAAAAACAAATTTGGGCAACAGCATGATGAAATGGAACTCTTCCAGTGTTCCAGTTGAAGCCCTGAGTTAATAGATACCACATTCCAAAGTGAAGTAGGAGACACCTAGCAGGACTTGGAAAAGCCTGGGTCTGTGCCTCTCTTCAGAGAGACTAAAAAGAGGGTTGTTGGAAGTTTAGGAAGAATTTTAGGAATTGCCCTTGGGTCCAATGATCCCTAATAAATGGGAGATGCAAATGAAGCTATTGCCTGCATGTCAAATCCAGAGAGTGAGGCTTTACAGAGACCCCTAAGTGAGCTTAATTTTTGTCTATGGTGGGCATGGGCCACAGAGGATGAGCATCTGATTCACACCTGACAAATCCAAAGAGCTTACTGCCCTAATGGTAGAGAGGTACTGCTGACTCAGGATCTGAGCTCCCAGGTTGGCAGGCCAAATGATGTCAGAGTGGTTCCTGTGGCTCCCAGCATGAGAACCAGATGTAATTGGCTTAGATCCAGGCCAAGAGGATTCTCTAGAGGGAGAAGGTGACACCAGTGGAAGGGGCAAGCACAGGACCTGAGAAAGGAACCAGAAAAGCAGCTATGGAGAGAGAGCATCACCCATATCAAAGGAGATGCAGGAAGAGATCCCACAAAAGCACCCTAATGAGGCAGAAGGTCAGAGAAGGTATAGCAGCTCATAGGAAAGAGTCACGGAGGAACGTGCTTTGCCCCTCCTGGTCTCCCCCTCCTTCCTCCCTCCATTATGGGCCCTCAAAAGGGTCAGACAGTCATTTGCAAGCTGGACTCTCTCCCTACAAGCAGCTTCCCTATAGCAGACTGTGGAGTAAGAGGAGTTGGTGTGATTCTGAAGTTTCGAGAATTTTTTTAAATATTTTTTTTAGTTGTAGATGGACACAATATTTTTATTTATTTCTATGTGGTGCTGAGGATTGAACCCAGTGCCTCACGCATGCGAGGCAAGTGCTCTACCACTGAGCTACAATCTCAGCCCCAAAGAATTTTTTAAAATTAAATAGTACAGGTAAATGACTGATAGAATAAATTTTGGCTACCAAAATATGGCCAGAAAAGTTTAGGGACCTACTCTGAATTCCATCTAATTTTAGGGAGAAAAAGAGCCCCAGAAAATAAATTTAGAGAGATGGTGGGAGACAAAAATAAACTTTGCTTTATGATGACATCTCACAAGGCATGCCCATTCAGCTTAATTGCACATGGCTCCTCTTACTTAATCTCACCACTATACTTTGAGGAAAGTACTATTATTATCCCCATTTTACAGATAAACAGCCAGAAGGGTATACATAACCTGCTCAAAGTCATGCAGATAGTAAGTAATAGAGTTCAAGTTCAAACTCAGACAGTGGAGAGTTCTACCATCCTGTAGAGAAAACCAAATGGTAAGAGCCTTAGTTCTTGATACATTAATTCCTGTCCCAGAAATCTAGCCAAAGGACCACACAATGAAGTCAACACACAATGAAACACAAAGATATTCATCAAAGTTGTGTTTCTAATAGGGCAAATTAGCAGGGGTGGGGACAAACAAAATGTCTATCAATTGGAACATGGTTAAGTTCACAGAATGAATCACTAAGCATCCTTTATGGGGGATTTTGAATGACAGAAGAACAGGTTTATGAGATTAGTACTATTGTAATGTAGGGAAGTGTTATGTGCTATAAAAAAGCTCCACAAGCTGGCAATATGTGATTGGTCTCAGAAAAAGTCACTCAGTGTGAGAGACACAATCTAGTGTCATCAGCTATGCCACCCTAGGGACCACATCCTCCATTCCTTGTGGTCCCTCCTTTCAGGGGTTTGGAAGTCCTCTTAACTCTATCTTTTGGCTCCTGAGACTTCCTAGTGACCCCTGAATAGTACAGACAACATCCCTAAATGATAAACACACACTGTTGGTACACAATGAATTTGATAAATAAATAAAAATTTTAAAGCCATACGTTGAAGTATCCTTGGTCATCTAGTATAATATGACATATTACTAAGTGACATCTACATGGACATACTCTAATGCATGTGAGCATGAGAAGCATCTGCAATTTTTAGCTTGGATATTATTTTGCAGGGGAGGGAAGTTGGGAAGGGTGATGGATCTTGATACTGCTCTTCACTCACTCTACCCTGCACCATTTGGGGGCTTTTGCTGAGTGTTTCCTGCATAGGGAAGCACAGTGTCCCTGACCTGGGGCAATTTCTGTTCCTAGCCAAGTCCTTCTGCCGGCTTCTCCCCACCCACAAACAAGTACAGCTCTTCCAGGAGCAAAGGCTGGTGTTTTAAATAGCAAGAGGGCTTCAGAGGCTGAGGCCCAGGCCCCTGTGCTCAGTCTCCAGGAGGGTTTGTTTTACTGGCATTATTGGATTTGCAGATAAGCAAAAAGGAATTAAGCTGATCAGGAAGAGAGAGAGAGAGAGCTCCCATTTGTTCATAATGCAGGATTTATCTAGCAGAGCTCTCTCCTTTGTCAAACAGAGAGCCATTTCCTTTCTATCCTCCAGCAAAGGACATTTTATTTTGTAACCTTTCCGAAAAGCCTGTGAGTTTGTTTTTGACCTGTTTCCCCCCTTCATCTAAGAAAACCAAGGTTATTTAAAATGTGAAATGCATTTTAAACAATCCTCTGAATTCTCAAACTAATCTCTCTAGCTAGAGGAATCAGCTCCTGAAATGCAATTTAAATTATTCACAAAGTTTATTACCAACAATATGCCATCATTCTGTTCCATGGCTCTTCCCTGTAGCAGCTGCTAATTCATACACATCAGACTCTAAAGCCACCAGGTTACTGAAAACAAAGAGGCCTGGAAGGCAGTGCTATGGGATTGGAGTCAAGTTGTATTACCTCTCTGGCTGTTTTCCCATCTCTGAAATGGTGGTAAAAGTTCTAAGACCTTTAGAGACAGAGAGTGTAGAGGAAAGAATACCAGTCTCAGGCTGTAGTTCTGGCTCTGTCACTAATGTGCTATGTGACCTTGAGTGAGTCCCTTCTCTGTGCCTCATGAAAATCAGGATGGTTTCTAAGACTCCTTCAGCATTAGCTTTCTCAGATATTTTGACTCTACAGTGGGGCTGTTAGGAGATGAAAAATCATTGTAGTTTGGCTCGGTTCTGTAATAAGGATAAGAGTCTTTTACCTTACAGAAGAAATTACACAGTAGCGTACACAGGTAAGACCTAGGAGAGTTGGATTCTTGTCCTCTCTGGTCTGCTAATTCACTGGGGGATGAAGGACCACTCTCCTGAGCTTGCCTCAGTTTCCTCCTCTAGTAAAAGGAGACTGTGAATGCCTTAGCTATTGCACAGTGTGTGTGAGGCTGAACAGAGAGAAGGAACATGAGCCTGTGAATGCTGTCAAAAGTCCAGAGCACAACAGAACATGTGACAACATTTAGTAATTAGAGCTCCCACTCATTGAGCCCTCAGGTAGGACCAGCACTGTGCTAAGCACTTATATTACCTCACTGATTGCTCACAGCAACCCAGAGGAGCTATTATACAGAAAGAAACAGCACTGTGGGCGGTCACAGCACAAGGATTTACTCAGCTTTAACCAAAGCCTGGGCCACAGAGCCACTGATTGTGATGAGGATGAAAACAGGTGGTCCTAGTTGCTGCTGCCTTGAGTGGGCTCTTGGAGGGAGGGTGAGAGGTCACTACTCCTCTGTCTCCAGGCACTGGCACCTGGAAGAGGTGATACACAGCTGGCTTCTAGATGTCCTTAGCTAGGATCAAGCCCAGGTCTGGTGGCTGGGTGGGGCAGTAGCCACTTCAGCCTTGTCTACCTCCTTCCACTCTTTCTCTGGCTCCTGGTCCTCATCAGAGCCCACCTTCCAGGTCTTTCTGCTCTGTATTCACCATACTCCCTGCTGCCGCAGAGCTTCCCCCTTCTTTGTTCTGTGTCCCCCAATTCTGACCTGGACATCTGGAGCTAGTTGACCCTGTACAAGTCTTCACACTTGTCAGGACTTCTGGGGTCTCTGTGGAGACTGGCGAGCTTGGCCAGGTCTCAGAATGAGTTCTGTAACCCCCGTGGGCAGGGCCCTTGGAGGCACTGTGTTCCTCTAGCTCAGGCCACCCCTCCTGACCACAACTCCAGCCACTCCTCAGGTCTCTATATTGTGTCCCAGCTCCCTATACTTGCATCTCAGCCTGCCTGTTTTCCATTTTCCACTTTTCCAAACTATCCTTAACCCAAACTGTCCTTAAATGTGTCCCATCTCACTTTCTTGGTTCTAACAGACTTTGGGATACTCCCTTGGCCCTCACAGGCAACAAGACATTTGTTGATGTCATAAGCTGGTGTCCTCACATGTTCTTAAGATAACTGTTAACATCTCTATCAGGAAACTTAAGGTCTAAGTCCCTGGCCTCCTTTATGACCATAGATAAGTCCTTTCCCAATTTTCTTGGCCTTAGTGTATCAATCTATAAGTTAAGGGGATTGGATTAGATCATTTCTAAGGTCTCCAGTGTCACACAGTTCCATTATCAAGAGCCCCATGTGACGATCTACATTAAAAGGATATATACTTCTCCCCCTACCAACTACCCTGGGAGAGCAGAGAAGGGGGTGCTCAGACCCAAGAAAAGGCCAGATGGACAGAGACCTGCCCCTCACCCCACCACACACCCAGAAAACAGGTGGGAGGTGCAGGATGCAACCTGGCATGTGTCTCCCTCCCTCTGCATGGAGAAGGATAAAGGAATAAGCACTTATAATAACGCAATGGAAAAGTGAGCACACAGGTCATAGAATAACTCTGAATGGTGAATGAGTACATGGAAACGTCTTGATATCTCCTCTCCCTTCATTTCCTCCAATATATAATCCATCACCAGGTTCTGAGGTGTTAAATCTTGCTCACTATCTCCGGTGCCACATCCTTGTTTGTGATAATGTGGTGCATCAGGGTGGGCTTTGGAGCCAGAACTGCTAGTTTCAAGCCAAACTCTGCCATGAACTCCCTTGGTGTGTCCTGGAGACTTAACTAGTTAATATATGAAAACCACTTGCAACAGGCTCTGTGAGTTAGCTGTTGTTACATAATGATCCTCACCCCCTTTCCCTCTGGGCCCCCTGCAGTCTGTTCTCACATGGCAGAGTGATCTTTTCAGAATGCAAATCTGTCCTTGCACCTGCTGCTTAAAATCTTCACTGACTTCTCTTGCTCACAGACCAAAATTTTTAAAAGAGCCGACAAAGTGGATCAAGTTTCTGTTTTTCAGCCATAATGGTCAGATTGCAGATAAGCCAAGCTCTCACTCTGTCCATCTTTGCCAATGCTCTCTGCTGGGTCCGGAATCTATCTCTCATGCCCACCCTCCAGGCCCAGGTCCTACAGCTGAGCCTGAGGCTGAGGTTCAGGGAGGCAGGGGAATAGAGCAGGGGCCCAAATACCTGCATTTCCTTGAAGTTTCTGAAGGAGACATTGATGAAATCCTTAGTCTACCATATTAGAAAGGAGGACCCATGATTTATATTATAGCAAACGATATGCACACTGTACTGGGATCCCAAGAAAACTTGGACAAATCAACAAGAGAACCAATGGAATCAGAAAGTTTGGTAAGAGTGCCAGTAAAAAGAAAGTAGCCATAAATATTTCTATATAAAATAATAATGATTTACAGAACAAAATGAAAAAAGATATCTCATTTGTAATGGAAAGATTATGTATAAGGGAAAAGTTTTAAAATAATATTGAGACTAATTTGTGATCCTTATGAAGAAAATATAACTGAGATTTATAAAAAGAACTTGAATAAGTGGAGATTCCTAATATACTCCTACATGATAAGAAGGCAATCTTAAAGAGTAATTTTTCCTACAATGAGACTTTGTTTTGTTCAAAGAAAAATTCTAAGGGAATTCTGAAACTTGATAACACACAGGGATTTCTTAATCCCCTGGTGATTAAGGAGAGGAGGGTACACTCCCAGATGGTTTGTGAACATGGCTCTGTGATGAGAAAGCCAAGGTGGCCCACTGGCTTGCTGCCTAGTGTAGATCACCAGTACTAGCTGCAGGAACATGTCCACACTGTTTGGGCATCCTGCCCTATGTCCCAGAATGGCAGATTACTGAATTTGGTCTCACAAAACAGTTGGATCAGTGCTATAATTAGGTGTCTACTTGGTACCTCAAGTGAGTGTTTTTAGTAATAAATAAGCCAATAAGAAGTCAGTTGTTGCCAGGTGTGGTGGCCACGCCCATAATCCTAGCACTCTGGGAGGCTGAAACAGGAGAATCGTGAGTTCAAAGCCAGCCTCAGCAATGGCGAGGCACTAAGCAACTCAGAGAGACCCTGTATCTACATAAAACACAAAATAGGGCTGGGGATGTGGTTCAGGGGTCAAGTACCCCTGAGTTCAGTTCCCAGTACTAAAAAAAAAAAAGTTAGCTGTTGCTTTTTTTTTATAACTTTGGGAGAATGAGCCATTAGAGGTAATCCCCTCTACAAAAAGCATGGACCTCTGCCTAGAGGTGGCAATGCCACATGGCAAGGCAGTACTTGCTAATACTGAGGACACACAAGACCATCCTGCTCCCAAGATTTTATAGCCTAAGCAGAGGTCTGACTCTTAGAAAAAGTCACAGTCCCTGAGGGACCACAACATCAGCCACATCCATCCTGCTGAGCACAACTACTCTGACTGGACATCTGCCCTCTGAGCCAGGATGGCAGCGGTAAGGGAGGTGTGTGGTCAGGAAGTTGGGTTCATACTTCCAAGCCATGAGTTAAGAGTGCTGAATTTAACTGACGTATGTGGATGCCCAGGATCAGAGCACCCTGGATAAACTACTTTCCTGTCCATAATTCCTCTAGATAACCCCAGTAAAGATTATCTGGAAGGAAAAAATAAACCAAAACAAAATGAAAGGGCACAGGTAAGAAAAGCAAAGCAGCCACACATGGTGGCACATGCCTGTAATTTGAGCGGCTTAGGAGGCTAAGGCAAGAGAATTGTGAGCTCAAAGGCAGTCTCAGCAAGTTAGGTTCAAAGCCAGCCTCAGCAACTTAGTGAGGCCCTAAGCAACTCAACCAGAGCCTGTCTCTAAATAAAATACAAAAAAAAAAGGGCTGGGGATGTGGCTCAGTGGTAAAGTGCTCCTGGGTTCAAGCTCCACTACCAAAAAAAGAAAAAGAAAGAAAAGAAAAGAAAAAGAAAAGTAAATTTTGATAATGACAATTATTGAGAGGAGCACCAGTCCCACTAGATATTAAAATACAAATCAACAACTAGAACAGTTTGGTTATGGACAGGAATTTCACAAGAAATGTCAATGGCAGCAAATAAGCAATAGAGAAATATATACTCTTGCCAAGAACTTGATTTCTGTATAAGAACTTAAAAGTTAATTACAAAAAGAAATACTAAAGAAAATGAGAGAGCAAAATTTTTATGCCAAGGGTATAAAATAATTTGTTATGTGGTTATGTGGAAGAGGGACAAAGGAAAAGGTGCAAAACTATGAAGTTGGGGACTGATTTTAAGTTTAAATAATTGTTATTGTAATAGGTAGTTTATGAAGAAAGAGCAAAGAAAAGATGGAATGGTGCCACAAAGCAGAAAGAAGCCTGGGCTAGAGGCCAGGGCTCCAAGTTCCAGTTATATCCCCCTGCTGGGCCATCTTAGGCCAGGGCTTCCCCCTTTCTGGACCTGTCCCAACATTTTAAAGGTAAAAGATGAATGCAGATGACCTCTAGTGGCCCTTCTAGCTCAGCAATCACTCCTCTTTTCTGGTTTCTATAGCAGGATGAGATAGAAGGATAGAAAGAACGTGGGCCTTTACTGCCCCAAATCGCAAGGAAACCTTTTAGGCTGGCTCTGCTTACTCAGTATCAAGGTTGCTGCTGGAGAAGGGCCCCTGATACCACCAGGTATTCAGGGATAAGTGAGGCATGGCACTGGCCAGAGAAGATCAAGGTTAGAGGAGGACAACAATGGATGCAGACACAACACAGGAGAATCTCAGGTGGCATGAAGTCAGCCTAGCCAGAGGTGAAGTTACTGTGAGGATGCAGGGGAAAGAGCAAAGGAGTCTGGCTGGGGACTAGGCAGGGCTCTGCAGCAGAGATGGCAATTTGAGGCTGAGAATGGCGCATTCAGTGAAGGTAGGAGGACAAGGGAGACAAAGGAGGCTGGAAGGCAGAGGGGAGCGCATAGTACAGACCCATGTGGCTTTAGGGACTAGAAGAAAGTGAGCTCCTCTAGGCAGAGGTCTAATGTCATGTCCCCTCTGTAACCCCAGGGCTTAGGAAAGTGCTTGGAACACAGGAGAATCTCAATGAATATTTACGGAGAGAATAAATGAGGATAATTCTTCCAGTCTCACTCCAAATATTTTCTTAGGCACAAAATAACAAGAGTGGCTAACATTTATGAAATGTTTACTGTCTTGTCAGGCACCATGCTAAAAACTGCACGTGTAGGGCTCATTTGAACTTTAGGGCAGTCCTTTCAAGAAGATACTACTATTATTCCTATTTTACGTTTTGAAAAACAGGTTTCAAAAGGTAGAAAGGCTTGCTGAGTTCTCGCGGCTAGTAAGAAGGAGCCAGGCCAAACGCAGGTCGAGGCCTCCCTGCAGGTGCTCCTCTGACACCTGAAAGGGAGCTGGGCGACAGCTGGGTGAGTGGCAATTCCCTTGTCAACAAAGAGTAACTGTTATGACATCGTGTTAGGAGAAGGGAAGCCAGAGGTGTAAGCTGGAGAAGCAGGGTTTATGGGTTGAGGCAGGATGCTGGAAGAATGGGAGCAGGCGCAGGAGGAGGGGCCCAGTCAGCAGGGCTGAGAGGTACGGTACATCTCAAAAAGAAACCATCTTTCCTCAGTGACAGCTGTGTGTATAAGCACATGTGTGCATTCAGGGGAAATAGTGGGCTGCACAGGTTGCCTGAAGGATGCAGGCAGGTCCAAACAGATCCAGAGTCATCCTAAAATGACAGGACTGGAGGCCATTTGCAGAGTATAAGGGCTGCACACCTGCAGGGGCCGAGCTTGTCCAGGTGGCTTCATACCACTTCAAAGTGTTTTCATAAGCCCTGGTGAAGTCCTCAAGCACCAGCACATCTCCTAGGTGTAAATTCTGTGGCCCAGGGGCCAGGTCCTTCTGTCCCCCACTGGCCCCCAGCACCACCACAGTGCCTAACATATGAGAGCACTTTGCAGAGAACATAAAGAATCAGATAGGCTAGGCTTGCCCCAGGTTTCCAGCTTGCAGATGATACATTGGGATTCAGAGCCCTGGGGATTTAATCCCAAGCAGGAAGACTATAAGGGTGGGGTAAGGGAGCCTGAATCAGCTTCAGCCTGCCTCTCCCCAGCCTGTCTGTACCCTCTTCACAGCCCCCCTGCCTCCAGAGAAGAAAAAGTTCCATCACCTGGTCCACTGCTTAGGAACTAACAGGACATAGGCAGCTGTTTTGTCCAGGACTAAACCCAGGGCCAGCTCCCTCTGCACTGTAGAAGTTGCTTGTGTCCCATTCTCGCACACTCCCAACTCATGTTAGGCCCTGCTGGCTTTCTTTATCTCCATGCTGCCTGCCTTGGATTACCTCCTGCAGGAGAAAGGCTATCCTGCTATGTGCTGGGGAGTCCCTCATGCCTAGTGCCTGAGCAGATCTGATGGCACTTAACACTCTCAGAATATGTTTGGCTGAAGGAGAGAATGGCTGAGTGCCCATTCTGTCCCTAGAAGTATCCTCCCAGATTCCCCACAGTCCCCAAGGCCCTCAGAGCAGCCTCCTGCTGGGTCTGCTCCTTCTCAGCAAACTCTAGGTCGACATGATTAGCCACAGACTGGACCAGCCCAAGCACTGACTACCATGCACAAGGTTTATTCCATGTTTGTTGGATCTCAAGCTGGACCTTGGGGTCATGAAGAGAAACCCTTCAGTGATATGATTCTGAGGGCAATCAAGTTGTCCATAGAAACTACACTGTTATATAAGTGTGGACATCCTATAATGTGCTTGAGTGGTGCTAAGCGCTTTCCATGCATTATCACTAGACATCATGCAACTCTGGAAATAAGATGTTAATGTACCTTTTTTCAGAGAAGGAAATTGAGGCTTAGAATCTCCCCAACCCCTTTTTTCTTTCTTTCTTTTTGTACCAAGGATTGAAGCCAGGGGAGCTTAATCACTGAGCCACACCCCCAGCCCTTTTTTTATATTTTATTTTGAGACAAGGTCTCACTAAGTTGCTGAGGCTGGCTTTGAACTTGTGATCCTCCTGCCTCAGCCACTGAGATCACAAGCATGTGCCACATGGGCTCAGAATTTTGCCAGTGTTTAACTTATCTGCTTTCTGCTTCCAAAACTGTATGTACATCCACCTGGTTAAATTCACCCTCACCCCAAGTCAGATTAGCCCAGGAGCTGAGGTTCTATTCTAGCTCTGCTCCTGGGCTTACCAGAGGGCATGCTGTCTCTTCCTCCACCCTCATTCCCTCTCCTCACTTCCAGCCCAAGGCCCGCTTGGCCTAGAGTGGAATTCTACCTGGGACTATGATGTATTCAACCCTACTCTAGGTACTAGGAGAGCAAATGGAAGAAAATGAGTATTAAATGAGTGACAATTGTCCATGCTGAGAACTTTCATGCATTCTTTTCTCATTTAATCTCAACCCTATAAGTTGGGTATGAATATCCCCATTTTACAGAAGCAGCAGCTGCAGCTCAGAGATGCTAAACAGAGGTCACACAGTTAAGGTACAGTGTCAGGACTAGACCAGGTCTATCTGAATCTAAAGTCTACACTTCTGCACCAAACCACTGCTAAACTCTGTCTAGTTGCCATTTGGGGGCCTGGGACACCCACCATGACTCCACTGCCACCTACCGCACCCCAACCCAAGCCCTGGCTCCATGCACAGCAGGCCAGAATGAGAGGGAAAGGGGATTTTATTCCTGCCCCAAACCTGGAAGACATTGATGAGCCTAAGACACTTGTCACCCCAGCAACATGCATACTCTACCCTCAGCCTGGTGTCCATGATCCCAGCTTGCCCTTGACAGACAGCATCCCTACCCAAGTCCAGATATTGATCCATTGACTAGCTTCTACCAATTCTCCTCCAATACGCTGGACCTTATTGTCTGCATATACACTGACCCCCCGCCACTCCCAGTGACCTGCTTCAACATGGAAAGGCCGTTGGCGCTCAGCCTACAAGACCCCCTTGATTCCTCCATCCTACCTAGAATATCCTTGAATATCTGTATCTATGTTCTCAAGTTTGCTGAGCCCTTTGAAAACACGATTTAAGCTGCTAACCTCATGATTGGCTATTCCTCCTGCCCCACTAGCCATGTCTGCCCTGACATACCTCTCTTCTCTAGTCTGCCTGTTCTGAGATTCCAGAAGGTCCCATTGTATTGCCTGCAATAGCCATGGGACCCAGTCTCCATTCCTGGGTTTTATGCCCCTAAACCTTACTGTATCAATATTCCTTAACACCCTCCTTGTCTACAACACCCATTCTTAGACTTCAACCATGACACAAGAGTCCAGACCTCAACCAACATGATTGGCTTTACCCAGGGTAGTCTCTCTGGCCACCGTCAGAGGTCTTGTAGGTTGGTTTGACAAGCACTGGATAAACTCCCGATGACATTCCCTGATAGTCATTATTTTACACAGGTAAGTGTAGTACAAGCCCAAATCAGGTGTCTTCCCATGGTGATTGCCACAAGCACCACCTAGTAATCCATGTACCCATAGGTAACAGCTAGGTAGGTGGCTATGCAGGCCCTAGTGAAGTTCAGGCACAGTCCACCAAATTGGGGACCTGCACAGGGTCAGGGGTTTCCCCTCTTCCATCATCTCAGTCTTCTACCCTGGGACAAGTGATGCTTTTTAAAAACCACATTATTTGACCTCTTGTTAAGGAGACTGAGGACTGAGAAAGTCTAGCCCTAGTCCATCTGTTACTGTTATTGCTTTTGAGACAGGGTCCCTTCTCTGTGTTGTCCAGCTGGTCTTAAACTCATGGGACCAAGGGCTTCTCCAGCCTTAGCATCTCTAGTAGCTAGGATGACAAGAATGTTGCCACCATACCCAGCTGGCCTTGGCCCAGCTCTTTGGCTCAGGATCAATCCCACCATAATCCCTGGAGGACAAATGACACCCATAAGCCTCTCAAGGTTCTTCAGAGACTGTCCAATGTCCCCTATTAGTATAGCAATATGCATAGAAAACAACTCTACGTTGTTACTCCTAAACAATATGGCAAAATGGTAGGGCATGGGGAGGGGGATAAATAAATAAAACAGCCATCAACAAACAAAAATGATGAATATTGGAGTGCTGTGGGGGCAGGCAAACATCATCAGTGTCATAGTAAAGGGGTTCAATATTTCTGGATAACTATCTAGTAATATGAGACAAGAACCATAAAATTGTTCATGCCCTTTGACCTAGTAATTCCACTTGGGGAATGCTTCCCAGTAAAATACTAAGAAAGTAATTTGTACAGAGATATTCATAGCTGTGATATTTATAATGGCAAGAAGTTGGAAAGAGCCCAAAGGCTCAGCACTTGGGGATTGACTAAGCAAATTGGGTCAAGTGAACACCTTGGGATGCTCTCCAGCCAGGAGGAACGGACATGTGGAGTCTCAAGTGAAATGCACAAACGACCCTAGGAAATAAACAACTCAGACTGCTTCAGGCTCCAGCTTCTGTCGTGGAAATGTACAGCCAGTGACTCCATGTTGCCTTCATGCTAATTCAGTAAGTCAGTAGCCTTCATGTCAATTATGAGAGCTCTAAAGGTCTTTTTTATCTTTTACTAAAGGTCATTTGGAATTCTCTTTCTTAAAAGAAGATATTTAAAATGCTGAAAAGGAACTCTACCAAGGAGATATCCTAATGATTCACGGGCAGCCTCATCTCCTGTAGTCCTGAACACAATCTCCTTCCTTGTCTCTGCAAATGGAGCCAGGCTCACCCTTGTGGCTGCACAGGGGCAATGCAGGGATTGGTGTGGAACCCACGCCCTGGGCCCTGGGACAGCTGCAAGGGCTTCAGCCTCATTAGGTCCAGACACTATGCTTGTCATAGCTACCCTTGCCAATGCTCTGGCCTTCCTCTTCCGAGTCTCAAGGGCTCACCCTGTACTCCATTCTTTCTCTCCTGGACCTCAGGAAGAGGCTATTGAAGAGCAGATTGTGTTTTCCCCCCTACCACGAGAGTCCAGATGACCAGAGCATCTTCCAGAGCCAAAGTATGAGTGTCCAACTGTGGCACTGCAGGCAGGCACACAGCATGCCACCCACTGGATTCCTGGGCCCCAAATGAACTCTCTGGGGGCAGGGTCTGAGAATATATATTTTTAAAACACCCCTAGTGGCTATCATGATGCAAACCATACTTCTAGAGTCTTGTTGCCTAAGAAAGAAGTCATGAGCCTGTTTCCTTGGGCTGGTAAAGTCATCAGGGACAAAGCCAGCTTGCAGCCAGCAATCATGGAAAGATGTCCTCCCCCTCCCCAGTATATACACACAAACCATGCAGGAGAAGACCTCAGCTCATAGCCTAGAATATTGGGGAGGGCCCTCCACAGGCCCCAGAGAGCACCTGGGCTCCCTTGTCCCTCAGAGGCCAAGAGGTAGCCTCTGCCTCAGCCCAAGCACTGGCATCTCCCTGGGATGGTGGCCACCCACGCTCTCCGGGGTCCCCCACAGCCTGCTGCAGGGTTGCCTACTGCAAGTGCTTCTTGGTCCATGCCCACTGTCCCAGGTAGGGCAGTGGAGGCCTGTGGCCCCACCCACCCAGGCCATACTTACGGAGTCATTTTATAAAGCTGCGTCCTCCTCTCAAACAGCGACCCTCCCCAGGCCCAGGGCCACACCCCAGCCACGGGCGTGGCCTGGACAGACTCGGTTTCACT
The DNA here is from genome assembly GCA_028644305.1 of Xerus rutilus. Taxonomy (NCBI): domain Eukaryota; kingdom Metazoa; phylum Chordata; class Mammalia; order Rodentia; family Sciuridae; genus Xerus; species Xerus rutilus. The sequence continues at coordinate 48,696,859 of CM053399.1, forward strand.
GCCCCCTGTCTCCACGACTCTCTTCAGCTTCACATTGGTGCTTGAGTCCCCCGGCCTGTTGTTAGGAAACACCGAGAGTCGTCACCTTGCCCCCATCGAACCTCCCTGCCAAATGAGAACTGATGGAAGCCTCTGTGGTCCTGGGAATGGAGAGAGCAGAGGAGGAGGAACAGGGAGGGCCTGTGGGCAGTGGTCCTGGGGCAAGTTCCCAAGCCCTATCAGAGATGTCAAGGAGGTGACAGGGAGGAGGACACTTATGCTGAGACCTCCCTCCAAACTGTTCCTGAGGAAGTAAGACAGCTGGGGGATCCTAGAGCTCCCCAAAAGCACAGTCTTAGAGACTGGGATCCTGGGGTCCAGTGTAGCCTGGCTGAGGATCTGGATTTCTTAGGGAGTAGAAGCATAAGAAGGACGACCTTTCAGGAAATGGGGAGACCCAATCTATCCTGGGACATGAGCTGGGGCTGAGGGGCACAGGACAAACCAACATGATTTCTAGCCCCTCTGAGCTGACTGCCCTTAGACTACTCCCTCACCACGGGATCCTAGAATAAGGGTGGGAAACAGCTGTCTCTTCCCAACTAGAAGGCCCTATCTGAGGTGAGGTAGCCAGGCTTTGGGTTCTCTGAAAGGGCATTTCTGCTTCTGGGGCCTTGTCCATCATTTTCACTCCCCACTATGCACCTCCACACACTGGTCTAGGCACAGCCTGGCCTCAGTTCACTGATAGCACCCTCCTGTCAGGGAGCTTTGAGGGGAGCTCTGTGGGGCTTGAGGGGAGCCAGGGCATCACCCTTGGAGTCCTCCCACACACAGGTAGCATCCTTACTAATGCCAGGCCCAAGGAAAAAGTATCTGGTGTCCTGTTCAGAGAATCTTTGCCTCTGAAGAGACAAGGGACAGAAAACATCAAAGGACAGAGAGGCCAACATGCTGCTTCCCAGCCAGCCATGCACTGTAATTGCCCTGGGTGCAGTGGAGAGGGGTCAGTATAATGTGGGATTCTCCCTGGGGCACACTGATGGCTGAGGATGGTGGCCTGCCAGCCAGGGGGAAGAGGCAAAGTGAACTACATAAATTGCTGAAATCACCCATTTACAGCAGAGCTGAGTCCTACATAACTGGGGACATGACTGTGCCATGTTGGGAATGGGCCCAGAGGCCCACATGGTATCTGTAGGGAGGGTATCTGGTTTTCTCATTGTGTTTGATTACTCTTCAGTCTCTATCAGTATCTCTCTCTGCTAACAAGGATTCACAGATCCCCAGTAGTTTCAGAGATCTTTTCGCCCAGTGGTTTTTAGTTAGAGCACTCCCTTTCACAGGAGGGGGACAGACAGAAAATCCATAATCTAGTGGCTGGAATTCCATACCCATATCCTCTCTCTTTCCCCACAATGCTTCCCTAGAAGTACTTCTGGATGATTGTGGGGCTTTAAATGTCATTTGAAAATCACTGGTCTGATCCAACCTTCTCATTTTTAGATAAAGAAGCTGAGGCCCGGAGTGGGTAGTAATTGGCCAAAGGTCACACAGCAAGTTGGTAGCAGAGCCAGGACTGGCCCTGCGACTCCTAACCACTGAGGTTACTGCATACACCTCCAGTCCTAGCTGAATGTAGCCAGCAACCTTGCCCATGGCTATGAACTTCTCCAACTGTCTCCCACCCACTCTCTGGCTCTACTCTACAGAGGGCCTGGTATCTGGGCCACCCCTTCCAGAAATGATACCAAGTTGGGTACCAGAGCTCTGGTCCCTCAGGACTGGATCCAGAAGCTTGTTCAGAGATTCTTCTCATTCTGTGTTCTCCCTGGGTAACTAACCACTGTACTCCTTTTGCTCTCACATCTACTCACGAGGCATCCAAGTCTACTTCCTGATGGCCTCTCTGAGTTCCAAATGTCTCTGGGCCCCTGCAGGGCAACCCCTAACTGTCCAGGTCCAAGTCTTACCTTAGCTCACTCCAGACCTGCTCTTTTTCCTGTTTTCTCGCAACATGAACAGCCCCACCATCAACTGCCATTGCTCTAGAGACCCAGATGTCACCCTAACCCTCTTCTTTACAAGACCTATGATTTGTCCTGTAAACCCTCCCCAGCACCACTGCCTTGGTTTAGGCCTCACACATCTCCAGCCTCCTTCCAGTCTTCCTGCCTCCAGTTTCACCTGCTCCAGGAACATCTCGCTTTGACAAGTCAGTCTAAGTGTATCCTTTGTGGCCTAACAAGGCTTCCTCCACAGCCTTCATTCTACAGGATACAACCAAACAACACAAACACATACACACGGCTGGTGAGGCTATAGGGTTTGCCCTGTCTCCTGTCCTTCTCTGCCCTCTCCCCTCCAGGCTGCCCTGCCTCATCTAGTCTGTGTTCCAGTCAACCTCAAACTCCCCTTACAGATCTCCTCACACAGCTTCACCTGACTCTGCACATATTGTTTCATTTCCACAGATCACTGTTTCTCCAAGTCACCTGAGGGTCACCTGCTTTGTCATCCCCTAGCATACTGCAGACTCCCAGGCACTGCTCTGCCTGGATCTACTGAATGAGATCTCTGCATTTTTAATATAGACTCTAGGGCCTCTTCACTCTAAATGCTGAGAAGCACCACTCCATCAGGCCAATGCCTCTCATCCTGGCCTCCCTCCTACCTCAGCTGGGCCTCTTTCTGCCCTACACTCTCTAGGGTGAGGCTGACAGTGACAGTGACTGCTGTCTTCTCTGCTGGGCTGTGAGCTCCCTGTAGGCAGTGACTATGTCTTTCTTCACCTGTAACTACCCCTGCCTGGCACAGAAAAGAGGCTTAATGATGAATGAATGGGACCCTCAGGTGAGCCCTGCTGACCACAACCAGGAGGAGGTCATAGGTGATCTAGTGACAAGTCATAGTTTGTGGAAACACAGAAGCTGCTCCCAGTGCCTCTGCAGGTGGCACCTGTTCCCCTTCACCCCATCCCTCATACAATAAAGGAGGCATGTTCGGATTGTGGGTAACTTTAAAAAGTGATATTTAACAATCAGCTTTCCAAAAATTGCATGCATACAAACATGTTTATTATAAATTTACTGATATAAAGGTTATGTAGCAATTTATAAATATTAATAAAATATCCAATACTCCTTATTATGTGTTCCATATAGCAAACTGATTATCCCAGAAATCAATGCATTCTTTGATTTCTGCCTATCTGTGGCCAACATATGGTTGCAAAGACAAATGAATGTAGTTCTGGCTTAAATGCTAATTGGTATATGTGTTTAACAAATCAGAGGAAAGTGAAACAACAAAGATAGAACTTCATTCATTTAACAGTGATGAGTAACTGCTAAGTTGGCTAATAATTTTGAATACTGGAAGAATATTTCCTCAATGTCTGATGCTACTCACAGTGTAGCAGCTACAGACATGACAACATTTTAAAATTTAATCTTTATTGGTAACATTTGTTTCCATCACTTTCTTAAAGTCTAGATAATCAACAAAACAATAAATCCAGTCTTCATTTGCAGTATTCGCTGACTTCTCTGATCTAAACATTTTCTCCATGGCCAATTTTGTGACTTGACTGGGCACAGAGTGTGGAAGAGATGCACAGCAGCAGATTGTAACAGTATTTCCACTACAGATACAGTGGAGCAACCTCAAGAGCACCGATAGGGTAAAAAGTAAAATAACTTTGAAATAGTGAGGCTTGAATATGTTACCTTAATGTGATTTATAGTTATTTATGTTGAACATAATTTAAACTATTTTAATTTTATGTACTTTAAAATTCTTAGTGACAGCTCTTTAATGGTGGTTACAAACATTTTCCTTCATTGAGCAACTGAATCTCATGAGTCCACAGGAGCCAACTCCAGTACAGTAACCCTAAAGAAGGGAACATGACCTGTCATTACCCACCCAGCCACCAGAGAGGCTGATTCCCTTCCCTGCCCCTCCAAAGTATAGGCTGTGGCTACCAGAGTGGGCACACTTTATGCATGTATGATAATATTACACTGAACCTAGTTACCATGTAAATTAACATGTGTTAACAGAAAAGAGCCTAACTGACCCTGCTGTGTGACCCAGGCAGTGTGTTTCCACTATGCAAGCCTCAGGCTCCACAGCTTTGAGGGAGAATTAATATCCGCCAACTCATGAGGTGCGGGGAAGTTGACACCCACTTATTTCTCCCCCACATACACTCTGCATACTCATAGTCTAGATCTTTTCCATCATCTCCCCCACCCCTCAGCCTGTGTACACATTACTCAGATACACCACGCACAGTTTGGGCACAAGCATACACCTCACCCTCTCAAACCATGACAATATTGTTATGAGTATAACATGTCATCCCTCATATACTGCAGAGCCTAGCTGACCTGTAGATAGCTGCCTTCCACACACCACCTCAGACACTCTAACTGCCCCATACACACCCATTCTCCACATAACCAAGCCACCACACCACAAATACTCAAACAGATCCAGGCAGAGCAGTGCCTGGGAGTCTGTAGTATGCTAGGGGATGACGAAGCAGGTGACCCTCAGGTGACTTGGAGAAACAGTGATCTGGGGAAATGAAACAATGTGTGCAGAGTCAGGGAGATGGTCAGGATGAAGCTGTGAGGAGATCTGTAAAGGGAGTTTGAGGTATGTACCTGAGACTCCCTCACACAATTCATATACACATACCCAGTTATGGTTTAGATCTGGAATGTCCCCAAAGTCTCATATGTTGAAGGCTCAGTCCCCAGTACAGCATTGTTTAGAGATGGGTTGGTGAAAATATCGGATCATGAGGGTTTTGATCTAGTCAGTGGCTTACTCCATTGATTTGATGGCATAATTGGGAAGTGGTGGAAACTGTAAGAGGTGAGGCCTTAGCTGGCGGAGGTAGGTCACTGAGGGCGAGCCTTGGCAGGGTATACAGAGAGAGTGCCCCTTCCTAGCACATTCTCTCTGCTACCTGGCTGCTATTCATTGAGAAGCTTTCCTCTACCATGCCTTCTGCCATGACGTTCTGCCTCAGACCCAAAGCAATGGAGCCAGCCAACCATGGATGGAAACCTCTGAAACCACAAGCCAAAAATAAATCTCTCCTCCTGAGTTGTTTTTCTCAGGTATTTTGGTCACAGTGAGGACAAGCTAAGGGCACCCTCCCCTCACTAAATACTTCTCCCCACCCAAGAATTTCACATGTAAATGATGCCTCATCCTGACAGCCACTCCTGACAGCCACTCCTCAACACTCCAAACACTCACCACACACATCCCCACCCCTAGCATAAGCACACACACCACATGCTTCTGTCCACCATCTGCCTACATTCCTCCCCATACTCACATGTCTCAGGCACTCACGCAGGCCGCCCTAATACAGAGCTCACACACTTGTGACAACCCTACATTGCCCCCCTGTTCCAGGACAGGAGATTTCCTACTAGACCTCTGAGCCCACACCCTGGATCAAGGAGCAGTGAGGGGAATCCTGGCAACATGAGGCGAAAAGGTGGGTGCACTTTCCTGTAGTGGCATCTTGCTTCCCTGGTCAGGCCTGTGGCTTGAGGCACAGGGGGACTACAGAGGACTGCCAAGGGACGGGACAAAGAATCCTGGCTAACCAAACACCTTTACTACTTCAGATCTGGCCCCAGGCATTGCAGGTGGCTCCAGCAGCTTCATCCCCCTTCCTGCTTTCTTTCTCCAGGACCCTAGTCCCACAGGAAGATAACGATCTGCTTCCTGAAGCTCCTCCCACACCAGTGAGAGCAGAGGACAAGCTTCTGTGGAAGTAGGAGGGCCTTGCTCAGGAAGTAGTGAACGCTGAGTCAGGCAACCCTGACTCAGGGAGGCAAGGATCCTGTAGGGCAGGGACTGGTGAGAAGGTGAACAGGAAGGTCAGGGGTCCAGGTATAAACAATAGGTACTCTCAGGACTTCAGGTGGTATCCCTTTCCTATATCTAGCCAGATATCTATATCCTTTCCTATATCTATCCCTTTTCCTATATCTGCGGCATGCTATCTTTGGCTGTCCCCACCCTCAGCTCCACTTAAGGTCAGGCCCTGTCTGGTTCCTCTGACCGTCATCCTATATTCTTGCCCTAACTGTCCTCACCCACCCCCAGCCCCAGTCCATTGTCAGCAGAGAGGCATCCTGGAATGAGGGGTCTATCTCCATTCCCATTACCCCAGTATCTATATGAGTTGGGTAGAAGTCTCCCTCCTGGGTCACCTCTTCATCAGAGCAGGAAAGAACCAGTGTGCACTAGATGCTGACAGGTTCTGGGGCCTATGAGGGGCAGATGCCAGCATATCTGCTGAGATAGTCCCAGCCTACCGTAATAGCCTCAGACTGAGTCCTGCTGGACACAGAGAAGCCTTCCCAATGGCACATTACCTCTTCTACCAACAATAATCTACAATAATGGCTTCGGTCTTAAAGGGCAATGTTGAAGTGGGCACCTCCTTCTTCAAAGCTCTTCTCTCTCTTTCATTCTCTCCTCCTCTCCCAGAGACAGGTCAGACTAATGTTCTGTTCTCTTTGTATTCTACAGCCTGCTTCTCCCAAATGAAGCCGCCTTCAAATTTCCATGGCAACAGCAGTCAGCTTCCGTGACTGCTGAGTTATAATAGACCTTCTCCTCTGTCTAGCCTAGAGCTTTCTAGTGGACACAAGCTGGGTGTCCAGGCCTGGGCTCCAGACTTGGGTTAGCCATGACTCACCTTATAGGGCCCGGGGCAAGTCCCAACCCTCTTGCCACAGTGTCTCCATAAGGCTCAGAGAAGGTGAGGCTACCCTCACAGACTCTAGGTTGAGCCAGCCTGTCTTCAGAGGATTTCCAAAGGGAAGGAAGGATCTCCCTTCCCTTCCCACACTCCATCTCGCCCAAGCTGCTACTGCTTCACCTTTTGGCCCTTATTGAGCTGTCTAAATGATAGAGAACAAGCCATGTAAATACCAAAATACTGTTGAACAACTCTGATACCCTTTAGCCAGATGTGTGTAAGGCATGCTTACCAGCAACATTTTCATAGGCACACATACCCAGGCATGTGCATGAAGTAAGAAACATGTACACAGTGTACACAGCTGCTAAGACCAACATTTACACAGGCATATACTCTCAAACACACGCACACATAAACACACCCTGGCCCTGCCTCTGATCAGGCCCAAGGAGGAACATGTGGAATGTCTTAAAAGAGTCAAGCCCTTAACAGGGACTAATCACAGATACAGAAAAGGCCACATGCATCTGAATATTACTTTATTTCTAGACTAAAAATTTTAAAATTTCAACAAAATGAATTTCCTATGAAATATAAATCTCTAATCTTTAAAGAGGAAAAAAAACATTGATTAGATTAACAACCACAGGAGAAACTAAAAATGCTAAACAGCTTTAGATAATAAAGTTACCAAACCAAGATAAATTTGAGGGTAAGTTCTTCTAAACTTTCAAAAACAGATAATCACTGGGTTAGAGAAATCATTCAAAAATACACAAAAAAGATGCAACCAACTAATTTTGCAAAGTTAATCCCCTCAAAACCTACAATTTTGCTATAAAACAGCCTCACTCATTAAATTATACTTAAAATCCTAACTAAAACAGTAGCAAATCAATTTGAGAGTGAATTTAAAAATATATATAATATGTGTCAAATAGAGCTTATTCTAGAATTGAAAAGATGGTTTAGCATTAGTAATTCTATTTATATAATAACATCACATTAACAAGCCTAATAACAGATGACATGTTTTAAACAGATAACAAGAAGTTCTTGGAAACTTTTAGCACTCATTTCTAATTATAAGAAATGTCTTAGTACACTAGGAACAGAAATATATTTACTTGATAGGATGAAGATTATCTCAGATACAACTCAACATTGTTTTATAAGTTCTGGTCAATGTAATAATCTTTTTTTCATGTATTTATAGGAAACAGAAGATAAACTGGTCACAATTTGAGTATCACAACTGTCTACCTAGCAAAATCTAAGAAACTTGTAAATAGGTCAGTGAAGTTGATTAATTACAAAATAGTTACTCATAAAGTTTCCCTACACATCAGAAAATCCAGTTAAAAAGTAATGAAAAATATTCTATTCACAAAAGCACCACGTAAAAATAATATTATCTAGAAAACTTTACAAGAAGTGTCCTGGACATACATGAAAACTCTGACAAAATGAACTACAAATCTTTACTTACACAAACACCCCTGATAAAAGGAGACACATCCTCTGTTCCTATATGGTATTATAATTTTGTCAAATAAATGTATAGGTTTGATGTCATTCAAATCATAACTTCAGTAGGATTTTTTTTTTCAAGTGGACAAATTTATTCTGAAATTCATCTGGATAAATAAACCAATTTTCTGAGATAGACAAGAAAATTTTCAAAAGAAACACAAGGATGTAGTCATCCTGCCAGCTATCAAACTATATTATGAATCTACAATAATCTTATCTGTACTAGAAATATGCACTCAAAACAGTGGTAGTGACATGAGAATGACCAAAAGTACCAATATACTACAGGGATAGGTCAACATATACAGAGGAAACTGGCTCATGATGAAGGTGGCCTTTTAAAACATGAAGGAAATGTTGGATTATTTAGTAAATGGTTTAGACATCAACTTGCTGGCCATTTGGAGGAAAAAAAAGTTATGTCTATATTTCATATTATATACAAATAACAGATTGAAGATTATTTGTAAAAAATAAAATAACAAGAATAAAATGTTAGAGAATATTCTAATCATTAGCAGTAAGTGGGGGAACTTATCTAATATTGTTTCTAAATCCATAAACTATATTTTGCCAGGTAAAACACATTGATTTTGTGTGTGTGTGTGTGTATGTGTGTATGTGTGTGGTGCTGGGGACTGAACCCAGGGCCTTGTACATGCCAGCCAGGCACTCTACCAACTGAGCTATATTCCCAACCCCTGAATTGATTTTGATTAAATAAAAATCTTGTCTCTTAGGTAAAAGACAAATTACTTAGTGAATGCAAAATTGGCAAATATGCAGTGAGGGAAGCATTTCAGAAAATGTTTGGGAGCTGATTGACAGCTTTTCTGGAAAGAAATATGAAAACATATTATCAAGTAACTTTAAAGATGTTTATTCTTTGTAAGCCTTCAATTTCACTATCTAAAACAATAATCACAAGAGCATGGAGATTTATATACCAAGATGTTCATCACTGAGAATTTAGAAATTATAGAAATAACCAAGATAAGGAGATGATTAAATGTATTTCAATGTCCATAAAAGTATTAAATAGCCATTAAAAACAATATTTATCCAATAATATTACAGGGAAATATGGGAAAATACATTACATGAAAACGTTAGATTACAGTTTACACAATTCCATTAGGATGTATGCACACGAATGTATATAACTGGAAATAAATTCATACTGTATAGTTTTGTAGATAACACCCAAGACTTTTTAGCACCTAAGAAAAATTTAAACCCATTTTTCAATTAACATATTCTTTTCACTAATAAAGAACAACACAAAACAAATTTCTAAAACCCTTATTTTTAGAATCTCTTCTGCAGTGCTCTCAACTCCACTCCCTCCTGATAGTTCCCAGTGGAACCACATTGGCTCTTGTGCATTAGCTCCTAAAGGCTTCCTTCCTCACCCTGAGTTTGAGCTGTTCCTTTCTTATAATGGTCTCTCTTTGGAGAATGTCTGTGCAATGTCTTATTACACTGCATTCCAGTAAAGATTCAAATGATTTTGGTAGGACAAGTTAAAATTAACTGGTTGGGGAAAGGTAAGGACAAAGAGCTATGGAACAAAACAACTGAGGAATGTACACTTTCTTTAAGGTCTACTTGTTAGACCACAACTTATTTTCAAGCAGACAAACCTCACTGAAGGGAAAAAAATAAAACAGTTCTTTAACCAGGATAGTTTTGCTTTATGGTAACAGCTTTTTGGCCTTACTCATTTTCTTCTTGTTTTTTGTTTCGTTTTTAAATTTTTTTAGTTGTAGATGGACACAATATCTTTATTTTTTTTTTTTCATTTTTATGTGGTGCTGAAGATCAAACCCAGTGCCTCACAAGTGTGAGGCAAGCACTCTATCACTGAGCCATAACCTCAGCCCTTCTTCTTGTTTCAATGAACTACGGGTTACCAGGAGTGGACATATAAGTAAAAGATTCTAAAGAAATGCCTGAATGAAAAGATGCTGAAGTTCATTATTTGCCAGAAAAAAAAAAAAAAAAACGCAAAGTAAAACCACAATACTATGCACTACATATTCAGCAAGATAGCTAAAATAAAAAGACAAAAACGATTAAGTTTTGTTGGGGATGTTTAACAACCAAGATGTACATGCTGCTGGTGAATGTGCACTGACAGAACCATTGTGGAAAACTGGCAGCATCTACTGTTCCTGGATTCACAGGGATTCTAAAACCTATTTCACAAAATTATGAATATTAAATAAGATAAATGGAAAACACAACATAGAGCTTGGCACATAGTAATATTACAATGATATATACTATATGTATTATATTTAATTGCACACTATATTTAATGTTACATATAATTACATAACAATTTAACTCCTACCATCCATATCACAGAAATGCATGCATGTATGCGCCAAAAGACAGCCCTATGCAAGAAGCAGGAAGGTAGCACAAACCCTCACTACTCTTCAGCTCTGGGCTTGATAGTCCTGCTGACATGCAGGCCACTGAGGGCAACTGGCCTTGGGTCTCCTTGTTTCCACCTGCCATGCCTTCATATCTAGGTTCCATTCATTCAGTGCACATATACTGAGTGCCTGCTCTGTGTATGGCCCTCCACTAAGGATACAGAGCCAAGCAAGACAAGATCTTAGCCTCAGAGAGGTCACAGCCCAGTAGTAGATTCAGGTATAATCCATGATTACAGTAAATATACTAAGTAGACTTATTACAGAGTGTAGCACTGTGTGATTGAGGACATCTAAGTAGGCTTCCTGGGGGAGATGATACCAAGTCCCAAGGGATGATGAGCAGTTTACCAGGTGAAGACAGGAAAGGACACTACATATCCTATAGATGGCAGGAACCCAGAAATGGAAAGGAGCATGTGAGCTCGTGGGCCTGGTGCACATGGTAGCTGGGAGAGGCAGGACATGAGAGGATGCTGGAGAGCATGGAACCAAATAGGAAAGACCTTTCTGTCTCCATGAAAAGTGCTCAGCTCTACCCTAAGGTTTCAGAGAAGCCACTAGAAACTGATAAGTGGGGAATAATATGATCATATCTGTGCTATGGGAAAATAATTCTGACTTAAATGTGGTTAGTGGATTGTAATAAAACAGGACTGGAAACAAAGAGGCCATTTTCAGGCTGTTAAATAGTAACTTAGGCTGAAGATAGTGAGGGCCTAAAGTGATCTGTGGCCAGAGAGACAGAGAGATGCACAGAAAAGGAGGGAAGGGGGGGGGAGGAGTCAGGCATAGACTTAAGAATAACCAGAATAAGAAACTGAAAAGACTTAATTCAGATATTAGAGATAGGTGAAGAAGAGGTCATGGTAGCCTTTAAAATCTGGGGCTGGGGTGACCCCATGAGATAGAAAATGTAAGAGGAGTAATGATTTTGAAAATGGTAATGTTTTTGAGCCTTTGAGTCTGAGGGGCCTGTGCGATAGCCGAATGGGAATGCAGGCTAGGCAGTTTAATTTGGAACCCTAAAACAAAGGAAACTTCCATGTTCAGCCACAATTAAATATCAGGGACTAAATTTATTTTTCTGCCTTAAAACTTAAAAGCCAGATGAGATACATGAGACAATAGTTTCCAGACACTTGACAACAGATAATGTGGAACAATGATCGGACAGAAGAAAGCAAACAAGGTGAGCCCCACATGTGACCAAAATTGCTACCTGGAAAGTGTTTCCAGGTCTCAGCTTTTGGAGTGAAAAAAAGGAGAGCCTGGTGGTCTGAATTGAGGAGGTAGAGGTCAGAGTTCAGGGAGACCAAGACAACTAGAATTTGATAGTCAAAATATCAGAGAAGAGCTGCACAGGGAAGAGGAGGAGGAGGAGGAGGAAGAAGAGGAGGAGAAGGAAGAGGAGGAGGAGGGAGAGAGAGAGGCAGCGAGAGTGCAAGCAGGACTGAGAGGGTATGAGAAAGTGCTTTGGAGACCTGCAGAGGGCTGCCCCCCAGGGTTTGGCTGAGTACTAATCTGCACAAGCACTTGAGAAAATTACCCAAGATTGGAGAACAAATTGCCAGAGAGGAGTAGGTAGAAGAATCCTAGATACTCAGAAGGAAGGGAATAGTTTACGTTCCCTGCAGGCACCTTCTAATACTCATGGCATGAATAGAGTTCTCAGACCAGCACTGCCTTGGTAGAGGGGGCCAAGTTAATCCTGGGCTAAAGGCTGCTCTGGGCCTGCCCTACAAAGCCCTACAAAGGAAACCTGAGGAGGATTCAACTAATTCTAAGAGACTTAACTGTGTGTCAGAACATAGCCTAACACTATTTTTTAAAGGAATAGAACAAAATCCAATACCCACAGATAAAAAAATCACCACATTCATCATTAATAAAAAATTACTAGGCATGAAAAAAAATAAAGAAAATAGGAACTACAACCAGAAGAAAAATCAATCCCTAAAGTGATACAATCATAAATATACAGCCAAGTATGGTAAGTGCCTATAATTCCAGTTCTGGTGGGCTAAGGTGAGAGGATCACTTGAGTCCAGCAGTTTAAGACCAGCCTGGGCAACACAGTGAGACTCAGTCTCAAAAATAAATTAACAGGGGCTGAGATTGTAGCTCAGCAGTAGAACGCTTGCCTCGCATGTGTGAGGCCCTGGGTTCGATCCTCAGCACCACATACAAAGCAATAAAATAAAGACATTGTGTCCATCTACAACTAAAAAAAATTTAATAAATAAATTAACAAACAAATTTTAAATTAAATTAGGTTGAGTAATAAAATTAAATAAAAATTTAAATTTAAAATATTTTATTTAAAAAGTGAAGAGAAATTAAATAAAATGAAAAGAAAAACATAGCTGATCTTTGTCCCCAGTTCTTGGCATAAAGCTTCTAAAACCCTTGAAATTTTCTAAATAACAGGAGTGTATTTTTTTTTTTTTTTTTTGGTACTGGGGATTGAACTCAGGAGCACAGGACTACTGAGCCACATTCACAATCCTTTTTTATTTTATTCTGAGACAGGGTCTCACTAAGTTACTGAGGCTGGCCTTGAACTTATGATCTTCCTGCCTCAGCCTTCCAGGTAACTTGGATTACAGCCGTACAAGCACACCCAGCTAGGAATGTATTTTTAAATTCATAGAAGCTCCTTCCAACCATACCTGGGTTTATACTAATGCAGTGATTCTTAGTGGGCCCCTAGATGGCTTCAGGATGGGGTCTGGTTGCTAAAGGTACCAACCAGTGATAAGAAGTTTGGAACTTTCAATCTCACCCCAAGACCACTGAGGACAGGAAAGAGACTAGAGATTGAGTTCAGTCACCAATGGCCAGTGATTCAATCAATAATGCCTATGTAAGACAGCCTCCATAAACCCCTAAACAATAGGGGTTGGAGAGCTTCTGGGTTGGTGAACACATCTGGGAGGGTGGCAGATGGAAAAGGTATACCTATGCATCTCTTCAATTTGACAGTTCCTAAATTGTATCCTTGATAATCACAGGTAATAGCAAGTAAATGGCTTTCCTAGCTCTATGATCCATTCTAGCTTATTTTCATATTTGGGGAGGGGATCCATGGAAATGTCTAATTTAGGGCCACTTGGATAAAAGTACAGGAGGCAACTTGAGACTTGTTACTAGTACTTGAAATGGGGGTAGTTTTGTGTGACTGGGACCTTTCTTAACATATGAGATCTGTACTAACTCCAAGCAGTTAGTGTTAGTATTGAATTGAACTGTAGGACACTCTGTTGGCATCAAGGAGGTTGTCAAATTCATTGCTGGTATAGAAAAAACCCACACATTTGGTATTAGAAGAGTCATAGGTAAAAACAGTACAAGTAGGAACATACCTAAAAATGACACATATGATAGAATGAGCAGACAAAAATGTGAAAAGAGCTTTTATAAATTTGCTCCATGTAAAGAATGTAGAGGAAAACACACATATGCTGAGAGAGAAATGGCAGACACAATTAAGACCCAAATCTAATTAAATAATACATGGAAATATTCCAAAATAAAACACAGAGAAAATTTTGACAAAAGTAAACCAAATTATCAGTGAAATGTGGAACAGTATCAAGCAATCTAGATATGTGTAATAAAAGATTGATTGGGGGAATGCAAGGAAGAGAAGAGGAAGAAAAAATATTTGAAGAATTAATATCCAAAATCATTTCAAATTTCTTGACAATTACAAACTCACAAATCCAAGAAACTCAAAAGATCTCAAGCAAAGAAATGTGAAGCTACCTCATAATCAAATTCTTGAAAACCAGTAATAAAAATAAAATCTTAAAAGCATCCAGAAAAGCATAGACAGAGCATTGCAATCAGAAGAACAAAGAAAAGAATGGCAAGACACTTCTCATCAGAAACACAGCAAATCAGAAGAAAGTATTGAATGAAAAAACATCCTGTCAATTTAAATTCCATTTATGATCATAAAATGAAGACAAAATAAAGATTACTTCATACAAACAGACTTAATCAGCACTGTAAGAAGTATTAAAGTCAGTCCTTCAGAGAAAAGGAAAATAATACTTGATAATAATTTGTATAACTTGAATATACATATGAAGAACACTGGAAATGGTAAAAATGTAGGAGCACATAAAGTATTTTTTCTCACACACACAAAAAACCCAAGCAAACTAAATCTAGTAACATCAAGATTATATATCTTGACCCACTGGAATCTATCCCAGGAATATAAAATTGATTTATCCTCCAAAAATCAATCAATAGAAATACAATATATAGAGAATAAAGGACAAAAATCACATCATCATCTCAATAGATGTGAAAAAAGTGTTTGACAAAATTCAACATCTTTTTAATGATTAAAAAAACACTTGGGGGGCTGGGATTGTAGCTCAGTGGTAGAGCGCTTGCCTCACATGCGTGAGGCCCTGGGTTCAATCCTTAGCACCACATATAAAGCAATAAAATAAAGACATTGTGTTCATCAACAACTAAAAAAATTTTTAAAAAAAACCACTTTGGGGTTGGGGTTATGGCGCAGTGGTAGCGTGCTCGCCTGGCATGTGTGAGGCACTGGGTTCAATCCTCAGCACCACATAAAAATAAAATAAAGATATTCTGTCCACCTACAACTAAAAAATAAATATTTTTTAAAAAACACTTAACAAACTAGTAATAAGAAGAGGATTTCCTCAACCTGATAAGGAGAATCTATGAAAAACCTGTGACTAGCATCATATTAAAGGTGAAAGACTGAATTTCCACCTCAGATCAAGACAAATCTATTTACCATTTTAGTGAAGGTTCTGTATAAGATAATTAGGCAAGAAAATTAAGTAAAAGGTATCAAGTGTAGAAAAGAAAAAGTAAAAACTTTCTGTTCGTAGATGGTGTGGTATTGCTTTATGAAAATCTAAAGTATCTAGCAAAAAACTATCAGAACTAATGAAAAAATTCAACAAGTTTGCAGGATCCAAGATCAACATACAAAATAAGTTATATGTCTATACTCTTTCAATGAACAAGCCAAAACTGAAATTAAGAAAATAATTCAATTTACAAGAGTATCCAAAAGAATGAAATATTAAGGAATAATTTTGTAAAAAGTAGCACAAGGTTGGACGCTGGAAACTACAAATACTTCTAAAGAAATTTAAGAAGTCCTTAATAAATAAACACATCCTGTATTCATGAATCAGATGAGTAAATATTGTTAGAATGGCAATACTCCCTGAGTTTATCTGGAGCCAATGCAATACCCATCAGAAAACCAGCTGGATTCTTCACAGAATTTAACAAGCTGACCTTAAAATTCATTGGGAAAAATCAAGAGACCCAGGATAACCAAAACAATCTTGAAAAGGAACAAAGTTGGGGAACTAACACTTCCTGATTTCAAAATTTACTACAAAGCTATAGTAATCAAGACAGTATGGTATTGGTTTAAAGATGGACATACTGACTGACAAATAGTTTTGAGAGCCCAAGATGTGGAGGGGAACCTCATTTATAGTCAATTAATTTTCAATAAGATGCCAAGACCTTTCAATGGGGGAAAGAATAGTCTTTTCAACAAATGGTGCTGAGACAACAGAATATCCACATGCAAAGAATGAGTTTGGACCCAGGAATAGATTGGTTATTGAATGTGAGGTGTGGTAGACGTACAGAAGGAGGAGCGTTTGGGAGGTCCTTCTATCATAGTGGGTATACCCTTAAAGAGGATTGTGAGGTCCTGGTCTCTTCTTTCTCACTTTTGCTTCTTAGCTCATGAGGTGAGCAGTTTGGTCCACCATATGCTAAACACCATTGCCTTCTGGTACACCCACCAGAGGCCCAAACCAATGGGTCCACCTAATCTTGTACTGGAAACTCCAAAACTGTGAGACAAAATAAACATTTTTCTCTTTATGAGTTAAGTATCTCAGGTATTTCATTGTAACAATAGAAAGCTGACTAACAGGCTCCTACCTTACATCAACACAAAAAATTAACTCAAAATGAATCAAAGACCTAAACTAAATATAGGCGTTAAAACTATGAAAGTCTTTGAAGATAATATAGGCAAAAATCTGTGAACTTGTAATAGGCAATGGTTTTTTCAAAAGGTTTCTTGGAAAGGACTCTGTCAAGAGAGTAAAGACAACCTTCAGAATGGGATAAATATTTGCAAATTATATATCTGATAATGGTCTTGTATCTAGAATATATAAAGAATGCTTACAACTCAATAATAAAAAAGACAATCCAATTAAAAAGCAAAGTATTTGAACAGACATTATTCTAAAGAAGATGAAAAAATGAGCCGGGCGCGGTGGCTCACGCTTGTAATCCCAGCACTTAGGGAGGCTGAGACAGGAGAATCGCGAGTTCAAAGCCAGCCTCAGCAATGGCGAGGCACTAAGCAACTCAGTGAGACCCTATCTCTACATAAAACACAAAATAGGGCTGGGGATGTGGCTCAGTGGCCGAGTGCCCCTGAGTTCAATCCCCAGTACCAAAAAAAAAAAAAAAAAAAAGAAGATGAAGAAATGGATTATAAGCACATTATTAGTTGCTATTATTCATTAGGGAAATACAACTCAAAACCAAAATTAATGCCACGTCACACTCACTAGGATGCTTATAAATAAAACTACAAATAACAACTTGCATTGGCAAGGACGTAGAAAAAATCAGAATGTAAAATGGTATAGCCATTTTGCACAAGAGTCTGGCAATTCCTCAGAAGACTGAGCATAGATCCTAGGCATATACCCAAGAGAAATGAAAACATATATCCATACAAAAATGTGAACACAAATATTCATAGCAGCATTACTTATAACAGTAAAACGTAGAAATACCCAAATGTTCAACAACTAATGTATGGATAATCAAATGTGGTATATACACAGAATGGAATGTTACTCAGCAATTATAATGAAATTAAGTACTAATGCATGGTACAATATGGGTGAACCTTGAAAACACTACACTAAGGAAAGAAGATAATTACAAAACGCCATATATTTTATTATAACCTTTATATGAAAGGTCCAGACTAGGCAAATCTCTAAAGACAGAAAGTAGATGAGCAGTTCCCTAGGGTTGGAGGTTGGTAGGAAAAATGAAAAATTACTAATGTGCATGGGTTTTTTACAGGGAAGGAAGGTAATAAAGGTGTTCAAAAATTGATTGTAGTACAAATACTGATGTCTACACTGAGTATAATACTTGAAATGTAAAATATTTCAAACCTAAAAAAAATTGTACTGATGGCTGCACAACTTGAAATCATGGCACTGTGCACCATAAATAGGTGAGTTATATCCCAATAAAAGTGTTAGTTTTTAAAAGGTAATTGGCTGTTTAAAGCAAAAACAATAACATTGTATTATTGGGTTTTGGACATAGAAGCAAAATGCATGATGATAACAGCTCAAGGGAAATGGAATTATACAGTTGCAAGTTTCTTATGCTATTCATGATATTATCATTTGAAAACAGACTGTGTAAATTGAAGATATATAAACTTTACAGCAACCATAAAAACAAATAGAAACATTAAAAAGTTATAGCTACTAAGATAAAAGTGAAAGATAAAATAGAATCATAAAAAACATCTAATCCCAAAGAAAGCAAGAAAAGGGGCGGGGAGGGGAGCAACAAGTGGAACAAATAGAATACTGATAGCAAGATGGTGGATTTAAACTCAACTCTGTTCATAATAATAGTAAGTTTACCAAATTTATCAGATTGGGTAAAAATGACACAATTAAATTGCAGTCTAAACTAAAACCACTTCCAATATAAAGTCAAGGAGGCTCAAAGTAAAAGGGTAGGAAAAGATATGCCACACAAACAGTAATCAACAGAAATTCAGAGTGATTATATTAATATCAGACCAGTAGACCTCAGAGCAAATGTTACCAGGGATAAAGATATTTCATATTAATGAACAGGTGAACTCCTCGAAAGCATAGAATAATCCTAAATGTTTGGACACCTAAGAAGGAACTTCAGTACATGAGCTACAAAAACTGAAAATAAAAACCAAGGAAAAGGTCTAGAGAGCAGTTCTAGTCTTTAGCTTAGAGAAGGAAGTGGAAGCCATAGTCATTGATAGGATCACCAGAAATCCAGGTAAGGAAGAAAATGGATGAGGATAGAAAAAGAAATTCTCACAAAGACTGAGAAATAATAGGAGAGAGCAAACAAGGAATGGGGTCATGGAAGGCAAGGGGAGAGTGTTCCCGAAGACAGGGTGTGCTTCTTATGTCAAGTGTGGCTGGGAGGTAGAGCAGGAACTAAGGGGCTTCAGCTGGATTTACAGTGAGTCACTGGCATGAGTGGCGTGGGTGGTGAAGTGGAGGCAGAAGCCAGGCTGCAGTGGATTGAGGACTCAGCAGGAGCTGAGGAAGTGGAGATGATAGACGTAAGTGGAAAAGGACAGGAGAGAGGAGAGGTTGTAAAGTCAAAGAATTTGGGTTTGTTTTTTTAAAATTAGGTTACAGTGGAAGATGCCAAGAGAGAAGGAGGGAGGGATAAGCAACAGAGCAAGGTACTTGGAGGGCAGGACATAGGAAGGATTATTAGATCCCTGGTGGAGAGACTAACTGGACACCTATTTCTCAATATGATGGGGGCCAGAGGCACAGATGGACACAGATGGGTAAATCTGGAGCCCAGGTAGAGGTTAGAGAAGTTTCCTTTTCATGAGTTTTCTTTTCTCTGTAAAATTGGAGTCTATGTTGACTGCCGAGAACGAGTCGGGGGAGCTGTGGTGTGAAAAAGTCGAGGTTATGTGAGAGCTCTGAAGTAGCTGTGGGGCTGGAGTAAGCCTGAGCAGTGGGTCTGCTGGCAGCTCCACTGAGGCTGTAGACCATGAATTTGAACAAGTGTAGTACACAGAGGGGTCCCCTCACCCCTCTACACTAGTACCAGAGAAGGCAGGCCATTCCCATGCTCTAAGGTTGGGGTGGATGCCTAAGGGGACAGATGGCAAGTGGTGAGCAGCTGCAGTGACAAGCTGTAGGGTCCAGATAGGATCGAAACAAGAGTTGATTCAGGGCGAGGAGAAAAACTGGGAGTGATGGTCTCTCTGAGCTGACACAGTAACAATGAGGGGGACAGACTGCATAGGAGCACAAAAAGATGAAGATTTAGAGTTTCAAATGACAACAAGATGCCAGTAATGGGTCAATGGAATGAGGTGGCATTCAACAAGTTGAAGAAAAGAGACTCAGAGGTTGGGATATGGAGGCACTATCCTCATGGTCATAGAAGCACCTACTACGGTGGTAGAACCTAGATGAAATACCATGAGCAAAGAGCCAAGGTTTTCTTGCTTCACCATATCCCTAAGGACCGTGAAACTTTGCCATCAATTGTAACTATTCCCAAACTGTAGCAAAGTGCCCCTATATTCAGCCCTCAAATCTGAGGCTGCTTGAGTCCTCCTCAATGCATTTGTCCATCTATTTACAGCCCTGTATGCTCATACAGAATTAGGTCACCAAAGTAAAATGTCACACTTGTTGGTACCATCTTGAATTCTGCAGTTTTTGCCTGACATTAAGGGATACTTGAAGAACCTTTCAATATGGAAGACCCAGAGTGGTGCTGGAAGGTTCTGGGTAAAGCAGGGAAGTAGCAACTTTTAGAAATACACTGGCCCAGAAATCCAGTATGGCCAGGAATCCCTGTCACCCAGTCATCAGCTTTAGATATACAGTCCACATTATGCACTGGCCCTCCGTTTACATAAGTCAAGGCCATGGCCAAAGGGCCACTTGCTCCTAGTAAACCTCTTGATTCCCAAGTGAGGAAGGCTCCTTCATCTTTACCACATAAAACAAACAAACAAACAAACAAACCCTGAGCAGGTGGCCTGAGTTCTAGTTCTGACTCTACCATGAACCTGCAGTGTGACTTTGCCCTGAAGCCTCAGTTTTCTCTATTAAACAAAGGGTTGGATGTAGGATCTCAAAGACTCTTGAAGCCTTGACAGAGCCTATGGGTTAGTGGATGCAGGAAAAAGACTCATCAGCTCACATCACTCAAACTGCACCTGCTGCAAAAGACAAATGAGCAGAAATCTTCAAGTCTCATTAGGGTCATCACAACAGAGTCCTTCCTCTGAGGTACACTACTTGTACCCCTCTCCCTCCTCCCAAGAGCCTCTGCAACAAGTGATACACTCCACTACCCAACCTTTCTCTTCATGAGATTTTCTTTAGGCTTAAAAAATTAACCTGGTCTGAGGCTGTGTGTAGAAAAGGAGAGACACAGGAGGCCTCTGCCATAGGGTCACACCTGAGACCCATAGTTCTCCACAGAGCTTCCCTTTTAGGCTGCCATCATCACAAATCCCATCAGTGTCCCAGGACTGACATCCTTGAGGAGGGGGAAGTACAAACCAAAGCCCCAGGTGTCCCCTATTTCTCTGGCGGGACCTTGGAAGAGCAGGCAGATTCTCCAGGTGCTGAGTACCCTCAGTGGCCACTCCATAGAGGGAGGGAATTCCATTACCTTGCCTCATCTGTCCATAGGGATGAGCCCCCTCCTTCCCAGGACAGCTATTTCTAACCATTCTATTGGGCCAAGAAATATATCCTAGGGACCCCAACATCAATAAATCACAAATAGAGTCCTGTTCAGGAGCCCTGGGCAAGACCCAGCTTCTGTCCTCAGAAGACAGGCCTGGGGATACCACCCTGAGGCAAGGCGTACCCAGACCTGGGTACCTGGATAATGAGGCTGGATGCTCTAGCACCATAATCCCCTCAGTGATTTTGGGCCATAGCTTGACCACATGTGAAAGAAACCTCCTCCTTGGGTGGACCTGGCTGAGAGTCCCAGGACAGACTGGTGAAGAAAGCCCACACCTCTGGGCCTCTGGTCAGCACCACCTGTCTGGAGTTGGGGCAAAGGAGCACAGGAGGATCTGAGAGGAACTAACCAAGCCCACAACAGCCATGGTAAGTGCAGACTGCCTAGTGCTTGCACCCTTCCCTGACCTCATGTCACACACACACCCCGGCTCATATGGGGATCCATGGCCACCAAGGCACCCACTCCCTCCCCACACCTCCCTTCACAGTCCCCTGAAGATGATCCCCCCTTCCCTCCTCCCCTTACAGCTCACCCAGCGATCTCCCTTCCTTCCTTCCAGTACTTCCTCCTGGTTGTTCTCCTGAGGAGGAAAAGAAGGGGTGATTCTCCACACCTTTGCAGCCTCACCTCATCATCCCCACCTGTTGTCTGGGCAGACTGTGATCAGTTAAGGCCTCCTTCAGTGCCCTGGTCTCAGCTGCCACCGAGGTGAGTTAAGTGATGGAGGGACTTCCACAGGGTGCTCACTCTGAGGGCCCAGCACAGCAGGCAGGCGGGCCAGAATGAGGGCACCAATGGCCGGAGCCGAGTGTGGAAATGAAGCATGGGGTGGAGGTGGGGGCAGGCAGAGGCTGGAAGGAGGAGCCCGCCAGAAGAGGCACAGAGGCAGGAGTGTGGAGCAGTCAGATGACTTGAAACAAGGGGAAAAGGCCTTTACTCCAATGGTAGAGGATCCCCCTGAGATCCTGGGCAGACTCTGGAGTAAGGAGGCCGTCCTGATCACCAGTCTAGAGCCTGAGGGGCTTGGGGATAAGGGTAGGGAGCCCCATATAATGAGCAGGGAGAAGCACCAGGGGCCACGGGAGGCTTTGGAATTGCAAAGGGATGAGGACAGGGAGGGTGGGTGGCTGGAGTTGATGCAAGGGTGGGGTTCATGGGATAAAGGTAGGAGGGTGTTGAGTGCTTACCGATCTCTTCGGTGGCCCCGTTTCAGGGGCCCAGGTTTCCTGTGCTGCTTTGAATGCTGAGATCCCATGGGCTGGGGAATGCCTCCTGGGGACAAAATCCCTGTCTCGGCAAAAGAGTGCAAACCCAGAAAGGAGATAAAGTTGTCCTAGCCCCCATGGTGGCCAGAGGATGAAGTGCTTGGGGGATGGTCCTGCTTCAGGCTGCACTTGAAGACCTGGTGCCTGTTGAAATGCCTTGTATTCAGCTCAAGACTGAAGCCAGCACAAGCCCACTCAGGTGTCTCCCTTCATCACCATGACAACAGCCAGACTAACAACCACCATCACTGATTAATTAGGACATGGAAACCTGTGTGCTGTTCTTGTCCCCCCTCCCAATCCCTTCAGGACTAGACTGAATCCTCAAGGTCTCAGCAGCCATGCCACACAGGGACAGCCAAATGCTAGTTTCCATGGCAACACAGAGACCGTGTATCCTTGCTTCTGCAGGTTACTATAGCAACCCATGCAGAGCTAAGTGCACTGAGGACAAATGCCTCATTTGGAGGAACCACAACCCCAGGACACATTCTCTGTTGCTCGCTCTGTAGGGAGCTCTGTGCCAGGGGCCAGGCTCTGTGCTGGAGGTACACACACTGTGCCTTTTAGAAGCTGATGGGGGATCTAGAATTTGCTGCCTGCATGATCAGACACTTGTCTGCTCTCCACCCAAAGGTGCGCCTGAGTGATCTCATCCCCTCTCACAGGGCTTCACCTCCCCCAACCCTTACACTGAGAATATCCAAGACAAGGCATGGCGGGCCCAGCACTCTCCTAAACTCTAATTCTTCTCTCTGGTTGTTCTCTGGACACAGTGCCCTGGATGTCCCATGGCACCTCACACTGAAGAATGAAGTTTTGGTCTTCCTGTGAGTCTGACCATTAATTCTGTATCTTCTGTTTCTGTGAATGACAGCACTCTCGTTGTCTCCAGAACACAGAAGAATCAGTCTGTAAGCTGAGATATTACAGATGGCAAAATCAGGTTCAATGGGAGGAAGGGTCAGAGCCAAAACAGAACCAGATTTCCCAATACTGCACAGAATTGCTGCCCATGGGCAGCTTCCAGGTGGGGCAGAGGATGTGTGCTTGCACCTGGAATTGAAGATCCCATCCCTCTGTCTCTCCAACTCTCTCTCTCAAGTGTCTTCCGTCCTGCTGCAGCCATAATGGATCCTTCCAGTAAATGGGCCTCTCAATGTTGATGCGCAGGCCAGCACTTTCTCAAGTCCTCCTTGGTCCCTTCCTGCTCAAGCTCTCAGGTTTATACATTGGTCCATAGGGTTAGACCAGGAGAAGTGGACCAGAAACAGAAGGCAAACTCATCAACTTAAGTGAAACCATCTTTTTCTAGGGAGTTCCATCCTCATCCTGAGTCTGGTCCTTGGATTCCCTTGCTACTGAGGTTTCTGCCCATGACATCCTGGGGAGGACTGGGGAGGTACAGTCAAAAAGAATCAGACCCAGCCAAGGTCACCCCTCCAGGGTCACACCTCCCTGGGGCAGGGAACTCTCTTGAAGCCAAGTTGATGGACAGGTGGTTCTGAAACCTCATCCAACACACTTCTAGCATCGGGGTACTTGCTCTTCCCAGAGTGGTCCCTTCCATTTCCACAGTTGGCAAATTCTTCACCTTAAGCCCTCAAATACCTCGCTTTGGTCTGTCCTCCAGGATGCTACAGAGTATGGCTATTACAGCGCTTTACATTCACTCATTTTAATGAGGAGCACAACCTTCTAAGCAATGTCCTATTCCTATCTGTGACAGGATAGAATGACCTACTATTGCCAGGTTGGGTGGCCATCTGGAAGCTCAAAAGGGAGATCACAGAGTAAAACAGGTAGGACAAGCCGGGCGTGGTGGCTCAAGCCTGTAATCCCAGCACTTAGGGAGGCTGAGACAGGAGAATCGCGAGTTCAAAGCCAGCCTCAGCAATGGCGAGGCGCTAAGCAACTCAGTGAGACCCTGTCTTTACATAAAAAACACAAAATAGGGCTGGGGATGTGGCTCAGTGGTTGAGTGCCCCTGAGTTCAATCCCCAGTACCAAAAAAAAAAAAAAAAAAACAGGTAGGACAGAGTGCTTCTGATGCATGTCACCTGAGACCCTCAGCACCCCGCTGGCAGGCATCTTGATAATGAGTGGCTGAGTGACCTAGGCCCTGACCTCCACATGACAATGCCTCAGTTCTAGAAATAAGCTGGTATGTTGTCACCCCTTGGACATTGATCTTAACTCTTAGACAAGTTGAGTGCAGCCTGGGGGAGGGCAGGGATAGGGTATTCTTTGAGGCCTGGCATGTCGGTGCTAACAGACCCTGTACAGTACAACAGGAGCCCTTCAGTGAATAAGGCCTACCCTCTGCAGGAGGCTGGTTAGGCATCCATGCCTACTTCAGCGACTCACTCCCTGTCACAGACAGACCATCACATTTCTTCCTTCAGCCACATGCTGTCCTCTCCCTGGGAGGAATTCAGGCAGATGTAATTTTCTCCACCTCCATACACATACAGTGATGCTTCAGTATTTTAGATTTGCATGTCAGGGGCACTGTGGGATGTGTCTGCACTGCCTTGGCTGGATGTGATTATAAGAGTGGAGCAAGGCCAGCACGTTCTGTCCCCCACAGCGGTTACCATGGCAACCTCAGGCCTTCTTTGAGGTGTTTGAGGCTGAAGCGAGGTCCAGAGGGATGGAGTGGGGGATGGGCAGTCAGGGAAAGCCCTGGAGGGGGTCCTTTTGGTCCTTTGTTACCCTGGACCACTCTGCCCAAGGCAGTGGGCAGGACAGGAAGCTAGGTGAGGACAGCAGGGCCAGGGCCAGGTAGTCTGAAGGAAACACCTGATGTAGAATTAAGAACATGTCCAAAACTTCAGTGGGAGAGATACAGTATTTAAACTGAATTTAAATATGTCCATGATAAACAAAAGATTAATATTCTAAACAAAGACAGAATCTGACAGGGTTGAAATTAGGGAGAGTCAAGTGAGGTCAAGGCCTGCAAGTCCAGGGCTGTGTCCTGCCTATGTTAAAATTTTGATATTATTATGAATGCTTTTGCATTATATTTTTGATTTTTTAAAAAGATTGCATTGAAATATTATTTACCTTGATTACTAAGCTTTTTGGAGGCCCCTTAACTTTTGCACTGGAAGTAAATGCTTCCCTTGCCTCACCTACTCTGGACCCTGGAGGGGAGGGACAATCTTAGTCAGGGGCAGGGAGGAACTGATACAGTTGAAGACGTATTGTATGTCAAGGAGCCAGGAGTGGGTTCATGTCTGTCAAATGCAGGGATTCCTCTCAGTTATGAGACAATCAGATTCAGATTTCACATGACTCTGCAACTGAAAACTGGTAGGCACAGGTGCCTAGCAAGCACAAGGGCCCCCTACACCCTTGATGACAGTGACTCATAAGGTGGCTCCCATCTCCTGCCCTCCCTCAGGCTGTGAAAGAGAGGGAGAGAAAAAGAAGAGGGAGGAGAGTGGGGGGGTGGGCAGGGAAGAAGCTGGCAGTCTCTCACAACTGGGATCAGGAATGGCAGATTAGCTGTAATTGCCTGAAGCTGAGATGCTGTTGATAAATGTTACTAATAATCAACCTTCAGATTTGACACCCAGCTCAGGCTGGGATTACTGTTTTGAATGGAAATCGAACTCAAACCAGTAATTACCCTGGTGAGTGATGCCATTCTTACTCTAGAGCCTGTTCTAGGCAGGAAAATGGCACCCGCATGTCAGTGGAAGACTCTTTTCTGAGTCTACACTCAAGAGCACAAACTGGCCTAGGCTCTTCCAACTGAAGGGGACACAGTCAACAGGAATACCCACCCTTTTTCCTAGGACCTGTTGTGCACGAGGGAACCTACCCACCATCTACAGTCTCCAAGCAGAGTCCAACCTCAGGCCTCACTCACTCTTACTGTCATCTCCCCCTTGGGCTGGGTGCAGATCCCTGTTGACATTGTCCCCAGTTGTCAGAGCAGTTGCTTTGATGGAGGAGTGGCTGCTCCTCAACACAAGAGCAACCCTCCAAGCCTATGTCTGGGAAGCTTGGACAGCAGCATACCCTGTTAGACTGGCAAGGACAAAGCCCTAGAGCCCACATCAGCTCTTATCTCAGCTCCCTGTTTGCTCCTGACTTCAAACAAGAGCCAAGTAAGCCTAAAAACTATACCTGGAAACAAGCAGCATTCTTTGGCCCTCCCTGGGTCTCCTTGGGGCCTCTCATTTTGTCTACGGAATCCCTAAAATGCTAGCACCACCAGGACCAGGCCAGAGGGGGAAAAGCTTCTCTTGTCTCTGAACTGATCCCTCTCCAGGGTATACTCATGCTTGGGCTCTTCTCCCCAGCTTCCCACAGGGTGGCTGGATACTAAAAGAGCATGTACTAGACAAACTAAGGTAGTATGGCCAGGGATGCCAACACTCTCCTGCTCACACATAATTCACCACCACACACTTTCTACCCTCTTTGCTGCACCAGGCCCATACTGGGCAAGGGGTCCAGAGTAGAACAGAAGTCCCTGCTCTCAGGAGCATAGTGTGGGAGTACCAGTAAGAAAACTGCAACTGAAGGTAGGCCTCAGTGGCCCCTTCCAAACAGGTAAAAATGCCCTGAACAATAGTCTGCAGGTGATGGTATGGCGCCTTAGGGGTCAGACAGAGCTAGTCAGGCTGGTGGGATTCAGAGTGTCTAACCACAGCCTTTCAAGGCTACAATTGGACCTGTGAATGTGGCAAGTGTCAGAACACCCAGCACAAGGAGTAGACACCTCAAGCCTGCCACCTAGTGGCAGCATAGCAGGAATGCGGAACAACATCTTCAGGCCCAGTAGTTTCCCTCTGCTCCTGCTCTGCCCCTGAAATGGACCCCCGAACTCAGATGGGCAAAGGGGAACCAAGAAAAAGAGTTTGATTTTGTTTGAAAGGCATGGGGCCTGGAGGAAAAGAGCACAATGGGCCCCAGAGTCTGGAACTGCAGGGCAGTGGGCATGGGAGGAACTAGCACACACTGGCACCCTCTAATTATCTGCTCACTCTGCAGTTGTCATCAGCCCCAGGCCCGACCCACAGGGGAAGTAAAAAGAGAACTGTGCCCAGAACCGGCCTGTTTAGCCTCACAGGTGCCATGAGAGATTTGGAGGTCCTAGAGAACCTGTGCTCACCATCAACAAACTCACCTGGCTCCTGCGGCCTAGGAAGGAGTTCCCTTACAACTTGGAGTCAGGCAAGGGTCCTGCTCCAGCCCTCAACTGAGGTTCTGGAATTGGGTTCTAGAATGTTTGCTGCCCCATTCATTTCCTCCTCTTGCCAGAGAGGAGTCTCCAAATGTGAGGTAAGCAGTCCCTTAAGTAATGTTCCCAGGCATGGAGAGTACTCAGCATGGGGTGTGCCAGATGTGTGGAGGATGCACAGGGAGAAGGAAGGAAATGTACCCAGGTGTGGGGGTGGGAGAAGAGAATGGAGACTGTAGCAAGACTGCATTCAGGAATATCTCACAGAGTCCACAAACTTTATCTTAAAAGCCAGACACTACATATTTCAGGCTTTTGAGCCATACTCAACTCCAAGGTTATAGAGAGAAAGCAGCCATAGGCAATATTTAAACAAATAGGTATAAAAAATATGTACAAGTAATCTATTTACAAAACAGGCTGCCAGTTCACTGATCTAGCACAAATACAAGATCTCTGTCCACACTGGACCAAGGAGACCACAGACCAGTAATAGACTCACGCCAAGCACTGCCAACAACGACCAGGTGCTGCCTCTTACCAAGGCTTGGGGTGAGATGGGGTGGGGCCTGGGGTATGTCAGGCATAAGGGTCAGGGTCTGGATCAGGAACGTAAGAGTGACCAGAAGCTTGGCCAGTCCTGCCCTCCTCATCCTTGCCCTCAAGCACTCAGGTCAGGTACACTCACCTGCAGCAGGAGGCTCTGTGCTGTTGCTGCTACTCCCCCTGCTTCCCTTGGGGGGTCTGTCTTCGTCTAGCTGCTGTCCCTCCAGCCCCTTCCCGATCAGGAAACCCCCAGAGCCAGGCAGGGGGATGGTACTGAACTGCCCCAAGGACAAACTACCAGATAGATGACACCCCAAAGGCAAGGTAGCCTGAGGGGGGAGGAGGTGTAACAAGGCACCCTGAGCCAGGGGCCGAGGAGAGGCCAGGCTGGAACTGACCCCTGCCCCAAGAGGCTGGGCCTCATGAGGCTGGGCCCCTCTGGTCGTCACCCTGACCCCAGAACAGAGGCAGGGCCAGAACCAGCCTCCCGCCACAGCCCCTGTCCCCCACAGGTGGCGCCGCAGCAAGAAGATAGCCAGTCTCCTTGGGCTCTCCAGTTACATTAAAAGTGAGACTGAGGAAGATGGTATCCAGGCCACACGGTGGCAGCGTGGGCTCATACAACATTGATGCGGCCTGGATTGCCCCAGAGCCCCTCATAGCAGCCGCTATGCTCCAGAGCCCTTCAGAGCAGCACTGCCAGCTCCTCTGGGATGGGCCTGGTGGGCAGGGCAGGGTCCTCCACCCTGCAGTTTACTGCCTATGGTCACATAGGCACTATTTAGCTCAGCAATCTAAGCGGTTCCTTCTGGTGCTTTGGGACCTTGCTTAGCAGGCCAGCACTTTTGGAGACCACCAGCAGTAGCAAAAAAAGTGACTGTCCAAGCAGGCTTCTGGCCCTCATCATATCTAGCTTTGAGCAGGGAAGGGCAGTGTACCCATCCCCCACTTTCCACCCTCTCCTCCACTCAGTGCAGGGACAAAAGAGGAAGGAAGCTGGCCAGTCTCTCCCTACATACACATGCAATTCTCCCCACACACCTGCTTCCACTTAGATACACACCAGTAGCACACATTCACATGGCCAACCTGGGTGGCACACACACCCTCTCCTCAAAGGTCCCAAACTCACCAACATGCACGCAGTGTGCACACACCTCAGATGTAGCCTTCCTGGTACACACACTCAGATGCACACACTCACAAAATCTTTCCCAGAGGAGCCCAACCTCTAACTGTGACTGCTTTCTGACAACTGGGGATGGAGGGGAGAATACCACCCAGAATGTCAGACAGTGTAGGGAGGGGCAGGTGCCCCCTTGGTAAATTTTGACATTCCTGACATGGTGTTCAGTTGATCTACAGTGCCAGAGGGGGCATGGAGAAAGAGCCAGGTTGGGATTCAGTCTGCTGAATGCAACCTTGTAAAGAGATAATCCTGGGTCACCATTACCCTGGTGCCAATCCTCCCTGACTGCAAAGACTCCCCCAGAAACTGGGGCCTCATTCCCCTGACCTGAGCTTTGTACTTCTCATTCTGACATTTAAGTCCCCGTTTTCTTGCATTATTTACCTGCAGAAATCTGCCTGTTGGGGCAATAGCATGAACAGGCTGATCCTAAAGCCTGCTGACTTTCACGCAAGACCCAACATACTACCCTTAGAGTTTTCTTTGTTCATCTCCAATCAGAAGACCAGCATACCTGCCCAAAGGTGCAGAGGGAGGCTGATTGGGAACACACT
The DNA here is from genome assembly GCA_028644305.1 of Xerus rutilus. Taxonomy (NCBI): domain Eukaryota; kingdom Metazoa; phylum Chordata; class Mammalia; order Rodentia; family Sciuridae; genus Xerus; species Xerus rutilus. Next base: position 48,726,910 of record CM053399.1, read on the forward strand.
CCTAAACCCCAAAATTGAACTGTTATACCTTCAAGAGAGTCCAAACTGCTAAGGATAAAGAGAAAATGAGACAGATCCCTACCTCCTGCCCACCGCTCTTTAAAATCAATCTTCATTTAACCAATGTACCACCACTCCCATTTGCTCACCTAGTCCTGTGGTCTTGGTCCTAACCTGCTAAAAATCCACCAGAAGAGAAGCCCTGTACTCCAAAAGCTCTGGAACACCACAGGGCCTCCAGCCACCTCTGGGGGCCTCCCCTGCCCAGCAACTTCTGAACTGGCACTGTTGATGGTCAGGATCTCCAATCCCAGCCTGTCCTATCCTCATGCTCCCTCCTTGACTTTTCTAATCACAGAACATACAAGGAAGCCACAGGTCAGGTACCCACAGAACATTAGAACATAAAATGTACTTAGTCAATTTGTCTAGCTTATTCAACTTCAGAGGAAAGAGGCCCCCCAAAAACCAAAGACTTGCTTAGAGCCAGACTGAGGAATTAGTGGGAGAGCCAGAATCAAATCCTGGACTCCTGACTCCTTTCCCAGTTCTCTTTGCAAGACATCTTCCTGTTTCATAAAACCAAGTGCATGTAGCCGGGCGCGGTGGCGCAAGCCTGTAATCCCAGCACTTAGGGAGGCTGAGACAGGAGAATCGCGAGTTCAAAGCCAGCCTCAGCAATGGCGAGGCGCTAAGCAACTCAGTGAGACCCTGCCTCTACATAAAACACAAAATAGGAAGCTGGGCGCGGTGGCTCAAGCCTATAATCCCAGCACTTAGGGAGGCTGAGACAGGAGAATCGCGAGTTCAAAAACCCAGCCTCAGCAATGGCGAGGCACTAAGCAACTCAGTGAGACCCTGTCTCTACATAAAAAACACAAAATAGGGCTGGGGATGTGGCTCAGTGGTCGAGTACCCCTGAGTTCAATCCCCAGTACCACAAAAAACACACACACACACACACAAAATAGGGCTGGGGATGTGGCTCATTGGTTGAGTGCCCGAGTTCAATCTCCAGTACCAAAAAAAAAAACCCCAAAAAACAAAAAACCAAGTGCATGTAAAAGCCTCATCACCTCATCTCCAAATAAGCTGCTTGTGGGCCTAAGTGCCAAAGTGCTCAGCCTGGCTGCTCCCAGGCCTGTTTTGCTGCTTTATGGTCCTCTCCAGCTCCTCTGCTGATTCTGACTCTCCAGCAGGGAGAGGGAGTTGGGCTCATCCTTGTGTCCTTATATGGTGGTCTCCCAACAGCTATGTATGGGTCCATGTCTTATGAACACAGGGTCCATTTCAGTGTCCTGATCTACTTGAGTTCTCCCTGTCCCTCACAAAGGAGCTGAGCCTTGTCATGCATGCCTCAGGCACTGGCAAGGTCCCCAATTGCTGGGTATTCATCTAACCCTGCTTCTGTCCCTGGCCTGGGGGCCCTATCACTGGGCTCCTCTCATCCAGCTCATCTCAACTGGTGACCACCTGTTTCATGCATCTTCAAACCCAGCACCACTTTCCGAAATAGTCCCCATCCTTCTCAGCCTTCTCCCCTTCCTGCCCACTCTCCACACAGAGACCCTGTGTATCTTGGACAGAGGCCTGACTGGGCCACCACTTCTCTCTCTGTATCTAGAAACAGCCTAACTTTCAGATTTAACTGGAAACAAAAGTCCTGGTATTAGGGGATGTACCCCATCACGTGCTATGTAATAATGACAATAGCTGATAATCAAATAGTACTGGTTATGCGCCAGACACTATCTTAAGTCCTCTGCATTTATTAAGCCTTGCACCTGGTCACTCATCTAATCCTTAAAACCACGCTGTGAGACACATCATCTCCATTTTTAAGATGAGGAAATGGAGGCTTATAGCAGTTAAGCAGCTTTTCCAAGGTCACACATGCTCTGTGCAAATGACCTGAATACTGTGAAGGAACAACTTTCTGGAACACTACAAAGCAAAAGTAGAACCACTGTTGCAACATCTCTGAACTCCAGCATCTCCTCCTATCCCAGCCCTACCCCTGACCAAGAGTATGTGGCTTTGCTGGTGCCCAGTCAGGTTCAAGAACCTGGTGAACCCAATTTTTGAAAATAGGAGCACAAATTTTGTTAGTGCTCATTTCTCCCAAGATAGTAAACTCAGCCTTACAAAAGGGAAATTTTTACTATCAGAATTTGGCTACTTCCTCAACTTGACAGAAACTGGCCTGCACAGGCAGTAATGCCATCAACTATACACCCTCTTTGAAAACCAAGGGGCCAAGGAAAGCTATACCAACGTATGTTATAGAGATCAGTGTGATTTCCTTGTCACCAATAAGCTCCAGGCTAATTAAATCTCAAGCTTTACTTCATCTAATCCTGTAGTGGATGTGTGTGGTCACTTTTTGCTAATTCACGGCCCACCTGAAAAGGTGCACAAGCAGTATCTCATTGAATTCTCACAGAGGCCTTTTACTGAAAGCAAAATCATCACCCTCGTTTTATAGGTGGGGAAACAAACTGGAGGAGATTAACTATTTGATACACTTATAAATTGTTTGACTTTTCTTTTCTTTTCACAAGTGAAAGGTAAGATTTGTAAAATCAAAAAAGTCATAAGGCTTTCTCTTACTGTCCCATATTTACTCAGTAAGAGGTGGTGTTGAGGTGTATACCCAGATCTAATACCTAGATTCAGGTTCTAGTGTCCCTTTGTGCCATCTTGGTATCTACTCTCTTGTGAGTCTCAGCCTTCCCTAGACATGTGCCATGTTATGCACCTCTAAATTGCTTTCTTTTTAAAAAATATTTTCAGTCAAAAATAGATTTATTTATTTGTTTATTTATTTATATGCAGTGCTGAGGATAAAACCCAGGGTCTCACAAATGCCAGGCAAGCGCTGTACCACTCAACCACAACCCCAGCCTCCTAAATTGCTTTCTTATTCAAAACTTAACTACGAAACTACAGTAATCAAAACAGTGAGGCAGGGGCTGGGACTGTGGCTCAGCGGTAAAGCGCTTGCCTCGCATGCGTGAGGCCCTGGGTTCGATCCTCAGCACCACATACAAAGCAATAAAATAAAGACATTGTGTCCATCTACAACTAAAAAAATATTAAAAAAAAAAAAAACAGTGAGGCATAAGGATAAGTATAAAGACCAATGAAACAGAACTAAGATTCCAGAAATAAGCCTACACATCAATGGCCAACTGATCTTTGACAAGGGTGCCAAGTTCACTCAGTGGGAGAAAGAATAGTTTATTTAACAAATGGTGCTGGGATGACTGGATCTCCACATAGAAAAGAATGAAGTTGGATCCCCATCTAATGCCACACCCAAAAATTAACTAAAAATGGATCAGTGACCTAAAGACAGCTCTTAAATCACAAAATAGATGAAAGGAAAATCTTCATGACCTTGGATTTGGCAATGGATTCTTAAACATAACACCAAATAGCATAAGCAACAAAAGAAGAAAATAGATACACTGGATGTCATCAAAATTAAAAACTGTTGTGTTTCAAATGACTTTATCAAGGAATTAAGAACACAATCTACAGAATGGGAGAAAATGTTTACAAATCATACATCTTATGAATTTAATATCCAGAATATATAAATTATCCTGCAACTCAACAACCAAGAAACAAACAGCCTGATTTAAAAATAGGTAAAGGAGCCAGGCATGGTGGCACATGCCTATGATCCCAGCCAATATGGAGGCTGAGGCAGAAGGATCACAAGTTTGAGGCCAGCCTTAGCAACTTAACAAGGTCCTAAGCCACTTAGCAAGACCCTGTCTCAAAATAAAACATAAAAAGGGCTGGGAAGGTGGCTCAGTGGTTAAGTGCCCTTGGGTTCAATCTCTAGTACCAAAACAAAACAACACAATGGATAAAGGACTTGAACAGACACTTCACAAAGATATACAAATGGCCAATAAGTACATGAAAAAATGTTCAATGTTATTTTCCATTAGGGAAATACAAATCAAAACCACAATGGGAGCCAGGCGCAGTGGTGCAAGCCTGTAATCCCAGCACTTACGGAGGCTGAGACAGGAGAATGGTGAGTTCAAAGCTACCTCAGCAACAGCGAGGCGCTAAGCAACTCAGTGAGACCCTGTCTCTACATAAAACACAAAATAGGGCTGGGGATGTGGCTCAGTGGTCGTGTGCCCCTGAGTTCAATCTCCAGTACCCCCCCCAAAAAAAAGACCACAATAGGATACCACTTCACACATACTAAGATGGTTTTAACAGTAACAACAAATAAATTAACAGGTATTTGTGAGGATGTACAGAAATTGAAACCCCTGTACATTGCTGTGGGTATATAAGATAGTAGAACTTCAGTAGAAAAGAGTTTTTTGGTTCCTCCAAAAAGCTAAACACAGCATTTCCATAAGATCCAGCAACTGCATTCCTAGATATATACCCCAAAGAACTGAAAACACAGACATAAATACTTGTACAACAAGATTAATTACAGCATTTTCACAATAGCCAAAAGGTGGAAACTACTCAAGCGTTCATCCACAGATGAATGGATAAATAAAATGTGGTGTATATGTATGTACAATGGAATAGTATTTAGTCCCAAAAGAAATGAAATTCTCATACTTTTTACAACATGGATGAACCTTGAAAACATGCTAAGTGAAAGAAACCAGAAACAAGAGGGAAAATATTGTATTTTTCCATTTATGTGAAATATCTAGACTAGGACAATTCATAGAAACAGAAAGAAGATTAGAGGTCACTGGGGAGAGGGAGAAGGATGAATGAGGACGTATTCCTTAATGGGTAGAGAGTTTCTGTTCAGGATGAAAAGGTTTTGAAAATAGGTAGAGATAATGATTTATATAACATCATGAATGTAACTGATGTCACTAATTATACACTTAGGAAGCACTGAAATTGTTCATTTTATGTTATACTTTACCACCATTAAAACACCCTAGATGTATTGCTATATACTATCAATAAACAACTGGAATATTAGAATATTAAAATATCATTTATAATATCAAGAAATAGGGACTGCAGTTGTAGCTCGGTGGTAGAGAGCTTGCCTGGCATGTGTGAGGCACTGGGTTTGATTTTCAGCATCACAATAAAATAAATAAATAAAATGAAGGTATTGTGTCCATCTACAACTAAAATCTGTTTAAAAATAATAATATTATCAAGAAATATGCAATGTTTGTGGATAAATCTTTAAAGAGGTAAGACTTATACACTGAAAATTATAAAATATGCTGAGAAATTAATATCTAAATAAATAGAGTTATACCATGTTCATGGGTTATAAGGCCTAATATTATTAAGATGTCATCTCTTCCTAAAGTGATCTATAGATTCAACAAAATCTCCATCAAAATCCAAGCAGGCTTTTCTGGGTGCAACTCAAAAAACTTACTGTTAAGTTAATGTGGAACTGAAAAAACTTAAAACAGTCAAAACAACTTTGAAAAAGAACAAAGTTGAAGGTTCTAAAACTACCTGATTTCAAGATGTATTAAAAGTTAGAGTAATTAAGGCAGTGTGTTATTAGCATTTTAAAGACAAATAGAATAATGGAACATACTAGAGAGTATAGACATAAATTTAAAAATAATAACAACCAATTTCTTCTTTCCCTTCCTCCTCCTTCTCCTCCTCCTCTTCTTTCTCTTTCTCTTCTTCCTGGTTTTAACTCCTGGGCTCAAGTTATCCTCCTGCCTCAGCCTCCCAAGTAGCTGAAACTACTGGCTTGTAGCAACATGCCTAGTCTTGAATTTCAATAAACGTTCAAAGTAGAAAAAGTAGTCTTTTCAATAAATGGTGCTGGAAAGATTGGATATTATTTTTAAATGAAAGTACCATATGGGCTGGGATTGTAGCTCAGCGGTAGAGAGCTTGCCTCACATGCTTGAGGCCCTGGGTTCGATCCTCAGCACCACATACAAAGCAATAAAATAAAGACATTGTGTCCATCTACAACTAAAAAAAAAAAAAAAAATCTTTAAAAAAAGAAAGTACCATATACAAAAAGTTACTCTGAAATGTAGTACAGACCTGAATTTAAAACATAAATTTAGAAAATTCCTAGGAGAAAACTTTTGTCACTTTGAATTGGGCAGTGATTTGTTAGACATGAAACCAAAAGGACAATCCATAAAAGAACAAATTGATAAACTGGATTTCATGAAAAGTAAAACCTTCTACACTTGAGAACACCTAAGAGAAAAAAAAGAAAGCAACAAATTGGGAGAAAATACTACATGTTATATATCTGATACATAGAGGACATATTTCCAGAATATACAAAGAAGTCTCAAAACTCAATTTGAAAAAAGGGAAAATATTTTAACAGACATCTTTCCCCAAATAAAAAGACAAATAGATGGAAAATAAGCACACAGAAAGACACTCAACATCATTAGTCATTAGGGAAATAAAAATCACAATGATGTTCCATTATATACATGTTAGAATGGATAAAGTTAAAAGGATTGACTGCAATAATAGCTCGTCCAAGGATGTGGAAACTGGAACTCTCATAGACTGCTCATGAGAATGTACAATGGTTCCTATACCCACTGTGGAAAAGCTGTTCCGTTTCTCAAAAAGTTAAATGTATACTTATATTATCCAGTCATTTCTCTGCTAAGTATTTGCCCAAGAGAAATAAAAACATATATTCACACATAGATTTGTACTTAAATATTCACAAAAGCTCTATCTGTAGCAGCCCCAAACTGGAAACAACACAAACGTCTACCAATAGGTGGATGAATAAACAAACTGTGGTATTACCCAATAATAAAATAGTACTCAGCAATAAAAAGAAATGAACAACTGATTCATGCAACAAGTATCAAAAGAAGGATATATACTGCATGATTCCATTTATGTAAAATTCTAGGAAATGCAAACAAATCAGATCAGGCCAGGGATGTGGGAGTTGGGAGCGGAGCAGGAAGGATACATTGGCCTGCTTGGTGTTCTCAAAATTTTAGGCACACTCCTACCTTAGACCTTTTTACTTGCAGCTCCCCCTCCATGAAACATTCTTCTCCATTAGCCACCTGATGCATACATTCTTCTCTATTAGCTACCTGATTCATTCTCTCACTTTTTTCACATCTCTGCTGAAATACTACCTTATGAGAAAGTTTTCCTGACCACACTGTATTACAGAGCAATTTGCCACTACTACTATGCCCCATTGCAAGTTGACTCTTACTCTGCTTTGTTCTTCTCTGCATTTATTATATAAGTCACTTAGCACTGATATATCATATATATATTGATATAGATATATATTTGTCTATATCTATCTGTCATCACCGAACAGTAGTAAAAACTATGAGGCCAGAGACTGTCTAGTTCGCTGCTTTGTCTCCAGTATTTAAAATATTGTCTGGCATTTAGCAATGGCTCAAAAATTATATACTGACTGAACAGATTGCCTTAAGAGGCAGATAACTATTATTATCTTTTTATAGATGGGAGTTGTCACTTGTGTAAAGTCACATAACCAATAATTGGTGGAGTCTGATCACTTTGCCTATAAAATCAAAGTTCTGAGCAGTTATTCTGGTTCACCTCTGAGTCTGAGAGGCCAAACTGGTGAACAGATTATTATAAAATGAGGCAGTTAAGTGACTGCCTACGGGAACAGAAATCAAATTCGTTCCTCTAGAAGACAATCAGATAATAGCCAACATTTGAAACTAACAACCTCCTTTTGAGGAGTTTGTTCTAATTAAATAATCAGAGGGGAAATATTACATATACAAGCCTGTTCATTGTAGAATTATTGATAATAGCAAAGAATTGGAAATGACAAAAGTCCCCACAATAGAGTGACTGAATTGGAGGGGAAGTGATGTTAAGTCAGGAAATGACGGAAGGAAGATCAAGCCCAATGGTTCAGTCTTTCTAAAGAGCAGAAGGGCATGGCTATTTGCTTAGAGTCTGAGGGTGTGGCAAGGGTCACACAGAGAGGGGTCTTGAGAATGATGAAGGTTTGGAAAGCTTTGTGGGCAATGGGAGTGAAGCTTACCAGGGAAAAGTAGAAAAGATTGAGAGATGGTACAGGTAACCTACTAAAGATGAAGACTATGGAAGTGGTGACAACCTGCACAGGTGTGTCATTTTTATGGTAGCATTGTGGTGCCAGGATAAGAACAGTGATCTATGTGGGGCTGGAGTTGTACTGAGCATATGCAAGGGAACATAAACAGCTAGATGAGTGATTCAAATCGTCTATTGTGTGGTCCAAGCCAGGAGCAGAAGAGAGGCCAGGAATAGGCCAGCAGACCAGGAGCAAATACAGAGACAAGCCTCTAGACAGTCCTATGCTGGGGCAAGAGCAATGCCACAGGGCAGTGCCTGAGGCCAGAGAGTGGGATATCACAGTGTATGAGATCAGAAGTGGAGCAATTCCAGATGTCAACATCTAGGAATTTATCATGTGAATAACTGGAGCAAATAACTCTAGAATGGGATGGTTCAGAAATTGTGAGTGAAGAGGTTTGGTCATTGACATGGGCACTGAAGAAACATGCCTGGAGTTGAGTGGAGACAAAATGATTCACTAAGTGCCAAGCTGCTGAAAACCAAAGGAGCTTTTAATACCTACTTAATGTCAGTCATTTTATATACATTGCTTCATTTTATCTTCATAATAATCAATGGTATAGATAAGAATAGACAGACAAAATGACTAGACTTGGAGAGCTCACTACCCATGTCAAAGTGTTGAAGAGTTCTTGGGCTAAGAGGATATTAAAGAGAGAATAGCAAGTGATCTGCAAACGGTCTGATTCTGAACATGCTGAGTTGGGGTGGTGGTAGAAAATCTAGATGGAGAGGTACACAGGTGCTTAGAGATCTAGAGCTAAGGCTCAGCACAAAGATTGGGGTTGAAGATATGGATTTCTTTGTTAAAAGCATGCAGGTGGTAACAGAGACAAGACTGAGAATAGAATGCAACAGAATAGGATGGAAGAGAAGAGAACTTTGGCATGTTTTCTCATCTGGACAATGGGAACCAAAAGGAGTCAGCTATTTAAAAATGCAGGAAGCATATTGCAGTGGACTGTAAAATGGTCCTATATTATTTGCAGCCCTCCAAGAGGTGAGGCTTATTTTCCCAACTCTTAAATATGGGTTGGCCTTGTAACTTATTTTGACCAATAGAAGATGATACCGTGTGAGTTCCAAACCTACGGCTTTTACCAGGGCTGGGGTTGTAGCTCAGTTGTAAAGTGCTTGCCTAGCATGTGTGAGGCACTGAGTTCAATTCTCAGCACTGCATATAAATAAATAAAAAGTAAAGGTGCATCAGCAAATTAAAAAAAAAATAAAGAGGCCTTTTACCTTCTGCTCTGTCGCCGGGAACCCTTCCACCACCACAGAAACAGAGAAAGCCACTGGAAGATGAGAGCATGTGGAGAGAGGCCCTGGCTATTCTGACCTTCCCACCTGAGGCACCAGATACGTAAGCAAGCCTAGCCTAGCAAAGCTGAGCCTGAACCAGACCACAAAAACTGGCACTGAGCTCAGCCCAAACTGCAGATCGACAGAATCTTGAGCTAACTAAAACAGTTGTTAGTTGCAGCCACTAAATTTAGGAGTGTTTTGTTACAGAGCAATAGATAACCCATATACATTTGGCTCTAGAAGCAAGAAGAAAGCAGCTTAAAAAAACACACTGAAGGGAAGTCAACTTGGACAGGGACTTGAAGAGTGGTTTTCAGGTTCAAAGATAGAAGGTAGAAGCCAGAGAACAGAGTTGGAAAATATGTCTTAACTACAGTGGTTATTTGTAGGGTTGGTGGTTGGGAAAGAGGCAACAGAATCATAAAGTTTTAGTTTTAATACATCTGTATCTTATACTTGTGTTGTTTGTATAATATTTTTAACAACTTTATTAAGGACTGTGTAATTTTTTGAATAAGTCAATATTCATGTTTTAAAAACCAAGTACTAATTAGAAAATGGAAATGAGCAGTATATACCAGTGTTTCCAGAGAACAGTCTAACCAGCTGTATCACAGTCACCTGGGAAGTTACACAGTTATACACAAATACTGAGTCCAGGGTCCTAGGCTTAAAAATTTTGTGAAGCTGTTTTCTTCACATAGTTTACCAGGTGTTGAAGTTGTCAAGGTGAGAAGAAAAGAGTTCTGAAGACAGGAAATGTCCTTATTATGGGGTCTAAAAAAGTGAACAAAGATTTTTAAACTAAGCTTCTGAAGACTAGAGTTCTCAGAGACATTTATAATATGTATTAAGAAAAGAGCAATAGCTACCACTTATTGCATGGTTCCTATGTCCCAGGAGTATGCTAAGCCCTTTATGACCTCACTTAATATACACAATACTTTCCCATTATATAGATGAAGAAACTGGCACCCAGAGAGGGGTTGTCTAAGGTTAGCAAGGTGGAGTTAGGATTTGAATCCAGATTGTCTAATCCCAGAGTCTTTCTGCTTTTGTTTGCTTTTGCAGAGGGAGAGAGAAAAAATCTAGTAACTGTTTAGAATTAGCTACATTTTAAGTTTTTCTCTCATATGTGTATTAAGCCTTTGGCATGCCCTACCACATATTTCTAGCAGACACTAGATCCTGACCTCATCACAGGGAAGGAATTATGTCTTTTTATCTCCTTATCTCCAAGGCCCAGCACATGGTTTACACTCAATAGGTTTGTTGACTAAGTACATGAAGGTGTGATTTGTGATCTGAACACAAGCTAGTAGGTTAAGTTTAATCTTCCAATAATTGTAGAGTTCTCTATTGAGAATACTGCTTTTCAAATGAGCAAATTCACTGGAATTGTGAATAGCAGATTGCTAGGGTTGTGCATTGATTAAGGGCTGATGAGGAAAGAAAATCAGCCAATTCCGAAAAAATTTTTCCCCAAAGGAGGTAATAAATGAAAAGAAAGAGGTGGCCCAGGTGCACCTATTTTGAGGAAGGAGACAGGATAAACTCGGACTGGACTGCTTTACAGGCTGAGAGATCATCACTAAGAAGGGGAAGGTGAAGATGAAGGAGGCTGATGGGATCAATGAGAGGCAGCCCTAGGGAAGGTGAAAAGGAGCCCCAGAGGAATTAGCCTTGGGAAGAAGGGAAACTGTTCCTCTGATTCCAGGGAAACAAAGGCTGTCAAAGATTCAGCGGGTTATTTCTCAGAGTGAAGGGAAGGATAGCAGCAAGAAGCCACACTTTAAGCAAGAGAAAGTGGTCCAGTTAATGAAGTTTCTCTTCTGGCCTTCACCAGTTAGGGCCATGGATCAGAAATTTTTTTTTTTTTTTTTGGTACTAGGGATTGAACTCAGGGGCACTCGACCACTGAGGCACATCCCCAGCCCTATTTTGTGTTTTATGTAGAGACAGGGTCTCACTTGAGTTGCTTAGTGCCTCGCCATTGCTGAGGCTGGCTTTGAACTCGCGATTCTCCTGTCTCAGCCTCCCTAAGTGCTGGGATTACAAGCGTGAGCCACCGCGCCCGGCTCATGGATCAGAAAATTTAGCTCCAGAATTCTGGAGATAGTCAAGTGGTTGTGAACTTTTTTTTTTTTTTTTAATAACTACCATCTACTATCGGCATGGTTTTAGTTTAAATAAAGAAACAGCATTTAACACACCAAAAAATAACGCATGTAATCTCAGAATAAATCTCCGTTTATCACCAACTCATTCAGTTGTCCTTATTTTCTCATGTCGCCAGGGAAGATGATTCCATCCGCCAGGACAAGTGCGTGGGGAGCGCCGCTCCCAACCGCCCACGCCCGCAGTAGCTTTCCCTCGCCGCGGGGCGGGCGGGAGCCCGGCAATGCTGCGGCTCCTGGCGCCACTGCTGCGCCCAACCAGCCGCTCTCGGGCTGCCGTCGCAGCCCTCGGAAGAGACCAGGACTCGCATGTCCCGGGTGGCGAGCTCGGCACTTGGCAGGGACCAGCCTGTTCCCTCGAGGGCCGGAGGAGTGCAGAGCCCGGCGGGGAGCGGCCTGGATGTAGGGGCGTCCCACCCCACGCGCCCCGCAGCCCCACCTTGTCCCGCAGCCCCACCACGCCTATCTGCGCGGTTCAAGCGCCCGCGGAGCAGTCGGAGGGGGGGGCGGGGGCGACGGCTCGCAGGTCGCGGTCCCGGCTTGCGCTCCTCGGTCGGGTAGCCTGGTAGATGGGAGGACACCCTCTCCCGAGCTCCCGCTCCGGATAACCGAGGCCCTGGGGACCCGGCGTCCTAGAAGCCAGCCTGGAAGCGCCCGAGCCTACCCTAGCGGGTCTGGGAGTTCAAGCCTGCTCTCACCCCCCGGATGTCGGCTGCTCCCGCGGGAATGCGAGCGTCAGCAGCGCCCACGCGGCGCCACCTGAGGGGCCCCGCGGAACCCATCCTCCGGCGCGCGTCCTACCTGTCGTAGCTCCAGCGGCTGTAGGAAAGGGTCCGGTGGCTGCTGACTCCCTCCATCGCCGCCTCTGGACTCGGCTTCTGGCTTCGCGGGCGGTGGTAGCGGCTGCGCGGGGCTCAGCTCTCTCTAGCTGCGGACCGAGGCGCGGGCGGAGGACTGTACCATTCGCCCCCCGGGGGGTGACCCCCTCTGGCTTTGCCAATCGCAAGAGCGCGCGGGCTGCGGGGACCCGGGCCCGTGGGAACCCCCACCCTGCGCGCGGGTCCCGCGGGGGCGCGGCTGCGGCAATCTGACTGCTTATTTATTTATTTCCGATGTGTGCAGCTCGTCGCCATGGCAACCGCTTCCATCTTTTCCGGCGTCACTAGGACACCGCTGCTTTTAAACCTTCCCGGGACAGGGACTGCCAAGAGGCTGTTCCTTTTGCTCACGTGGGAATCTCGAATACGCTCTCTCTACTCAAGCCCCCTCTGGAGCCGGCTCCTTTTTTTTTTGGCGTGGGAGTCTTCATCGTTGTTCCCTCTCCCCTGCCACCAAGTTACCTTCTCGCGAATGGGAATAGCCATCCCCCTAATTTCCTAGATTCGGCCATCTCCCAGTCCCTGTTTCCCCAACGTCGAAGTCAGTCTTTAACTATCGCCCCCTCCTCTCTTCAAGTTGCCCTCCTCCTTGCCAGAAATGGAAATCCTCTCTTTCCCTACTGGATTCCCTGGGCACCGCTACCTAGCATATCATGGCTCTCTTGGGTTCCGGAAACCAAGCTCTGTAAACACTTCCATTTCTAGGCCATCTCGTTCTGTTTATGTCCCTTTGTGCTTTCTCTTCATTACTACTAAAAATCCTTTGGAAAATATCCAGTTGTCTTGGCCCAACCAAAAGAGAGTGTCTTCTTTGTCTAGACCTGGCTGATGGGGACCCAGGATAGGCTAAGAGGAGGAGCCGTGCGGGCGGGGCAGGTGCAGCTGGGAGAAGTTGTTGGGACATTCTTGTCGGCCAGGCCCCTCTCCCTTCCCTTCCCCCACCCAGGACTGTTCGCCGCAGGGATTTAGAGGTATGCATAATCTTCTTGCAGAGGTCACAGAAGCCTAAGAAGGACCTTTCAAGGCAGCTGTTGTGGGAAGGCTATGCTAACTTCTCCTCGGGGTCAGGGTCGGAGTGAAATGCCTAGGAGCTGTGCTAATCTGAGGATCCTGCCAAAATCAAGTTAGCCTTATGAGTTAGTTATAGAAGTTGCTGCTGACATTGTAACCCTCAAATGTGTAAATGTATTTATCCTGCAGTGTGTTTTTTGTTTGTTTTGTATTCAGGATTGGACCTAGGGATGCTTTACTGCTTCACTGAGCTACATGCCCAGCCCTTTTTAATTTTGAGACAGGGTTTCACAAAGTTGCTTAGGGCTTCCTAAATTGCTGAGGTTGGGTTCAAACTTGTGATCTTTCTGTCTCGACCTCCATGTCCCTGGAAATTACAAGCATGCACTAGGGTGTCAGATTCCTGCAGTGTTTTTTCGTAGAATAAATTTTCAACGTTTGAAACTAAGGAGATTTAACAGATCCAGCTTTCCACCCTCTCTTGAATTCTAAGAAAATCTGTTAACTCTGGGGCTGCCTTCAGAATGGCAGGCATAGGGCAGGCAAGTGGCTATTCTGAAGGGAGGGGGAAGTTCATTCTACTGGCCTCAGAACCCACCAGTCCAGTTTTTCTCAGACATAATTTATCTGGTCTCTATTGCTTTTGAATTTGCCTTCCTTGTGCAGTACAGTCATCTCTGTAACCACTTTCCCTATGGACTTTCAGAGTTGCCCAAAACCACGTACTTTGCAAAATGCTTCATATACCAAGCAGTCGCTGTTAATGCCCCTTGTGGAGCTTACAGACAGACCTGCAGCTACCGCTCCCACAGAACCATGGTTTCTGAATCAGGTCTTGGTGAAATTTTTGACATATCTATGACCTCAGGAGCAGTGGATTGAGACTCTAGAACCAATTTGTTGCCACTATGTGGCATCTTATTTCATTGTTAGAGAAGGGGTGAAGGGTGAATTTCTTTATCTAGAGTGTGCAAAGTCTCCCACAGAAACTGCAGAAGAAGTCATTGCTCCTGATTCGTATATTATAAGAAAAGCCTCAAGGAAGTACTTGTCCACAGGACTGTTAGAAAGCTAATAGGACCTGGGAAGGAACTCCCTCCAGAAGAGATGTCTGGCTCCATCGGGCATCATCCTACTCCGACCCACACTATCTCATAACCTGCAGTCACAGAGACCTCCTGAGACTGACATTAAACACTGATTGCCAGGCCCCTTGCAGTGGGCCTGAGTGAGGCCACTGAAGGTCTCTGCCTCCCCAGGAAATCTGTTAGTTGGCACATGATAATCATTCTGTCTTATAGCCTTCTGTGGCTATAAGAGCTAGTATCAAGTGTACTGAGCTCCCAGACCTCTGCCTCCATATTCTGGTAGAACAGGAGTGGAAACAAGCTCATGGTCAGGTGTCCTGAACAACAGCTGGAAGTTGTGGAAAGGCTACTCCCTAGACAGTACAAGAGGAACTCTGAAATAGGCAGATTAAAAGACATACAAAGCCTCAGAGAAAGGACCATTGACCTTTATCAGTACCAGCTGTGTATCAGCACTCTGTGGGAGGGGACACATGGAAGTTTTAAAACATGGCTATAAATTCTTGGATGTTGCCTCATTGAAAAGTAAGATCTATGTTACCAGCTCTCAAACCTGGATGCTATGTTACTTCTAAGGTCAAGTAATAAAAGTTCCCAGATGTTCCCTTGTTCACTGGAGCCTGAAGCCACCATGGTAGAAGTCTGACTACTGTGAGACTGACATGTAGGTGCTTCAGTTGACAGTCCCAGCTGAGCCCAGCCTTCAAGTCACTACAACCAGGCACCAGGCATATGAGTGAAGACACCTTCAAATGATAACAGACCCTAGCCCTTCAGATAATCCCTGGATGCTTGAGTCTTCCCAACTGAACCCCAGACATCATAGAGGATTGACAAGTCATCCTTGCTCCAAGGCTTCCTGCCCTTCCCTGACCCACAGAATGTGTGATCATTATGAAATGGTGGTTGTTTTATGCCATAGATAACCAGGCAGACCGAATTCATCTCAGAGGAACTGGTTCTTTTTCCCCGAAAGATACTTAATGGGCCTTCTGGTTAGGATAGGAAGGGTCCCTGTTAGTCTGAGTTGGAGACCTGCAACAAGGAAACTGGATTGCTGAGCAAAGTAAAGCAATAGGAATTTACTGAGTTGCCTTCTGGCTGCTAAATGATGAGTAGTAGGGGTAAGGCTGGGATTTAGAGAATAGAAAATGCAGGTAAAAGACTTGAGTAGAATTGGCAAAGGCTAGCATCCAAGATGGAAAATAGCAAGGCAGGGATGGCCAAGGAAATCAAAGAATGAAGATGCCTAATAATCTATTTTAAGTTGGTTCTTGCTCTGTTATCACCAAACCTTCAGTAATAGTCACCTCCTATGAATGATGATTTGGGGAATATAGAAAGTAGGGCACTGTCCACATGGGACAAGGTGAAGTAGAAGGAAACTTATTGGCTTGTTGGAGATTGAGAATTAAGTTAGGAGCAGGAACATAAAGGTAAAGGAGGCTCAGAGAGCATACCCTTTGTTGAAAATCCTTGAGTAATAGACTTTCCCAAATAAAAGGATGCAGGCTGGAGTCTATTAGGATTTTAAAGGAAAATGTAATCTTTGAAGGATGGAAGGCCTAGGATTATCTGTGAAGATGTGACTAGTAGTCCTAGAACCAGGGCCCTGGCTACCATGCAATAAGGTGGAATTCCCCAGCCTTGCCATGGCAAAGCCGTCCAGCATGTTTTGGGGACAGCAAACAAGCAATGGAGAAATTCAAAACCAGGATCTAGAGCCAAGGGTCCACTGTGGCAAAATGAGGAACAGTACATGGACCTGTGAGTTTATGTCCCAGAGAATAAAACCTGGAAGGAATAATCCTCTGGTGCAGCAGAGAGGGCAGCCATAAAGGAAAATATCTCCTATACTAAAACAAGGTCCATACTTTCCAGAGTAAAACTCTGGAAAAAAGTACCACTGCCCAGAACCTTCTACATTGTGCTCTAAGGTTCACCCTTTCCCTTGGGTTTCCATTTACACTGCTATACCATGTTTTACCCTAAGAGGCGTTATTCCCCCTTTATCATTCTGGCCCTGGTAGATACAATCTTGTATTCCCTGGTACAAGTAGGAAAGTCTGAATTTAAAGACTTCATTAATTCTAGATGAAAGACAATGGAAAACAAATAGAACCATTACATAAAATATGTAAGTGCAGAATTCAAGACCCTGCATCATTCCTCTGGCCAGTTGCAAAGTGGACTTTTCTGTAGGACTTCTTCCTTAGACATCCTCACTGACACCTGGCATGCCCAAGGTCAAGAGATGAAGATGTCCATTTCTGCTCTGAAAGGTTGATTTTGTCTCCAGGTAGCACTTCAACCAATTGATGGGCCATTTCCACTCCCACACTCAGAGGAGTGAGTTTCACTGCCACAGGCCCAAGTGCACACCCACATTGCAATCTTCCTGCTACGTACTGAACACTTGTGCCCTCCATCCCAAATCCATTTTTTGAAACCTAACTCTGAAGGTGATCACATTAAGAAGAGGTGCCTTTGGAGATGATTAGGTCATGAGGGTCATGACCTCATGAATGAGATTAATGTCTTTATAAAAGAGGCCTGAGAAAGTTTCTTAGCCCCTTCTTCCATGTGAGGACACAGCAAGAAGACATACGTGAACCAGAAAGTCTTCATCAGATGCTGAATCTGCTGGTGTCTTGATTTTAAACATCTCAGTCTCTGGAACCATGAGAAATAATCCATCTGGCTTAGGTATTTTTTTATAGCAGCTCCAATGGACTAAGCCAACCCCCACTCTCATCATTTCTACCCCAAATACACAGAGTAGCAGGAAGTTCTTCACACAGAGCACCCTGTTACCCTCCTCCAAGTCCTCAGGTTTTCTGCAAGGCTAGAGAGGAGTGGAGATAGGGATCTGAGAGGTCCACACAGACTGACAGGCACTTTTCCTTAGCACCCCTAACTCTTCTGTCTGAGGCAGTGGAAGGAAGGGGCCTTCAGGTTTCCCCACTTGATAGCTATAATTCTCAGGGAGTGGGGATGACACCTGCTGGGAGTTATTTGGAAGTCTCAGCAAGAGGCCGAGACTCTATTTTCCTTCTGAACTGCAAATAGTTAGATATAAATAATAAAATTCAGAACAACAGGAAGATCTGGGACAATAGAAACCCCAGTGAAGTTTGTGAATCCTTTGGGTGCCCTGCTTTCAGCATGGTGCCACATGTAGGAGAAATCAACAAGGGCTAAAGGTTCTAAAGGTAAGAGCTTCACAGAATTTCATTTCCTTAGCTTGGTGCCAGAAAATACCATGGAAAGTTCTGTCTGGACTCCCTGTGAGTGAGATGAAATGGCTAGGAGGACTGGTAGACCCAAATGGACTTTGATGTTTTGGTGAGGGGGATACAAGTACACAGGCCTGGTGCCCAGAGAGGTAATGTTGGAATGGAGGTGACAGGGAATGACAAGGGACAGATGAGACAAGCCAGTTCTTATGGATAAAATGATTCTGGGCCAGATACTTTCCCTAGGCATCAAGATGATACAGAAATTCCTTTCTTAGAAGTTTAATAAAAGAAGGGAGTACCAGGGGTCTCCAAAATCACCCCTCATTTGATGACTCACAGGAGGACTCACAGGGCTCAGCTTAAGCTGTACTTACTCCATGATTTATTACAGTGAAAGGATTCCATGTCAGTGTCTCCAAGACCAATCTTGAGTTACATGATTCACTAGAATGACTCATAGGACTCAGAAAAAGCTGTTATATTCATGGTTATGATTTATTACAGGGAAAAGTTAGAGATTAAAATCTGTTAAGGGTTTGAAAAGGCTTGTGGCAGAAACCAGAAGAAACCACACAAATGTCCAGGTGACTTCCTCCCAGTGTAGTAGTGTGAATACTCACTTAATCCCCCCAGCAACAACATGTGACAACACATGAAGTGTTGCCAGTCAGGAAAGCTCCCCTAAGCCATGGAGTCTTAATGAGGAGACAGTCATGTGGACACACAATGCCTGTATGACTGACCTTAGCCACCACAGTAAATTGCCATCCCCCAGAGCAAAAAAACTAGAGTTCATTATAAAAGATTTTGTTAGGATACACTTATGTGGTCACACTGGTATAGTATAGCATGTCCCAAAGCTTCAGGTATACAAAACCACTCTTATTAGGCAGGATATTCTCAGGGCCTAGAGAACCCAGCACTTGCACCATTTTTCTGGAGGACTGCTGGAGCCACTTTGTACAACTATACTAAGAGCCATAGACACCTAGGAATTACTTCCATGCTGGGATGTGCCTTGCCTAATACCTGCAGGTGCAGGAGCAAGAAAGTGCAGCATCCTTGCCTTGGGGGGTGGGACAACACGAAAGTTCCTGAGGGGCTACCTGTAGGAACAGCTTGACCCTAACTTCTGTGTAACTTTGCCTGAGATCATTCCTTTGCTTGACTTCCTCCTATTTTTTGTTCTCCTGCACCCACTCCTTTCCTTGGCTCCCCAATAGCATTTCAGTGGTTCTGGAGCTGGCTTGTACCAAGAACTGATCTTTAGCAACTCTTCCCAAATTGTGTTGGTAGATTTAAATTTGTAATGTTGGGAGTATTCACCATGGAGTATTCATGGAAAATGGAAAATGCTATAAATTTAAGGTTTATTTTTCTTTCCAGAGATCCAGTTGTTAATCATTTACCTTCACACCACTGGGGTGCTTTTCTTTAAAAATCCCTTGTACATGAGTATTCATTTCGAAGTCTGATTCTGGAAAGCCCAACCTAAGAAAGGAAGTACCTTGGTAATTTATTGAGGATCTTAAGACTCAGGGAAGTAGATTGGAATAAATTTACTACACGAGAGTAAAAATACTACCTATTTAACTTCTAAATGTGGACTGAAGCAAGAAAGGCATTGCCAAGAGGCTCAAAGTGAGGTGGCTGCAGCTCCAATTGTGGTTCTATAACCTGGCAATTCAACAGTGTCAGGTATCTGTGTTAGAGAGGAGCACTGTGTGGAGTCTCTGGAAAGCAGTGTAAACTTCCAAATTTAGGAGTTAGGCCATGCCTTGTGACAAATAACTACTCATTTTGAAAAAGGAGCTCATAATGAGACTCTGGGCCCCAGTGGAGTATTGGTACCTGCCAGTGGGGGCATCAAGACACTATAGTACTCATTGTAGTCTGGGACACTAGCTGAACATTCACCCTGCCACAACTGGGTGATTTATGTTTACCACTTCATCGGTTACAAGCTAGCAATTCATTTTAAGATGACAGCAGTGCATTTGGAATTGAATCCAAACAAGTATGAAGGGCACAAGTTTCATGCAGAGGCAATTGAGACTGTACCCTTGTCACACCAACCTGTTTCCTCAGCCAATATTTATGACTTTGTGCATGTAGGGGTGTTCTTTACCACCACTACTGTAGGATGAAAAATATTTGAGCATGGCATATGAATGGGTTGTCTTGATATAGTGATATGAATCAAAAATGAATTGCAACCATGCTCCATATGCAACTACAATTGGCTCTGCTGAGACAGGACCTTAAGGTGAGTGGTGAGGGACATCCTCCACATAGGTAGTACCCGTGGCTGTCAACTTTGTAGGAAGGGAGGCATAATTTGAGGTCAGAATACACATGTACCTGATTGGTTGGTCAGAGGCCTGGATGAAAAGTGAAATATCGGATAAAGACGTCTGGGGAGGAGGCATATGGATGAACTAGTAGGTATGATATCAGATTGTGTAGATCTTTGTGTCTCATGTCAATGCCCATCAGAAAGCATCTGCTGTGGAGGAGGCACTTAGTGACTGGGTATATGGAATGACTCATCTGGTGGATCTCAGTCAGTTTCTGTTCTCAACCAACTAAATGCTTAGACTCACAAGTGAGGTGGAAATGTGGCAGAAATGAAATTTTGCATAAGCCCAACAACAGGACTCCTCTCACCAGGGCGGACCTGCCTGCTGCTGCTGCTGAATGCTCAACCTGCAGGAGCAGAATCTGCATCCTCACCCCTTTTATGGTGCCATTCTGTGAGAAGACTGCCTTCGTACTTGGTAGTAAGTTAATTACATCAGAATCCTTCTACCATGGAGAAGGCAGAAATTTGTCCTTACTGAAACTGACACTTTTTCTTAATTTGGGTTTATCTTCCACTTTCCATGCTCATAGTGCCTCACCAATAGTTTATAGATCTGTACAATGAAGTCTTAGCTCAGGAGCCTATTTTATGGCTAATGAGTTGTGACAATGGTCTTCTAAAACAATGGATCTTCCCATATCCTGAATTATATGGAAGCAAAAGGTAGAACATGGGAATGGCCTATTAAAGCTTAGCTAAGGAACTGGCTTTGAGATGACACACTAGATTACTGGTCACTGTCCTCTAGGATGAAATGTATGCATTAAACGATCAGACAACATATAGTGCTGTGTTCCTCCTTAGAATCCACAGGGCCAAAGTAACTGAGGACGGAAGTAGGATCGTAGGTTTTCATTATTACTTCACCCAGCTCCTTGCAGAAATCATGCTCCCCATTTATGCATCTGACTCTGCTGGATTAAAAGCCTTGGTTCCCAGCAGACAGTCTTGCACTGGTTTCCTTTGGAAGTTGAATTTCCTGCTGGGTCACTTTGGTTGGGCTCCCCATGTCAATGGACTATCAGGTAAAAAGAGTTACCATATTGGAGAGGGCAATCAACCCTGGTTGTCCAGAGGAGCTAAGGATGTTGTTGCATAATGGGATAGGGAGGATTATTCTGAAACTGGTGCCAGAACATCTCCTGGTGCTTTCAGTACTGGTGATAACAGTGAATATGAAATCACTGTCAACAAACATGATAATGGCTAGACAATAATGGCTCAGACCATCAGGATAAGCAATCCAGATCAACTTTAGTATTGACCAGGGCTAAGAAATCTAGAATAGGTACAGGGAGAGGAAAATGATGAGTATTGTGATTAGTTGCTCCTGGAGACTAGTTTATTCCTGCTGAAAGTTTTTTTTTTTTTTTTTTAAGAGCTTGCAGCTAGCTGGGTGCTGTGGCGCAAGCCTATAATCTCTGCACTTTGGGAGGCTGAGACAGGAGAATTGCGAGTTCAAAGCCAGCCTCAGTAATGGTGAGGCGCTAAGCAACTCAGTGAGACCCTGTCTCTACATAAAACACAAAATAGGGCTGGGGATGTGGCTCAGTGGTCAAATATCCCTGAGTTCAATCCCTGGTACCAAAAAAAGAAAAAAAAAAAAAAAAAAGCTTGCAGCTGACCAGGGCCTTTCAGAGTCAGTGACAGAGTAGCCTTATTGGGAGGGACATGTATAGACTTGAGCGATGTGAGGGGTGTATTTTGCAGACACTTGTGATCCTTTCCTGACTTAAGCACAGTGGTGGTGGACAGTCCATGCCCATTGCTCACATCCCACAACCGTCTCCCTTAATTAGCTAGGTAAGGATCCAGCACACTGCAGATGCAGTCTGTGTGAGGAAGTTAACATTCTGCAGAAATCTTTAACCAGCGAGGAACTGGGTAAATGCCTTCCAGTACTTCAGTAGAATTCTGAAGGTTCTTTCACGTGGCTCCTTAAAGGTTCATCAGTGGGACTGAGTCTCTGTTGCCCCAGAAGTAACAGCTTAACACTTTAGGTTGTATTAGGTTTCTCTTCCCTTGTCTTCATTCACTTTTGCTTCTTAGATCATATTATGGTTTGATTGTGTCTCCCCAATAGATATGTTGAAATCCTAATCCCTGGTACCTGTGAATGTGACCTAATTTGGAAACAGGGTCTTTGCGGATGCCATCACATTAAGATGGGCTCATTAGGATGGACTCTAATACAATATGACTAGAGACCTTACAGGAAGGACATTTGCACACAGACACACCAGGAGAGCACCATGTGATGACAGAGGCTGAGGTATAAGTGCTATAGCTATAGGCCAAGGAATGCCTGGGGCTATCAGAAACTGGAAGGGGTAGGGAAGGATCTTCTTCCAGAAGGCCTTGGAGGCAATAGATATCTGTGAACACTTAAATTTCAGATTGCTGGCCTCCAGAACAATGAGAAAGGAAATTTGCTGTATTACGCCAAGTTTGTGGTACTTGTTATGGCTGCCACAGGAACTGAATGCAGATCACTTTGCACATACACTATTCCCCTGCCCCTCTACCCCCAGTCCTTGTCACATGTGCTGCTTTCAGGGGACCCAAACTAAGTGTGTTCTCAGTTAAATTTATATTTAAACCTGGACTTCTACTCTGTTAACCTTACTTCAGTCCATCTCTTACACTCTCAATCAATTATACAATTTTACTGGGACTGCTGGGCCTGATACCTACCTTATACCTCTCACTTCACCAACCACCAGTTTGGTAAGAGGTTCTCCATTACCTGCCCCAAACTCTAGTACCACATGAAAAGGCCAAGTTCTTTTGTAAGGGCCCCAAGGCCATGTACTTACTCCATACCATCTTTTTCCTGAATGGAACACCCCAGAAACCTCATTTTGATAGTCAAATCCTAAGCAGGGTTACTCCTGGGCCATTGCAGCCTCAGGATTTTTACAGAGGGCCTTGTAGATTTCAATCAGATTGGAAGGGGAATGGACCCTAGGAGATAATACTGTTTCCAAACCAAATTTGAATTAGAATACATGCTTGTTTGAAGTGATTTTGAGGTGGGGATAGAAGATGATACTTTGGCTTCATCACTCTGTGGCTCAAAGGAGGCCAGGGAAAACATATCCAGAAGCTTTGGTCACTCATTTTGCACTGTTCCAGGACCTCCAAAAATGAAGGTACTTTTTGTGAGTAGGCCCTTAGAAAACTGCTCAGGCACCAAGAGAATGAGAAAGCAGCAACCAGACTTTTATGTGATGTAAGAGTTCCCTCTAGTGGTTATAACTGAGAAAGCCTCAGCCATATATTGATGCTTCTTATGGGACTGGTAGCCCATTATCATGGACAGGACCAACACCATGGAACAGAGTGACCATGATAACAGTGACAACTATCATCTTGGAACACAATGGTAAGTATAGAGTTAAGAGACCCCAATGAGATTTAAAAAAGTACCATCTCAAGACTGACAGACCAAGATTGATCTACTAACCATCATGAGACAGATATAATTCATTGCCATTGGCGATAGAATTCACTGCCTCCTGGGAGATATCACTGGGGAAAGGGGGTGGAGGGATTGGAATTTTGTTAGCCCTGTAAGAACTTGTGTTACCAAGTGTGCATGGATTCCTACACATTACAAGCAACGCAGTTGCAGGCAACTGGATTCCTATCCTAAACAACTTGGGACCTGTTTGAAAACTCCTGGAAAAGCTAATAATGGCTAGTGAGAGAAATGCTAATTTCTTCATCAGATATGTCCAGAACCTGATGTCATAGCTGGTGGGCCAAATAAATTTGCAGTTAAGAACTGATTCCTTGATACTCCAAAAAGGGCTGAGTGAGGCTTATTGGTGCTGTTGTCATTGACAGTTCTGTAGGTGTTGTAAGGGGAAATGGTCTCCATCTAGGATCCCAGTGGGAGAATCAAGCAAAATACCAATGCCCTGCAAGAGCCCTTGTCTGCTGTTCCCCTGCCTCAGGGTAAGGAAGACTCACAACTTACCTGTTCAATTCTTTTGGGCCAGATCAAGAATCCAGTAAGATCCTACGCTTGCTTCCCCTCCAAGGGTCCACAAAAGTCTGCATCACGTTCTTCACAAGATTTATAGCTTTCTGGTCCTTGCTAGAGACTCCTGTTTTGGCTTCCCAGGATTTCCCTGGTTCAGGAGGAGCAAAGCCCTGGTGTTTTGGGACGCCAGCAGAGCCTTGCTCACGCTCCAGTCAAGATGTCCACGAGGTCAGAGTTCTATGGGATCACTGTGTCAGCCCATCCATTAGATAAGGATTCTTATTATTGTGATCTGCTGTAAATCAGAACCCACTGGGGAAGGTACAGGAATATACTATTTATGCCTATGAAGCTACTGTTCTCTATCACAGCAACTGTCAGAATCAAGTTCATGGACACAGGGTAATTAGTGCTGAACAATTTCTGTAGAGAAGAGAATGAGAAGTGGAGGAGTGGTGGGGACAAGGCTTAGAAGGGCTGGATGTTTGGCATGGTTGTGGGATGATCCATTGAATCCAATGGGTCCATTAATTTAGGTGGCTCAGGTCAGAGGATTTGGGGAATAAAGCCTATTAGTAGTGTGAGGTTCTAGCTGGGGGAATGACTGGCTAGGGAGTTCTTTGGAAAGTTGAGGGGGTTAGTTACAGATTTAGGTAAAACTGCTGGAGAGCATGAAGAGGGAAATTAGTGTTATAGTGTGGACAGGCAGGTTCTGGGAGGAGAGTTAGACAACTCTGGAGCAGTACCCAAGGTATAGGTATTGTAGGATTGTCCCATTTTCCCCCTCAGCCTGTGGACATTTCATCTTAGCCATGAATTTCCAATTGTTCCCAATGGTCACTGCTTCCACTCTCTAGTCAGTGTGGAGTAAGAATGCATGAAGAACCATCAGGCAGAGCAGATGGCCAGTCTGTCTTGCCCTCATGTTTCTGCCTCTCCATTTCAGGAACCTCTTCCTGCTAATCCAAGACACCTTTGCTGCTTATTTAGACCACTCCGATTCATCTTCCAGATGGCCAGTAGTGCAACCATACTGACAAGAACTTCTGGCACTCTTCAGAAACTTTAGGGGTCCCCTTAAGCTGTTCGAGTTGCTGTGCTTCACAGACCATTCTATGGCAGACACTCTCCCATCAGTCTCTTCACCATATCCAGGCCACAGCCTACCTCTGCCCTGCTTAGCTTACTGGCACTTCCAGGTGTATCTCTGGGCCACCCTTTAAGCTCTATTCTAGGGGGCTCATTTAACCTCTCCAGTGAATTTTACATTCCCCAGTGATTTCTCTAGCAGTTTACAGTCTCAATTCCAGAAGAGATCCTGCTTTTGGTCACCTTTGGCTTGAATAAGTTACATGTTCTGAGAGATGGTAAGGGTCCCACTTCTTCGTCCTATACTTAAGGGAATAAAACCTATTATATTAGTTGAGGTCCTAGCTGGGAAAATGATGAGCTAGGGAGTTCTCTAGGAAGTTGAGGGTGTTAGTTACAGACTTGGGTAAAAGGAGAAAAGGGTCAGAGGCTACCAGGTTCTGAGTAGCCTCTAAGGAAAGGGGATAAGGTTGGATTTTGCACTCTGGTCCTACAATGCTTAAATAAGCATTTATACATATGCTTACATAAAATTATGGAAAGTAATATAACAAGTACCTATGTACCCACTGCATAGCTTTATAAAAATATTGTGTCATATTTACTTCCTGTTTTCCAACTTTTTAAAGAAAAGCCATTACAGATATAGCTGAAACCATTTGTATGTCTCCTGCCAATACCATCTCCTTTCCCTTCTTCCCTCCCTCAAAAGTCAATACCCCGAATTTGATTTGATCATTCTTTAGCATGTTTCCTTTTTATTGCAAACATAAAGGTATTGTTTTTCACATTTTTATATTTTGCAAAGTATTACATAAACATGGTATTAAAAAATAAAATCTCTCTACTCCTTATGCCTTATCCAGTACCTTCTCCCAACAGAGCCACTGACAGAAGTTACCTGAATATATTTTCACAAATATTCTAGGCATTACTACCATTGATTTTCCTGCATGCAATAACAATAAATTATAGATACCATTTTCTCCTGCCGCCTTCTCAGTTACTACATCTTGAAGTCAATACATATTAATGCACAGAGAACTGTCTCATTCTTAACAGATGCATAATATTATATTTTATGGACATATATGTTTAATTTATCTTCAGGCAATAGTCATTTGGGTTGACCAAAATTTTTGTGCTATTAAAACAAAATACTGCAACAATTATTTATATATTATGTCACAATCAAGCCAGTTTATCTGTAGGATACATAAGCAGAAGTGAAATTTCTGGGTTAAGGGTAGGTACATTTTTAATTTTGTCAAATCCAAATCCAAATGGCCCCCAGGGAAGACTACACACCCCTGGTGTGAGGTGCTGATGCTTAGCATGCCACCGGCCAATTAAAAAGCAAAAAAAATTAGGCTACCCACCTATCAGCAATGCATCCCTGTGTTGCTTCCCCTTTCTCTTGCCATCATGTTATCAATTTTTAAAATTTTGAATTTGATACAACTGTCATCTTATGGTAGTCTTACACTTTTATCAGATTTTCCCTAGTTTTATATTTGTATAGACGATTTGTGTACATGTGCATTTTGCCTGAAAGATTTTTAAAGACGATGACTTTATCAATCTTTGTTTTAAAAATACTCCTGGAATCTCAATTTGTAGGCAATAAAAACATTTTCCTCTATTCTTTTCCTCATATTTACATGTTCTTTTCATACTTAAAAATTTTTATTCCATTGTGCTAATTTTCTGTCACTGTGACAAAATACCTGAGATGATCAACTCAAAAAGGAGGAAAGGTTTATTCTAGCTCATGGTTTCAGTCCCACTGATCCACTGGTACCATTCATTGCTTTGGACCCACAGTAAGGCAACACAACCCTTATTCAAACCACAGCATTCCAGCCCATCATGAATAACTTTAGTGCAATTCATAAAGTGGGAATCAACTGTTTCAAATGACCACCTACTTAACTAATCCATCTTTACTCATTTGAAAAAGCAACTTTATTATATTCTAAAATTCTCATATACATTTTCAAAATGGAGAAAGATGATACATATTAATGATGTACAATGACTTTCATTTTGTTTCTTGAGGTGAAGTTTCTGAGCTGCCCAGTGATCTTTCTGCCTTAGACTCCTGAGTAGTTAGTTGGAACTAGAGGTGTGTATCACCATGCCAGGGCTAAGGTGATGTTCTGATATGTGTATACACTGTGAAAGGTTTAAAGCAAACTAGTTAACATGTCCATCACCTTACATACTTACTATTTTTCTGTTATGACAAGATTTAAGATCTACTCTCTCAGCTGGGCGCGGTGGCTCACGCTTGTAATCCCAGCACTTAGGGAGGCTGAGACAGAAGAATCGCGAGTTCAAAGCCAGCCTCAGCAATGGCGAGGTGCTAAGCAACTCAGTAAGACCCTGTCTCTACATAAAACACAAAATAGGGCTGGGGAGTGGCTCAGTGGTTGAGTGCCCCTGAGTTCAATCCCCAGTACCAAAAAAATAATTAAATAAATAAAAATCTACTCTCTCAACAACTTTTAAGCATACATTAAGTATTCACCATGCTGTACAGTAGGTCTTCAGAACTTATTCCCCCTTTTGAGTGTTGACAAACAGTTTATTTCCCCTCTTCTTGAGCCAGTGGAATCAACCTTTTTTACTCTACTTCTGGTGAGTTCAACTTTCTTAGCCTCCACATGTGAAAACATGTGGTATTGTCTTTGGTTTATTTCACTTAGCACATCTTTCAAGTTCACTCACGCTGTCACAAATGAGAATATTACAGTGGGTTTACATACTATTTTCTTTATCCATTTCATTTCTTGATGGACTCTTGGTTCCATTTCTTTGTACATACAACCAGTAGAGGGATTGCTGGATTATATGGTAACTGTATTAATATTTTGAGGGACTCATATTGTTTTCCATAATGCCTGTACTAATTTACCCACAGCGTTCTAGAGTTTCTCTAGAGTTTCCTTTTCTTTATGTCCTCATCAACATTATGTATGTGCATTTTGGATCTATTTGCCTATTTGGTTTGTCTTTTTATGTATCAGTACCATATTGCTTTAGTTATGCAGTTTGGTAATTTTAGTATCTGGTAGGACTAACTTTTCTTCTTTGAAGGGATTATTAAAGGTGCATTTTAATTTATTTTTCCACATAAACATTTAAAAACAACTTGCCTAAATGAAGAAGATATCTTTGTACTTTACTGGAATTATGAAAAATAAGTAATTTAACTCAGGGAAAACTGACACCTTTTAAAATAATGTTGATCTTATTGAAGAATGTGATATACTTTCAAGTGATTCTTCCCTTCCTCACATTGTTTTTTAAATTTCAAGCGACTGCTTTTTATATTTCTCATTAGCATTTTCAAGTTTTCTCCCATATTATCAACTGGGCAATAATAATCTAAAAATTTCCTCCTCTTTCCAACTATTAAAAAAAATTTATTTTTGTAGTTATAGATGGACAGAATGCCTATTTATTTTTATGTGGTGCTAAGAATTGAACCCAGTGCCTCACACATGCTAGGCAAGCACTCTACCACTGAGCTACAGCCTCAGCCTCCAAATATATTTTTTATTTATTTTATTTTTTAATTTTTTGTTTTTTTAGTTGTTGATGGGCTTTTATTTTTATTTTATTTATATGTGGTGCTGAGGTTTGAACCCAGTGTGTCATACATGCTAGGCAAGCACTCAACCACTGAGCCACAACCCCAGACCCAATATATTTTTAATATTAATGTTTTTCTTGTTTAAATACAATAAATCTAGAAAAAGGCTAAATAATAATAATAAAAAACACCACACCTTCACTATTAGTTTGGTTGACTCTTTATATCCATGAACCCACTGCCCAGTCTCAAACTAGATCTTGTAACTAGGCACAGTGCACATGCTTATAATTACACCTGCTTCGGAGGCTGGGGCAGGAGGATTTCAAGTTCAAGACCAGCCTTGCTAACTTGGCAAAACTCTATTTCAAAACAAAATCTTAAAAAGGGCTGGGGATGTAGCTCAGTGGTAGAGC
This sequence comes from Xerus rutilus, assembly GCA_028644305.1. Lineage (NCBI taxonomy): Eukaryota > Metazoa > Chordata > Mammalia > Rodentia > Sciuridae > Xerus > Xerus rutilus. The sequence continues at coordinate 48,756,173 of CM053399.1, forward strand.
ACCCATAGACCCGCCCCCCAAAATAAATCAAAAAACCCAGATCATTGTCAATAACTTACATTTAGTTATTCTACTCGTCTCCTTTCACTTCTAAGATGACATGACTGTGCTTTTTTAAGAAAGAGTTTTGTTTGCTTGCTGCGCAAGCACTACCAATGAGCTATATCCCAATCCTTTTTTTTTTTTAAATATCATTTTGAGACAAGGTCTTGCCAAGTTGTCCAGGCTGGCCTCAAAATTTTAGTACTCCTGCCTCAGCTTCCCAACTTGCTGGGGTTATAGGTGTGTGCCATCACACCTGGCTGAGAAGTTTTTCATCATTCTCTGCTTTTCAGTTTTATCACATATACACAATATGTAAGTGGTACATGTAACTATATACACACAGTCAATTCTCACTGTTCAGATTCTATATCTGAAAGTTCATCATTTGCTAAAATTTATTTCTAACCCCAAATCAGTACTTTTGCATTCACTTGTAAATATGTATAGAATGGAGAAAATCTGAGTTACCTCATGATTTCCCAGTTGGAAGTATAAAAAGGCCTTCCTTCTTATTTTAGCTCTCATAAATAAGTGTTCTTTTCAGAGTCTACTTCATGCTACATGTCTGCTTTTTTTTTTTTTTTTTCCATACTGGGGACTGAACCCAGGGTTGCTTAACCACTAAGCCACATTCCCAGCCCTTTTTTATATTTTATTTAGAGACAGGGTCTGAGTTGCTTAGGGCCTCACCTAGTTGCTGAAGCTGGCTTTGAACTCATGATCCTCCTGCCTTGGCCTCCTGAGCTGCTGGGATTAAAGGTGTGCAGCACCACACCTGGCATGTGTCTGCATTTTTTTTTACATATATATTTTTAGTTGTCAATGAACCTTTATTTTACTTATTTATGTGTGGTGCTGAGGATTGAATCCAGTGCCTCACATGTTCTAGGCAAGTGCTCTACTACTGAGCTACAATCCTAGCCCATGTGTTTGCAATTCCGTTTGTTGATTTTGCTGCTTAAAATGTCCTCTAAGTATGTTGCCTAGTGTTCTTAGTGCAAAAATGCTGCGATGTGGCTTCTGGAGAAAATACACATGTGAGATAAGCTTCATTTAAGCATTCAAGTTACAGAATTTTTAGCCCTGAGTTCAGTGTTAATGAATCAACCATATATATTAATTTTTTTTATATTATAAAGAAAACAGGTTTATTTTGGCTCATGGTTCTGTAGGTGCAAGGTAAGATGCTGAATCTGGTGATGGCCTTCTTGCTGGCAACGTCCCCAAGCTGCACAAAGCATCACATGGCAAGAGGCAAAGAGTGCATGTGTGTATCTCAAAATGAGATGTAAAACATAAATACACATGAAGCAGGGCTGTGTTACTAACTAGTTGATGAAAATGTTGTGAACTGAGTAGGTAATCTAACCTCACAAGTAATAAGAACTAACCTTACATGTATTAGGTCTAAATAACAATTCAGTTTTACATGTTTATGAACTTATATGAATGTTAAAATATGCACCGTCTTCCAAGACTAGCCTCTTCACTCAACATTAAGATCCACTCATGGGGCTGGGATTATGGCGCAGTGGTAGCGTGCTCGCCTAGCACACATAAGGCACTGGGTTCAATCTTCAGCACCACATAAAAATAAAATAAAGATATTCTGTCACCTACAACTAAAAAATAAACATTAAAAAAAAAAAAAAAAAAGATCCACTCATATTGTTTTTTATCACCACAGGACAACTTTGTGTTCTTGCTTCAAATATGCCTCTGTAAACTGCACATGGGGCATTTGTTTTAATATTCAAATTCCCCCCTCTGGCTAGTTTAATCCTTTTGTTTACTGTCACTACTGATGTATGGGCATTCTATTTTTAATTTTTATATTTGACATAATCATTATAGTCATATAAACAACACCTGTATGCTTTCCGTCATACAACAAGTATTACTACCCACACTTTATGACCCTCAGAACTTGTATTTAAGGTTACATATCTCAGAACCAGAACTGAGATAAAGGCTGGGGTTCATGTTCATTATATACAAACTATATTTAGCTTTAGACATACTATGATCTACCACTTATTTGTTTAATGAATAGTGGCGAGAACGGAACAGAAAAAGGGAAAAGACAAAAATTCCTACAAATCTGAGAGATAAACATAGAAAAGATTGTTGAAAGAAAATAAAATGGTTAAACAAAAGGCACTATTCTCTGTAAATGTTAACCTGACACTTATTAATTCACTGCATCCTCACAACACCCCAATGGGCTGTTTTATTAAAATCCACATCTTATGACTCTTAGCATTTCTTTCCTAGGGTTATATAGCTCAGAACCAGAATTAGGATCCAAGCCTTTTTGGTGTCTAGGGGATTCATTCACTTTTTCACTCCAATATAGAATAAACCCCTTATTCACTGAATAATGACTTCTTTCTTGGCCGAAGACATCTCAGTGTCTAGGATATCAGCTGAAAAGGATGTCTGAGGTTACCTAGGCCAATATTTGTTTCTATAAGGTCTCTGAAAAATATTATTCAATATTTGCACAGACTCAGCCATTGGTGGACAACAATATAGGTCAAGGTTGCCCTCAAATTACAGACAGCACCTGAGAATTATATGTGGTGTTGGGGTATCCTCTTTCAACTTTTACCCACAGATCCTAAGCCTGCCTCCCTGAACCAAAGTGGCAAACAGCTTTATCCTACACTCTACATTCAGTTTCTCCACTATTCGATTCTCTCCATTATTTTTCTTTTTAAATGTTATTGTACTTTTGATATCTTTATTTTATTTGTTTATATTTATGTAGTGCTGAGGATCAATCCCAGTGCCTCACGCATGTAGGCAAGTCCTCTACCACTGAACTATAGACCCAGCCCCTCTCCATTATTTTTCTCCATGGACTCTCATTTTCATTTCCTGTGTAAACCAGATGATCCACGAAGAAATGGTTCAACAGTACTATCAGTGGACACCTTTCCAGACTGAAAACCACAAGAACAATTCAGTAAAGCAGTTATTCCTCACCATGGGGAAGGCAGTCTTTCCTACCAGCACAGCAGACTCATGGGTCCCAGGACTGAGGTCTGTGTCCGTCCTCTTCTTTTTCCTTTCCGCCTACTCACTAACACATTTCCAGGTCCTTCAACACTGTACATAAGGCAACCCTTTGTACTGCCATCCATGTAAGATGCTATGGAGAAGTGATAAAAATCAAAATTTTTATGGAGGTCCATTTGTTCTGATCACAGACAAAAGAGTGGGAAGAAAATGCCACTGTAAAACTAGCGTGCTAAGAAGGCTGGGATGGGGTTGAGTGAAGCTGAAATGGCTTGGTTGGTGGGTGCAACTACTGATGATGAGTCATTCAAGCATATCCAACTTCTACCTACAGTGCTTTTTTATGTGAGCTTTAGAACAGTTTTTTTCCCCTTCCACCCAGCAATAAACTCACATCAGATGAAATTCAATTACAAAAGGTAGGCTATGTTTATTCAGAGTCACAAGCAGCTGACTGACTCAGTGTGACTCAAGACCACAAAGAAACCATTTCTCCTCCACTTCATTCTGTGTCCTAGGGTTGAAAAGTCAGACTGGCAGTTCTGCCTGGGGCCCATTCACAGGTTTACAAGTTTCTCATTGAGGGCAATCTGTGACTGTGTGAGATTGGCCAGGTAGGTCACCATCAGCAGGTCCTAGAAGACAAAGAATAAATAATAAGTGAGCACAATGGCTGGTCTTGGCCAGCTCTGTTGTGGGCACTGGGTGTGAGGACAATCCTGGATAAATGACAACTGGGAGAGATTAAGCGGGAGGCAAACATGGATGACAGGAAGGAAATACTTGGAGACCCTTTCTTTTCTCTAATGTTTCACTTATAGACTAGCAGTGCTTTATGTAAGATTCATACATAGAGTACTAGGAGGAGAGTGGGGGGTGGTCTGTGAACAAAGATGGGGAAAATAAGAAACTGCATTTTTGTTATCTTTGAATGTTAGTGTTTCTTTCTATAATGAACCTATATAACAAGTCCCAGTAGTATTACCAGTACCCAAGACAATGGAATCAAGGAAGTGCAAGGATGATATTCTCTGAACATGTGTACTACCACTTCCTTCCCTTCAACCTGTCCTGCAAGGTGGCCAAAGGTGAAGCTCTCTCTCTTCTATCCTACTCTGGGCCAACCCAACTCCTTTCACAGTTGTGTGTTGATGCTGAGGTAGAAGGGGGCAGCCTCCCAGAGGCCCAGGATTGGCACTTACATTGATATTGCTGTTAAGCATAGTCTCAAAGTCGTCAGGAACTATTTTGGGTACTTGGTTAACCAGGCTCATCAAGAAGCGGCCCACAGTATTATCCGCTGACACCTTTCCAGACTAAGCACCAAAGTAAAGAGAACAGTTAATTTTCACCACTGGGTACTATCATTTTATCAGCAGATCCCTCAGTGATCTCAACGTGGAGATATGTTCCCTCCTGTGTTTTTCCTTTTCCCCTCTTACCAGCACATCCTCTGCATACTGCAACACTGTGCTCAGGGCATCCTGGATGCGAGCTGATGCCCCTCCCACTTGTTGCAAGTCACTCGAGAGTCCAATCACTCGGTTGGGGCTGAAACAGGTCTTCATGATCAGGTCAACTGTGGGAGTGGATTGGTTGGGAGTAGATAATGAGAGACAGGAAATTTAGTCATGCCATTAGGAAGGAGATGGTCTCTAACCATCCTGATAACCCTCCTTGAACCCCCTCTGGACTCACTTGGCTCCCCAAATTCCCTGTTCAGACCTTACTCGCTTTTCTTCCTTTGGAGGGAACTCAGCTTCTCTACTTAGTATGCTAATCACTGCTTCTGGTCTCATATGAATGGTCAAGTGGTTGATAATTTCCCACCTCTAACGATTTCTCAAAAAATTCTTTAAATCTAAGCCATCACAAACCTTAAATCAATCTCTTTAAGTCATTTAAGGCCACTGTCCTTGTTAGAAAGCAACAACCCCCTCCTGAAAAAGCCTAAGTCTTTAAGGAGCGGACAGCAAGGTTACTCACCTCCAATGCGTTCAGTATCATAATATGCATATTTCACTGTGAGAGGTGTGAACATCACTCCCATGGTCCTCCCAGGGACACCCATTAAAGTGCTGGGGAGGGAAGGGAAAAGGTAAACAGATGGTTAGGGAGCAAGGTTTCCACACCTAGCCTGTCCTGGGAAAGCAGGCACAACAGGAATATTGCTTCCAAGTTTCTGAGGCAAGAAAGTAGGGACCACTTAAATCTGAGGTCTCAAAGAAACGAAACTCATTCCTCCCCTTAGCTCATTCTACACAACAGAAGGAACTCAGCCTTTGGAACTGGCCTGTCCCTTTAGAGGATGACTTTATACATTGCAATGTCAATGAAGAAAGGATAGGATTTTTGATTTCCCTGTGGAGCCAGCTGCTTAGAAAGCTGCCCCCCGCTAACAAATGGAGACAGGAGAGGTCTTTTCTGGGAGCTTTTCATCAGCTCTGAAAAAACAAACAGACTCTGGTCCATCAGGACTAGATTGAGATGTTACAAATAATGTTATTAAAAGTGATGTTTTGGTCTGGGGTTGTGGCTCAGTCGTATAGCGCTTGCCTAGCATGTGTGAGGCACTGGGTTCGATTCTCAGCATCCCATATAAACAAAGTCCACTGACAACTAAAATAATATTAAAAAAAAAAAGTGATGTTTTTACTATGTTGACTCTACATGTTCACCTGGATTTTGAGGAGTCTAAATTATTTGGAAAGACTAGGAATTTGGGCAATGGCTAGAGCTCAATGGTACATCAGTTGGTATATGAGGGCTTGGCACCCACCCTCTTTACCTTACTGCCTAACAGTTAACTGGCTATATGAGTGTCAGACTTTTTATTCCCTTATGATTCAAGACTCAGTGTTCACATGACATGGGCCTTGATGTTCATGCAGCCATTCTACAGACTTATGTTCACTGAAGAAACGGTGCAAAGTGAAACAGCAAAGGAGACACACTAACAAAGGCCTTCACTAACCTCAAGGTAGAATCCTTCTAACTCCCATACCAGCCTTGTCTTCAGTAAGCCACTAGGGCCTTTCCCAAGAATCCCTACCAACTGGCATTTTCTGTCTGCAAATTCATTGTGTAAACACTGTAATGTTACTGTCACCAAAACCGCATATTATCCTCAGTTAACAAATGTGTTAAAAATAAGGATAGTCATCCTCTAATCCATAAATACTAAGTTCTAGGAATGACAACTAAAGGGTAACCCAGAATAATAAACATGAATCACAAGAATACCACATGAGGATTGCCTGTTCTAGAAAAGACACAGAACATGAAAACTTGCTCAAATACATAAAGGGCTGTCATTTAAAATTGGTTAAGAACAATGGGTATCTAGAGTACAACTAGGATCAGCAAATGGAAATAATGGGGACAGCTTTTGTTTTAGAATGAAACCTTTCTAATTCCTTTCAGAAAAGAAAGGAATGAGCTTCTGAAAAAGCAGTGAGGTGCACAGTGGAGGAATTAAACTTGCATGAGGTGGGGTGGGGTGTCATCTAGGAAAGACTGGAGAGCCTTTTATTCCCTTATGGCCCAAGACTCTGTGGTCACCTGACATAGGCCTTGATGCTCATTCGACCATTCTGGAGACTTGTATCCACTGTGAGGTGAATGGGGTTAGGGGCTTCCCGGCTGTAGTACTCATGGATCAACACAGAGTGCTCTGTGATGTCATGGCCTGTGGCATACCTGGAAAATGGAACATAGTTGTAGATTCACGTTTACACGTGACATCAACATCAAACACAATGGTGGGCTGGGTGTCTCTAGGGTATTCAACAACCCTATGATAGTGATACCTAATAGAACTGAGAAAAGACTTGCAAAATCAAAGCTGAAATTCAAAATAAATATTTTTGATCTCATAGGACCAGAATTGCTAGTGAAATACACTTCATTCATAGGTTCTTCTCTTTCTGGTACCAGGGATTGAACCCAGGGGTGCTTAGCCACTAAACCACACCTCTGGCACTTTTATTTTGAGACCAGTTCTTGCTAAGTTGCTTAGGGCTTCACGAAGTTGCTGAGGCTGGCCTCAAACTTGTGATCCTTCTACCTCAGCTTCCTGAGATCAGACACTTTCAATACCTGTCTCCAACAGTGGGAAGACAAACTCTAGTGTGATGGCAGAAGAGCCTGGCAATCACTGAGAGACTTTCCTTGAGGCAACTGCCCTTCCCCAACTTACCAGCCCAAGATGAGCTCATTTGGAGAGACTTTTTTGTGCAATTCATACATGTTCTTAGCAAATTCCATGTCAACAGCCACCTAAGAGGGAAGGCAGGAAAGGAAGCTAAGAAGCAAGAAGTTCACAGAAAAACTGAAAAGGACAGACCCTTACACCCCAATAGACAGAGGCCAGGAAAGTACATACAGTGGAATGAAGCTCTTTGGCTGTAGGAGCTCTAGTATGAGCACAGTAAATTGTGCAGGAAGGGCCTTGAGGGAAGCCTGATAAATGCACAGCTATATACTGCAGAGGGGCAGTTCAAAGTCCTACTCACTTCATCTTCTGATTCATTGTGTGGTACTGAAAAGCAATTGGTGACCTCCACTGAATGCTTGTCAACAGTTCCTGTGAAAGAGAGAATTGTCCATGAGTTATTTAATTCTAGGGCTCCCAACAGTCTCTGACTACTGTTGAAATGGTTTAGAAGGTCCCTCAAAGCCAGTGAACAGCAATCCAACTCAGTGGCTTCAAATTCAGCATCAACAGAACCAGGATTCTCCAGATAACTAAAACTAGAATGATCAACTCCTTTCTCCCTCACCAAACAGGGTTAATTCTTCCTTCACAAGGTTTCATTTTTCTGTTACTTTCTATTATCAGCCCTCCCTAGACCTTCACTCTTTGGCCTTTATATTTCAGCCTCTAGACTCTTGCCCCGTAATTTAATGTGCAGAACTACCCTAGAAGATTTTACTGCCTATATAGTACCTTTATTTCACACTGTGAGAACAATTTAACTCTATCATCATGCAGAGACCTTCTACCTTAAATATCAATGTCAGTCTTTACCACAAACTTTGTTTTTCTAGTTGACATCATCTATCCCACGTTGACCTCACTGGGCAACTAGTCCCTTGACTTTTCAACTTTCTTCTAATCTACTGGCACCTCCTGCCCCAGGCCTCAAATGCTTTGCTTCCCTGTGCACCAGAGACCTCAATATTGCTAGTGGGTACTACAGTTTGTCTAATTCAATTTCCTAAGATTTTTGTTCTCTTAGCCAAACTATGTGCCCAAATCCAACAAATATATATTATTTATCTGATGTCTCAACGGCATTCAAAAGACTTGATGACTTCACCTTAAAGCTTTCTTTTTGCTGGGTGTGGTGGCACACGTCTGTAATCCCAGCGACTCTGGAGGCTGAGGCAGGAGGACTGCAAGTTCAAGGCCTGCCTCAGCAACTAAACAGGGCCCTGAGCAACTTAGTGAAACCTTGTATCTAAAATTAAAAAAATAAAAAGGGCTGGGGATGTTGCTCAGTGGTAAAGCCCCTCTGGGTTCAATCCCTAGTACTAAATCATCATCACCAAAAACAAACTTTCTTTTCTTTGGGATATGACACCAGTCTCTAGTTTTCTTCCTTCTTTTTCCAGGGACTTCACCACTTTTCAGGGTTCTATCTTAGTTCTGCTATTTTTTTACTCTATGCTTCTTTTCTAGGTCAGGCCCTGACCTAGAAATGTTTTTGTTAATAAAAGTTTAAATGCTTAACACCAAAAGCACTGTACCATGATTCAGTTTGCAAAAGGATCTAAAGGTCTAATTTTAGCTGATCTGACTAGGGTGTCATTATAGTAACTGGGGCACTAAGCATAAACTTTGGGTAGAAATTTGTCTCTTAAAATAGCTCCAGTGAGTTTGGAAAATTTGACAACTATTTGCCAAATGCTACATCAGTAATGTACAAACCATCTGCTGCAAAAGTCTACAAAGGGGTAGTTACAGAATGTCTTCATATTGTGGGAGGATAAGAATGGAGTGAGGATGAGTATATGGCATAAAGACTAATGCTAATACTTTTGCTAGGAACCCTGAGGATGGTGGAACTTAAATGGAGGAGAGCAAGGAAGACATGTGTGGCAGAGTACAAAGGTTTGGTCTGAGAAAAGATAATGTTTAGAAGATAATCAATTTAAGTTTCTATAAAGTGCTACACTGTCAAAGATAGAGAATGTGTGTGTACTAGGGATAGCAAAGGCCTGATGTGGTAGATAGCAACTACTGCTGTAACTAATGTGTACCAGCAGTTAGATGCTTTCTGTAATGGTGTAGTTCTTACTAAAATTCTGTTGAAGCAGCCACTGAAAGAACTAGACTTTAAGCAGTTTGCTTTAAGGCACATGGCTAACATTTGGTGAAATCTATCTACATTTCTTATCTTCTTTGCAATATACTAATTGTCTTCTGCAGTGCAGAAATCAAGAATAAGAAAAAGAAATGATGTGTGCAAGTAGAGTAGACTTACAAAGAGGTTTGAAACCAGCCACTAAGAACAGGAAAGAATTTGATGGGACAAGCAGCCCCAGGAGAAAAAGGCATTTATTATCAACAAACCCTCTTTAGTGCTTTTCAGTTTTACAAACCACTTTAACAGGAAATATTTGTTTCCCAAGTCTGTAACACAGGCAGGTAAGACATATTCTTCAATCTGAAGGCTAAGCACAGATTTATCAACAGATAATAAAACTCTGTCCAATGTAAAAAATCAGAAAGGGAACCGGGTTGAACAGTACTTATTGTATTAGGAACTAGTACTAGGGGAGACCAAGGGACAAGAGGATCAGGCTCACAAGTTCAGGTAAGTAAAATATTACAAAAACCTAAATAAGTTCCTCCAGTCAAATCAGTTTACTTGTTGAAAGCGATCTTTTTACAGTTGTCCCCACTTCTTTGTCAAATAGTTAAAAAAAATTTTTGTGAACACCTGGAAAATAAAGACAATCACTGGAGGATATGTGGTCACTGGGCTTAAGGGGTCAAGGGTACTTGACTTCCTACTGGGCGTTTTGAGTTCATTTTTTACAGAACGAGGCTTATCATTCTTGACATAAAATGCTGCTGGAAATATTACAAATAAAATGGAAGTCACTGGGCACACACTATTTATTAAATGATAACTATTACTTGTTATATTTTACACTAATCCGGCAGGTGAGGGGAGAGTTCAAGTCCTCTGAGAAAATAAATCGCAGTCAGAAAGTGCGACAGAGAAATAGGTAACAAAAAGATCAGTGTGAATGGGAGGAAGGGCTTAGTGATGAAACAGTTACCAAGAGATGTGTGGGGAAAAAAGGACGTCAATTTTCTGAGCACTCACCCAGCAGGGTTCCGATAACACGCGCAGCACCGTCGTTACGTCGCTCGTAGCTGTCCACGATGGAGGCCAGAATGACCGGGTGCAGCCTGACCACGCGACCGCCAGGGAAGGGCCCTGGGAGAGCAGGACCCGGCAGGGACGGCGCAGGGGTCTGGGCTGGGGCTTGCGCGGAGGCCGGGGTCTGGCCTGGAGCCGCGGGCGCAGCCGCTGCGTCGGAGGGTGAAGCGGAAGCCGCAGCTGGCGCTGCAGCCGCAGCTGGCGCTGGAGCTGGCGTTGGCGCGGGAGTTGGGGCTGAGGCTGGGGCCGGGGCGACGGTCGGGGCTGGGATTGGGGCCGGAGTGGCGGGAGGAGTACTTGCCGGTACCGCCGGTGTGGCCATCTTGTTGAGAAAGAGGGAACCCGGAGCGGAAGGGTGTGAGTTGGTGAGAATTAGAAACTCCATAGGCTGGATATGTACCACGTGAACTAAATGTACGTGCCCATTGGTTACCAATGACACTTCTCGGGGCGCGAAAATTTCCGGCTGTTTGTAATTTCTTCCGGAGTTTGTGCTTTTGCTTTTGGTCCGATGCACACTCGGTGAAAGCCAAGTCAAATTGTTCCTAATAAACTTGGGACCGTGTTAGGAAACAGCTACACTCGTTCTCCACAGGTGCCGCCAGGTGGAGGCAGAGAGCAGCGCAAAGGTAGCAATTCGTGTTTTAGACTAATGGCATCAAAGTGTCTTTAAAAAATATTTATTGATTCTTTTTAGTTACGTATAACATTGAGATACATTTTGACATAATCGTTAAAGCATGGGATATAATTTGCTCTAATTCAGTCCCCAGCACTTCTCCCCACCCCTTCCTCCCTTCTCATACTCCCCTCCTTTTACTCTACTGATCTTTTTGCAATTTATTTATAGTTTTTAAAAAATTAGTATCTTGTGAATATACTTGATGTTGGGATTCACTATGGTTTATTCATGTATGTACATATGAAAGTTATGTCAGATTCATTCCACTGTTCTTCCCTTTTCCCTTCACTCTTTCCTCCCTCTCAATCCCCTTTCTCTGCTCTGCTGATCTTTCCTCTATATTTATGAAATTCAACCCCCTACCCAGCTTATTTTGGATTAGCTTCTGCATATGGGAGAAAATATTCCACCTTTGGCTTTTTGGGACTGGCTTATTTCACTTAGCATGATAGTCTCCAGTTCTGTCCATTTATTGGCAAATGCCATAATTTTGTTCTTCTTTATAGATAATACTCCACTGTGCACATATACCACATTTTCTTTATCCGTTCATCTGTTTATGGACATCTATGTTGGATCCATGGCTTGGCTATTGTGAATTGTGCTGCTATAAACATCGATGTGGTTGCATCACTCTAATATGCTGATTTTAAATCCTTTATATACTGAGGGTGGAATAGCTGGGTCAAATGATGGTTCCATTTCTAGTTTTTTGAGGAATCTTCATACTGCTTTCCAGAGTGGCTGAACTAATTTGCAGTATGAGTGTACCTTTTCATCCACAATACTTGCCAACATTTATTGTTGCTTGTATCCTTGATAATTGCCATTCTGATTGGAGATGGAATCTCAATGTAGTTTTGATTTGCATTTCCCTAATTGTTTAACATTTTTTTTCATGTATTTGTCGATCATTTGTATTTGTTTCTTTGAGAAGTGTCTGTTTAGTTCTTTTGCCCATTTGTTAATTGGGGTTTTTTTATGATAATTTTTTTGAGTTCTTTGTATATTCTGGATATTAATACCCTGAGGAGGAGGTGGCAAGGAACTTCTTGCGTTCTGTAGGCTCTCTCTTCAGGATCTTGATTGTTTCCTTTGCTGTGGAGGATATTTTTAATTTGATGCAATCCCATTTATTGAATTCTGATTTTATTTCTTGTGCTTTGGGAGTCTTGTTAAAGAAGTCAGTCCCTGTGCTGACATGCTGGAGTGCTAAAAGGGCTTTGTTCTTGACAGTGTCATAAGGTGTAAATGGGGTGGTTTAGTCAACAACAATTTGAGTGCTTAATATGTGCCAGATGTTCTTTTAGCTGCTTAGGATAGATCAGTGAACAAAACAGGCAAAAATTTACATTCTAGTGGTGATAAAAAGCCAAAAAGTAAATTATATATTATATTAAAAGGTGCTATCTTATTCAGTAGTTACTAAGGCATGCCATTAAAAGGGAATCATCAGCAGAGGGTAAGGGGAATCAGGAGTTTTGAGGGGTCAGGGTAGGTTACAGTGAGAATGTGAAATTGAGTGGAGATTTGGGGCTTCACGTAGGTAGTCATCATTTGGGGCTTATGAGGGAAAGAGCCCTTCAAGGAGAGTAAACATCTACTGTAAAGGCCCTAAGGCCTGGTGTGTCTGAGGAGGCTATTTTCTGTATGGAGTGCTAAGAAGAAAGGAGAGAGTAGCAGGATGAACCCCTTAGCAGTAGGTTGGGATCACATCATTAAGAACCTTTTGTGTTATAGGCATTAGTCTTTGTGATTATAGAAGCTGAGAAGTCCCATGATCTGCAGTCAGCAAGAGAAGAGAGAGTTGATGGCACTACTTCCAGTCAGAAAGCCATCAGGCTGAGGACCCAAGAAGAGCCAATGTTTCAGTTTGTGTCAGAAAGCCTATGACCAATCTCAAATTAGTGAAGCAGGGGAGTCCCTCTTGTTTGCAGGAAAGCGGGCCTGTTCTGTTCAGGCATTCAACAGATTGGGTAAGTCTCATCCACATTAGGATGGGAAATCTGCTTTACCAATTCAAGTATCAGTCTCGTCCCAAACACAACCTCATAGGCACTCTCAGAATAAAGTTTGACCAAATGTCTGGGCACCTCATGGCTTAGTTAAGTTGATACCTAAAATTAACCTTTGCACATATATTTCTGGTTGTCCCAGGAAACATACTTGAAAAGTTTTGCCTGAAAAGATCAGAGTCACATCTTCTGGTGGTGTTATATTAAAAGCAACATACAGGACTTGATAGATATGGGAATTGGAAAAGTAGTATAGTCTGAGGAAAAGAAAAATGGCCAAGCATTACCTTCATTTCCCCCAACAGTGTTTTCCTGATGTTGGTCATGCTGGCAGCTCCCACCTTCCCCAACACTGTCTTTTTAATGTTAATCATGCCGGCTGCCCTACCTTTCGAAGCTCTGTCTCTTTGATGTTAATCAAGCCAGCAGTTAACACCTCCCCTAAACAGATGCCTTCTTGAGGCAAAACCAGGAAGGAAGGGGCTTATCACCACACGGAGTGATAAACTAATTGATGAAACCACCCCAAATTCCTAAATGCCCGCCAAAACTTAAGAGCCTGTATAAACCCAGTCCCATCCTTTGTTCAGGGTCTCATTTTCCACCAGGCTCATTTTCCACCGGGAATATGGGTCCACCACCTCCACAGATGAATCCTGCTCCCAAATAAAGCCTCCCACTGAAAAAGACAGCCATACACACCAGCTCGCTTCCCCTACCTCCTCTCTCTCACTAACTTTGCCTGACTCGATTTCTTTGTTTTTAGTCTTTGATTCTTTTGTTTCTAAACCTTCTCTTCTGGGACTCAGTTACTCTAGTTTCCAGGTTTGTTTCCAGCCAGGCCAGGGTTAACGGAAAAGGAGGGCTTATTTCATCTCTTGCCTCCACCATCCAATTAAAATCAGTTCTTACACAGCTCATTTCTGCTTTCTTAGCTGTGACTCAGATTCTCTGGTCCAGTGATCTCAAACCTGGAGCCTTTGCAATAAGTGGCCTCTCTCATCTCTATCCTCTTATTCAAGTAACTGTGTTTTATTCTTTATTTTCCATCTTGGTTTCTTGGTCTTGGGTTTTGGCTGTCTTGTTTTTCTCTCTAGCCTGAGGTTGGTTAAGGCTGTGGGAAAGACCAGTTCCAATTCCTACCTGTTTTCCTGGATTCTAGGAGTACTCACTGAGCATCGGGGATGAGGAGTCTTGGAGGAGAAGAAAATGTATAGTAACGATGGAAAAAAATTGGCAGTAGACATCTTATGGCCTTTCCTCTCTTCAGCTTCTTGGTGCCCACTCACTTTTAAGCAATGCTCTTATTCTTCGTGCAGAACACAGGGTCTACCAGACATGCCCAGGCTTATCTTTTGATCACAAGTCACATACCTGCTTTTCTCTCTCACTTTCCACAGGTGTGGATGGAGGATGTTCCTTCCACCTCAAATCAAAGGCCAATCTTGTGCCTTTGCTTTGAATCCTATCCCAGTCCCCACTCTAAATTTCCTCCTCTGGTTCATCTTTCTTTCACCTGAATTTCTAACCTGACCTTTTTATTGGATGCTTTTTGTCAGTATGTAAAAAGATTCCTCCCCTCCATCCCATGTGAAAAGCAGAGCTTTTCTCGACTCTACATTTCCCACATTACCTTCTGATTCCTTCTCTTGCCAAGCTTCCTGAAAGATTTGTCTATACAGGTTAACTCCACTTCTTTAGTGGATAGGTTACCTCCTATGCTTTCTTGGCTGAATTAATTTTTATTTTATCAAAATAATAAATGCTTGTGGTTTACAAGGTCAACTAGTATTAGAAATCTCCTGTCCCCAAACAGTAGTCCCCACCTGCTACTATCCTCATCCCTCTTCCCCTAGGCAACTACTTCAGATTTCGAACTATTTCTTCTAACATCCCAGCATTTCTAAATACTATGTGTATACTGCTACCTTTAGAATCACAATTATAGGCATTACCTATTGGCTTTTTATTCTAGTACTTTCTATGACCTTTCATCCTTCTTTTCGATGTGGTTATACATTTTAGTTACATCAGTATTCAGTGGTTATATTATTACTTCTATGTAAACATCACACATGAGTGTTATAATTTACTATCAAGTTTTCTGTCTTTTTTTTGTTTCTCTTAAACTATTTCCTTTTTTTACTTCTATTTATCTAGTTTTCTGGAGGCTTGCTGCTAGTTTTTTTTCCTCCTGCTAGTTTTTCTGTAGACTCTTTCAGAAGGCCAGTAGCATCAGCTAACCTACTAAGTCTTTATTCTTTTTTGTTTCAAAGACATTCTTCTTGGAGAAACCTGTTCTTTTTCTGCCAGGGCTATTGGGGATTCTCAACTCTCTGACAAGCTGGCCAGCTGCTTGTTAGGAATTTGATCCCTGTTTTATGGAGCTCCCATTTTATTTTCTTCCCTTTTCATTTTGGTGAAGCAGATCCTGCAGTAGCTTCACCAGCTTAAAGAAATGGTGCAATGGCTGAGGGTGTGTTGGTGACAATGCTCCAATTCTTTTGTCCTGTAGTCAGACTGCCCCAGCCTGGACTGGGAGCAAGTTGTAGGGAGGATTGAGGGTTTCAGGGAGGGACATGGAGAATCTGTTGGATGTTCTTTCTCTTGGCGGACAGAATGGTTCATGCATTCAGCTCCTCCCTTGTTTCTTAATTTTAGTGTTGGGAAGAATGAGGTCAAGTTTCTCCCTGATGAGCAGTTGTTCATTCCACTGATAGGTCCAAGGTGTGGGTGTTTCTGCCTCACACAGCCTTAGTAAGGTCCTTGTCTCTTCCAGCTCCACATGCACTAGGCCTGTTAGTATCAAAGGCACTTGGGTGGTCACACCTATATTTTAAATATGAATACCACCAATGGATTAGTAAATTTTGGCCAAGAAGACCCAGGCTTGGCCTGTAGAGCTGTCTGACTAGAAAAAGTGTCTGTTCCATCGCTCCTCCCCAGGGAGCTGAGTCATCCCTGTCTCACCTCCAGCTCCCTGAGTCTGAGTTGAGGTAAACAGCCTGGTCTGGAATCTTCTTGGCATGTTTTGGTGTTGCTTTCTCTTCTCTCCTGGATTAGCTTTGTAGAGAAACCCTGAGTCTTTTCACTCAGGCTGAGAGGCTTTGTGGTAAGTTGTTTCTGCTTTTACAGACTGGCCTATGACCTGCAGCCCAAGTCCCTTGAATCTTAACATGTTCCTAACATTTTCTGTCTCCTATTGATAATGTAGTCAAAATGCTGATATTTGAATCTCAGCAGCCCTTGCTATTTTCAGATACTCATGTGAACATTCTCAGACATCATATGGCTGAGGTGGATTCCCCCTTGGCCTTATCTAACAGGTATAATTCTGGATTCTAAAAGCTTTCTGTTAATTGTTGCCTTCTCTTCTTCCAAAGACTTCTACCCTCCCTACATTTTAGTTCCATATTTTAAACATAACTAAAAATCCTGCTCTTCTTTCCCTGCTTCTTTAGAATCTGTGTTTCTAGTTTCTAGTGGTACGTAGCTTAAATTCTGTTTTCTGGGTCTGCCTTCTATGTCTTTATCTTTTGAGTTCTTTCTGTCTATCTTCTTCTACTCTGGTCCCAGACCACAGTTTACATCCTGTCTCTTGGCTCAGTGGTTTACCTCTGGAAAACTCTGAAAGATCATTTTTCTCTGACTGCTACATTTCTCCTCTGCAGTAATACCCAGGACAGTTTCTGCAATGATCCGTGATACACATTAACATATGTAAATAATTTGGCACAAATTAGGCATGCAAAAGTGTGCAGTCCTCTTCTTATTATTTAAACTTGTCCCCTCATCTGAACTGGAAGACCTCCAGCCTTGGGCCCTGTGAGTGACTAAGTCTGGGAGACTGATGTGTGAGGGCTGGTGGGATGATGAGTGGACTTCTTACCTTCTTGCCATACCTCAGCAGTCCCAGCAAATACGCACCAGCTCTGTAAACATTTGCACAGTCAGGAACAGGTTGATTTTATTTTTTTATTTATTTTTTATTAAAAAAAAATTTTTTTTTAGTTGTAGATGGATGCAATATCTTTATTTATTTATTTATTTTTATGTGGTGCTGAGGATCGAACCCAGTGACTCACGCATGCAAGGCAAGCGCTGTACCACTGAGCCACAACCCCAGCCCACAGGTTGACTTTTAAAACTTAAAAATAATTGTTTTCTTAACTCGTCTGCTTAAGGAACCATACAAGGCCTAATAAAGACTGCATGTGAGAGGGAGGGCTGAGAGAGAGGCAGAGGTGGTGACTGGAAGGAGGGGAGAGGAAGAGACACAGGAGGAACACATCTACACACCTCCCTGCCTTCTTGCTGACACAATCACACATATTGTCTGACCCAGAGGCAGAGGGGAATGACTAGTCAAATTCCCCCACAGTCTCACGCACTTGCCTTTCTTGAAAATCCGCATGTATCACATCTCTTCCTGGTCTCTGCTGCATAGCTTGCCAAACACCCAGAAAGCCAGGTGGTGAGGGGCCTTCAGGTTGCTCTCCTCCAGTAGCAGACCTCTCCTCTCTACACCTCCTTTAGGTTGCTGGTCTGAACTTGATCTTCACCTCCTATCACCATGGCCTCAGCCCTGGCCCACAACCCTCGGGAGGCATTGCTCTGGGCCTTGAGTGACCTTGAGGAGGACAGTTTCAAGATATTAAAGTTCCACTTACGGGATGTGACTCTGGTTGAGGGCCAGCCCCTCCTGGCCCGAGGGGAATTGGAGGGCCTGAGTCGGGTGGACCTGGCATCGCGACTGATTTTAAAGTGTGGAGAACAAGAGGCTGTGAGAGTGGTGCTCAAGGGCTTGAAGGCCATGAACTTGTTGGAACTCGTGGACCAGCTCAGCCCTATTTGTCTGAATGGTGAGTATGGTGGGGAAAAGGTGGGTCATGTAGTACCAGAACTGTCCCCTAGGATACTTCCACAGACTCCCATAATCCGTAATTTATGCCTCCTTTCACCTTGCTCTCTCCCTCCTTGGGAGTCCCCAGTGTCCTAGGGTCCCAGATAGTCTTCAGCTAAGGATTCCCACAAATGCTGGGTGGAGATCCTGAGCGGAGATCAGGGGTTTATTTGTAGACTGTAGTATCTTATTACCATAATACCCTACCTTTTACCTCCAGTTGCTGTGCCATAAAAGGGAAGGGAATGAATGAAGGGGCTTAGACATGAGAGGAGGTATTGGTAAAGGGATTTCTCCTAAGCAGAACAAATGGCTGTGAGGTGTCAGACTTGTCCCTAACTGCTTCCTGGCTGATGGCTAGGCTGCTCCTCACAGAGGAGCCCCTGTGCCCCTGTGTTCAAGAAGCTTATGGACTGATGCCCTCTTAGAGTGAGGAGGGCATGCAGCCTAAATAGCAGCCTACTCATGATTGTGGGGTAGGGAAGGATCTGTTGGTGTCCGTGGTCTGTCCCACAGGCTCCTTCCACTCCTGAGAACTCCTCTATAGAAATGGGAGGGTAAGTGGACCGAAAGTCATGGCTCCTGTTCAGAAGCTGTTTGGCATTTAGCATCTGGTCCAGCCTCCACTTAAAACAGGCTCCTGTTACTTCACCAACTGTCAGTTCCCTTCCCTTTCCTCTCTTTGTCCTCACCTCTTCCCATGGGGACATTTGCCATGAACACTCTCACACACACATTGTCACACACAGAGACTTTTGGAGGTACATTCTTGTTGATGCACACTGACATGACTTCCCTGCACAATACACAAGCTTCCATTGGCACATTCCCATGAACACATGTGGAGACAGGCATGCACTCGACTCCACAAGTGTCCACCCACAAAACACACCCTGGGACACTCTGGCAGATACACACACACACACACACACACACACACACATATTCATATACATACATGCACATACAGCAGTCCATCCCCTGTGAAACCAAAACTGAAATCTTCAGATAAAAGACAAGACTAAAGAGCAGAGCTAGAGTTTGAAGGGCCCATTTTCCGTTTTTAGTTTCCATTTCACCACCTGAAACCTCTTTTGTCTGACTCAGATTACAGAGAAATATACCGAGAGCATGTGCGCTGCCTAGAGGAGATGCAAGAAGGGGGAGTCAATGGCAGCTACAACCAGCTGCTCCTGGTGGCCACACCCAGCTCAGGGAGCCCAGGATCACCTCCCAGTCCAGACCTGGAGCAGGAGCTGGATTCTGTCACAGTGGAGGCTTTATTTGATATAGGAGAAAAGCCCTACCCAGCCCCATTCTTAGTGGTGCTACAAGGGTCTGCCGGTACTGGAAAGACAACCCTGGTGAGAAAAATGGTGCTGGACTGGGCCACTGGTACCCTGTACCCAGGCCGGTTTGATTATGTTTTTTATGTGAGCTGCAGAGAAGTGGTTCTGCTGAAGGAGTACAAACTGGAGCAGCTCCTCTTCTGGTGCTGTGGGGACAACCAAGCCCCTGTCAGAGAGATTTTGAAACAGCCAGAGCGGCTCCTGTTCATCCTGGATGGTTTTGATGAGTTACAGAGGCCCTCTGAAGGGCAGCTGGGGAAGATGGCGGGGAGTCCCATGGAGAACATGCTGCGCCGTTTGATTAGGAGACAGTTGCTCCCCATGTGCTCCCTTCTCATTACCACTCGGCCCTCTGCTTTGGGGAGTCTGGAGCCCATGCTGGGTCAGCGGTGTCATATTCGTATTTTAGGTTTCTCTGAGAAGGAGAGGAGACAGTATTTCAGCTTCTATTTTAAGGATGAAGAGCAAGCCAGAAATGCCTTTGAATCTGTACGAGGAAATGATGTTCTCTACACAGCATGTCAGGTTCCAGGCATTTGCTGGGTGGTCTGCTCCTGGCTGAAGGAGAAGATGGAAAGAGGCCAGGCAATCTCAGAGACACTCAGGAACAGCACTGACATCTTCACTGCCTATGTATCCACCTTCCTGCCCACTGATGACAGTGGGGGCTGCCCTGAGCTTATCAGGCACAGGGTCCTGAGGGGTCTGTGCTCCTTGGCCACTGAGGGGATCAAGCACCAGAGGTTCCTATTCAAAGAGGATGAGCTCAGGAAGCACAATTTAGATGGCCCCAGACTTGCTGCTTTCCTGAGCAGCAGCGATTACCGAGAGGGACTTGACATCAAGAAGTACTACAGCTTCCGCCATATTAGTTTCCAGGAATTTTTTCATGCTATGTCCTACCTGGTGAAGGAAGGTCAGAGTCAAGTGGGGGAAGCGTCCTGCAGAGAAGTGAAAAGACTGGTGGAGGCAAAGGAGCAGAAAAAGAATGAAGAAGTGACCCTCAGTACGCAATTTTTGTTGGACATATTGAAAAAAGAGAGCTTTTTGAACTTGGAGCTCAAGTTCTGCTTCGAAGTTTCTCCCTCGATAATGCAGGATCTGATGCATTTTAAAGAACAAATGGAATCTATAAAGCACAACAGGACTTGGGAATTAGAATTCTCCCTGTATAATACTAAAATAAAGAATCTTCCAAAAAGTGTTCGTTTGAGTGACATCTCAGTCAAGTTGTCACATTTAAATGAAAGGAAATTACATACCAGGAGGCCGATTTCTGTCACAACCAGATTGGACAAAGGACAGAAAGAGGAGCAAGAATGTAATCTTGTGGGTAAAGGCAGAGGGACAGAGGAACTAGACTAAGAAGTTGGAGCAGCAGGATGGGAAGCAGAAAAGAGGGGCAGTAGAGATGAAGGGTTGGAAGGATTGTGGGATGGAGAGACAGGAGGATGGGGAAGGGCAGAGTGAAAAGGATGGAAAGATGAGAGATCAGACTAAGGGATAACAGGAAGAGTGATGGACAGAGAAACAGAGAATTAGATTGCTGAGGGTCTGAAGGCTTGGTATATTATCTGGGGAGAGGCCATGTAGACTGAGTCCTTAGAAACAATCACCTTTTACCATGAATAGCTGATTAGCACCCCTCCCTCAAGGGGCTGTTTATGACCTTCTGTAGTGTGGAGTCCTGCTTTAGTATATCCTCTTATATGTTAATGTCAATGACCAAGCCTTTGATGCTGACATCTGACTCTTTTTAAAAATAAAATAAACTACTTAGAATAATAAAGCGTGAATTGTGTGCATTCTGTAAGACGTGGGCAAATTTGGAGCATATCTGTGTCAACACTTTAAGGGAAATATACTGTGGCATAATGAGATGTCCCTCTGGCTTTGTATTTGTGGTCAACTGCTGCTTAAGTAAAGAGTAGCCTTCCATTCTTTCTAGAATCTTCAAGAATTTACATTTGTTGAACATGAGCCACTGCTTGTCACAGACCCGCACTTTGATCTTGGAAGCTCTACTGTGACTTAATTTTATACTAATAACATGTCACTGTCATCTGCAGCTGTGTCATTAACTGACTTTTCTTTTTTGAAAGATGAATCAGTTCTAAGAATTGACTGATAATATCTTTTTCTGATTTGGGTTCCTCTGTATAAGAAAAGAAAAAGTAAAAGATTCTAGGTGGAGGTATGATTAACTCCCCATTCTCACTTCATGGATGAGAAAACTGAGATATAGTCAAGACTCTCATTCATTTCTAGCATTCCTCAGAGAGATCTCTTGGTTCCCACACTTTAGTTAATAGTGTAGAGGTCACCAATATGTGAGGGCACCAATAATACCCTCATCCTGGTGTTTGTTGCTGATTCCAGTATGTCTGTTCATAGGTCCCCCAGGCCCTATAGTGAGGCTGCAGATTCTCCTCTTTTTGCTTTTAACACATTTTTATTGCTGTCAGGGCTTCCCACATGTGATTCTACCTGTGTTGACTCCAGCAATCTGTCAGACATGCCCAGATATCTGAATCTAAGGGAACTTAGCCTTGAGTGGCTGATCAATTATTACTAATTATTCTTCACACAGGAAATTTGGTGGCTTGACATTTGATAATTATATACATGACACATTGAATACATGGATCGTGTGTATACAGAGTATGTCTTACAAAACAGTGTGTGTGTGTGTGTGTGTGTGTGTGTGTGTGTGCGCGCGCGTGTGCATACACTTATTTAGAGAGCAGTTTGTTTTGGATTACCAAAGAAGCAGGTCAACACCCATTGGCCTAGGCTGTGCTGCCTCCTAAATGACTCAGATGTTTTTAGAAGACCAACCTCTGGATGTCCCTGAGTGTCTTAGAGAATTTGGGAATAATGAAACAGTGCTCAACCACATCCTGTGCTTTTCTTGGAGTCAAGGAGGCCTTTTTAAGAAATATGAATTTAACATCTAATTGGGGATTAGACATGTTACAGCATTTCACTTAGGATTCACATTCATTTCAAATTAAACAAAAATTAAATGACACAAAACTTGCACTAAAAACAAACACCCATCTGATTTCTGGTTTTGAGTATGGCCCGTTCTTTCTAACAATGTGGTCAGGGCTTTCACTAGTTCCCTCTGCTGCTGCTTTTATAGTTACATTTAAGCCTCATTTCAGACAGCCACTTTTTTTTTTTTTAAATTTTTTTCAGTTGTTGATGGACACAATGTCTTTATTTTATTGCTTTGTATGTGGTGCTGAGGATTGAACCCAGGGCCTCACACATGCGAGGCAAGCGCTCTACCGCTGAGCTACAATCCCAGCCCCTCAGACAGCCACTTTTATGCACTAGAGAAGTTGGCATATGAGCTCAGGTTAAACCATCCTTACAGTCCCAAAGCAAGAGAATAAGCTTTACAATGGCTCTAGCAGAGAAGTTAGGGGAGAATTCTGACCTGCCCCTGGGTATGAGGCAAGCCTCAAATAGTGTGGCCTGGAAGATGGACTTCCCTGACCAGCCAGAAATGGATCTTCTGGCTTAGATCACACGATCATATCCTCTGGATAAATGGCCACAGCCCCAGGGTTGGATAAGAAAAGATGGCTTCTCAAAAGAAAGCATTCTGGGCCGTCAAAATACATGTCACATAGACACAAGTGAGGAATGGATTGGGGTTTCCTGGGGTCGAGGCTGGGCAGAAGGGGTAAGAAGGAGAGACAATGGAGTCCTATGTGTAGAAGTCTGGAAAATGGGTCAAACCAGGCTACTGAGTGTGGTTGTTAGAAGGAGCAGTGATTCTAGGTTCAGAGAGGCTGGGCCCACCCATTCCTTGCTTAGCCTCGCTCTGGGCAGCAGGGTGAGAGAAAGCCATGATCAAAAGGAAGAAACTCTGTGTAAAGCCAGATGACCAAAAGGAGGCAAATTAAAACCGCTGGGCAATGCTTTATTGGAAAGACGCTTTCGGGCTAAACTCTCCCATCCATCAGAGTGTGTCCAGGAGAATCGCTCACGTGTTCTGGGTTACAGAAAATTTTAAAAGGCCTGGTCAGGAAGGGGAGGGCTTAAGGCAGGAAGAGAAGGTTAGAGTCCTTCCTGGATGAGTCAGGAAAAGCCCACTGATTGACAGGAGGCGCCTCTACTGCTGACATCAGCATCTGGCTGGCTGCTCTGTTCCGTGGCTGCCCTGGTCACCCCTAACTGGACATGCTGAACTGACCTAACAATCTGTCCTTAGAGAACAACTGTGGGACTCCCTTATGAAAAAATGGGGTTCCAGAGTGGCATGTGGAAGAAGGTTTCCAAATGAAATATAGTTAAATTTGAATTTCAGAGAAACAGTGAATATATATATATATTTTGGGGCATACTTCAATAAACATGATTTGTTGTTTAGATTGCAAAATTTAAATGTAACTAGGCATCCTGTATTTCTATTTGTTCCATCTAGCAGTCCCTAAGTGGTGGAGATTTGGTAGTAGAGTAGGCAACAACTATGAGCCACAGGGGTAAGACATCCATGGTTGTGGCTTATGTTAGCTTTTTGCTGTGACCCAAATATGTGACAGGAACAATTTAGAGGAGGAAAAAATTATTTTGGCTTATGATTTCAGAGATGTAGTCTATGGTGAGCTGACTCCATTGCTCTAGGCTCAGAGTGAGGCAGCACATCATGGGAGAAGGATGTGGCAGAGGGAAGTTGCTCAGGAACGGGGGCCAGAGGAGGCAGCATGGAAGAGGAACCCTTCCAGGGCATGCCCCCAGTGACCCACCTCATTCAGCCATGTCCCACCTGCCCACAGTTACCATCCAGTCAGTCCACTTAAACTAGGATGAAGTGATCAGGTTACAACTCTCATAATCTAATGATTTCACCTCTGAATGTTCCTGCATTGACGCAAGAACTTTGAGGGGGACACCTCATATGTAAACCACACATGGTTCTTATTGTCCCTGAAATCTTTTCCCTCTCTATTCCCTGAAGGATGGAAAACAACAACCCCCAGGGAGAAAGGAGGACAATGGGTCCTGGGGGTGAGGGTGGAGGTGAGGAGGGGAAGGAAAACAATGGACTCTGGACTTTCCCCATTTCCCAGAAGCAATGGGCTTTGACTTTTCACAAATGCTCCCTCTGACTTGGGCTTTGAATTTGCACAACTGTTTCCCCTGACTGCCCAATCAATGCATTCTGCTGATTCAAGTATCACACCTTAAACCCTATAAAAATCAGACCTCTCTTGTAACCAGTTGCTATTTTATCTCTTGACAATGTGCCCCTCCAGTGCTTAATAAAGCATCATTGGTCCATTGACATCTGTCCTCGTTTTGGTTATTTTGCTTTCATTATGGTGCCCAAACCCCGGGAATTGGAGTAAGGGGTCTTTACTCCTCCCTGTCCTAAGGGACCTCTTCCCTAATAGTCATGTTATATGGCTGATGAGACCTGGAAAGTGACTGTTGATTGTCCAGTACTCCTGTGGTTCTCTTAGGTCGAGGAAGCCCCCAGCCATGTCTCAGGAAGCTGTGGCTGAATTCCCAGACTGACTGTCCCCTCTCTTCCCTCCCGCCTTATAGAAGAAGATTCTTCACACTCTCCACAGTCCACATTGACTAAATGGAGGCTGGTATGTAACCTGAAACAGACACCATCTTGGGTTATGTTTTTGCTGCTTTATTGCTATGTGGACTGAGCAAGGATCTGTTTTGAATCCTTTATTGGTGTTGGAGGCATCCTCCTCCTAAACTCTCCTCTCCAATCCCTCCCTGTACTTAGCCCTCTTGCCTGCACTTAAGGCCCCGGCTCAGAGTCCACTTTTTGCCATTTTGTTCCTGTGTGCAACACCAACCTTCTCATTCTTCAGAGAGGTAAAATCTCTTCTGGTATCTTGCAGAGGTACCCTGCCTGAGACCCCTGCCTTTGGCTTGGCCAGACCCCTGGGGTCCCCCCACCACACAGATTATAATAGGGGATGCTCTCTCATTCTCTAGTGGAATTACTCCATTGAAGACAGACCTCAAAGGATGCTTTGATCTCATCCACCAACCCGGTCAAACCTCTCCAATTTGGGAGTCCCCATCCCACAGGACTCCCCCTCAAGTTTTCTCATAAATTATTTCAAGAACCTCTGCCTCATTAAGTATAGTACTCAGATCTGGCCACAATATAAATTAGACAACCTAAGTCAATATTCTGAATTCAGAATTTGGGACATTCGATCCAAAAATTCTCCAGGATTTAGACAATTTCCTCCAATGAAACAGCAAATAGTCTAAGGTTTCCTGCCTCCAAGCTTTCTCTTACTTTTGCTCAAAGCTTCATTAAGCCATCCCTGCTCTGCTCTATAATTAATTCTTGCTGACTCCCCACTCCATAAGCCCCCTAGATCAGGTCCTGGCCCCAAGCCCTCTTCTTCATTTAAAGTCAAGAAGTGAGTTGAATTCCTCTTCACCCAGATGTTGGGAATGTCAGTCCTGACTTACTTCAGTTTCTTTCCTCTAGGAGGAATTTGGTGCATGGGACAGAGGACGGCTTGAGATAACTGAAGGTAGCTGGCCAGGGCGGCCACTCCCTGGTGCTGCATGAAGGTCTCACAGCCCTCAGGGGTGGCTGTGAGATATCAACCACTATCGGCCTCTGTTTCTGATTGCTTCTACCTCAATTCTGTCCATAGTGTCAGTCTCTTAAACAGGAACCCACTATGAGAGATTCTCAAGTAGAGCTCCTCTAGCTTTAAAATCAGATTCCCCTCTTCTGGCAAGAAAAAGACCAGAAAATATGTCTAAATTAGAGTAAAACTACCCCTCATCTGTCCTAATTCAGGAATCTGAATTATTTATTTTGTCAAGTGAAGATATCATCCAAAGCACTAACAGGCTTGCCTCCCACTTCAAATTGAGGAACATAATATGAAATCATGGTCTTGTGTGTATGAGGACCCAAAATGACAAAGGGAACATGTAAGAAAATTTAAGGACACGACTAGCTGGCAAATGTCTTCCCTTAAATTAAAATGGTTAACCATACGTGAGGATAATTTTCTGCATCCAAACCTGCCCTGCTGACTGACTGGGAATCCAGTTTGAGACCAAAAGGAAAAAAAAAAGTGCCAGTTTTAAATTCAAGTGGCTTATGGAGCCTAAATGGCTGGCTCTCTTATCTCCTCTTGGCAATCTACCATGCTGCCTTCTTAACAAGCTGCTCCCTAAATACCATAGCACAGGGAGAAAAGATGAATAATCTCATATCTACAAGTCTTTACTTTGAGAATTTTTTTCTAAGGATTTCAGAGCTCTCTCATTCTCCCAATATCTGCACTAAGTCTAATCTGAGCCAAAGTGCACTCTGATGTGATAAAGATGTTCTGCATGCTCCTTCACTAGAGTAATTACAGCTCACTTTATACATAGCATTTCCAACTGTATTTAAGTCATAATGTGAAGATCTGATAAGTGATATTTTAATTTCTAACAGTTGAAATCTAATAGAGGCTTTAGTAAACATTTGTAGCATTTCCTCCTACCTGTGGAGATCTATCTACAAACAGCTACAAGATCTGTTTCCTGTCTGTTTTATGCATGTGTGCACACCTGTGTATTGTGTTGTTGTGTCTACATATGTGCTTATGTCCATTTATCATGTACATGGTATCAAAACTGGAATATAATTTCCTCTCAAAATGAGAACAAGACAGGGATGCCCTTTCACCACTGCTATTCAACATAGTCCTTGAAACATTAGCCAGAGCAATTAGACAGTTGAAAGAAATTAAAGGGGGGGCTGGGATTGTAGCTCAGCGGCAGAGCGCTTGCCTCGCATGCGTGAGGCCCTGGTTCGATCCTCAGCACCACATACAAAGCAATAAAATAAAGACATTGTGTCCATCTACAACTAAAAAAAATATTAAAAAAAAAGAAATTAAAGGGATATGAATGGGAAAAGAAGAACTCTAACTATCATTATTTACCAATAATATGATTCTATACTTACAGGATACAAAAAATTCCACCAGAAAATTTCTAGAATTAATAAATGAATTCAGCAAAGTAGCAGGATATAAAATCAATACCCATAAATCAATACATCTCTATACATCACTGATGATTCCTCTGAAAGAGAAATTAGGAAAACTATCCCATTCACAATAGCCTCAAAAAAAAAAAAACTTGGGAATCAATTTAACAAAAGAGGTGAAAGACCTCTACAATGAAAACTACAAGACACTAAAGAAAGAAATTGAACAAGACCTTAGAAGATGGAAAAATCTCCCATGCTCCTGGATAGGCAGAATCAATGTTGTCAAAATGGCCATACTACCCAAAGTGCTATATAGATTCAATATGATTTCAATTAAAATCCCAACGTCATTCTTTATAGAAATAGAAAAGGCAATAATGAAATACATTTGGAAGAACAAGAGATCCATAATAGCCAAAGCAATCCTTAGCAAGAAGAGTAAAGCAGGAGGCATCACAATACCAGATCTTAAACTATACTACAAAGCTATAGTAACAAAAACAGCATGGTACTGGCACCAAATTAGACATGTATACCAATGGTACAGAATCAAAGACACAGAGAAAAACCCACTTAAATACAGTTATACTAGACAAAGGTGCCAAACACATACATTAGAGAAAAGATAGGCTCTTCAATAAATGGTGCTGGGAAAACTGGAAATCCATACGCAGCAAAATGAAACTAAATCCCTATCTCTCACCATGCACAAAATTCAACTCAAAGTGGATCAAAGACCTGGGAATTAGACCAGAGACCCTACACCTAATAGAAGAAAAAGTAGGCCCAAATCTTCATCATGTTGGATTAGGACCATACTTCCTTAACAAGACTCTTATAGCACAAGAAGTAAAATCAAGAGTCAATCAATGGGATGGACTCAAACTCAAAAGCTTTTTCTCAGCAAAAGAAGCAATCAATGAAATGAACAGAAAGCTGACATTCTGGGAACAAATTTTGGCCACACACATATCTGATAGGGCACTGAATTCCAGGATATATAAAGAACTCAAAAAACTTAACACCAAAAAAACAAACAACTCAATTAATAAATGGGCTAAAGAGCTGAACAGACACTTCTCAGAAGAAGATACACAATCCATCAACACACATATGAAAAAATGTTCAACATCTCTAGCAATTAGAGAAATGCAAATCAAAACTACTCTAAGATTTCATCTCACCCCAGTCAGAATGGCAATTATCAAGAATACAAACAACAATAAGTATTGGCGAGGTTGTAGGGGAAAAGGCACACTCATACATTGCTGATGGGACTGCAAATTGGTACAACCAATCTGGAAAGCAGTATGGAGATTCCTTAGAAAACTTGGAATGGAACTACCATTTGACCCAGCTATCCCACTCCTCGATCTATACCCAAAGAACTGAAAAACAGCATACTACAGTGACACAGCCACTTCAATGTTTATAGCAGCACAATTCACAATCGCTAAACTGTGGAACCAACCTAGATGCCCTTCAATACATGAATGGATAAAGAAACTGTGGTATATATACACAATGGAATATTATTCAGCAATAAAAGAGAATAAAATTATGGCATTTGCAGGTGAATGGATGAAGTTGGAGAATATGGTAAGTGAAGTAAGCCAATTCCAAAAAACCAAATGCTGAATGTTCTCTCTGATAAGTGGATGCTGATCCACAATGGAGGAGAGGACATGGGAAGAATGGAGGAATTTGGTCAAAGGGGAGGGAGGAGAGAGGGGGCATGGGGGCAGTAAAGATGGTGGAATGAGATGAACATCATAGCCCTAGTTTCATGTGTGAGTGCATATATAATATGATTCTACATCATGTACAACCAGAGAAATGAAAAGTTGTGCTCCATTTGTGTACAATGAATGAAAATGAATTCTGCTATCATGTATACCTAAGTAGAATAAGAAAAAAACCCAAAACTGGCATATAGAAAAAGAGTACTCATAATTTTAAAAAATTTAATTAAAAATTTTAATCTAATTTTAAAAGAAAAATGGATCCAAATTGACTTTAAAAGTTCAATTTAAATTAAATAAACAGATGAGAATAAAGATGTCTTTAAAATTTCTAACTCACAAAATTTTCTAGGTGGTTAGGCAATTACAGAGTATTGATTTCTATAAAATGTCCAGAATGTAATATTCATTGTTTCCATAATTTTTCTTCAACAAGAAAGAGATAGCTAATGCTGTTCACTACAAGTGTCTGATATCTTAGTTTTTATAGTTAAAAATGAGTAAATTAGATTTAACATCAACATCAATGGGATTAATCATAAATATGTTTGTTAGAGAAGACATTTGATTAATTTACAAAGTTAAAGTGCTAAAAAACATCAAGTGCTAAATATAAAATCAAGTACTCTTGACTTCTTAAAATTTTATAAGGTAATATATTAAAACAAGTAAGTGTGATTTTATAGATTGGTAAACGAAAGAAGAGTTTAAGATTGCTTTGTTTCTGGGTTTCACTAAAGCAAGATTGCTAGAGTTAAAATTCTAACAGGTGCAATTCTATATGCAGAGAGTTCAAAAAATTTCAGCTGTAAATAGCATAAAATATTTCACATTATTAAGAAAAGTAATTAGAAAAGTTCAGAAATTTTATAAGGAAGTCTTTTTCCTAAGGTGAAGTATTAATGTACTGATATAAACCAAAGTTTAATCTTCTATAGGTTGAAGTAATAAGGATTTCTTAAAACATTAATATGCTCTATCAAGATAATTTTTGTTAAGTTTTATTATTGAAAGAAACTAGTCTTAAAGAAATTAGAGTTTGTACAATTCTAGTTAAACAACAACTGTTATTTTAAAGTATTACACTAAACTACAGATTCTGAATTTTCCTAAATGTATTCATATTTTCCAAGTATACAAGTCTTTAAAGTGTAAGGTTTAGAAGAACATTTTGCCAACTTGGTGCTCTTCAAACTAAAGTTTAGAGTAAAGGTTTGGGATTATAAATATTATGTTTTTTAGTTCATGGCTATTATACAAACTAAATATGTTTTTACTCCTGTTAATTTCATTTTGTATTTTTCTTGTAAACTTTAACTATTATCTGTTAGTGCCTTACAAAAGTATGATTTCTTTTTTTTTTAAATTTTTTTTTAGCTGTAGATGGACATAATGTCTTTATTTTTATTGCTTTGTATGTGGTGCTGAGGATCGAACCCAGGGCCTCACGCATGCGAGGCAAGCGCTCTACCGCTGAGCTACAGCCCCAAAAGTATGATTTCTAATATAACAAACTGTGTTAATTTGAGATAGTAGACCATCATCTAAAGGGCAGACAAGATATAAGGCTAAGTTCTAGCACTAATACTGACCCTAAATAAATAGAAAGGGTAAATAACTGTAAAGTTATAAACATTAAATGTAAAACCCAGTACTCCATACTTTTAAGACTGGTGAAACTGGCTTGATAGTTGTGTAAGACCAAAACTTGGAGGTTAAAATTAAGGAATAAAAGGGCCAAGAAAAAGAATAGCCAGTAGCTGGGCGCGGTGGCTCATGCCTGTAATCCTAGCACTTTGGGAGGCTGAGACAGGAGAATCGCGAAAAGCCAGCCTCAGCAATGGCAAGGCGCTAAGCAACTCAGTGAGACCCTGTCTCTACATAAAACACAAAATAGGGCTGGGGATGTGGCTCAGTGGTTGAGTACCCCTGAGTTCAATCCTTAGTACCAAAAAAAAAAAAAAAAAAGTATAGACAGTATTTGGCTCTTACTCTTTGAGGTCAGCTTGAACCCAGGGAACAAGAGGACTTCTCTAATGGCTTTGAGACTCTGCCACGTGACCTCCTGATCAGGAAGATTAATGAGACTCTGGAGAACAGAAAGCCAACCAGTGCACGTGCTGCAGAGGAGGGTCATTTGAAACCCTGACCCATCCTGGCAGATGGCACTAAAGAGCTAAGAGGCTGCTCACAAGTTCCCAAGAGTGACCTCCTGAGGGAACTTTGCTGACTCTTAACAATAGATAAGAACAAGGTCAATTTGACCAGCTTGGTCTTAAACACCTAGCAAAAATAGTTATAATCAAAGTACAGCCTTACTTGGACATTTAAAAGAAGAGACAATAGTTCTTTTATTGGAACTTTAGATATACACTTGTGTCAGGCCCACAACCCTGATGCCTCCCAAATCCTGAAGCATATTTTCTTTGCGAGGCTTATATTTAACTGCCTGCCAAAAATTGGACTGGCTTCTGTACCTTGGTCCTCTTTACTCCTCAGATTGACATTTTACATAACAACCAAAGCCTACCCACTTCAATAACAGCACACACCAGATGCAGGAGAGCCCTCCAACTTATTCTGTTACTATAAAAAGTTCTCAGAACAGATTATTGAAGACATCCAACAGGTTGCCAACTGAGAACTGACTTTATGAAATAAATTGGACTCACTGGCATCTGTCATCCTGCAAAACTGGTTGGGGAAAAATGCTGTTTCTATGTAAACCAATCAGGAATGGTAAGAGACAAGGTTAAATGGCTCCAGGACCACCTGGAACAGTGGAGTAAGAACTAGCTGATTCCTAAGAGTCTTCAAGTAGCTTCTTTTGTAGTGGTGAGCATCCCAGCTCCTATAACTATGGGTCAAGATATACATGTGTTGACCATGAAAATACTTGTGTTTGAATTCTAGGTCATAATATCAAACATTATCATGGGAGAGGAGAGGATGGGAAAAATGAAATGACTGCTACTGGATTCAATGGGAATCCCATCTCTCCAGGCAAAAATGTCAATGCCTTGAACCTGAAAGGCACAACTCATGCCATGGGGGCAGATCAATAAAGCAACAAAGATGACTGAGGGGCAGTTAAGAAAAATAGGTCAGCCCATTAATCCTACTATGGGGCTTGATCCTTTTCATAATGCTTCTTTGTATGTGTTAAAATTACAATCTCAGATCCTGGCCATGGCTAAT
Source organism: Xerus rutilus (assembly GCA_028644305.1). Classification (NCBI taxonomy): domain Eukaryota; kingdom Metazoa; phylum Chordata; class Mammalia; order Rodentia; family Sciuridae; genus Xerus; species Xerus rutilus. The sequence continues at coordinate 48,788,527 of CM053399.1, forward strand.
GCAAAAACATCTAACATTTTTGGGGGAGGAGGGGACTCAGGGGCACTAAACCACTGAGCCACATCCCAAGCCTTATATTGTATTTTATTTGGAGACAAGGTTCACTGAGTTGGTTAGCACCTCACTTGCTAAGGCTGGATTTGAACTCGTGATTCTCCTACCTCAGCCTCCCGAGCCACTGGGACTACAGGCATGTGCCACCATACCCAGCTGCAAAACCACCTACTTTTGATAATGAAGTGATTTGAACAAGTTTGGCTGAAGGGATTTCTTCCATTACCCTTTAAACACTTTCCTACACATGTAGCTGGGTTACGAGGAACTGTACTGTTATTTCTTTTCTTATTTTGCATAATCTGTCAAGCAGGATGGTAAGCATTAAATCATCAAGAAAATATGATTCCAAAATTAATTATGCTTGCTGTGAGATCATGGAGAGTGCATCCTGAATCTGAGTGGGGCATGATGATCATTGATTAAGGAGAAAAATAAGGCCCCAACTGTATTATTTGCTATGTACTTTAGGTATATGTTTTCTGGAAGACTCTATCCTGTTTTGTCACTGGGAAAAATATTTTCCTTGCACTGGCAAACCAGTTAATGCATCATTTTTCTCATAATAACCTTCCTTCTCTGTATTCTCTTCTGTGTATGTTTTTTACACAGAAAAAACTTCTTACTAAGATGAACTGTTTAGCTCAAACCATCTCCCAGGAATACATCAAAGTCATTCTCCTCCTGCACCCACAATCTGTCTCCATGAACCACAAAAGGGGACTTTGCCTACAGTGACCTTGAGGATCCTACCATATATACCTCTCCTCAACCTCATCCCTGGTATCTCCATTATTCTCTTCCAGAATTTGGAAAGGGTATGGAGGCTCCCCCTACTTCACTCATTCTCAGGAGGAAGCAGCCAGACATGATATTGATGCCCCTATTCATTATCTCCTTTCAGAGTCTGAAATGAGGAATATTGGAAAAAAATCTAAATAATATGTCAGTTTTCTCCAACATGAATTATAGATGGCTAAAATTTATGAGGCTGACAATACCACATTCTTTGAGGATGTGGATGAACAGAAAGTCTAATTAATTATCGGTGGGAAGGCAAAATAGTGCAGCCATTTTTGAAGACAGTTTGGCAGTTTCAAAGCTAAACATAGTCTTACCATATACGTGATCCTGCAAACATGTTTCTAGATATTTACACAAGTGAGTTGGAAACTTATGTTCTTATAAAAATTGCACACAAATATTTGTAGCAGTTTTATTCATAGTTTGAAGCAACCAAATAGACACAATGTGGTATATTGGGGCAATGGGATATTATTCAGTGAGTAAAAGAAATGAGCTATTTAGGCATAAAAAGACATGGAGAGTCCTTAAATGCAATTATTAAGTGAATAAGCCATTCTGAAAGCCCATATATAGTATAGTTCCAAATATATGACATGAAAAAGGTAAAACTCAGGAGACAGTAAAAATATTAGTGGTTGCCAGATATTTTCAGGGCGTGTGCCGGGATGACTAGGTGGCAGTTTAGGCACTTTGAGAGCCGTGAAACTATTCTCCATGATACTATAATAATAGATACATCACATCACACATTTGTCAATACCCATAGAACTGTATAATTAAGTGTGAACCCTAAGGTAAAGTAAGGACCTTAGTTAGTAATAGGGTATCAATATTCGTTCATCAATCTTAAACAGCTGTGCCACACTAATGCAAGATACTAGTAATAGGGGAAACCCTGCAGAAGGGTTGGTAGTGGAAAGGTATATTGGAACTTTCTGCACATTCTTTTTAAAAAATGCAGCTTTACTGGGGTACAGCTGGTATACAATAAACCGTACATGTACACATAGATACAATTTGGTGAATTTGGACATATACACATGTGTGAAACCATCACCAAACCTAGGTAATAGATGTATGCATTATCACCAAAAGTTCCCTTTTGTCCCTTTTTCCTTTTCTTTTCTCTTTTGATGGTGAGAACACTCAACATGAGCTTACCTTCCATCTCATCTACAGCCCAGCTATGCTGGGGCAGTGGGATAGGCTGCAGAGGGGATAACATAGGTCTGCCTTGAATGCTCTATTCTTTTCTATTGATCTGTTTGTGTATTCTTTTTTTTTAAATTTTTTTTTATCTGTAGATGGACACAATGTCTTTATTTTATTGCTTTGTATGTGATGCTGAGGATCGAACCTAGGGCCTCACCCATGCGAGGCAAGTGATCTACCGCTGAGCTACAATACCAGCCCCTGTTTGTATATTCTTTTTTTCTTTTTTTTTTTTTTAGAAGGATAATGTTTATTTTGGCTCATGGTTTCAGAGTTTCAGTCCATGATCAGCTGACTCCATATCTCTGGGCCCTAGGCAAGGCAGCACACCATGACGGAAGAGCATGCTGGAGAAAAGCAGCTCAGAGCATGGCAAACAGGAAGCAGAGAGTCCCATGCACCAGGGACAAAGCATGAACCCCAAAGTCACACCTCTAGTGACCTACTTCCTCCAGCCACACCCTACCTGCCTATACTTATTGCCCAGTTAATACACAACAGTGAATTAATCCACAGATTAGTTTAAGGCTCTAATAATCTAATTACTTCACTCTGAAATTCTTGCATTATCTTACACATGAGTTTTTTGGAAGACATTTCATATTTAAACCCTAACACCTGTTTGTATATTCTTATAGGCAAATATATTTTTTTATTTTTAAGAACCCTCCATACTGTTTCCCATAGTGGCTGTAATAATTTACACCTCACCCAACAATGTATAAGGGTTCCCTTTTCTCTGCATCTTTACTAACACTTGTCCTGCTGCCTTTTTAATAGCAGCCATCCTAATAGGTGCAAGGTGATATCTCATTGTAGTTTTGATTCACACTCCTGATGATTATTGATCAACACTTTTTTATGTATCTGTTAGCCAGCCAGCTTGTCTTCTTTGGGAAAGTGTGTATTAGTTATTTGGCCATTTTAAAATCAAGTTATTGTTTTTTGCTATTGACTTATGTGAGGTATATATATATATATATACACACACTTTATTTTATTAAATGCATTTCAAGTCATAGTGCATATATAGAGATCAATTTTCCATCTCTATGGTTGCAAACAAGATAGAGTCCACCATTTCTGTCTTCATACATGTACCCCGAGTGGTGATGTCCATCTCGTTCCACCATTTTTGCTACTCCCATTCCCCCTCCCCTCCCCTACCTCCTGTCCCATCCAAAGTTCCTCCATTTCTCCCATGCTCCCCACTCCCACCCCCCTTAAGTATCAGCATCCACTAATCAGAGAGAACATTAGGCCTTTGGTTTTTTGGGATTGGCTTACTTCACTTAGCATGATGTTCTCCAGTTCCATCCATTTGCCTGCAAATGCCATAACTTTATTCTCTTTTATTGCTGAATAGTATTCCATTGTGTATACATACCACAGTTTCTTTATCCATTCATCTGTTGAAGGGCATCTAGATTGCTTCCACAGTTTAGCAATTGTGAATTGTGCTGCTATAAACATTGAAGTGGCTGTGTCACTGTAGTATGCTGTTTTTCAGTTCTTTGGGTATAGATCGAGGAGTGGGATAGCAGGCTCAAATGGTGGTTCCATTCCAAGCTTTCTAAGGAATCTCCATACTGCTTTCCAGATTGGTTGTACCAATTTGCAGTCCCATCAGCAATGTATGAGTGTGCCTTTTCCCCCACAACCTCGCCAATACTTATTGTTGTTTGTATTCTTGATAATTGCCATTCTGACTGGGGTGAGATAAAATCTTAGAGTAGTTTTGATTTGCATTTCTCTAATTGCTAGAGATGTTGAACATTTTTTCATATGTGTGTTGATGGATTGTGTATCTTCTTCTGAGAAGTGTCTGTTCAGCTCCTTAGCCCATTTATTGATTGGGTTGTTTGTTTTTTTGGTGGTGTTTTTTTCCTTGTATATTTTTTATGTCAATCCCTTATCAGATACATGGTTTGAAAATATTTTCTCCCAACCCTTACACTGCCTTTTCATTTCATTGATTGTCTCATTTCATTGTGGTATAGATGCTTTTCAGTTTGATATAATCCTACCTGTCAATTTTTAAACTTATGTAGCCTAAGCTTTTGGTGCCATACAAAAAATCATTGCAACTATTAATGTCTCAAGGAGATTTTCCCATTTCTTCTAGGAGTTTTATGCTTTCAGATTTTTACATTCAAATATCCCATCCATTTTTGGTTGATTTTTGTGTAAGACATAATAGGGGGCTATTTCATTCTTTTGTTTTCCCATCCAGTTTTCCCTTCACTGTATATTGAAGAGACTATCTTCCCTAATGTGTATTCTTGGTGCCCTTGATTACTGCTTTTGAAATCCAACTAGAATTAGATCATTTAAGTCTTCATGACAGAGGAAATTATTTCATATAATACAGGAGAGGAAGGTACCCGAAATGGGTTTAAATTGCACATTATAGTCTATTTTGGTAAATTCCTTCCTCATCTTCTCTCCTACTTTTCACCTTATCTACTGATGCTCTCTGGCCATTTAAATGCCATCAGAGTTTGCTAAGGCAAGGCTTTAGTATATAAATTTAGCATCCCTTTTACCCCCAATTCTTGGTGCTTGGTATAGATGTCATTTTGAACACCTACCAGACTAGTAAAGGGAGATTTATCTCTAGACCACTATGGCATTGCACTAGAAATTTTCTATATCTACTTGTGTCACGGTCATTACTGAACAATATTTTCTTCTGAACAAGTTAGAATTTCCTTTTCATTTTTTCTGTATTTTTTTATTTGCGCATTATAATTATACATAATAGTGGGATTCGTTATTATATATTTGAACAGGCACATGATATAACAATATAACTTGTTCAATATCATTCCCTAGTGTTTTCCCTTTCCTTCCTCCTGGTCCCTTTCTTGTACTCTACTGGTCTCCCTTCTATTTTCATGATAGCTCCATCACCCACCTTTCTTTTCCTTTATTTAGCTTCCACATATGAGAGAAATATACACCCATTGACTTTCTGAGTTTGGCTTATTTCACTTAACATAATGCTCTAAATTTATATCCATTTTCCTGAAAATTACATAATTTTATTCTTTATGGCTTAATACAACTTTACATTTTCTTTATCCATTCATCCACTGGTGGACACTTAGGCTGGTTCCATAGTTTGGCCATTGTGAATTGTGCTATAAACATGGGTATCCTCTTTATCTTTTAGATCACTGGCAAAAATGCACCCCCCTCCCCATGCATTGCTGCTGATCCTGCTGCCTGCTGATGGGAATTACTCCTGTTGCTTTTCTCCTTTATTTATAAGAGACTTACAAGAAAGATGATAATTTCTGTATGGTACACTTCCTATTGCCCAATTCAAAGGTCCTAATGGAATTTCTTACTATGAAAGAAGGGAACTGGAACACCTCTATATTGCTCTTAGAATGCCTTCTACAGTCAGACTTTCAGCCTGTTTGATGAAGGTCAATTCAAAAAAGACTTCTTTGTTAGTGGAGTGTATAATTATTTACCACTTGACTTTGTTTAAGATGCTTCCCCATCACTCCTGAACTTAGGAACCAGCTCCAAAGGTGTGCAAAGCCTTTGGAGTGATTTGTTTATAGACTTCCCTGTCCCTATTTCTAGTTATTCTTCACCTTCTCTTTCATCAACATTTGAATTTCTCTCTTCTTCACTTACCACAGTCATATCTTCCATGTACAGTTCATCTTCTGCAATATTTATTGTTTTACTGACTCCATTTCATCCTATATCTACTTCTGTTACCAGTGTTCAGTGCAGGAGTACTCAGGGTCCAGGTTTTTGTGGTCGTGAGTGAAGAACTGAGTGAGACTCAAGAGGTTGGCAGGATAGGCTGAAGTTTATTGAAAGTGAAAGAAAACACTGGGAGAACAGAATGAGCAGAGCTGTGGAGTAGCTCAAGGCCCTGTCTATATGGTGGAACTCATTTTTTACTGAGATGTGCTAGATCTCCTCCTTTAGGTGGATCTGGGACCATTTAACACCTTGGTAGACAGCTGAATTTGACATTATTTATTTTCTACTGCCCCTAAATAAATTTCTTTTTCCCTTGGAAAATGCACAGAGGGGGATCAAACAAAATGAATGATATTTTAACTAGCAACAAGTTAATTTTAGGTCAACTCCTCAGGCTAGGCCTAAGATGGGGTCTTTGCCTTTAGGGGCTTGAATTTCCCTTGTGGCCTGCTAACTCTCTCCCTTTAACTGCAAGATGATTCCGTTTCCCTTAGAGGAAGAATCTCAAGGCAGTGTGTTGGGTGGGATTGAGGTGCTCTAGGTGGAGCTGAGAGCCCTAAGGAGTGTTCTTTTTCCTATCCCTTCCCTGGACACTTTCTCCTACCTAACATTTCTGATCAGTCTGTCTTAAAAAAACTACTACTGCAAATGTATTGGTCCTCAGCTTTCATCTTACCTTCCTGCATTTATACAATAATTTAAAGTACATAATGCACTTTCTCATTTGCATTTCCCTATGAATAGTACTTTCATTTTTCTTTGGGAGATTTTTCATTAAACATTTTCAGCTATGTATAGTTGGAACTGGTGCCCTGATGCCATACTCAGTTATAGGGTAGAAGCTATGAAAATTGCATATTAGGCAGTATGTCCTATCCCATTCACAGTCAGTGTCTGGTTCATGGATAGGCATGTAATCCCAACATAGTGAAGAAAAGGGGTCTTGGATTAGTTTTTGTAAATGAAATCCTTTTTCCTCAGGATGAATGGTACATTTCCCACTGGACATGGTTGGAGAGGATGTATCCATAAGTTTTGTTAACAGCCTTCTTGCCACTAGGAGAAATCTTGGGAATGGAACCCACTCTAAGAAAGCAAAGATTAGAAATGGAGAAAAGAAACTCAGGTCCTGGCCACATTACCTGAGCTTTGGATAAAGCCACACCTACAGACTCATTTATACTTACATTTTGCTGAGATTGAGCCAATGGTCTCATTGATTGTTTGAGTGGGTTGAGACTGAATCCTGAGTCCCCTGATTCTTATATAGACCTATGAGGTTAATAACATGATCTTTATTTTACCAAAAAGAAAAAGAAAAAGAGCCAGAGAAGTTATATGACTTATTCACAATCATACAGCTAGCTCTGATGTTTTAACTTTAAGTTAAAAAGCTCCAGTGGTTGAGGACCCCTGCGCTCAATCCCCAGTACCAAAAAAAAAAAAAAAAAAAAAAAAGAATTTTGCAATACCAATTAAAATCCCAACATCATTCCTTATAGAAATAGAAAAGGAATCACGAAATTCATTTGGAAGAATAAGAGACCCAGAATAGCCAAAGCAATACTTAGCAAGAAGAGTGAAGCAGGAGGCATCACAATACCTGACCTCAGATTATACTACAAAGCTATAGTAACAAAAACGGCATGGTACTGGCACCAAAATAGACATGTACACCAATGGTATAGAATAGAAGACACAGAGATGAACCCACTTACATACAGTTACCTTATACTAGATAAAGGAGCCAAACACGTACATTGGAGAAAAGACAGCCTCTTCAACAAATGGTGCTGGGAAAACTGGAAATCCATACGCAGCAAAATGAAACTAAACCTCTATCTCTCACCATGCACAAAATTCAACTCAAAGTGGATCAAGGACCTGGGAATCAGACCAGAGACCCAACGCCTAATAGAAGAAAAAATAGGCCCAAATCTTCATCATGTCGGATTAGGACCTTACTTCCTTAACAAGACTCCTATAGCACAAGAAGTAAAATCAAGAATCAACAAATGGGATGTATTCAAATTAAAAAGCTTCTTCTTGGCAAAAGAAATAATCAATGAAGTGAACAGAGAGCCGACATGCTGGGAACAATTCTTTGCCACACACACATCCAATAGAGCACTAATCTTCAGGATATATAAAGAACTCAAAAAACTTAACACCAAAAAAACTAACAACCCCATCAATAAATGGGCCAAAGAGCTGATCACAAACTTCACAGAAGAAGATATACAATTCATCAACACACATATGAAAAAATGTTCAACATCTCTAGCAATCAGAGAAACACAAATCAAAACTACCCTAAGATTCCATCTCACGCCAGTCAGAATGGCAATTATCAAGAATACAAACAACAATAAGTGTTGGCGAGGTTGTGGGGAAAAAGGCACGCTCATATATTGCTGGTGGAACTGCAAATTGGTACAACCAATCTGGAAAGCAGTATGGAGATTCCTTAGAAAGCTTGGAATGGAACCACCATTTGAGCCTGCTATCCCACTCCGAGGTCTATACCCAGAAGACTTAAAAACAGCGTACTACAGTGCTGCAGCCACTTCAATGTTTATAGCAGCTCAATTCACAATAGCTAAACTGTGGAACCAACCAAGATCCCCTTTGATAGATGACTGGATAAAGAAACTGGTATATATACCCAATGGAATATTACTCAGCAATAAGAGAGAATAAAATTATGGCATTTGCAGGTAAATGGATGGAGTTGGAGAATATCATGCTAAGTGAAGTAAGCCAATCTCAGAAAACCAAATGCTGAATGTACTCGTTGATAAGTGGATGCAGATCCATAATGTGGGGAAGGACATGGGAACAATGGAGGAACTCTGTTCACAGGGGTGTAAGGGGGGAGGGGGCATGGGGACAGTAAAGGTGGTGGAATATGATAGTCATAATAACCCTAACTTTATGTATGACTGCATATATGTTGTGATTCTATAAAACTTACAACTAGAGAATTGATATGTTATCCTCTGTGTACAATGAATCAATTTGCACTGTTAACATGTAAGCCTAAATAAAACAAATAAAAAAACAAAAGAAAATAAAAAGCTCTACCTATAAAAGTTATCTGAAAGACCCCTCCCCAATTTTGGTGTTTCATACATATTCTTACCAGGAATTATAAAAATTTTGATGATGACACCTAGGCTTTTCATAAAGCAAGTTCAGTCTGCTGGGCTTAACACATTTGGTATCATTGCACAAGCTGTCTGTCCACCCATCCAATCAGATCCTCTGTCCTTGTTCCCACCCACAGCCCTTCCTCCCTTCTCCCTTCTCCATGGTGCCTATTTACTAACATTCGTTCAATCAAAGCTTTCATTTTCTTAATGAGGGAGGTCATGATGGGATTGTGTCTCTTGTGTGAAAACATGTTTATTATTCCCTATGGAAACCTGGAGGAGTGGTGTTCCATGTTTGTGCAGCCAAGCAAGCTTCCTTATCTGCACAGAGAAAAGTCTGTATAAATGAATTATAAAGTTCTCCAGGGAAAGGTTTTCCCAGGGCATACAATTCAGTGCTGTGTAATGTTATAACATCAATGCAATGAATGACTGAGTTGCATTTATGGGAGTGTGTCTAAACTAAAGAGGTGAAACAATTGATTAAATGAGATGAAATCAGGAAAAATCAATAGGTAAGGAACCAAGATTCTGCTTGTTTACCTGTTAATGGGTTTACCATTTATAGGTCCTCTTACTGACAATTATCAAGTGATAACTCAGTGCTCAGGTAAGAAAGTCAATTGCTCTACCTTTCATATTCACACAAAAGTTTGGATAATAATTAGAGCTGTAGGATAGTTTGCTTGCACAAATCATCATCTCATAGTGGAATATAACTGAGGGGCAGGATGAGGGTGGTAAGATACAGGGAAAATCATGTAGAAAGTTAAAACTTAGAGGAAGGAGTTATTTGCCCAAGGTTATAAAGAAAGTTGATGCTACAATCAGTGGAATATGTCATTGAATTAGCCAAATTAGCACTTCCCTCATGGTAAAGGAAAAAGATGGAGTATTCAGGTTTAGTTTTAAAAAAATCACTCATGAAGGCATTAATTTAGATTTATTCCATAACTTTACCTTATCAGCCCCCTAAAGTTGGTCTATTATAGTAAGATACTCTAAATTTTCTTATTTTACAAACTTATTTACTTTTTTTTTTTGGTACCAGAGATCGAAGCCAGGGGCGCTTAACCACTGAGCCACATCCTCAGCCCTTTGTTGTATTTTATTTAGAGACAGGGTCTCGCTGAGTTGCTTAGGCCCTCACTAAGTTGCTGAGGCTGGCTTTGAACTCACAATTCTCTTGCCTCAGCCTCCTGAGCCACTGGGATTACAGGCATACACCACTGTGCCCAGCCAAACTTATTTACTTTTATGTGTATGAAACTGAATGTATCATTTTGTCTATTAGAAATCAGAGTTAAAGGTTATTTTTCCTGAAGAGTCCATTTTACTTATTTTAGGAAATTATTTGACATCCCAAGTATATTACTATAGACATTTGGTTTTAATGTATCATCACGGTTGTACTCAATAAATCAACTACCTTTTACATTGTTAATGTCCTAATGATTTATACTTAAGACATTTCATGTCTTCAGCTGATTGGGTGCCTCTGCTGGATTCTTTATGTCCCACACTGTATTTCTTCAGGTTTTCAAAGCCTCACAAAAAGGTCAGTAGGCCTCCATTCTAGTATGAGGATATCAAATACCTTCTACTTAAGTGTCAGGCTAGCCTTCCTCTCTATACCCTTTTCCTCCAGCTACTGGCTCTTCTGTTATGGTTTGGATTGGAATGTCTCCTCAAAAGTTCATATGTTGAACGTGTTGTCCCCAAGGCAGCAAGGTTCAGACGTGTGGCTTTTATGCAAGGATTGAATCATGGAGCTCTGACATCATCAGTAGATTAGTTCATTTGGTGCATTAATCCTTTGATAGCTCAATGGACTACTGGAGATGAGACCTCATTAGAGGAAGTAAGTAGGTCTCTGGGGGTGTACCCTGGGAAGGTTTATCTTCTCCCTATCCCCTTCTTCTCTCTCTGCTTCCTGGCTGCCATGAGCTGAGCTGCTTTTCTCTATCATGCTCTTTTGCCATGATGTTTCTGCCTTAGAGGTGGCAAACTATAGACTGTATCCTCTGAAACTGTGAGCCAAGATAAATCTTTCCTCCTCTAAGTTGTTCTTTTCAGTTATTTTGGTCACAGTGATGGAAAGCCAACACATCTTTTATCCATGACAACCCGTGATGATGAGTATTTGCCTTTATCTTCCATTCAGAATTAATCTTTCCTAATTTAAATTTCTAAAACAGTTGTTATCACTCAGGTTTCCCTTAAATGCCAGTCTGAGTAGTGGGTATTTAACTCTGCAGATCAGGGGAGACCTGAAGTTTCCAGAAAGGAGAATAAGATTATTTTGATGGGGCTATGAGGTACAGATTGTAGAAGGTACAAAACATAGAAAGCCAGTTAGGGCTCCCTTTAAGATGGGAGGAAGAGGAGGGAGAGAGAAGGAGGCAGAGAGCTTGGGCTGGACTTTCTGAGGCCATGTGGATGCTGACAGTGAAGAGAAAGCTGGGGGCAGATCAACAGGAAGAGCTGATCTGCAAGGTAGCAGGAAGAATAGAGAGCTTTGACAGAAAGAGGATTTAGTTTTTCATTTATCCATGCTGGGGATCAAACCCAGGGTTTTGTGCATGCTAGGAAAATGCTCTACCATCCTCAGGCCCCAGAGAGGGGCTCTGGAAGAGCAGTAGGATTGGGAGAATAATGGTGAGCTCTGTGTGGGACTGGCTGTTTCAAAGACACTCAGGTATTATGTTTGCCTCCTAAGTGCCCACCCACTGCCATTCCATCCTCCCTTCAGCCTGGACCCTGTCTGAATGCAGCAGAGGCCCTGAAGCCTGCATTTTTTTTTCTAGCGACGGATCAGAAATACTCATGTCAAAGCCAGAAAGCCTGTTTAGGGTTATTTGGCTGCCTTCAGTCAGGCAGATGGGGAACCTAAATGCAGGGAGAGGGAGAGACTCTTCTTGGAGGTCATGGCAGAGACAGGACTGGCTCTCAACCCAGTGGTATTTCCATCCCCACAAGGGCCCTCAAACATCTACAGAACTTGGCATTAAATATAAGCTCTTTCTATTCTGTCTTTGATTTCCTTCAGATATTACGTTCTTCAAGGCTAGAGTGTGGATTTTCATAATTTGAATGTTTATTCCTCCATCCATTCAGTATATTGGCTTAACATCTATTATGTCATGTATCACCTGTTTTAGGCATCGTGAATGCAGCAAGGAGTAGAACAAAGTTCTTGTCCTCCTGGAGCTTACATTCTAGAAGGGGTGTTTAGATAGCAAAATAAAAACCCAAATAAATATGTTTTATTTCAGTTGTTGATGAGTGTTACGGTGAAACAAATAAACCAGGGAGATGGGAGTTAGGAGCTGCTATTTTATACAGTGTGGTCCTGGAAGGCCTCACTATTCAGTTTATGGCTCAAGTTTTTATGTACCCTCTGTGGTAGCTGCTAAATCAGTGTTCATTGAATAGGTAATGATTTAATGAACTTCCTAATGAATGGAGATTGGTGGAGAGAGAGGAAGGAAGAGAGAGAGAGAGAAAGAAAGAGAGAAATTAAACCACAGGATCAGAATGATCCTAACTGGTATTTGATATAGCTCTAAAAGCCACTTTCTGACACAGTGATGGGCTATGGAGAACAGACCTCTAAACTTTCTCACTGAGGCAAATTTCAATATTAGTAGCCAAGTCCAGATTGATTAGAAATCAATATGCTTAAAGTCACTTTACTTATGTCCACATAAGAAAAGTGAATCTGCAATTCAACTCCTTTTGAACATTTCTATATCTGGTTATATTATTTTTATTTTTTCATGTTTAATGAAGTAATACAAATGCATTTTGAACTTTGGTATTTATAATAAATATTGACCAAAAAGTGTTTAAAATATGAATTATCATTAATTGTGTTGTTTTCTGCATTTATTGCTGTTTGTCTAATTTGAAATTCTATCTTAAAATGCATATACAATGATAAAATTTAAAAAAACACAGATGCATACATTAATATAATGAACAGTGGATTCTAAATAATACAACATTTATACATGCTTTAAGAATAAATTTAATTTTTTGCTACATAGCAAAAACGTTGCCAGAGAATACCTGCTATTATTCTGTACATTTTAAATAAGTTTTCTAAGCTAATATTCTTCACTTCTTATTTTAAAGATTCACTGATACAAGTTATTGACCATTCTTCAAAACTGCCAACCTGATTGATGTTCTTTCAAAATGAGTGTGTCATTACAGCTTCTGACATAAAGTACAGGCTTGACCTCTCAACAACTGGACTGTGATCTCAATTTTCATTTACTATGTCTACAAAAACAATATAGGGTTCCAGTTCTACAATGAGAAGACAAAATCAAAGCTCTGTGGTTGAATTCATCCTCTTAGGCTTCTCTAACTTTCCTGAAGTCCAAGAGCAGATCTTTGGGGTTTTCTTGGTTATTTATCTGGTGACCCTGATGGGAAATGCCACCATCATAGCTGCCATCTTGCTGGACCAGACCCTCCACATCCCCATGTACCTGTTCCTACAGAACTTATCTGTGGTGGAAGTGAGTTTCAGTGCAGCCATCATGCCTGAAATGCTGGTGGTCCTGACCGCTGAAAGAACTACAATTTCTTTTGCTGGTTGTTTTGCACAGATGTATTTCATTCTTCTTTTTGGTGGGACAGAGTGTTTTCTCCTAGGAGTAATGGCTTATGACCGATTTGCTGCCATCTGCCATCCTCTGACCTACCCTATGATTATGAACAATGGGGTGTTTGTGAAATTAGTAATGTTCTCATGGGTCTCAGGGATCATGGTGGCTACTGTGCAGACCACATGGGTATTTAGTTTTCCCTTCTGTGGGCCCAATGAAATTAATCATCTCTTCTGTGAGACTCCCCCAGTGCTGGAACTGGTATGTGCAGATACCTTCTTGTTTGAAATCTATGCCTTCACAGGCACCATTTTGATTGTTTTGGTTCCTTTCTTGTTGATACTTTTGTCTTACCTTCGAATTCTCTTTACCATCCTGAGGATGCCATCAACGACTGGGAGGCAAAAGGCCTTTTCCACCTGTGCATCTCATGTCACATCAGTGACACTCTTCTATGGCACAGCCAGTATGACTTATTTACAGCCCAAATCCAGCTACTCACCAGCAACCAAGAAACTGATGTCATTGGCTTACACATTGCTCACGCCCCTGCTGAATCCACTTATCTACAGCCTGCGAAACGATGAGATGAAAAGGGCTCTGGTGAGATTATGGCAGAGAGCAGTGGTTTTACACGTAGTCTGACTTGTTGAGAATCTGTGTGATATTCATTCACCCCTCAACTAAACTGGATTTAAATTAATAAAGAGTGAAAACATATTTCTTGGTATGAATATGTTTAATTTGTTTAGTTTGGAAAGCAGTAACAGAATGTGGGAACAGTGTTTGAGATTGAAGTCTTTGATGACCTCATGGCTGTGGCATACTTGGTGCCTGGGAAAGTTTCTGTGCAAAGGTGCAGGATGCCTAGCTGCTGTAGTAATGCCCTCCATGAGGAGGCTCTGTGCTAGAGTCTTATCACCCTGGACCTTGATCTCAGGCACACAGCTCCTGGGAATAGAAGAACTCTCTTGCTAGACAACCACAATGTTTCACCAAGCTCCACTGCTCCTGAACCTGTCTGCCTAAGATTAATTCTAAACAATGGGCTTTCTTGAGAGCTACACAAATTTCCTAACATTGCACATTGCAACTGTAGAATGTAACTGGGGAATATGCTGCATAATGTTGCTAGCTCTGTAACTTCTCTGAATACAAAGAATAATGCTTGCATAGTCTTTAATTAGATAATATATAAATAAAGATTGCTGGCATAATTCTTTAGACCTCCTTCCTCATCAGAGAGCAACACTCCACCTGACCCTCTTCTCCCCTCGCCAGAACCTGCTAGATTGGCTGCACTGGTCATGGCAGTTTAATTTTCCAAGTTTGAAAATATTTTAGCAGACCCTTTTTAAATACTGTACTGTTATGATTTTTTAAGTTTCTATAACTTATGATATAAGAGTCTAGTCATAAATTTTGCAATTAGGGATATCCATGCTATTACTAGACTATTATTGTTAAGATGGTGCTTGAATAATTATCTAATTATGTGTTATATATTGATGCTTTTATTTTTTGTGTGATAGATTTCTCAAAGTGGACTGAGATGAATAGATTTGTGTGTGTATGTGCATATACATATACACACACACATACACACGTGTGTATGGAGAGAGAGAGACAGGGAGGGGAGGGAGGGAGAGATTGAGGATCCAACCCAGGGCTTTGCATATGGTAAGCATGCACGCAATTGCTGTGCTGTATTACCCACTCTTGTTTACATAATTTAACTGCTAATGAAGAATTACTTTTCTAATGCTTATTACTAGTTCAAATAGCCTGAAAGTCCACTGAGATTCACTAATTGCTATAGGCTCAAGAGACCTACAAATATAGTGATGTGATTTTTAATTTAGGAGTGCAAATCTGTTCCATGAATGAGTGAAACAGAAAAAAAAAGAATTTATTTTGTGAAGGCCAATCTAGGTCTACTTCATGGAGTTACACATGTTATAATCTCAAGTTGCATTTCTCTTGGTTTTTTTTCAAATATTTATAAATTTTTTTCTCAGGTCGTTGCCAGAGAACTACATGGGAAGTTTCTTGAACTCTCACTTGGCAGCAATAATCATCATTTTCACTTATAGGTGCTTTTTAAGAGACTTTTGTTGCATTTGCATTTGTAGGCCAAAATACCCTCCAACATTTTTTTTTAAATGAACAGTCTTTTTTTGTGTTGTTTACCATTGAAACTAATGGAATTCACTGATTTTTCTTTTTTATATGGTCCTTGTATCATCTCCAGTCTTTGAACCCTCTTTACTGCATGCTTCCCCTGACTTATCTTGAGTCCTCTGTGCTGTTGGCATCTCTAGGAAGCTGACTCTGAAATGCAATGAGTGGAAACACCTGGGAAAGAAAAGGACTGACAGGATTGGCAGGAAGAGCCTTCCTACTTCCCAACAGCCCTCCTTCTTGCTCAGTGGGGAGCTCTGGAGTATCCATTAGGGGCATCCCACATGGGTCAGAAGTGCTAGATCCTTGCCCAGGCATTGACTGGAGACTCTTCAAGAAGAAAATGCCCTTGGCTCAAAAGCTGAGGTTGACCTGGAAGGTGATGACAGCAGTCAGCTACACACATGCATGGTAACTATGCAAACCTTTTCTTAGGAATCTCAGCATGTGTCCAGCTCTGCCACAATGGAACTAAAAAATTTGGTGTTTGGATGCCTAAAATTGGGAGAGGGAGAGTTTATATTTGAAATTATATACCAAGGCTTTCCCAGATGTAAATAAGTGCTACTTAATAGTGATTTGTTTGCACCTGTAATGGTTATAAGTAAAACAACTTGTACTAGAATTATGCAACTTGGTGTAATTTATGTAGGGAATACTAGAGAGTTGGTACAAATTAGAAATTATAAAGTAAGTATACATTACTCATTGTTTATAATTAAATATGCATAACATATCATAGCAGTATAACTTAATGGGAATACTTGGAACATGTAGCAAGAATAAAATAATGGAATAGCTGGATCAAATGGTGGTTCCATTCCAAGTTTTCTAAGGAATCTCCATAATGCTTTCCAGAGTGGTTACACCAATTTGCAGTGCCGCCAGCAATGTATGAGAGTACCTTTTCCCTACATTCTCTCCAACACTTATTGTTGCTTATATTCTTGATAATTGCAATTCTGACTGGAGTAAGATGAAATTTTAAGAGTAGTTTTGATCTGCATTTCTCTAATTGTTAGAGATGTTGAACATTTTTTCATATATTTGTTGATCAGTTGAATATCTTCTTTTTTTTTTACACAAGTACTAGTAAATGTGCTTTATTTAATTATTGTTTTATAAAAAACATGGCATTTTTTTGTGGGGGATTTCTAAGAGTCTGGCACATGCTTTTTTTTTTTTAGTTGTAGATGGATACGATAGCTTTATTTTCTTTTTTTAAATTTTTATGTGGTGCTGAGGATCGAACCCAGTGCCTCACACATGCGAGGCAGGCGCTCTACCACTGAGCCACAATCCCAGCCCTGGCACATGATTTTATTTGACAAAGGAGAATAAACTTTCAAAAGAATTATGCACACACAGAATGATAAATCTGAGTAAATTAGTCTAATCTCATTTAAAAATGAATTATTATTTACAGGCAATATATTGATTGATTTTCCATATTAAACAAAGAGAGCTTTAAAAGAAATGCAAACATCTCTTTGACCACAGTCCTAATCTTGATTACTTCCCTTTGCCCTAATCACTTTTTTAAAAAAATTATTTATTCTACTTAGGTGTACATGACAGCAGAATGCATTTTGATTCATTGTACACAGATGGAGCACAACTTTTCATTTCTCTGGTTGTACGTGATGTAGAGTTGCGCCATACATGCAGTCATATATATACCTAGGGTAATGATGTCCATCTCATTCCACCATCTTTCCTGCCCTCATGTCCACTCCTCCTCCTCCCTCCCCTTTGACCAAAGTTCCTTCGTTCTTCCCATTCCCCTTTCCCCCATTAAGGATCAGCATCCATTTATCAGGGCAAACATTTGGTCTTTGGTTTTTTGGGATTAGCTTTCTTTGATTAGCATGATATTCTCCAACTCCATCCATTTACCTGAAAATGGATGATTTTATTCCCTTTTAATGCTGAGTAATATTCCATTGTGTATATATACCACAGTTTCTTTATGATATCCATTCATAATTTCTTTATCCATCCATCTACTGAAGGACATCTAAATTGGTTTCACAGTTTAGCTATTGTGAATTGAGCTGCTATGAACATTGATGTGGCTGCATCAATGTAGTATGCTGTTTTAAAGTCCTTCGAGTATAGACCAAGGAGTGAGATAGCTGGGTCAAATGGTGGTTCCATTCTAAGTTCTAAGGAATCTCTATTTTATTTTATTTATTTATTTTTATGTGGTACTGAGGATCGAACCCAGTGATTCACGCATGCGAGGCAAGCATTCTACCACTGAGCTACAGCCCCAGGAATCTCTATACTACTAAGGAATCTCTATACTACTTTCCAGATTGGTTGCACCAATTTGCAGTCCAACCAGCAATGTAAGGGTGTGCCTTTCCCCCCACATCCTCGCCACACTTATTGTTGTTTGTATTCTTGATAACTGCCATTCTGATTGGCATGAGATGAAATCTTAGACTAGTTTTGATTTGCATTTCTCTAATTGCTAGAGATGTTGAACATTTTTTTTTTTTGGTACTGGAGATTGAACCTACAGGCACTCGACCACTGAGACACATCCCCAGCCCTATTTTATGTTTTATGTAGAGACAGGGTCTCACTGAATTGCTTAGCGCCTCGCCATTGCTGAGGCTGACTTTGAACTCGCACTTCTCCTGTCTCAGCCTCCCTAAGTGCTGGGATTACAGGCTTGCGCCACCACACCTGGCTTGAACATTTTTTTCATATATTTGTTGACCTATTGTCTATCTTCTTCTGAGAAGTGTCTGTTCAGCTCCTTAGCCCATTTATTGATTGGGTTATATGCTTTTTTGGTTCCTGAGTTCTTTGGTTCTTTTTTTTAGTTCTTTATATATCTTGGAGATTAGTGCTCTATCTGATGTGCATGTGGCAAAAATTTGCTTCCAGAATGCAGGCTCTCTCTTCACCTCATTGATTATTTCTTTTGCTGAGAAGAAGACTTTTAGTTTGATTCCATCCTATTTATTGATTCTTGATTTTATTTCTTGTGCTTTAGGAATCTTGTTAAGGAAGTCGAGGTCTAATCCAATGTGATGCAAGTTTGGGCCTACTTTTTCCTGTATTAGGCACAGGTTCTCTGGTCTAATTTCTAGGTCCTTGATCCACTTTGAATTGGGTTTTGTGTATGAGAGAGATAGGGGTTAAACTTCATTTTGCTGCATATGGAGTTCCAGTTTTCCCAGCACCATTTGTTGAAAAGGATATCTTTGCTCCAATGTATGTTTTTGGCACCTTTGTCTAGTGTGAGATAACTGTATTTATGTGGATTTGTTTCTGTGCCTTCTATTCTGTACCATTGGTCTACATGTCTATTTTGATGCCAATACCATGCTGTTTTTGTTAATATTGCTTTGTAGTATAGTTTAATGTCTGGTATTGTGATGCCTCCTGTTTCAATCTTCTTGCTAAGGATTGCTTTGGCTATTCTGGGTCTTTTATTTTTCAAAATGAAAATCGTGATTGTTTTTTCTATTTCTATGAGGAATGATGTTGGGATTTTAATTGGATTCTCATTGAATCTGTATAGTGTTTTGTGGGGTATGGCCATTTTGACAATATTGATTCTGCCTATCCAAGAGCATGGGAGATCTTTTCATCTTCTAAGATCTTCTTTGATTTCTTTCTTTGGTATCCTGTTTTTCCATTGTAGAAGTCTTTCACCTCTTTTGTTAAATTGACTCCCAAGTATTTTATTTTATTTTTGTGAAGCTATTGTGAGTGGTGTAATTTTCCTAATTTCTCTTTCAGGGGATTAGTCACTGATGTATAGAAATGCAGTTGATTTATGGGTATTGATTTTATATCCTGCTACTTTGCTGAATTCATTTATTAATTCTTGAAGTTTTCTGGTGGAACTTTTTGGATACTCTAAGTATAGAATCATGTCATTGGCAAATAATGATAATTTGAGTTCTTCTTTTTCTATTCATAATTCTTTAATTTCTTTCATTTATCTAATTGCTCTGGCTAATGTTTCAAGGACTATGTTGAAAAAAGTAGTGAGAGAGGGCATCCCTGTCTTGTTCCCATTTTAAGAGGGAATGCTTCCAATTTTTCTCCATTTAGAATAAAGTTGGCCTTAGGTTTAGCATAGATAGCTTTTCCAATGTTGAGGAATATTCCTATTATCCCTAGTTTTTCTAGGTTTTTGAACATGAAAGGGTGCTGAATTTTGTCAAATGCTTTCTCTGCATCAATTGATATAATCATATGATTCTTATCTTTAAGTCTATTGATGTGATGAATTACATTTATTGATTTCCATATGTTGAACCAAACTTGCATTCCTGGAATGACCTCCACTTGATCATGGTGCACTATTTTTTAGTATGTTTTTATATGTGATTTGCCAAACTTTTATTGAGAATTTTTGCATTTATATTCACCAGAGATATTGGTTTGAAATTTTCTTTCTTTGATGTATCTCTTTCTGGTTTTGATAGCAGGATGATACTAGCCTCATAGAATGAGTTTGGAAGGGTTCTCTCCTTTTCTATTGCATGAAATAATTTGGGGAGTATTGGTATTAATTATTTTTTGTAGGTCTTGTAGAACTCAGCTGAGAATCCATCTGGCCTTGGGCTTTTCTTGGTTGGTAGGCTTTGATGGCATCTTCTATTTCCTTGCTTGAAATTTATCTGTTTGTGTATGATCTCTTGGTTCAGTTTGAGTAGGTCATATGCCTCTAGAAATATGTTGGTGTCTCAGGGTTTTCTATTTTACTGGAGTATGAATTTTTAAAATAATTTCTAATTATCCTCTATATTTCAATAGTGTCTATCATGATGTTTCCTTTTCATCACTATTTTTAGTAATTTGAGTTTTCTCTCTTCTTTTTGTTGGGGTAACTAAAGGTTTGTTAATTTTATTTACTTTTTCAAAGAACCAGCTTTTTGTTTTGTCAATTTTTTGAATTATTTCTTTTGTTTCAATT
The DNA here is from genome assembly GCA_028644305.1 of Xerus rutilus. NCBI lineage: Eukaryota > Metazoa > Chordata > Mammalia > Rodentia > Sciuridae > Xerus > Xerus rutilus. Next base: position 48,809,226 of record CM053399.1, read on the forward strand.
TCATTGATTTCAGCCCTGATTTTAATTATTTCCTTTCTTCTACTTCTTTTGGTGTTGCTTTGTTCCTCTTTTTCTAGGTCTTTGAGATGTAGTGTCAGGTCATTTATTTGTTTATGTATTTTTCTTCTTTTAATAAATGAGCTTAGTGCAATGAACTTTCCTCTTAGCACTGCCTTCATAGTGTCCCAGAGATTTTGATTTGTTGTATGGGACTTCTCATTTACCTCTAACTTTTTTATCTCCTCCCTGATGTCTTCTGTTATTCATGCTTCATTCAATAGTGTATTATTTATTCTCCAGGTGTTGGAGTAGTTTCTATTTTTTATTTTATCATTGATTTCTAATTTCATTCCATCATGGTCAGATAGAATGCAGGGTAGTATCTTTAATCTTTTGTATTTGCTAAGACTTGATTTGAGGCATAACATATATTCTATTTTGGAGAAGGATCCATGTGCTGCTGAGAAAATAGGGTATTCACTTGTTGATGGATGGAATATTCAATATATGTCTGTTAAGTCTAAATTATTGATTATTTTATTGAGTTCTATGATTTCTTTGTTTAGTTTTTGTTTGGAAGATCTATCCTGTAGTGAAAGAAGTGTGTTAAAGTCATCCAGTACTATTGTGTTGTGGTCTGTTTGATTCTTGTAGTTGAGAAGGGTTTATTTGATATATGTAGATGCCCCATTGTTTGAGGCATAGATATTTACAATTGTTATATTTTGTTGATGTATGGTTTCCTAAAGCAGTATAAAATGTTTTTCTTTGTCCCTTTTCACTAATTTTGGTTTGAAGTCCAATTTATCTGATATGAGGATGGAAACCCCTGCTTGTTTATGCTGTCCAGGTGATACATTTTTTCCCACCCTTTCACTTTCAGTCTGTGGATTCTTTTCCTTTGAGATGAGTCTCTTGAAGGCAGAATATTGTTGAGTCTTTTTAAAAAATATAATCTTTCAGTCTATGTCTTTTAATTGATGAGTTTAGGCCATTCACATTCAGGGTTATTATTGAAATGTGATTTGTAATCTTGGTCATTTGGTTTATTTTTGGTTTTTACCTTAACTTGGTTTCTCCTTTGATTGGCCTTTCCTTTAGTGTAGTTCCTCTCTTTGCAGATTTTCATTGTTGGTTATCATTTCCTCCTCATGGAATATTTTGCTGAGAATGCTCTGTGGTGCAGGCTTTCTCACTGTAAAGTCTTTTAACTTTTGTTTATCATGGAAGATCTTTATTTCATCATCAGATATGAAGCTTAATTTTGCTGGATATGGTTCTTGATTGGCATCCATTTTCTTTCAGAGCTTGGTATGTGTTGTTTTAGGATCTCCTGGTTCTAGGGTCTGGGTTGAAAAATCTGCTGAGATCCAAATTGGTCTCCCCCTATATGTAATCTGATTCCTCTCTCTTTTGGTCTTTAAAATTCTATCCCTATTCTGTATGCTGGGTGTTTTCATTATAATGTAGATCTGTCCTAATTTTGCACATTTAGTGTCCTGTAAGCCTCTTATATTTGATTTTACAATTCATTCTTCATGTATGGGAAATTTTCTGATATTATTTCATTGAAGAGGTTGTGCATTCCTTTGGTTTGAAACTCTGTGTCTTCCTCTATCTCGATAAATCTTAGATTTGGTCTTTTGATGGTATCCCATAATTCTTGGATGTTCTATTCATGGTTTCTTACTATCTTCACTATGTGGTCAACTTTATTTTCAAGATTATATATTTGGTCTTTATTATCTCAGGTTCTGTCTTCCAAGTGATGTAGTCTGTTGGTGATGCTTTCTATTGAATTTTTTATTTGGTTTATTGTTTCCTTCATTTCAAGAATTTCTGATTTTTTTTTTTTTACAATCTCTAGCTCTTTCTTATAGTAATCTTTTGCTACCTGTATTTTTTCCCTTATGTTTTTATCAGTGTCAATTATTGGCTTTGTTTGCTCTCTTATCTCTTTATTGGAGTGATCAATTTTTGCCTGTATTTGCTCACTTAAGTCATTTTTTAATTTGCAGATCATTTTAATTATGTACATTCTGAACTCTTTTGCTGACATTTCATCAACTGTGCTGTCAATGGATTCTATTATTGTAGTATCTTGGCATGTTTGGGGCACTTTCTTCCCTTGTTTTTTCATGTTGATTATGTGTCTTCCTTTCTTGCAGTGTGGATCTGAGGTATTGAAGTTTTGACTCTATAATCTTGTAGTGACCCTGCAGATTACCTGTACCTCTCCTTGGTGTTCACTTCCAGTCCCTGGCAGGTGTCCTCAAATGGAGGCTATTGCAACTAAAGATGGTGGTGGCAGTTGTGGAGGTAACTCAAGATAGTAGTGGTGGTGGGCCAAGATGGATGCAACTACTTTCAGAGATGAGGCTGAAAGGGTGGGACTTACAATGGCTTTGAGCTTCCTGTTTAGAGAGGCAGCACTGTGGTGGGCAGCTGCCTCCAGGCCCTATCTGTTGTTCCAAGGTGGAGGCTACTACATGGGCAGGGCTATGGCAATGGCTGCAGAGTTCTAATATAAATTCAGGTGGAGGGTGACAGTGTGGGCCTCCACTTTGTGCAGGGGAGGTCCTGGGCCTGGGCTCTCACAGGTCCGTGGTGACAGTCCTGGGCCTGGGCTCCCATAGGTCAGCTGGGGCAGTCCTTGGCCTGATCTGGGCTCCCATAGGTTGGCAGGGGTGGTCCTGGGCCTAACCTTGGCCTGGGCTCCTGTGAGGGTCCCCAGAGGCAGTCCTGGGCCTGGGCCTGGGCTCATGCAGGTTGACAGGGCTCAATTGTCTATCTTCTGAGAAGTGTCTGTTCAGTTCCTTAGTCCATTTATTGATTGGGTTAGTTGTTGTTTTGGTGTTAAGTTTTTTGAGTTCTTTATATATCCTGGAAATTAGTGCTCCATCTGATGTGCATGTAGTAAGATGTTCTCCCACTTTTTGGGCTCTCTTTTTACGTTATTGATCATTCCTTTTGCTGAGAAGAAGCTTTTCAGTTTGAATCCATCCCATTTATTGATTCTTGATTTTATTTCTTGTGCTTTATAAGTCTAGTTAAGGAAATCAGGATCTAATCTGACATGATAAAGATTTGGACCTACTTTTTCTTTTATTAGATTCAGGGTCCTAGGTCTTTGATCCACTTTGAGTTTTGTGCATGGTGCAATATGGAAATTCCTTAGAAAACTTGGAATGGAATCACCATTCGACCCAGCTATCGCACTTCTCGGTCTATACTCAAAGGACTTAAAATGAGCATACTGTAGTGACGCAGCCACATCAATGTTTATAGCAGCTTAATTCACAATAGCTAAACTGTGGAACCAACCTAGATGTCCTTCAATAGATGAATGGATAAAGAAACTGTGGTATATATACACAGTGGAATATTACACAGCATTAAAAGGGAATAAAATCATGGCTTTTCAGGTAAATGGATGGAGTTGGAGAATATCATGCTAAGCAAAGTAAGCCAATCTCAAAATACCAAATGCTAAATTTTCTCTTTCATAAGTGGGTGCTGGGGCTGGGGTTGTGGCTCAGTGGCAGAGCACTTTCCTAGCATGTGTGAGGCACTGGGTTCAATTCTCAGCACCACATATAAATAAATGAATAAAATAATGGCCTATCAATGTCTAAAAAAAAAATAAAAAAAAATAAAAAATAAGTGGATGCTGATCCATAATGGAGGGAGGAGGCATGGGAAGAATGGAGGAACTTTGGATTAGACAAAAGGGAGGGGGTATGGGTGTAGGTAAGATGGTGAAATGAGATAGATATCATTACCCTAGGTGCATGTATTATTGCACAAATGGTGCAAATCTACATCATGTACAACCAGAGCAATGAAAAGTTGTGCTCCAGTTGTGTACAATAAAATGAAATGCATTCTGCTGTCATGAAAACTTAATTAGAAAAAAATTTAAAAACTTAATATTAAAAAGAATAAAATAATGGAAGTTCAAATAGTGTTTCTCCCATTGTATATGTTTATGTATATGTATATGATTGCCCAATTACATACACTCTGTAAACATTAGCTTCTTTATCCATAGTGTAAGGGTGATAATGATGGCAATGATGATGATGATGATAATCACAATATTATTCCCTTCATTTAAAGATACTGTAAGAATAAGCCATAATAGAATTAGTGGCCTGGTGTGGTGGCACATGCTTGTAGTCCCAGCTATGTAAGAAGCTGAGGAAGAAGGTTTGCATGACTCTAGGTGTTTGCTGTCAGCTCTCACAAAATAGTGAGACTGTGTTTAAAAAACAAGTAAAAAAATCAGAAAAAATAACTACATTAGTTGTTATAATAGTCAAAATAATAAACATCTGTCACAAATTTTAGCTTTTTAATTATAGATATTGTTTGAAGAGCCTTACCTTTCTCTATAATTTCATCCTTGCAAAAACTTTGTAATAGAGTCTATGCAAATCTCCATTCCTCAAGCCAATGCTTTAAGTATGTTTTGCTTTTGTAGGGACATCAATTATGTATGTAGTGGATCTTTTTGTTAGTTTCCCAGTCTCTAGTTTTCACTTCAATGATTCATTCTCACTTTACTTTTTTCAAAATTTTTTTTTCTCTTCAGCACTTCCTTTCTTCAGTGTCTACTGTCTTTTTGAATAACTTTGTTATCAACATTATATTTGAGATTTTTAAATCTATCACCTTCCATGGATCTGCTCATGAAGGTGTTACAAGTTTGTTTTGCTGCCTCCTCCCTGAGCATGCATAGTTTTTGTTTTGTGCTAGAGACAGTTACTTTATAAGTTTTAAATATCTTTAGTCACATTTTGGGGGACAATTTACATCTGCTCCATGTTGTGTTAGTGAATGTTCATTCGGTGTCGTTTGCTTTTCTTGTCTCTTTCCTCCTTTCCCTCTTCAGTTTCTCTGTGTTACTGTGATGTGGGGCCATTTAATCATCTCCATGTTTGACAAGAGTGTGTTCTTTCTTGATCAAGTTATCTGCAAGGTGTTTGGTTAGAGAAGGGGACAGACTATGTTTCAAGGTAGCATGAATTATCCATGAAGAACACAAGCATTCCTTCCAAACTTGGAGCTCCATCTTGAGCCAGACAGATTCCATGAATTCTGATCTGCTTTTAAATTAGATTCCCAGGTGACTGGATACATTTTAAAGTTTGAGAAGCTTTGCTGTACAATGTTGTGTAAATCTTCATACAATCATGGGTTATTATTTTCTTCCACTGCTCCTCTGCCATCAGATGATTGGAACTCACATATATCATATTACCTTACTATATCTATAGAGAGATAGCTTCCTGAAACTATGGTAGGACTATGTGATCCTTCGTTCATCCATGCCTACCTGCTTCTCTTTTGTATTAAAACAGGTCTGGGAAGTCTTTACTACCATCTTTCTCAAGCAGTTCTCATTGCTGTCAACAAGAGATTATGGTCACTGAGATGATTCCAAAATTTTAGTGTACATCAGAATGTAGAAGCAGAAAAAAACATGTTGTCATAGGGTTCTGTCTGGGTCTGAACATTAAATTCCTGGAAATAGATAGCAGGGAGACCACACAAAGCAAAGAAGAACCAGAGAAGCAAAATTGATTAGCTATATATTGAATTGGGCAATCATGGTAACTCTTGAGGAAGTAGTTATATTATTTTTTATTCTTCACAGTTTTATTGCAAGGAATTCTGTATGGCTTAAAACCTGAGGTTTTTTTTTTTTTTTTTTGGTACCAGGGATTGAACTCAGGGGTACTCAACAACTGAGCCACATCCTCAACCCTATTTTGTGTTTTATTTAGAGACAGGGTCTCACTGAGTTGCTTAGCACCTCTCAGTTGCTGAGGCTGGCTTTGAACTCATGATTCTCCTGTCTCAGCCTCCCAAAGTGCTGGGATTACAGGCGTGCACCATCGTACCCAGCAAACCTGAGTTATTTTACCAATAGTTGTATAAAATTTTCTTGGTCTTGACTCTCATCCTCAAGGGTAAGGATGCTGCATGTCCACATGGGAATTTAAACTGTTTTTTCAGCATAAAGTTCATTGTGATCTTCTGCACCTTCTGTCTTTCAAGTGCCTTTAATTTAAATACTCAACATCAGAACAGTATATTCTAACCCCTTCAAGAATCACCTGGAGTGATACTAAGAGAGGGTTGGGCTCCATACAAAGTGTGCTTTGCAGTAGATCTGTGGTGGAGTCTGGTCATGATCATCTGTAGCAAGTTCTGATGCTGCCGACCCAGGGCCCATATTTTAGAACCAGAGCTCTGGAGGAGGAGGCTGAACTGGCCATGTAGCAGCTCTTTTGAATCACATGCATCTTATTTTATCTCACTGTATCTGACAGTTCCTCTCTCATATTGTAGGCTAAGATATGTTCAATTTTTAAAAATATGACATTTAGGTTCAAATGTGTCATCCATTGTTCTTTGGGGGCAATTTCCTGGAGGACTGTGCCATCTTTAACTTGCCATTAAAAACCCAGATTTTGCTTTCAATAAAAACTTGCTTTATTTATTTCAAAAGTAATAAATCCAAGCACTAGATGTATAAAATAAAACTGCAAAAGCCTTTCTCCAAAACTCTCAAACTCTTATCCCCCCAAATTCTCTCAAAAGTCGCTTTCATCCCCAGTTTCATTCCAAGGGAATAATCATTCTAAATTGGTGATGTACATTCCTTCTGATATTTCTGATGGATGTAAAGACACTGATGTGTGTACATGTGTGTTACTAAAATTAGGATAAGAGTTTATACCCTGTGATAAACTTGTTTTCTCTGCTTCTAAGCCTTTAGTTTTCCTTTTTGTTTTAAATGAGCAAATTAGAAAATGTTATTTAGAGTAGAAGCCAAGAAAGAAGCTTTTTATGGAGGCTGAAAAAGAAAGTAGGGAAAATATGAGATAAGAGCTACCCCTTAAATATAATTTTAATAGTTCAAACTCTTTCAGAGAACTTATTAAAAAGGAGGCAACAATAGTTTAATATTTGACAGAAATCAAAAGAATTCCCAATAAGAATCTGGCCTAATAACTAGAACTTGGATTGGTATTCTTTCTAGTTATAGATGTAAATCTAAATCGTTAAAGTATGTATAATAAATGCAAGTCAACCAAATACAAAATAGTGCCAGATCATCCTTTATTCTATGTTCTTGAAAATAAAGAGACTAATGTACTCATGAATCTTTCACTAAAAATTTCCATAGGTCCTGATGGCTTCAAAGTTCTGGGGCTTATATCAGAGAATACTACTTTTCCAACTCTTATCCATCTGCTTAAATTCATTGTATATATGAAACCATGACAACAAAATCATAATTCTGTTCAAAAAGATTATTGCTCTTCCCAATTTTTACTTTTAAGTCAAATCTCTGCTATGAGTAGTACTTAAACTTTCTATTTCAAAGTAGTAAACACTAAAAGTCATTAAATTAGTATTTAACTGGGTTTGGTAGCACACACCTGTAATCCCAGCAGCTTGAGAGAAGGATTGCAAGTTAGAGGCCAGCCCCAGCAATTTAGCTGGCCCTCAGCAATGGAGTGAGACTCTGTCTCAAAATAAAAAACAAAAAAGGGCTGGGGATGTAGCTCAGTGGCAAAGTACAGCTGGGTTAAATCCCCAGTACCTTGGGTAAATGTCCAAATGATGAGTTTTAATTTCAGCATTATTTTATCCTTAAAGGTGAGTTTGTAAAAAAAAAAAAGTAAAAAACAAAATAAAATAAAACCGTGGTTTAGTACAGCTAAAGTTTATACAGATAGTAGATATAAAATCTTGTTCACTAGAACCAAGCCTCAAATAATGCCAAAGAACATTGTAAACAAAAGAAAGCGGCAGAAAAACCTCATAGCCAGGTTGTGTTCTCGTGAGTTTTAAAACTCCATTGTTCCCACACTGTATGTGCCTTATCCTAAACAAAATCTATGAATATAAAGTAAGATCAAGAAATTATGAATTAATGATTAGTAAAATATAATCTGCCTTACTGCTAAAGGTTCTAAGAAAAGGAAGAGCAGCATACATGCCACAGAACTTGAGCACTGAAAACTAAAAAAAAAAAAAAAAAAAATTTGCCATGGCTAGAGAAAATTCATGGTAAATAAAGATTTATCATTTAATTTTAAAACTTTCCTATACATTTTAAGGGTATACTGAGAAGGCTGGTAATGAAAACAATAACTGTAAAATATCATACTCGGTATGAAATATGAGCTTATAGATAGAGAGAAAAATATTCAAATGTCAAATGTCAACTATATTATACCATATTTGCCATTAACAATTCCATCAAAATAGCTAGGATTTTAACTCTGAGACTGGCAACAATATTTCCAGAATTCAACCAAATAAGCCAAACCAAAGCAAAACAGAAAAATCAGGTAAAATTTAAAGTTATAGCCTCAACAAATGTGCAATTTATTTCTCTTTTTGTTTACATTTTAGTTTTTTTTTCAGATCCCATAAACACTAGCTTTGTAGTAAAGTTTAAGGTCTAGTATTGTGATGCCTCCTGCTTCACTCTTCTTGCTCAGGATAGCTTTGGCTATTTTGGGTCTCTTATTTTTCCAAATGAATTTCATGATTTCCTTTTCAATTTCTATAAGAAAGGACTTTGGGATTTTAATTGGGATTGCATTGAATCTGTATAGCACTTTGGGCAGTATGGCCATTTTAATAATATTGATTCTGCCTATCCAAGAGCATGAGAGGTCTTTCCATCCTCTAAGATCTTCTTCAATTTCTTTCTTTAGTGTCTTGTAGCTTTCATTGTAGAGGTCTTTCACTACTCTTGTTAGATTGATTCCCAAGCATTTTATTTTTTTGGAGGCTATTGTGAATGGAGTAGTTTTCCTAATTTCTCTCTCAGAGGACTTGCTGATGTATAGAAATGCATTTGATTTATGGATATTGATTTTATATCCTGCAACTTTGCTGAATTCATTTATCAATTCTAGAAGTTTTCTGGTGGAATTTTTTGGATCCTCTAAGTATAGAATCATGTCATCTGCAAATAATGATAGTTTGAGTTCTTCTTTTCCTGTTCATATCCCTTTAATTTCCTTCGTCTGTCTGATTGCTCTAGCTAGTGTTTCAAGGACTATGTTGAATAGCAGTGGTGAGAGAGGGCATCCCTGTCTTGTTCCAGTTTTTAGAGGGAATGCTTCCAATTTTTCTCCATTTAGGATGATGTTGGCCTTAGGCTTAGCATATATTGCTTTAACAATGTTGAGGTATGTTCCTACTATCCCTAGTTTTCCTACTGTTTTAAACATGAAAGGGTGCTGTATTTTGTTGAATGCTTTCTCTGCATCAATTGATAGAATCATGTGATTCTTATCTTTAAGTCTATTGATGTGATGGATTATGTGTATTGATTTCCATATGTTGAACCAACCTTGCATCCCTGGAATGAACCCCACTTGATCATGGTGCACTACTTTTTAAATATGCTTTTGTATGCGATTTGCCAGAATTTTATTAAGAATTTTTGCATCTATATTCATCAGGGATATTGGTCTGAAATTTTCCTTTTTTAACATGTCTCTGTCTGGTTTTGGAATCAAGGTGATACTAGCCTCATAGAATGAATTTGGAAGAGTTTCTTCCCTTTCTATTTCATGGAATAATTTGAGGAATGTTGGAGTTAGTTCTTCTTTGTAGGTCTTGTAGAACTCGGCTGAGAATCCTTATTAAGGTCCAGGGCTTTTCTTGGTTGGAATGCTCTTGATGGCATCTTCTATTTCCTTGCTTGTAACTGATCAGTTTAAGTCATAAATGTCCTCCTCTAGGAATTTGTCAATGTCTTCAGGGTTTTCTATTTTACTGGAATATAAGTTTTCAAAATAGTTTCTGATTATCCTCTGTATTTCAGTAGTGTCTGTTGTGATATTTCCTTTTCATCACAAATTTTGGTAATTTGGGCTCTCTCTCCTTCTTTTTGTTAGGGTGGGTAAGGGTTTGTCAATTTTGTTTATTTTTTCAAAGAACCAGCTTTTTGTTTTATCAATTTTTTGAATTGTTTCTTGTGTTTTAATTTCATTGATTTCAGCCCTGATGATAATTATTTCCTGTATTCTACTTCTTTTGATGCTACTTTGTTCTTCTTTTTCTAGGGCTTTGAGTTGTAGTGTCAAGTCATAATATGTTGACTTTTATATCTTTGTATGTATGAGCTTAATACAATGAACTTTCCTATTAGCACTGCCTTCATAGTGTCCCAGAGATTTTGGTATGTTGTATCAGAGTTCTCATTTACCTCCAAGAATTTTTTTATCTCTTCCCTGATGTCTTCTGTTACCCATGCATTGTTTAATATCAAATTATTGAGTCTCCAGATGTTGTAGTGGCTTCTTTTTAAAAAATTGTTATTAATTTCCAGTTTCATTTCATGATGGTCAGATAGAATGCAGGGTAGTATCTCTATTGTTTTGTATTTACTGAGACTTGCTTTGTGGCATAGCATATGATCTGTTTTGGAGAAGGATCCATGTGCTTCTGAGAAAAAAGTGTACTTGCTTGTTGAAGGATGGAATATTATATATATATATCTGTTAAGTTTAGACCATTAATTTTTATATTAAGTATTGTAGATTCTTTGTTTAGTTTTTGTTTGGAAGATCTATCCAATGGTGAGAGAGTTGTGTTTAAGTCACCCAATACTATTGTGTTGGGGTCTATTTGATTCTTGAATTTGAGAAGGGTTTCTTTGACGAACATGGCTGCCCCATTTTTTGGGGCATAGATATTTAAGATTGTTATGTCCTGTTGATGTATGATTCCCTTGAGCAGTATGAAATGACCTTCTTTATCTCTTCTCACTAACTTTGGTTTGAAGTCCACTTTATCTGAAATGAGGATGGAAACTCCTGCTTGTTTATGTAGTCCATGTGAGTGATAAATTTTTTTCCATCCTTTCACCTTCAATCTGTGAGTGTCTCTTTCTATGAGATGAGTCTCTTGGAGGCAGCATGTTGTTGGGTTTTTTTTTTTTTATCCAATCTGCCAATCTGTGTCTTTTAATTGCTGAGTTTAGGCCATTGACATTCAATGTTATTATGGAGACATGGTTTGTATTCCCAGACATTTTGGATTATTCTTAGTTTTTAACTTGACTGGGTTTCTCCTTTGATTGTTCTTTAGTGTATCTCCTCTGCAGGTTTTCATTATTGTTTTTCATTTCCTCCTCATGGAATATTTTACCAAGAATGTTCTGTAGTGCTGGCTTTCTTGTTGTGAATTCTTTTAATTTTTGTTTATCTTGGAAGGTTTTTATTTCATAATCAAAAATAAAACTTAATTTTGCTGGATATAAGATTCTTGGTTGGCATCCACTGTCTTTTAGTGCTTGGTATATGCTGTTCCATGATCTTCTTGCTCTCAGGGTCTGGGTTGAGAAGTCTGCAGTTATCTTAATTGGCTTCCCCCTATATGTAATCTGATTCCTTTCTCTTGTGGCTTTTAAGATTCTCTCCTTATTCTGAGTGTTAGGTAGTTTCATTAGGATGTGCCTTGATGTGGATCTGTTGTGATTTTGCACATTTGGTGTCCTGTAAGCCTCTTGTATTTGATTATCCAATTCATTCTTTATATTTGCGAAGTTTTCTGATATTGGTTCATTGAATAGATTGCTCATTCCTTTAGTTTGGAATTCTATGCCTTCCTCTATTCCAATAATTCTTAAGTTTGGTCTTTTAATGTTATCTCATAGTTATTGGGTGTTCTGTTCATGGTTTCTTACCATCTTCACTGTGTGGTCAACTCTATTCTCAAGGTTAAATATTTTGTCTTCAGTATCTGAGGTTCTATCTTCCAAGTGGTCTAATCTGTTGGTGATGCTTCCTATTGAGTTTTTAATTTGGCTTATTGTTTCTTTCATTTCAAGGATTTCTGTTTGGTTCCTTTTCAGAATCTCTACCTCCTTATTGAAGTGATCTTTTACTTCCTATATTTGCCTATGCATCTCTTTATTGAAATAATCTTTTGCTGACTAGGCTTGCTTTCTTATATCATTCTTTAAGTCACAGAACATTTTAATTATGTACATCCTGAACTCCTGTTCTGTCATTTCTTCCGCTGTACTGACCATGGATTCTAATAATGAGGAATATTGGTTTGTTTGAGGTGCTTTCTTCCCTTGTTTTTTCATGGTGTTTGTGTTTCTTTCTTTCTAGCTCTGCTGATCCAAGGTGTTGCAGTTTTTACTCCTATAGGGTTATAGTTTCCCTGCAAGGTTTCAATACCTCTCCTTTAAAGGGGAGACCAATATTAATTGATCTCAATACAAACAATATATAGTTTCAAACCAAGTAGCTCCTAATAACTCCTAAGTACATTTACAGTTTATTCACAATATACAACCATTTTGAGTTCATTTAACATCTATTATATAAACAATAGGTTTGCACAAGGGTCTATAGTTTCTGTTGGTGGGCTAGAGAAACTTGAAGGTGGAGTGTAGGATAGAATGTTAGGGTAGTAGGAAGTGAGGATATGGTTATTAGATCCTAGAAAGCATGAAAAAGGAATCCAAGAGAAGTTGGCTATTAGTAGAAAGAGCGAAAGAGTGTTGGGGAAGACCAGTAAGAAGAAAGAAAAGAGTTCAGTTAGCAAAGAGACATGATAGTAAGAAAAATAAAACATATGCAAGTGGGAGTTACAAGACTATATAATACCACTCCAGTATACTGTTTAGAAGTCCCAGTCTACCATATCCTACTGTATAACAGATATTTAGTTTTACAAATGTTGGAGATTAGAGGGTGGGAAAAGAGCGAGAGAGAGAAGAGGAAAGGAAAAGAAAAACAAAGAAAGAAAAGAGCAGAGAAATAAAACAAAAAGATTAAACAATAGTAATATTAGGAGAAAAAGATAAAAGATAAAATAAAAAATAAGACTAAAATAAAGAGTAAAAATAAAAAAAAGTCTCAATGTAAATAAACAGGTTTGCTTCCTTTCACCTCCAGTAGGTGGTGGTGTCCATTGCTTATTGGAATTTCCCCCACTCGGTGAAGAATGTCGTAGGTGGGGTCTCACAAAGAATCCACCTGCTTCAGTAACAGGGTGAAGGGCTGGACTGCTGGTGCTCTTGGATGCAGTGGAGATGCAGTTTCATGGTGTGCTGTGTTGAGGCAGAAGTTTGTTGAAGTGAAAGTTTGTCCCTAGATGCTGTCCGGCATCCCCTGGTGTCTGAAGTTCTGCACTGGTAGATGGAGATCCACAAAGAACAGTAGCAGGGGTCCTGTGCATGCGTGAGTCGTTTGTCCACAGAAGCAACTGCTAGGGGTCCTGCGTGTTTGGGTGGGCACTAGAGCCAGGTATTCCATGTAGAAGCAGGCCCCGCCCAGGTGAATGCTGTTCCAGAGCCCTGGGCAGGGGCTCCGAGTCGCTGGCAACTGAGTTCCCCCGCTTGCCGGTGGAAGTCACACTGCTTGTGGCAATCGCTGCTGCCTGGTGGCCCTGCGTACATGCGTGAGTGAAATTCCTGCAGGGGATGATGAGCTGTAGGATGATGTCAAGAAGCTGGTTGGGAGACAGTATTTCCACTACTTCAGGCTTCCGGTCCTGGAGAGACTAGCACTGTGGAGTCTGTCTAGGCCGCCATCTTCTGACCTCAGATCTTTTCTGGCGTCCCTGTGGTGTAGGGAGTTCTGCCCTGGTAGGTGGAGATCCACAAAGAACAGTAGTCGGGGTTCCTGTATGGGAGCCGTGTGTCCACGAGAGAAACTGCTAGAGGCCTTGCATGGTTGGGTGGGTGCTGGAGCCAGGTACTCTGTGTAGAAGCAGGCCCTGCGTGGGGCGAGCCCTGGGCTGGGGCTCCGCTACCGCTCGCCGCTGAAGTCACGCTGCTTGTGGCAATTGCTGCTGCCTGGTGGCCCTGCGTACATGCATGAGTGAGATTCCTGTGGGAGCAGCTGTAGGATGATGTCCAGAAGCTGGCTGGAAAACGGTATTTCCACTACTTCAATATCCGGTTCTGGAGAGACTGATCACAGCGTCCGTCTAGGCCGCCATCTTAGAACTTTTTGCTCATCAAATTTAAATCAGTTACATCCGTGAAAACAAATTTCAAGATGTTTCATAACAAAGTATAACTCTCATAAATCAGGTTATGCCTCACTATATAAGTTCTAAAGCAAATAGAAAATAAAGTTAAATAAGAGGTAAGCTCGTGGTTTAAATTTTGTAAGAGAAGAAAATAATGTAAAATGATAATTGCATGGTGAACATCTTGGGTCCAAATGCAATGATACTATCACTGCATGTTTTATCAACATGACAACTTAATCAATTTCTATACTGAGAAAATAAACATGAAAAATTAATATAAAATAAACAATTTCTATACTGAGAAAATAATCATGCTTTACTACCATTTTTTAATAAGTCCATATACATTTCGTATAAACTTACACTTATAGTAAACACTGGTTTTATATAAATTGTTGTCTTTTTGACAACAATTTTGCATTGAATAACAAACAGTAAATTAACTCACTGTTATATACTTTAAATTGCTGAAAAAAGTATTGCAGATATTTATATAGTGAATTATAGTAATATACAAAAGCATATCAATAAAAATTGGATAAACGATGTTTAAAGTAAAAATGTTTTATAACCAAGAAGTGCAGACATTAGAGGGGCTTAAGTCATAGCAACAGGCCACTGAATGTGTCAAAAACTAATTGCTCAGTCTTTGTACTGAGACTACTGGTAGCACTGGATGTCCTGGAAACTCCTCATAATGGGCTGTATTGGCCAAGTGCATATTCTTACTCCTCTGGAGGATGGTGCTGGGTTGAAATGACCCCAGATAATGATGATAGTCCATTAGCTGTTCTGAGTGTTTCATACACATTGCTGGCTTCACAGTTTCAAGTCTTTTCAATAAAGCCACGTTTTCTCTTTCAAACTTTTGTTGTTCCTTCTGACTATTGAGAGCACCATAATCTAACTTAGAGGGATGACCAGTCGATCTTCTGGGAATTGTACTTTTGCTTCCTGGTTTTTCAGCCTACTTTGACAATTCTTTCTAAGGTCTCTGATTTTCCTGATCAAGCTGTCTCACCTCTTCTCTTGTGAAATAGTAGTTTTTACTAGGTACTACAGAGGATTGATCAAAATGATGTTTTTGTGGTCCCTTTTTATTTAATTGCAGAAAAGCTTTTAAAAGATGATTCAGGTCCATTGTGTCATGTAAGACTTTTTGTTTGTAACTTTGGTTTAAATCCTAATTGAACACTGGTGACTTTGGGGCAAGATTAGGTACATGTTTTTCTTTCCCTTTCTTGGCTGCTTTCAAATGTCTTGGATCATTTTTTAAAACTTCAATATCTTCATCTATCTCTTGATTCACATTTTCTTGCCTTTTAACTTTGACTTTTTGGTCATTTGATGTGTCCAATTCAAAAGTTCGAACACGATTGATATCTGGAGTTGATAAAGGAGTTCCAACTATTATAGTATCATCAGATTCCTCCATATAGTCACCAATTTTTGGTCTAGTGCTTGAAGGTTGTGTTCCTGTTGATTTCATTTCTGACTTACATTTTTGTATTGGTAATAAGGGGATTATACCACATGTACATACACTATACACTATATATTTCTTTGATGTTGGATGTGATAGAGATTTATAGATATCAGAGACAGCATCTGAACAGTCTGAACTTCAAGCCAAGGAAGATGAAAAGAAATTGACTTTGGAATACTTTTTACTCATGATTTTATTTGGAGTTACTAGATGGTGTAGCTGACTTGGACCTCACATGATTTTTTTTTTTCTTTTCTATCACCACTATTTTCCTGTTCATCTGTATAGTAATCATCCTCACCTAGTTTTACATTTTTTGGAATTCTATTAAGAATGAGCAAGTGTGTTTTAGTTCCTTCTGCAGCATCACACAATGTTTTTTGGATCCTGAAGAAGTGGTTTGCACAATATGATTCTCTACAAGGTATTCATCTGGAGGCATTTTTGCTTTTTTTTTTTTTTCATTTTCCTTCTCAATACAATAATATAGTTTTGTTTGTATTCCAAATTCCAAGTTTCCATTTTCTGTATCCTCATTTATTCTCTCTTTAGTGTCATCATTTTACTTGTCAAATAATAACTTACTTTCACATTTCTTCTTTGAAGTCACTGTCAAAGCAAGAATGGTCTATGTTACCTTCTGATGTATCTCCAAGCCAATCCATGATGGTAAAAATATCTCCCAAGTACTCATGGCCGCCTAACTTTCAGGAGGGGAAACTGAGCCCCAATGGCAGGGAACGGGGCAGGCATGCTGTGAGGAGGAGAGACTAGTTTTTCTTTTTTATTCTTTGCAGTTGTATTGAAAGAAATGCTGCTTCTATGGATAAGATTTTGGAATTTATTGAGATTTTCTTTCTGAAAAAAGAAGTCAGATTTTGTAAAGTTTCCATAGGTATTTTGGGATGAAAATATACTGTGAAGGATATAAAATATGTTCTTTTTATCCCATGTTTAGTCTGATTGTCATTTATTAAATAAAATAATATTATATATTTCTTCGCTGTGTATTTGCTCTCTTAAATTTTGAATACACTGGGGTACAGTCTCCACATTTGAACTATTTATGTATCAATGATATAATAGCTTTGAATTAGAGATCAATATAAATATAATGACCTTTTATTATCTCAACAGATGTCTGAAATGTTTTTCACACACTTTTCAAGGAAATGTAAAATCCAGGCAAAAATGTAGTAATTATTTGTTCACATGACTATAACCTCTCACAAAGTGTATATCACCTGTTATACAGTCAATGGCATCTGGACATACAACATGCTAGTCCATCAGAGGTCCCTGTAGGATTGTATGGGGCAGGAATAAGGAAAGCACACTATAGACAGCGAGTCTTGCCCATTGAAAATGTCATCCCATATAGTGAGTGATTTAGGAGGGGTCCTTGGATTGGATTCTGTAAATGAAAACCCCTTCTCTCAGGTCAGTGGAACATTTCCTAATGGACATAGATTAAAGAGAATGTATCTGTAAGTGTTATTGGCAACCTTATTGCTGTCAGGAGGAGAGAACAGTCTTGAGAAGGATCCTCCTCCTAGAAATCAGAGATGAGAAGTAGAAAAGGAGAACATTGGTCCAGGCACATTGCCTGCAGGTTCATCCAACCTTGTACTCTCCTGAAACAGAGTACTCTGTCTCCTTCAATGCCCTAGCTACTTTACACTGAGCCCAGAATCTCTGATTCTCATATATACCCTGTGAGAAAAATAACAATGTTTTCCTTTTCATAGAAAGTAATAGAAGCAGAGAAGTTCAGTGATGTGCTCAAAGTCATAAGAGCCAATCTAGATCTTTTGACTCCAAGTCAAGAAGCTCTATGCATGATATCAACTGTAATGACACCTTTTCTCAAAAATGTCAATGACTTTGTATTTTTTCTGGAAAATATACAAGTTCAGGGCTCAAGGGCATCCAGACTTAAATCTCAGAGGCTTCAATCTTCTTGTCTTCATTTAATTCCCACCATTGCCCAAACTGTGCATTCTGTCCAGTTGAATCCTTCTCTTGCCACTTGCCTTTGCTCACACCTCATCCGACTCCTCCCTTCTTTCCCTGTTTACAACATTCATTCACCCTCTGATTTCACAAAAGTCCTACTGGGAGATGTCACGTTGGAGTTGAGTCTCATGTGTACAAGGCCTTGAATCTCTGTGGACACATGGAGGACTGGCGCTCCATGCATTTTTCTTGAGCTTTCTTCCCTGAGGGACCAGGTTCAAGTCTCTGTAGCTATCATACAAAATATGAGAAGGTCTGTGGGAAGCATTCCATGTTCTTTCCAGAGAGATTCTGAAGGGCACAGGATTCTATGTCATAGAAAGTTAAGAATCAGTACATAGGATCACTAAATTACATTTATTAACAGATGTATTTTAATAAATGGTGAGACCGCTAGTATAGTAGCATGCAAGTGTCACAGTCAGTGTTAATAGGTAAGATGGTACAGCTTCTGCTTGTGTGCCTGTTGGTGGTTTCTTCATTGAGAGTTCTCACTGAGGGCTGGTGATGGGGATACTGTTGAAGACATGCCTCAGTGCTCACTGATCAGTAGGCACAGATGAAATGTTTGAAGTGGACTTTTTGGTTTGATATTTGTCAGTTTCCTTTTTTTTTTTTCAGAGAAAAGTGCAGCTCATAATTACAATCATGAAGACTGCATATACTAATCAGAAAATGAAAAGAGGGAACAGCATTTGTGTTCAATCATTGTGACCACATCATAGTTATTTTGTTCTTTATGATTTAAGCATATGTTTTGTTTGTAATTGATACATAGAAATTGCACATATTCACATATACAATGTCATTCCAATACATGCACACAATCTTTTTTTTTTTTTTATTAAATAACATAGATATTTATTCTGATTTATCTAACCATCAAGAGGTGGGTGACTCAGGGCTGGTGTGTGACTTGGCTCCACTAAGTCTTTCATACTTATCTTGTCATCTGATGGTCAAGAAGCATGCACACAATCTTTAAAGATCAGATGAATACAATTGGCATTTCTATAACCTCAGATGTTTATCATTTCTTTGTGTGGGAACATTTAAAATCCTCTCTATTAAGTTTCTGAATTGTGCAATTAGCTTTTGTCAATTATAGTTATACTGGATTTTTAAACATAATTTTATTCAAAATATGCTTTTAATCAGTCTTGCAAAGTTTTCCTATTTTTAAAATAATACTCTAAATTTTGTAAATTTTCAAACCTATCCACTTCTAACATTTGGAGATGGATACGCATTTTGATGATGATGATGATGATGATAATTATTATTGTCATTAGCAATGAGTTTTGCTTCTTTGGTCCTGCAGAGTATATTTTACTAATTTTAAGAGGGTTTTTGCTATTGAAAAAACATACAATTGTCATGGTTTATACAGGCATTTGATATGAATACATGACTATGGTCCAACCTAGGAATAAAGTAATTTGTCTTCTACTGTTGCTAATATCCTATAGATCTTCACTGAACATATCATATCTTCAGCTTGCTGGAATTTCTGCCTGCTGGCTCCCTCTGCTCCCTGCTGAATATCCTCTGGTTTTCAGAACATCACGGAAGAAACAGTAGGTTCCATTCTAGTGGTATTGAAATCAGGGACCTCTGACTTGAGCAAGTATGTCCTGCCCTGTGCCTTCCTCCTCCCATCTACTGGCCTTTCCACCCATGGCATCCTGGGATGGTGGTTGTCATCTCCATCTCCCTACCCACATGTAATCTCTTCCTCATTTAAATTGTCAGATACACTCGTTATTACTTGCTAGTAGATTCCAAGTTGTGCTGTGTGCTGGCTTTACTTTTCTTTTAGAAACTATTTTTTACAGTCTAATTTTCCCAATATATTCCATTTATTTGTTTAAATTATTATTGTAACATGAGTAATAAACTAGGGATTGTTGTGGGCATTGTGTAGATACCAAAATGCAAACAAAATTGTTGCCTCAGGGATTATACTGTTGTGGGAATGATATTTGTATAAATATGTATATAATGTCAGTTGCTAAAAATGGAAAAATACAGAGCAATGTGTAAGGGGTATAGCTAGACAGTTTTGGGGCATAATGGGGTACTATTTTGTGGCTTACTGGTGAGGGTCACAGTTATTTTAGGTAGTATGCTTAGGTTTCTATTGAGCTTTGGTCTCTACTGAGTTCCTTATGATACAGAGTCTAGAAAATGTCAGGTTCATCAGAGCTTGTTGAATAATTAATGAGACCGTGAACTGCTTGATAAGGAGACTGGGGAGAGGGAAGAGAGTGACAGAGTGGGAGAGAGTGAAAACTTTGAAATTATAGCTCCAGAATGACCAAAAAGTGGGCTTGTCCTTAAATTATCATGGTCACAAAGATGAGTCTTGGATCTCTGAGGCTAAACATTTCATATCCTGGTAAATCCTAATAGAATTAGCCAGAAATCAATGAGAAATTAGTAAACCTGAAGCCAATTCAACTAGTCTAGAGGGGTTACCCAAGACAGGTGCGTTTGAATACAAGCCTCCCTGAGTGTTCCAGTGGAATGTTGTCACCATTAAATGTCAAAGTTCTATTCATCTTGAATCTAATGAATATTTAAGTAAATTTACATAAAATTCACTATTACTAAATTTTTATCAAAAATTGGAATTAGCTTTTTCCATTTATCTACTTTACCACACTTTATTTTCTGTAGTCTTCATTGCTATATGTACAAAAACTGAATAAAGAGAAGAATACCTGCGGTAATATGAGATTAAAACCAGTGTTACAAAATATCTGTATTTACTTTAAAGGTATGTTTACTTTAAAACTACATAGCATACAAATTGTAATAGAAACTTGATAGCATTTTGAACTTTCAAGACCAGATTTCTAAGAATTGTTCACTTTTACTTTTATATTTTAAAGACTCACTAATCTTACAAATCCTAACATTTTGTCATTCTCCAAATATTCTGAACTAAGTTTTGGGGAACATGGGTTCCTCATTTGATCCTCTGCCAGAATTTGTGCTGAATGCAGGCTGCTACTCTCAGCTAGTGGGCTGTGACTTTATTCTTTGATTATGTCTGCAGAAAAAATATAGGGCTTCAGTACTGCAATGAAAAGAGAAAATCAAAGCTCTGTGGTTGAATTCATCCTCTTGGGCTTCTCTAACTTACCTGAACTCCAAGAGCAAATCTTTGGGGTTTTCTTGGTTATTTATCTGGTGACCCTGATGGGAAATGCCACCATCATAGCTGCCATCTTGCTGGACCAGACCCTCCACATCCCCATGTACCTGTTCCTACAGAACTTATCTGTGGTGGAAGTGAGTTTCAGTGCAGCCATCATGCCTGAAATGCTGGTGGTCCTTTCCACAGAAAGAACTATAATTTCATTTGCAGGCTGTTTTGCACAGATGTATTTCATTCTTCTTTTTGGTGTGGCCGAATGCTTTCTCCTGGGGGCAATGGCTTATGACCGATTTGTTGCCATCTGCCATCCTCTGACCTACCCCATGATTATGAACCAAGGGGTGTTTGTGAAATTAGTAATGTTCTCATGGGTCTCGGGGATCATGGTGGCTACTGTGCAGACCACATGGGTATTTAGTTTTCCCTTCTGTGGACCCAATGAAATTAATCATATATCTTGTGAAACCCCAGCAGTGCTGGAACTGGCATGTGCAGATATCTCCTTGTTTGAAATCTATGCCTTCACAGGCACCATTTTGATTATATTGCTTCCTTTCTTGTTGATACTCTTGTCTTACCTTCGAATTCTCTTTACCATCCTGAGGATGCCATCAACGACTGGGAGGCAAAAGGCCTTTTCCACCTGTGCCTCTCATGTCACATCAGTGACTCTCTTCTATGGCACAGCCAGTATGACTTATTTACAGCCCAAATCCAGCTACTCACCAGCAACCAAGAAACTGATGTCATTGGCTTACACATTGCTCACGCCCCTGCTGAATCCACTTATCTACAGCCTGCGAAACGACGAGATGAAAAGGGCTCTGGTGAAATTATGGCAGAGAGCAGTGGTTGTACCTAGTCTGACTTGTTGAGAAGCCATATGAAATTTGCTCATCACTCAACAGAACTCTATTTGAATTTAAATGATGAAAACAGATTACATTTCTTGATATTAATGTGTTCACATTGTTGAATTCCTTGAGTTTGAAAATGTATCAGGAGATTTTTCTCTTTTAATATGTAGTGTTGTCTTTTGTTTTTAAGAAATACTGAAGGTTCCATAGTACATGATATAACAGTCTAGTCATGCATTTCCCTATTATAGGCATCCAGGTTATTATCAGAGTATTGTGATTAAGATGATGTTTCAATAAATATCTAATTGAATAGGTTTCTATGTATTGATGTTTTTATTTTGATGTGATCAATTCCTCAAAGTCATTCTGATGGAATGAAATGATATTGACACATACACATGTATATATGTGTGTGGGTGAGTGTGTGTTGGTTGGGATCCAACCCAAGGCCTTGCATGTGCTAAATATGTGCTCAATTGTTGTGCTCTACACCTGCCCTTATTCATATATTTTAATTGCTATTGTAGAGTTACTTCCATGAATGCTTGTAAGTAGTTCAGACTGACCTGAAGGCTCAATGAGATTCATTAACATCTATAGCCTCAAGAGACCAACAAATAGTGTGTGTAATTTTTTTTTTCCTGGAGAGAAAAATCTTTTTAATGAGTCAGTAAGAAAATGAATTATTGTGTTAAGGCTCAAATGAGTTCTACTTCATGAATTCCCACTGGGATCATCCCAAACTGTATTTCTCTTGGTATTTTTTACATATATTTATGCAACAATCCATATATTTTCTCCAAATTACTTAATGATGTATAAAACAGTATTTAGGCTGTGCCTAGTCTTGAGTTAGTTCATTTTATAAAATAGTAGTTTGCATGATTTATTCTGTTTTGAATACTAATGTTAAGGTAGAATGACTCTACACCTTGCTTATAGAAGTAAATAACTACCACGTGTCCAACACAACCATAAGGCACAAATTGATAATTTATTCATGCTGATAAAAATCAACTTATCAAATTAAATCAGCAGTATGTGAACACTTGGGCTTAGCTCATCACATTGTATATACTGGACACATAGAGTTTATTAATCTCACCAGATAAATTCCCCTGAACTAAGACCCATAAAAGAAAGGTCACCCCAAGACTGGACATATTGGCACCTTGACCCTGTCAGCTGGTCACTACTCAAGAGACTTTTCCAGGAAAATATCTACAGTAATGAACTTCTGACTCTGTCTCTGGGCTCTAGCTCAGCATACTTTCTCCTGCCACTGAGCAGGCAAGGCCCACTTCAGGCTGACACTTTGAAAGTGCCTCCTATCTGGACCTTCCCTCGACTCTGCAAACTGGTTCCTTAAAACATGTGTATGTTATCACCTAGGGGCCTTGGTTTCATTGCCTCCATTCAGCAAAGGATTGAAGAATGGGACACAGAAATAGATAGCAGGTGAACAGAGATTTATTGCAAGTGATAGCAGTGGAGTTAAATTGGTAGGAAAACAGGCCAGTGTAGGCAGTTGGAGCCCTTTAGCTTCCATTTACAGCAGAAGGAATTCTTTCCCAACTCAAAGGGTGGGGTGGAGGGCTCCCAAATTTAGTCTGTTTCAGTATTGGTATTGTTGGCAGCTTTATTACTTCCAGGAGGAGATAGCTTTCTTGAGAAGGAGCCTTCTCCTAGAAATCAGAGATAAGAGGTAGAAAAGGAGAATCTCAGTCCAGGCACATTGACTGAATTCTGGACAAAGCCAAATCTGCAGTTTCATTCAACCCTGCACTCTCCCAAGACAGAGCTCATGGTCCCCTTCACTGCTCAAGCCCCTTTACTCTGAGCCTGGAGTCCCTGATTCTCATGTATACTCTGTGAGATTACTATTCTTTACAGGGAAAGTAACAGAAGCAGAGAAATTTGGTGATATACTCCAAGTCATCCTAGCCATTCCAGGTCTTTTGACTCCTAGACAAGAAGCTCTATGCATAAAATCAATTGTAATAATGTTTCTAAAAAAAATTTCAGTGAGGGCTGGGATTGTAGCTCAGCGGTAGAGCACTTGCCTTGCATGCATGAGGCCCTGGGTTCGATCCTCAGCACCACATACAGAGCAATAAAATAAAGACATTGTGTCCACCCACAAAAAAATTTAAAAAAAAATTTTTCAGTGACTCTATATTTCTTCTGCAAAAGATAAAAGTTCAGAGGGCAAAGGTGTTATGGTTGGGATCTGAAATGTCCCATAAAGGGTTATGTATTGAAGGTTTGGTTCCCAGTGCAACAATGTTTAGAGGTGGAGCTTTTGGGAAAGTGATTGGATCATGAAGACCCTGACTCATCAGTGGATTAATTGATGGCATTGTGGGGAGGTGGTGAAAACTGTAGTAGGTGGGACCTAGTAAAAGGACCTAGTAAAGGGAGTGCTCTTGAGGACTACATTTTGTGTCTGGCCCCTTTCTCTCTCTCTTTCTCTCTCTCCATCCTGGCTGCCATGAAGTCAGCAATTTTATACCACAGTGCCCTTCTGCCATGATGTTCAGCCTCACCCCAGGCCCAAAGCAATGGAGCTGGCCAACCTCAGACTGCAACTTCTGTAATTGTAAGCCAAAATAAATAGTCCATACTCTAAGGTGATTTTCTCAGGTACTTGTCACAGTGATGAAAACTGACTATGCCACGGGAATCCAGACTTTCTACATAGATGCTTCACTCTCGCCTTATTTCCCACCATTGCCCAAACTGCATTCTGTCCAGTCAAATCCTCTGCCTCCATCACCTGCCTTTGCTCATGCCTTACCCCACTTCTTCTTTCTTTCCCTTTTGCAAAATTCATTCAGACTCTCCATTCAGATTTGGTTGAGAAATGTCACATTGGAGTTGAGTCTTAATGTGTACAGGCCTTCAATCCCCATGGACATATGAAGAAACGGTGCTCCATGTGCATTCTCTTGAGTTTTCTCACTTGAGGGGCCAAGTTCAAGTCTCTAGCTATCATACAAAATATGAGAAGGTCTGTGGGAAGCATTTCTAGCTCTCTCCAGAGTGATTCACCAGGGCACATGATTTTATGTCATAGGAAGTTAAGAATCAGTACACTAAATCACTAAATTGCATTTCTGCACAGGTGTCTTTTGATCAGTCGTGAGACTGCTGGTAAAGTAGCATGCAAATGACAGAGTCGGAGTCAATAGGTAAGACAGTGCAGCTTCTGGTCGTGTGCCTGTTAGTGGTTTTTACATTGAGAGTTCTCAGTGAGGGCTGGTGATGCTGTTGAAGACATGCCTCAGTGCTCAGGGATGAGTTTCTTTTTTTTGTTAGTTTTCAGAGAAAAGTGCAGGCCATAACTGCAGACATAAGGACTTCGCATGCACTAATTATGAAATCCTAGAAGTTTGCAACTAGGGAACTTGAGCAATAAGTCCCACACTAACCATATATAATTGGCAGGCTGAAACCTAAGGAAAGGAGTGACCTGCTTAAGTATCACTTGTCAGAGTTACCTAAGACAACATCAGGACCTTTTAAGGTATAGAGAAAGGAGGGAGCATTACAGCTAATTGTTCTTTACTCATGGTCTTTTTGTTGTGTTCTTTATTTTTCAAGTATGGTTTTGTTTTGAACTTATACATAGTAATTGAACATATTCATTATGTACACACAGTGTGTCATTTCAATACATTTACATAATCTGTAACAATCAAATCAGGGTAATCTGCATTTTTATCACCTCAGATGTTTATCATTTGTTTGTATTGAGAACATTGAAAATCCTCTCCACTAGCTATTTTGAAATGTAACCATTAGTTGATGTCAACCATGGTTATCTTAATTATTCTATTAAATATATGTTTATCCCACACATACTTTTAATCAATCTTATAAAAGTTTTTATTTTAAAATGATACTCTAAATTCAAAACCTATTCACTTTCAGTATTTGGAAATGAATACACATTGTGCTTTTTTTTGGCCATTTGAAATGAGTTTTGAATATTTGGTCCTGCGCAGTGTAGTTTAGTAATTTTAGGAGAGATTTGACATCCAAAATACATATAATTGTCATGATTTATTCAGGCATTCGCTTTGAATACACGACTATGGTCCAACTCAGGACCATAAAGCAGTTTGCCTTCTCCTGTTGCTAATGCCCTACAGATGGGCACTGAAGATAACACATATCTTCAGCTCACTGGGGTTCTCTGTCCTGCTGCTTTCCTCGGCTCCCTGCCGAGTTTCCTCTGGTTTTTAGAACATCACAGAGGAAAGAGTGGGCTCCATTGCCATCAAGGACCTATTGCCATTAAGGACCTCTGGCTTGAGCAGGTGTGTCCTGCCCTGTGCCTTCCTCCTTCTACCTATTGGCCCTTCCTCCCATGGTGTCCTGTGATTGTGGTTGTCATCTCCACCTCCCTGTCCACATGTAATCTTTCCCTCATTTAAATGATCTAAAACCTTTATTATTACTTATCAGTAGTTTCCCAACTGTGACATGTTCTAACTTCACTTTTCTTTTACAGTCCAATTTTCCCAGTGTATTTTATTCATTTATTCTAGAAATATTGTCTTAATATCTGCTATGACCTGGGGATTGCTGTAGGCATTGTGCAGATAGCAAAGAAGCAAGCAAAATCTTTGCATTCCAGGAGTTATGCTCTGTTGGGTGGTTAGATTTTTATATATGTATATGTGATATCAGTTGGTGACAATGAAAAAACAGCATGAAGCATAAAAGGTAGGGTTAGAGAGTCCTGGGGTGTGAAGGTGTTTATTTTATGTATCTTAGTGATTAAAGTCACAGCTCTTTTTAGGTAGTATGTGTAGCTATTTTATGCCATTCTGATGAATGAAAATTGCTTCTACATTTCCTCCATAATAGCTTAATCATGCCATTTCCTCATACTCATCTCTGCAGTGCTTCTTAGTTTCAGTTGCTGAGGTAGACATTCTTAGTTGCCTACTTTATGTCCATTCTCCCTTTTCTTTAATCACAAAGTCCCCTTTTCTAAGGGCAGTACTGTATCTAGTAAATAACCCGTTTTCTATTTTCCCTTATAGACAGGGTGCCTGTGATATAGTTCTTATATGTAGGTGGACCTCCTTGGGTGGGGCTTCTATGAAACTCTTGCTGAATTAAGCTTTCAAGACAAGGAGGTTTCTGACATAAAGAGTTTGTTAAGTTGTTATAGAGGCTAGTCAAAGGTAAAAGGACTGGTCCTGGAACAAATTCCAGACGCTACCAGCAGCACGGCAAGAGAGCCGGTAGAAAAACAGCTTCAGGATGCTTTGTATGATATTTTGGGGAGAAGAAACATTAGTCATTTACAATGAACCTATTGTGAACCTACAAGAAGTGGGCAGAGTCCTGGAAGAGGAGGTTCATCCACAATTAGAAGTTTTTGCTGTTTCTGGCTTGGTTGGTTCTAATAGCAGAGTGTGGCATGGCCTTGATGACTCATACTTTCTTTAGCATACAGGAAAGGAAAGTGGGAGTTTTTAATTTTTTCTTCTTTTTTGTCCTTATTGATTTAGCTTGAACCTGTGAATTAAAATGATATTGTTTTATTTGTTTCTTCTCTTCATTCTTTGGCCTGTAACTTCACTAAGGACATGTTGGAATAATTCTCGTATCACTGTTTAATTAGCAGGATAATTTTATTATGTTAAAAGCAGGACTTTCTGTATTTTGTCTTTTCCCATTTGTCTACCTGAAAATAGCCAGGATGCTAGAGGTGGAGCAGCTAGCTTGTCACAAAGTCACAAAAAGGACAGGAAAAGCTAGGTTTTAAAGAGGCTGAGTGTAAACCCAGAAGATTCTGGGTCTGTGATGTCATTGTGCCATGTCCTTTAAAAGCCTGTTTTTTTACTGATTGTTTCTTGAGAAATATAAACTTAGTCTTTGTCTAGTCCACTCTTTGCTAGGGCTTCTGCTATAGCAAAACCCAATCCAGACTGATATTGTTACCAAAGAATGTAAATTCGTGAACCTTTACATGGAGTGGATTGTTTGGTGTTTGGATCCAAATGTACTTAAAGTTAGAAAAATTTAGAGTATGTTTTTCTGCTTAAATATAAAAAAAGAAATGATGGAACTGCAATTTGACAAGAAAAAAAGTCCTAGAAATTAAATAGAGTTATGGTTTTCTTCCACAAAATCCAGGCAAATAGCAACCAGTATTTTAGACACATTTTAAGTTATTGTAATCTTCCCACTAAAGCTAATTAGAGTAGTTGTGACAGATAAAAGCAAGCCTGAAATGGAAAATAAATCACATACACAGCTTCATTTCAAATACAAAAGTTAATGTTTTTTTAAAAAAATCAGGTAATAATATATGCTACTCAGAGAAAATATGCACAAGAAAAAAATGTCACTTCAAATTTCACCATGAAAAACTGAACATCATCAACATTTTGTTGAGTTCCTTTATTAGTATTTTTTCCTTTAATAGTATTAGTATTTAGATATTTGTTATTGTTTTTTTATAACTTGGATCACCTGACCATTCAAGTGTATATTTTTTCTCATTTAAGTGAATACCTTACATATTGTGTATGTTATCACAAAGTTTTCATAAACATAATTTTTCATCATATAGTAGAGAAATAGTTTCTTTGCCTATTTCTTATTTTTAGATGTTTATGATATTTTGACTAGGGCCTAGTGAGGGGTCTTCAGGTTAAGGTGGGCTTGCCCTCAAAGAGGATAGCAGACCCCTGTCCCTTCCTCTTTCTCTCTTTTATCACACTCAGCCATGAGGTGATCCCATCTTCCTCTGCCACATGCTCCCACCATGCTGGTTCACCACAGGACCAAAAATAAGGTCAATCAATCTTGAATTGTAGTCTACAAAACTGTGAGCCAAAATAAACTTCTCCTCTTTATAAAAATGTTTTAAATTTTGCTGATAGTTAAAAGTGCTGCATTTATATGCATGGTATTTTTCCTCCAGTATTTAAAATTATTTCCTTTAGGCTAGGTTTTAGAAAAGGAATTATTGGGTCCAAGATTTACACATTGTAGGTTCTTGATACACATTAAATTGCCAACAAGGAAGGTTATACTAGTTGACTTACTCCATGCCTGTGTTCTAGAGTGGCTGCTTTGCTGGCTGGGTATGATCCTGTATTATTTGCTTTTTTTTTTTTTTTGGTACTGGGGATAGAACCTGGGGCTGGGGTTTTACCAGTGAGCTGCATCTCCAACTGTTTTTATTTTTTAAAATTTTATTTATTTATTTATTTATTTAGTTGTAGATGGATGTGATATCTTTATTTTATTTATTTATGTGGTGCTGAGGATTGAGCCCAGTGCCTCACGCATGCAAGGCAGGCGCTCTACCACTGAGCCACAATCCCAGCCCCTGTTTTTATTTTTTTATTGTGAGACAGGGTCTCACTAAATTGCTGAGGCTGGTCTTGAACTTGGGATCTCCTGTCTGAACCTCCTGAGTGGCTGGGATTACAAGTGTGTGCCACCAAACCTGACTGTACTGTTTGCTTTTAAAGAAAATATTGCTCATTGTAAATTAAAAAAAACACTGTTTTACTACATTACCTTGCTATTAATTTATATTATCTTAAACCTTTGTTGATGGTTTTAAATCATGAAAGTAAATATACTTAGAAAATTTTTGCATGAATTTGGAAGTGAAAGAGCTATTTCTCTCAACACCAGCCTCCAATGCAATCAGCTTTTAAAAATTTAAATGTACCCAGGTTTTTATTTTATCTTATAGATGTGCTATTTTGTAGAATGTACAAAGTAAGAGTACTTACTAACAGGTGATTCAGATGCAAATGAACCTAAGAGTATGTGAAAGTAGAGATTTCACATCTCTACCTTTATGGATAGATAAGAAAGGTGAGGACATTAAATCCAAAAAAATTGATGTTCTTATAATAATAAGAGAGGTTAAGACACAGAAACACATAGACCGAGGGATGGCCATTTGCATGCCAATAAGACAGCCCTTAGAAGAAATCAAACCCACAGACCTTGATATTGGACTTCCATTTTTCAGAACTGTGAGAAATAGTTCTGTTGTTTAAGCCACCCAGTCTAGGGTATTTTGCTATGAATGTCCTAGCACATTAATACAAACAGACATGTGAAACCTGGGTTAAATGCTGCGTCCACCTTCATCATGCAAGGAAATTTTTAAGTTTCTGAAGCTCCTCAATTTGTTACCTGTTAACGCGCCACAGGCCTGCCATTGCCCTTGCATATTTACATGGGATCTTGGAGATGCCTGTGACTGAGAGGACCAGAAGGGATAAGAGGCATACTTACTCTGAAGGTTCTAAGGAGGCATTGTGCTGTGCTGATTTCTTTTTTCTCTATTTTTGTTGTAAGATCCCCATTTTTTCTGATCCTG
Organism: Xerus rutilus; assembly: GCA_028644305.1. NCBI lineage: Eukaryota > Metazoa > Chordata > Mammalia > Rodentia > Sciuridae > Xerus > Xerus rutilus. Next base: position 48,839,165 of record CM053399.1, read on the forward strand.
CCATGTATCTTAGAAGCCTGCTGAGACAAAGCTGTCACTTTACTTGATATTCATGATGGGGCTGTGCCAAGTTTACTTTTCAAGGGCTTGGCTGGGGAAATCAGCCCATTTCTTAGTTATCTAAAGCAGGCTGTTTTTTCTGTGTATGAGATGTTGAGATAATCTGGAACTGTTTCATAAAGTAGCATATGGCTCCACTCAAATCTTTTTCACAATTATGTGTCTAATCTTAGAGGAAGGAAAGAAAATAACCACCCCAAGATGCCATTTGGAAGATCATAGCCAACAAAAGAGAGCAGGTTCTAGAAGGCTCATCTCCTCAGGGTCTTCAGAGGGACTCCACATACAAATGAGAATTTCAGAGAAATGCCCTATGCCTGTGGCCATAGTCAATGAATGATGTTTTGGCAAATGTTCAGTATTTTTGCTGAGAAAATTAATGGAAACTCCTAAGAGGACCCAGTGGAATTCTTGGGACATGCTACATTATATGTCCAATTAACAAATGTCAATTGCCCTGAAGCAGTGAAGCTGAGCAGCTATGAGATACCGGAGATGGCAAGAGCCCAGTTCCTCTAAATCCCAAATGAGCTATAGTGCCAGAGGCAGTCCTGTGGTGGCAAAATCCTGAGGGAACAGCAAGATTACTGTTTCTTAATTCCATGTCATTAATTAGGGCTGCTTGATTTCTTAGCAGAGTCTGATTTGTGTACTTCTACAGTTACTATTGAATGGGGTTGTTACAAGTTGAATTGTGTCTCCCTCAAATTCCTGTGTTGAGTCCTAATCTGTAATATCTCATAATGTGACCTTATTTGGAGATAGGATCTGTACAGAAGCAATTAACTTAAAGTAGGATCCTTGGGGTGGGCCCTCATCCAATATACTGGTGTCCGAATAAAAAGGAGAAATTTGGACACAGAGACATTTATAAAGGGAAGATGACATGAACGGACTAGGGAGAAGCTGCCCATCAACAATCCAAAAAGGGAAGTCTTGAACAGATTCTTCCTTCACAGTCCTCGGAAGGAACCAACCCTGCCCATACTTTGAGTTTGGATTTCCAGCCTCAGGAAATGTGAGTCAAAATTTTTCTGTTGTTTCAGCCACCCAGTCTGTGGGACTTTGCTACAATAGCACTAGGAAATCAATACATGGGTACTTTTTAGAGATAGTTAAGTCTATGTCTCATCGATATGTAATATTCTTTAAAGAAAACTGGTAGAAAATTCATGATCTAAAGTCAATCAATTAGTGTAGATATGATTAGTGTAGATATAGATGACATATTTTTGTTTGTTGTGAATTTAAAATAATGTGCTGGCACAACTTAGTATAATTTTCTTTATTTTTATGATTCATTTTTTCTCCTGAAGCTATGTCTAGGCTTTGATCTCTCTCCCTGATTTTGCCTAAAAAGAGAGCTGTTTCAATTAGAAAATTCAGATCTTCTATTGCATGAAAAGTTTCTTCAAATATATCTGCCATTATTATTTCTATTCTGATTATTCTGATATGAGGAAATGCCTATAATTCTTGAAGTGTAGCTCCTTTGGTGCTCTAGAATGATGACATAGTCAATAACATAAATATGACATAGCCAATAACAAATAAATGATGACAACCCTGTCTTGCCATATTGTTCTTTGGGAGGAGCCCCAATACAAACATAAGTGGGTTTTGCTACTGATCTTACTCCTTAGCTCAGCTTCTCTGCCCTTAGAGCTGCTTAATCCATAACAGCAACCTGATTAATCTCATCAGCAACCTGATTCTTGGTAGTATCCCAGAAATAAAATCCAATTGTGATAACTGTCATAAAAGAAAAGCAGAGGATACCTTGGGATTATAACAGGAAGACCTCATCTATGCTGGTGAGCACAGAAGGAACAGAAAAAGCAATAGAAAGGACTCCCTGATGAAGCAACATTTAAACTGATTCTTAAAGGCTGGTTGAAATCAGCCAGGCTCAACTGTGGAAGGTAGAGCAATCCAGCTGGAGGCAAGAAAACATTTGAAGTGTTTGAAGGCCTGATTATGAAGGAGCTTGAGGTCATTCCAGGAAAGGGAGATCTGGAGAGGGGGGAGTGGAATAAAGCAGTGAGCAGAAGCCATACCATGCAAGCCACAATAAGAGTGATGAACTTCACCTATTAGTAATAGGTGGTTAGGGAAATGTTTAATAACAGGGAGTGACGTGGCCATATTTGTATTTTTAAAATGTCATTTTGGCTGCTGAGCAGATAATTGATGGGAAGGAAGCAAGCATGGAAATAGGTAAGGAAGAGGTAATAGCTGTGGGCCCAGTGAGAAGGATGTGGCTTGGGCCAGGTTGGTGGCAGTGGAAATGGAGCAACATGAATGTTTTAACCCTTATTTAAATAATCAAACTGATAGAACCTGGTTATGGATAGTATTTGTGGAGGGGGTGGGTAAGAGATATCAGAGATGAGGCCATATTCTGGTTGTAGCAAAGACAGAGGCTCCATTTGTTGAGCTATGTAGCCCTGGAAAGGAAGATTTGTGGGGACTGAAGTTCAGTTTTGAGTGAATCAAGTTTAAGATGCTTGTGTAAAATTAAAGTCAGTAGGATAGTTGGGACTATAAGTCAGGCTTAGAATAGAGGTCTAAATTGGGAGAACAGTCACAAATCAACAGCTAGAGAGAGATGCATGTTTCAGGGAGGTCTTTATAAGCTGGAGAGACTGAGGTGTGTCAAGGGAAAAATCCAGTGCAGGAGAAAGATTGAATCCATGTGGTCCAGAACTTGAGCTGATATGGTGACATACATCATGAACTGGCATGAATTCTCACTGCCATCTGGTGGCTAGGGGTGTAATTAGTATACTCTATGCTGAAAGTCCAGGGTACTAAACTTGTTCATGATTCACATTTATCTCTGATGAACCCATGTAAAGTAATAGAATCAATCACATCAGTCCTGGGAAAAACAAATTTGGGCAGGTGGCAAATGCAGTGCAAACTTAATGCCCCTAATAGCCTAATAGGTATAGGTGTGTCTTACATGAGGCTTCACATAGCGAAAGTTTGAGGTGACTCCTTGATCCTTCCCCCTTTCCTATCTCCTTTCCAGTATTACTGTCTTTTTTCACCACCACTATCACTGTCACTGTCACTACCAGCACCACAACCACCATCATTATCAGCACCACCACTACCTTCATTACTATTACCATTTCTTTTGTTTTCTTAGTTGTAGATGGACACAATTCCTTTATTTTGTTAATTTATTTTTATGTGGTGTTGAGGATTGAACCCAGTGCCTCACACATGCTAAGCAAGCACTTTCACCACTACAACTATCACCTTCACCACCAACACCACCACTTTCACTAAAACCACCACCACCATTACCATCAAAACCAGCATCATTAGTACATTCACCACCACCACTTTCAACACCACCACCACCACCCTCACCTTCACCATCACCACCACCACCACCTTAACCACCACTGCCACCACTACTTTCACCACCACCATCACATTCACCACCATCACCTTCACCACTACCACCATTTACCTTCATCACCACTATTACTACCATTACCACTACTTTCACCACCACCATTAACTTCACCACCAATACCACCACTTTACTACCTTCACCACAACCACCACCACTCTTTTGCCAGCACTACTCTTACCACCAGTACACTACCATCACCACTATCACCTTCACTATCACCACCACCACTTTCATCACTACTTCCATCACTGCACCCCTTTCACCACCACCATCACCTTCACTATCACCACTACCACCACCACCACACTTTAGCCACCACCACTACCACCATCACCTTCACAAACAGCATCAACACCTTCATTGCCATCACCTTTACCACAACCACACTTTCACCACCATGACTACCATCATCTCCATTTTCATGACCACAACCATCACGATCATCACTACAATTTTCACCATCACCACCACCACTTTCACCCCCCCCACCATCACCTTCACCATCACCTTCATACCATCACCACCATCAATCATCATCATCACCATAGTCATTACTTCCCACATATTATACATTCACAATAATGGATTAAATTTCTTATCTCATTTGAGTATGTGTTCATAAGTTCAAAGCCACTTATTGAATACTATGTTTTCATACTTCTTGAATACCTACCTATTGCTGTGCTAGATGTCAGGCACAAAGACCAGATATAGCCACTCATTTCTAGGAGCTTAAAATTAAATGAAGTGATAAATTATACTATGCAGTGTGCTGAGTGTTATAATTGTCATTAATGCCAGTGAAACTATAAGTAGGCCACCTAAGACTAAGAGTCCCAGAAGGCACTCTATATAATGAAGGCAATTGTGGTCATAGTCTGTAAGACTAATAATTGTTAGTTATAGGAAAATAAGAAAGAGGCTTTTACATCTAGGGTAAAGTGAGTGTTGAAAAATCACGAGACATTTTAAATTCTTTGAGTAGAATTGTGTGACAGCTGAATATAATACTTGAAGGGTGGCAGGAAATAAGGCTAGACCATGAACAACTTTATGACCTAAGCAAAGGAGCATAAGCTTATTATTATTTGTAGTACTGGGGATTGAACTCATGGCCTCACACATGCTAGGCAAGAGCTCTACTAGTGAGCTACATCCACAACCCTAAACTCAATTTTTACAGGTATGGGGAGTCATTGGAAGATACTGCACAGGAGAAAAACAATCTATAATTCACATTTTAATAATAGCTTATACATAGTGGACACTACATGCTCTGTTAAGCCTCTTATGTGGGCAAACTCATTTTAATCTTCACAAAAATGCCATCTCACAGAGGCACGATATACCACCAGATCATCCTATGTCCTCCTGCAACTCTATTGGCATCAAGAGCATCCCAATGATATACACAATTTGGGCACAAGATAGTTGCTTTTGGGAAGAAATAAGGGCAATTCTTTCCAGAATGTTCATGATTTCCTCACCCTTTGACTTCTCAGCCAGGCCTTTGGGAGGGGAAAACTACACATTCAATTGCCAATGAAAATTCATTCAATTTCCATTATTAGTGTTGTCAAGTATGACTTGTTTTTTCTAACACTGAAGCCTTTGCCAATGAATTCTGTGAATATTTCTAGTATTTGCCAATTTACTGAATTTTAAGTCACTGTTTCAAAATAAAATTATAGCAAAACCATTTTTGGTGTTAGGCTTTGAGATGGATTATTTTTGTTTCTCTGATTATCAGCAAGAACAGGGAAGACCATTATTGATGTCATTTTAAAGCCATCCCAGCAGGAGTCTAGAATTCCTTGTAGGTCAGGATAGCCTGAAACACAGTGGACGTTTGAAGAGTAGAGCAGAGATACTCACATTTTAATAACTGCAAGCTTGTCCAGGGTCTATTGCTTTGCTTCATTCAGATAAAGCTTTTCAATGACTGTCTTTTATTGAATTTTTGCTTTAGTGTTTCTCAAAGTTGGTTTGAGGACTCACTGGGGATTCTGAAACTATTTAGGGTTTTATAAGGTCAAAATTATTTTCATAATAATATTAAAATCCTACATCCCTCTAGAATCAACAGCCAGGACCAGGAAGATCATCCCCAAGGTCCCTGCAGGCCTGGTTACACCAGAGTGAGGTACTGGTAACTTGCAGGGACACTATAAGATTATAGGGTAGAAACTGTAATACCTCAGATGAGCATTGCTAGAGAGGAAGACACATGAACAAAATAAAAAACAAGGGGAAAAATGCCTCAAACAAACCAAGATGCTACAACAATAGAATCCATTGACAGCATAGTAGATGAAATGTCAGAGGAGTTCAGAATGTACATAATTAAAATGATCTGTGAAGCACAGAATAATATAAGAGAGCAAATACAGTCAACAATTGATCACTCCAACAAAGAGATAAGAGAGCACATACAGGGAGCAAATGATTACTTCAAGAAAGAGATAGAGACTTTGAAAAAGCACCAAGCAGAAATCCTTGAAATGAAGGAAATAATAAACCAAATAAAAAGTTCAATAGAAAGCATCACCAACAAACTAGAGAACTTGGAAGACAGAACTTCAGACAATGAAGACAAAATATATAATCTTGAAAATAAAGTTAACCACACAATGAAGATAGTAAGAAACTATGAATAGAACATACAGAAATTATGGGATAACATGAGAAGAGCAAATATAAGAATTAATGGGATAGAGGAAGGCACAGAGGTACAAACCAAAGGAATGCACACTCTCTTCAATGAAATAATATCAGAAAATTTCCAAAACATGAAGAATGAATTGGAAAATCAAATACAAGAGGCTTACAGGACACCAAATGTACAAAACTACAACAGATCCACACCAAGACACATTATAATGAAAATGCCTAACATACACAATAAGGATAGAATTTTAAAAGCTGCAAGAGAGAAGGAGCAGATTATATACAGGGGAAAACCAATTTGGATTTCAGCAGATTTCTCAACCCAGACCCTCAAAGGTGTTCCGGATCCTGGGACACTGTGTACCAAACTCTGAAAGAAAATGGGTGCCAACCAAGAATCTTATATCCAACAAAATGAAGCTTCAGATTTGATGATGAAATAAAAACCTTCCATGATAAACAAAAGTTAAAAGAATTTACAGCAAGAAAGCCTGCACTAGAGAGCATTCTTGACAAAATATTCCATGAGAAGGAAATGAAAAACAACAATGAAAATCAGCAAAGGGAGGAACTACACTAAAGGAAAAGCCAATCAAAGGAGAAACCAAGTCAAGTTAAAAACCAAAAATAAACTAAAATGAACAAGAATACAAGCCATATTTCAATAATAACTCTGAACATTAGTGGCCTAAACTCATCAATTAAAAGACTGCTGCAGATTGAATTTAAAAAAGACTACAATTGTGGAATTCACACAGATATTGGCTCAGGGCTGTGCCTACAATGGAGAAAAGGACTGTGTTAGAAACATCAGCTGAACATAAAAATTGACTATTGTGCTATCTAATAAATTTCTTATCCTTATTTCTCGATAGCTGTATAAGTAAGGCAATTATTTTTCTTTCTTCTTTCAAATTTTTTTTTTTTTTAGTTTTCTCAAATTTGGATATGAGATGACTAGGTATTACTTTATTTATTCACCTATTTATATTTGGTACTTATCCTGCTTGATATTCTCTCAAAATCTGTGCTTTTTATCTCATCTTAGTTTTTGAAAAATTTTCAGATAGTTTTACTTCAAATGTTTTTTTTCTGCTGTTTTCCTTTCTTTCTTTCTTTTTTTTTTGTATTCTAACTATGTGTGCTTTATTCTTTGATATTGTCCCACAGTTCTTGGGTTGCTTTTATTTCCTTTGTATTTTTGTTTCGGAAATTTTTAATTAACTTATCGTCAAGATCATGGTTTCTTTCCTTGGCCATAATTTAATTGATGGCACCAGAAGGCATTTTTCCTTTCTATTTCAGCACGTATGATTTCTAGAATTTTGTTGTGATTCTTAAATGGAAATTACCCCTAACATAGTTTATGTGTTTTTGCATGTTATGTACTTTTTCCCATTAGAGTATTTAACATATTAATCATAATTATTGTAGTTTTTTTTAACTTGGCAATTCAAATATGTATGATATGTTTGAGTCTGATTTTTATCTTCAGACTACATTTTAGCATGTTTTCTGGACTGTCTTGTAATTTTTTGTTAAAAGCCAGACATGTTTTATTGAATAATAAAAAATGAAGTAAATAGGCCACTGATAGGAGTATTTATTTTATCTGGTGAGGACTTATCTGGTGTTTAATGCTTGCTTGCAGCTAAAGGTACCAGATGCTTTAAGTTTTCATCCTGTACTTTTTTTTTTTTTTTTTTTTAATCTCACTGAGTTTTCTTAAACACTACTTCAGGGAGAAAGATTCTGTATTACAATTCTTTCAGCTGTAATTAATTGTTATTATACCAGATCCTTGCTGTTGTGCAGGTAAGATATGGGACAAAGGAAGCTGGGCGCAGTGGCGCAAGCCTGTAATCCCAGCATGTAGGAAGGCTGAGACAGGAGAATTGCGAGTTCAAAGCCACCCTCAGCAATGGTGAGGCGCTAAGCAACTCAGTGAGACCCTGTCTCTATATAAAACACAAAATAGGGCTGAAGATGTGGCTCAGTGGCTGAGTGCCCCTGAGTTCAATCTCTAGTGTGTGTGTGTGTGTGTGTGTGTGTATACATATATACATATATATATATATATATATATATATGGAACAAAGGAGTTTTTTCTAATCTTATCCAGTCTTTGTCTAGGACTGTGACTTTCACAAGTGTTTCATCAATGTGTACTCCCACATTGGCACCCTTACTCCCTTCTCTGCAGCATTCCCAATTTTCTTTGGGAAATTTTTTTTTTCAGCATTTTTCTTTGAACCTTTGTCCTTAATTGAGTTTGTTTTTAATTCACAATCTAATCCTATCAGAGACATGATGTCTTTTTGGAATCTTCAGTGGGAAACTGGTAGGGTATCTGGAAGGAAAACTGTCCAACTATGAGGGCTTCCCGAAGTCTACAGGACCCCAAGTTTTCCTTAATCTCAAATTAGCCCATATTCTGTCTCCAGCCATTCTTCAGGATTATATATACCAGTTGACAGCTCTAGCACTACATTGCTGGGTTCAAGAAATGTAATTTGATTTTCAGATATTTTTGTTACTGTAAGGATAAGATTGATGACTTTTGATTACTTAACATGAAGATGAAACATGAAGTCACTTTCTTAATTTTAAAACAATGATTAAAAACTTGTTTAATTTTATTCATTCTTTCCATTTCTATACTCTTTTTTCCTTCTCTGATTTTATTTCCATTTTATCATCCATTTTATTTGGGAAATGCTTTTGTTGAATACAGAAAACCAATGTGATTAATTCTTTTTTTAAAAATGTAATTATTTTATTTAAATGCATTTCAAGTCATAGTACATAAACAGAGCTCAGTTTTTCCATTTCTCTGGTTGCAAACCAGATAAAGTCACACCATTTGTGTCTTCATACATGCACCAGGGGTATAATGACCCTCTCAATCAACCATCATTACTATACCCATTCCCCTTTCCTTCCTCCCCCCTCCCCCCTGCTGCATCCAGAGTTCCTGCATTTCTCCTATGTTTCCCATTCCCATTGCCCTTATGTATCCTCATCCACTAATCAGAGAGAACATTTGGCATTTGGTTTTTTGGGATTGGCTTACTTCACTAAGCATAATGTTCTCCAATTCCATCCATTTGCCTGCAAATGCCATAATTTTATTCTCTTTTATTGCTGAATAATATTCCATTGTGTATATGTACCACAG
>CM053399.1:48848999-48888756 GCA_028644305.1 Xerus rutilus
TGAATCAAAAATCTATTTGAAAAATATATATTTATATAAAAAAAAGATTCAGGTTGTTTGCACGTAAAACATCAATTGATAAGTTTGTCTTTGATTCCATGTTGCTGGAAAAAGTTTGACCAAGCTTGCATGCTAATTTGTCCTTAGTTGCAAGTATTATAGGCAATTTCATACTTTGCCTAATGAAAGGAAAACCCTTTAAATTTCTTTTTATAGAATAATTTATATAATTTTTATATATTAAGTAGTTTTATATATTTATCAGATCTACATTGTATTGTTTTCTACCTATTCTTTCTTAAACAATATACTTAGATTCTTTTGGGTAATTAAAAATTAATAAATACATTAAAAATAATATTGAAATATTTTTTGCCTTATTCCTCTCATTCACTCAGGAATGTAGAGTTTTCTAGAAGGTACATAATGCATATATCACAAGAGAGTCTAACATTTTCTTTTTCTCTCATTGGTGATGGGGAATCAACCTAGGTCCTCCTGAAGGTTACAAGTACTCTACTACTAAGCCACATCCTCAGTCCTGTCACAAGGGATTGAATGCAAATGAAAACATGAAAATTCAGCTTTCTTTAAAGCAGATATTAAAGAGATTCACCAAAAATGTAAAACAATGACACTCTTCTAATATTTTTGACGACATAATTATTTTCCACCAAAATGTTTATTTCTAGTGATATGTAATGGGATTAGTATTATTTGTAAATGAATTAAATGAATATTTTTAAAAAAAATTTTAATTTTAGATGGGCACAGTATATTTATTTATTTTTATGTGGCGCTGAGGATTGAACCCAGGGCCTCACACATGCGAGGCAAACGTTCTACCACCGAGCCACAACCCTAGCCCTTAAACGAATATTTTGTAATGCTTTAGTCTTACATAGTAAATACCAACTGCTAAATCTGTATTTAAGGAGCTCCTTGGGATTCTCTAAATTTTAAGAGTGTAAAGGGCCCCTGAGACTGAAAAGTCTGAGAATATTAGTTTAGAGAATTCACTGTAGGAAATTTCTCAATGACAGTAAGAGGAAGGACGCTCATCTTAGTTTACTTGTGCCCTTTCTCCCTCCCTGAAAGAAAACAGGGGCAACAAAAATGCATATGTTTATGGGTCCCTAGTCTCCTGTTGTCATTCCTCTCTGTACAGTTGGTCTGTTTCCTTGGTAACTAAACTATAGCTGCCACCTGTGGCCTATTAGCAAGCTCCCTTGGCTGGTGGGATTCCACAGGGCAATAACCTTCTGAAAATAATTAGGGAACTTGGTAAGGAAGTTTCCTGAAGCAGGAAATTGGTTCCTTTGGAACTTGTTAAACATTAACTCCACAGCCAAGATCATGAAAACATTTACTGAAATTAGTAATAGTATTCAGGTCTTCTGGGACCACTTACCAAGGGTAAATAGTGTCAGAAATCAGGGACTCCGAGTTTATTCTTAAAGGTTTAGGTGACAGCTTTAACTTACAACAAGGGAGCAATTATGTTAAAATGACTCTTGGGTTTCTAAGGAAGCCATACTTTGAAGTCTCTCCTTGGGGCTGACATTGTCTTTGCTAGGGGTGTGAGATGTAATTGAAGTTTACTTTAAATCCAGATATGCCCTTTGCCAAGTCTCTTTTGCCATGACAGACTTCAGTAATAGTTCTGAAGGTTTACCGAACCTGAAGAGGTTGGCCAGACTCTAGATAGTTGCAGCCGGTCGGGAATTTCTGACAACTTGAATAGTCTTAACTCAGTTAAAACAATAGAATTTTCCCTGGGTAACACTTTGAGGCTTTAAGACTTGTCCAACACAAGCACATGAATCTAAACATAGCAAATCTGTAAGCAAAATCCAATATATTTTCGCTGAAAACAAAAAATGCGGAGGACTCCATAGAGTGAAAGAACAAGAGGCAGAGTCCAGATGTCCTCTCCTCATGACTCATCCTGCACCTGAAAGGTGGAATCCTCACTCAGGGTTGCAGCCTGTGGGCCCCAATTCTGCATCAGGCCAGGCCCAGGCCCTCACAGAGTGTTGTCTGAAAGAATGGTGGTGCCATTTCCTCCTCCTCTTGGGTGTCATTCAATTGCTTGTAGATGGCCTGAAATGCGAAAAAGCTTTAGTTCTACTTGAAATATCAACAAATTGCATTCAGAAGAACATAAGCAGATGGGAAAAACATTTCAATGTGAAAATTTTGTAAGAAAAATACAGAAACATGAAAATATAATGAACAGTTGCTATGCACAGGGCACCTGGCTGAGCACTCTCTACTCTCATTTAGTGCTCTTTCCAATCTGGTGGTTTAGCCACTACTAACATCTTCATTTTACCCACGAGGAAACCTAGCCAATGGAGAACTTGTATACATCACCCAAGGCTAAGTGAAGAAATGGAAATTAACCCCAAGTTCCAGGTTTTTGACTATCACTTACTCTTATCATGTTCCATTTACTTCTTCATTCAACTAATGTCTACTAGAGTGTCACTCATGCTAGATCAGAAAATAAGAAGCCAAATAGATATTGTTTCTACCCATGTGGGCTTATGGTACAGAGTAGTAAACATAAAGAAAATAATCACATAAATCAGCATACAAGCCAAGAGAAGTGTTTGAAGAAATATATTATCTATCTATTTATCTATATCTTGACCTAACCTTGAAAGGTCAAGAAAGACATCTCCAAGAAAGTGATATTTACATTAAAATCTGAAGTTTGAGTAGGTATTAACCAAGGAGTTCGTGGAGAGAAGGTGGAAGAGAGAGTCCTAGATAGCATACAAAAGGCTCTGCACCAGCAAGAAAGAAGTCCCAGGCAAAGAAGCTAAACTCAGTGTGTGACACATGACTTGACAGGTATTAGGAGCAGATGTGTCTGATCTAAGTGCTTCACTAAAGAAGCTATAGGAAAGGTTACATTACTATATTTTGATTTTTTGCTTGTTTTGAATTTTTGTTTGTCTTATGTGAAAAATATCTCAAGTTTAGAGGATAGAGAATAATGTAATGAACATTCATGTAACCACTACCAAATTAAAGAAATTATAATTTATAATCAGACAATGCTTTTGAGTAATGTGGCTTCAATTATATTTGAAGTCCTTTGTATGACCCTGACAAGTTTTAAGCCAGGACAGATGCCAACAAATTTTCATTTTGAAAATATCTTAGAGAAGTTGCAGATTAGACAATGAATAGAAGGAAAACAGCATGGATATGGGGTCCAACTGGCTAACTTCTGAGGCTGTCCAGGTGGGCAGCATGATGGGCTGTGTTTGGGAGGTGAGAGAGGAGATGGGCAGAAGAGACAGATAGGGAAGCATTAGAATGAATGGGCAAGACTATTAATGATGGGTTGATTAAGGAGAGTAAAAGTGTGGAATGGGGCTGAAGATATCTCCTGAAATAATCTATCATGAAATGAAGCAGTATTTCTAGAAGGGAAATTATCCTTAAAGATTTAAAAAAAATAAGAAAAACCACATTAAAATTGAAGTATAACTAGGACATTTGTTGGGAGCAATACAGTTAGAGTATGTATATTTTCAGTTTTCGCTGGTAATGCTAAAGTGTATTCCAAAATGGCTGTGGCACTTCACAGTTCAGTATAAAGTGACGAGTTAAATTTTTGAATGAGTTAATTCTTACAAACAAACTTATATTTCAGGTTGATGTATATAATTGTCTACCTACCATATCCTTTCCCTCAAACAAAATTAAAACTGTAGTACACACTGACTTCCTTTTTTACAAATCTACTCTCTCCCCCTGCATTATTATCTATCATGTTGAGAATGTTGAGATTGCTCAGAATTTTTTTCTATACTCATATTTTTACAGCTTATATAAATAATTATTTGGTTTTAGTTATATAATTTACTTGTTTTTTTTAAAAATTTCATCTATACGTGTGTGTGTGTGTGTGTGTGTGTGTTAGATCTTCCTTTAACCTCAATTCCCCATTTTTTTTTCCCAGAGTATATACTGAAATAGGCTTCAGAGAGACTCTAAGAACAGTAAACTTTCTTGAGAGCTTGCATGTTTGGAAATGCATTGTTTTGTACCTCCACATAACACTAGTTCGATTGGATGTAGTTTACATTCAAATTCAACTCTCTTTAGAACTTTGAGCATACTTTCTTACAACTTCTCCTCCTCCTCCTCCTCCTCCTCCTCCTCCTCCTCCTCCTTCTTCTTCTTCTTCTTCTTTCTCTTCCTTTTCCTCTTCCTCTTCCTCTTCTTCCTCATTGTGGTGGTACTGGGGATTGAATCCAGGGGCATGCTACCACTGAGCTACAAGCAAAGTCCTTTTTATTTTTATTTTTTTGAGACAAAGTCTTACTAAATTTCCAAGGCTAACTTTGAATTTTTAATCCTGCTACCTCAGCCTCCAGAGTAGCTGGGATTACAGGAATGTCCCACTGTGCCCAGCTTCTTTTAAACATATGTTGTGGGATTATCTTCTTTCTTTCTTTAGAGTCAAATTGCATTTTCTCTCAAGGAACATTTTATTTTATTCTTGGTGCTCTAAAATTTATCCTGAGGTCTGACTTGGTCTTCTACTACATTTATCATGCTTATTATTTTCTGAGACTTTGAAACTTGAAAATGTGGCTTTTCAATTGTGTGAAATTTTCTTTTCGTTTAGTTGAGACATAATATTTGTTCATCTTTATGGGGTACAGTATGATAATTTGACACATGTATGCAACATCTAATAATCAAATAGGGTTATATGCATGTCTATTTCCGCAAACATTAATAACTTCAATGTGTTAGAAACTTTACTCTAGTTATTTTGCTATTTATCATAGATTGTTGTAAACAACATTTATCCTACTGTACTCCAGAACTAATTCCTCCTGTGTTTTGATGCCCTTTGTCCACCTTCTTTCTGTTCCTCAGCCTCCCAGTCTCTAGTGACCACTATTCTACTCCATTCTCCTGCAATATGAATTTATTGGTTTGCACAAATTAGCAAGAACATGTGGTGTTTGTCTTTCTGTGTTTGGCTTCTTTCACTTCTTTTTTTTTGGTACGGGAGATTGAACTCAGGGGCACTCGACCACTGAGCCACATCCCCAGCCCTATTTTGTGTTTTATGTAGAGATAGGGTCTCAGTGAGTTGCTTAGCGCCTTGCCGTTGCTGAGGCTGGCTTTGAACTCGTGATTCTCCTGTCTCAGCCTCCCAAAGTGCTGGGATTACAGGAGTGAGCCACCACGCCCGGCTCTTCTTTCACTTCTCATAATAACCCATAGTTGTGTAAAAATTTCTTCAAGTTATCTTTTTTTTAAAATATTTATTTTTTAGCTGCAGGTGGACACAATAGCTTTATTTTATTTTTTTTATGTGGTGCTGAGGATCGAACCCAGTGCCTCCTGCGTGCTAGGCGAGCACGCTACCACTGCGCCATAACCCCAGCCCTCAAGTTATCTTTGACTATTTCTTCTCCTGCATTCTCTTTCTTTGTTCCTTTTGGAATTCCTTTTGAGTAGGTGTTGAATTTCTGTATCTATGTTTCATGCATCAGCTTTTCTCTTATCTTTTCTCTCTCTACTACTTTTAGGGGAATAACTCAGTTTAGTCTCCTAGTTTATCGATTCCTTTTTCAATCATGCCCTTTTTCTTACTCAGCCCATTCTCTTCTCTAGTAATTTTTCAAATATTTTTTCAATCACCAGAACTTAAAGTATTTTTTGCTTAATGGAAACCTCATCTCAATAATGTGTGATTGTATAAGCTGAAGTAATTTAAGATCTTTGGTGTGGTGATCTGTTTCACTAGGTACTGCCTTTTCTGTTGATAAAATCAAGCTTCTCTCTTTCAAGGCACAGGTTTCCTTCAAATGCTTCATGGCTCTTGATTGTCATCCTACTTTCTGACTGAGAATCCCTCTTTATTATCTATGGATAGAGTTTCTGATGAGCTTTCCTTTATTGTTTGGAGAAGCAGAGCAAGCCATGTGGAGTGTGTCAATAATTTTTCCATTTTTTGATTGTGTAATACATCCATCTTGGTTTTTCCAAACCTACCTGGGATACTATCCTGAGTCTCTGTTCCTCGTATCCACAATCACTGCTTCAGTCTCAGAGGAAATGAGCTTGTGTCCTGCTCAGTAGAAGCAGAAGAAAGAAATTGGCCAAAAATTGGTAATTCTTCATTTGAGCATGTGGATAATTACCTTTGCCTCCTGCCTGCTTTGCTGCTTGTATCCTTGATTCTGAACTTAGAGTTCCGTTCTGTCACTCCTAACACTTCCATTTACGGTTTTATGTTGGAGGTTTTCCCAAGTTTTTCTTCATTCGCTTAATTTCATCATATCTGCAAAAAGTTTAATTCTGTTTTTGTTTTTTTCATTTTAGCATTTTCTTCTTCATTGTCTGCCCCTGCACTCCTGCTAGGGTAGTGTAAGACAAGTTACACTGGGTTGTCTAGAACACAACTTCCAACTAGTCTGCCATCTATGGGTTACATATGTGCTGAGATGGATAGAATTTTCATGTCTATTGCTTCCAGGTACAAGTAAAAGTTTTCTTTTACACCATTTTACCATGCATATAGTATTATTTTCCAAGTATTCTATCGTATGTAAAAGACTGGGAAGTGCTGCTCTAGAACAGTGTAGAAAATAATCTTCACTTAAAATCTTTCAGATTGTTACAAAATGATCATATTGAACCTAGCAAATTATTTTTATTTGTAGTTATGTATCTTTTTCATCATTCTAATTTTTTTCTTTCCTTTCTCATCTACATGTTCACATGTCTTCTTTTCTTTTTTTTAAAAATTTTTTTCTCCTTTGGGCAGTCTTGTCCGGGATATGACAATTATTGATCACTTCAAAGAGTTAGATCTTTTCCTTTAAAATCAAGCGTATTTATTTTCTGTAATTTACGTAATTCATGATATTCTTTTTATTAATTTATTTCTACTCCTCTTTACCTCATAGTTAGTACTATTTTTGTAGCCTCTTTGATTAAACATTTCATATTATAAATCATTCTCATTTAAAAATAATGTTTGTTTGCACAGCTTGGTTGGATCCCTAGCACTGAAAAAAAAAGTTGGGGCTGCAAATTTTCTTCAATTTACCCAATTGGACAAATAGTGACATGCAACACCTTCATTTGATGATAGTGACTCATTTCTAATCATGCCATGAAAGGGAAGTTATATTAAAAAACTCAACACATTAATAAAGTAAATATTTATTTCTAAATACTTAGAAGACTTCTTTTTCTTTTTACTTTTTATTACCAATTTCAGTTTTAATCTATTTTGGTTAAAAAAAACTATCTCTGTATGACTTCTTTTTTTGTCATGTTTAGTTATTTCTTTTAGATCAAGTGTGTGTCTGTTCTGTAACTTCTTTCATTTGCAAGTGTGAACAGTGAGGCGGGGACTTTTCCTTTCTCTGCCTGGGCTGCTCCCAGGGTCTGGTCCCAGTATGTGCCACAGTGAGGACAAATAACCTTCTTTTTGGGATGTAGTTTTAGGATCACTTAGTGGGGTTTCACCTGCACCTGACTAATCTGTCCTCCAAACAATGAACACTTCCCAAATTAGCATGTCATCCTTCTTCAGGGGCCATGTTAGTCTCAACATTGCTTCAATTTTAGTATATGTGCCTCTGAAGCAGCATTGATTCCTATCATTTGAAATTTACTGAGATCTTCTTGGGAGTCAAATATATAATAGATTTATGTGTGTCATAAGCAATTGGAAAGCAGATACTGCTCCAGAGATCTAAAGTTAAGCACATGCCCATACACATGCATTCACACAGATATTGAAGTTTCTGCTTCATCAAAAAGTCCATGGATCAATTCACAAGATCATCTGCCTGCTGCCACCTGCTGGCCCCATAGGAGCTCAGATACCTCCATCCCACTGTTGACCTCTGTCCATCTGCTCTTGGTGGCTCCTCTGGGCCTCATCTCAGGTTGTTGCCATTGAGGAGAGGCCTAGCTGCTGATGGAACCTGGAGCATCTGGGCAGTTCCAAACAAAAATGTTGTCACATGGAGAGATTCAAGAACTGTTAGACAGAATTGCTAGAACACCATTTGATTGGCTGAGAGACTTCAGGAGGGAAAGTCAAGAATAATACATGATTTATGACTATAATATAGAAACAGCCAGTTTATGGAAAAGCTATTCCCAATAGATTTCTTAAAAGTTGATTTTTTTTTTCTTGGGATTCACAAGAATCATCAGCAAATAAAGATAACTTTGTTTCCTTTCCATATTATAGTCTCAAGTCTGATGGATAAGACTTTATAGTTTTCTAGATCAGAAAAGCCCAGCTTAGATCTGTGTTATACCAATAAGCCTCCTCTGACTCCCAGCCCTGTCAGTGTGTTGAAACCACAGAGAAGTACAGGATAGTTCAGTGTCAACTGCAGATAGTGGGAACTCAGAGACTTACTTCCTCTAATAGATGTAAATGGGGAGATACATTACCTCTGATAAAGGTCATTCTGCCCAGGCACCGATTCTTCACCGAGTCAACTCAGAAGCTGCAGTCCTTGTCAATTTTTTTTTTTTCCTGTACTGGGGATTGAACTCTGGGGCACTTGACCACTTGCCAATTTTTGATAGTCTTGTGTTTGTTCACTCTCTCAGGCAGGGACTGCAGGAAATAGGAAGCATGCTTACAGGATTTTAGAAAGAATTTTAAGAAGAGCCTGTTTACCAAGCATGGGCAGGGTTAAAGGAACCCACAAGAGTGACTGAGACACACTGAAACTAGAAATTGCATTAACTAAAACTATAGCACTCCTAGGTCTGAAATGGTAAAAAAGAATGAGTATTACCATGGCCATGGGGCTTTGAGAACTCTCTACATATTCATGGAAATAACCTGTTTATTTTTCAAAACTTTCATTTTATTTTTGATTTGGCTACCTTTTTTAGCATATAGAACATTTTTTTGTTTGATGAAATTATTTTTATTTGATATGAATTTGTTTCTAATTATTCTTTATATTGGCTATCTTTTTATTTATTTTTTAAAAATTCATTTCAAGTCATAGTACATATATAGAGCTCCATTTTCCATCTCTCTGATTGCAAACAAGATAGAGTCACACCATTCATGTTTTCATACATGTGCCTAGGGTAGTGATGGCCATCTCATTCCACCATTTTTGCTACTCCCATTCTCCCTCCCCTCCTTCACCTCTCTCGTCCCATCCAAAGTTCCTCCATTTCTTCCATAGCATATAGAACATTTTAAATAGTTTTTTAAAAATCTGAATTACTTTACTTTCATTATTTTGCCTTTAATAATGTAAGAAAACATTTTCTTACCTGTGAAGATTTAAAAATTTCACCAGTAATGTGGTACCTCATGGCTTTCCTAATAAAACATTTATTATACTATTCATTGAAATATCTCTATATTTCTATAGCTGTATGTATGCAAGATTTTATATATATGTATATATATGTGTGTGTGTGCTTATACACATGTAATTTAAAATGTATATATAGTACATTTATATATTTATGTTCTCTGTAAACTATAGATGTATATATTAAATTGGATGCTTATTATTTTATTAGTTTGTGAACACTTTTACACAATATAAATATTGAATTGAATTGTATAGATGTTTTAGTCAGCTTTTTCCTGCTGTGAACCAAAAGATATGACAAGAACGGTTAGAAGAGGAAAAATTTATTTTGGGGCTAACAGTTTCAGAGCTCTCAGCTCATAGATGGCTGACTCCATTCCTCCAGGCCTAAGATGAGTCAGAATATCATGGTGGAAATGTGTGTGGAGGAAAGCAGCTGGGAACATGGAGCCAGGAAGCTGAGAAAGATTAATCTCAGCCTACAAAATATATATGCTAATGACCCACCTTCTCCAGCCACACCCTACCTGCCCACTGTCACCACTCAGTTAAAGCCTGAATCAAAGGGGTTTGATTCAATGATTAAGTCAAAACTCTCTTAACCCAATCATTTCACCTATAAACTTTCTTGCATTATTTCACACATGAGCTTTTTTTTTTCATACACCTCATATCTAAACTATAACACTAGATTTCAAATATTTTCCATAATTTTTTGTTCTTTAGTTTTTTTCTAATAGCTCATATAACTATTTCAAATATAGGTGATCAAAAATGTTATCCCTTTCCTTTAGAAATCCTAGTCTTGGCATCATCTTAAGAAAAATCTTTTCAACATAAAATTTATAAAAGAATAGATTCTAATTTTTTCCACAGACATATTTATGTTTATTTAGCTATGTTAGAAGCTAGAGAATTTTTACCCCAAATAAGTAGTCTGCTATTACTTTTGAATAACATGTTTTTATTTTCAATAACTTGAAATACTTTCTTCATCTTACATTAAATTCCCAACTATACATCATATGTTGTTGGGTCTGTTCTGTTTCCTTGATCTATTTTCTTTCTTTTTAAAATATTTTTTAATTGTAGATGGACACAATGTCTTTATTTTATTGCCTTGTATGTGGTGCTGAGGATCGAACCCAGGGCCTCATGCATGCCAGGCATGCGCTCTACCGCTAAGCTACAATCCCAGCCCTTGATCTATTTTCTATATCAAGGATGTTACCACATAGTTAGATAATGTAGGTTGCAAATTTTGTTGTAAAGCATGTACAACATTATTATCCAAAATTAAATCTCCAGTCTCCTACATCTTTTCTGGTAAATTTCAAGTTTCAAAGACTATTTCATTGGTATTTTACTTAATTGAGATTTGCTTAATTTACATACCATAAAATCTTCCATTTTAAAGCATACAATTCAGTGACTTTTGGTATATTCACAAAGTTGTTCAACCTTTATCCCTATTAAATTCCAGAATGTCTTCATCACCCTAAAAGAAACCTATGTCCGTTAGTGATCACTTCCCAACGTCCCCTCTCCTCAGTTACAGACAATTAATCCACTTTGCTGCTATGGATTTGTCTATTTTGAACCTCTCATATAAATGGAATCATACAATATATTACTTCCTTTTTCACTCATATTTTCAAGGTTCATCCATGTTGGGGCATGAATCAGTCCTTCAAGCCACTTTATGCCTTAATACTAGTCCACTGTAGGACATACTAAATTTTGTTTATACATTAATCAGTTGATGAGCATTTAGATTGTTTTCATTTTATAGTTTTAGCTCTTTTATTTAGGTCTTTGATCCATACTGAATTAACGTTTATATATGGTCCAAGGTATTCGAAAGGTCCACAATCATTCTTTTGCATATAGATATCTCGTTATCTTGACATTATTTATTGAAATATCATTGGAATTTTAATGAAAAATTATTTGCATGTCTAAGAAAAATAGGTGAGTTATATTTATAATATTGAGTTTTCTCATTATGGAACATGGTAAGTCTATCTTTTCCATTTATTCAAATCTTTTATGTTTCTGGGTAAAGTTGTATGATTTTTTTATTTTCACATACATTTTGAACATTCCCTGTGACGCTCCATGTGTTGTTTTTGTGAATGGGATCATTGTGAATAACATTGTATTAAAATTCTCATAAAATTTATGCTTTTAATCAAAGTAAAACTGTACATTTAAAAAAAAGAATAATTTATTTTAAAAGTTAAAAAGTCAGTGTACTTGGTGTCCTTTCTTCTAAATTTTCTCTTTCCTCAGAGGTGATCTTTTTTTGTTTGTTTGTTTGTTTTGTTTTTTGTGGTGCTTGGGATCAAACCCATGGCCTTGTGCATGCTAGGCAAGAACTTGACCAATCACCAAACTATAATTCCAGCTCCTAAATAACCACTTTTAATTATTTTAGTTGGGAAGTTTTGTGATTATCATATCTTTAAAAATTGAACTTGTATTGGTATTTCTTGATTTTTCTGTTTTAAGTACTATTCATTCACTTCCTATTAGGAAAGAATATTTACTTCTCATCCCTATCTCTCTGTAGTATACATATGATCATTTCCTATTACTTCACACTCCTAATATTATAACTTTTAATATAGATTAGATCAACATTTAGTCTTTAATTATTAATTAACCACTTATATAATTCAGAACTGAAAGGTCTAGTAAAATATGATTTTTTTTTCTCACTTGAGTCAAGTTAACTGAAGAGCTTTCTCTTTTCTATAGTTAACTGTAGGAAACTATACTTCTCTTCAGTCTCCAAATTCTTCTCTGGCTGTCTAAAAATTCTCAGAAGATTTTATTTCACATAGGATATTGTATGGATTTTATTATTTGAGAGAGGACCCTCCTGGGGGTTTTCAGATGTGCTCCCATGCTTGTTTGTCTGATGCATCCGTCTTTTCTTGGGAATGTTTTTCTCTTTCATATTAGATTTCATTTTCTTGTATATTATATCTCTATTGCTTCACTCCTCTATTTTGATAAAAGGCATTTTCAAGTGGCTTCCTGAGTAAAAAATATGTACAAGGTATATTTTTCCAGTTATTTGTTGTTTGAAAATCTCTGCAATCTACCCTGGTTCTTAGCTAATTATGAAATTTTAAATCAGAAATCATTAAAAAACTTTTTTTGTGGCAATGAGGGTGAAACTCAGGGGTGCTCTACCACTGAACTATATTCCCAGCCCTTTGTACTTTTTATTTTGAGACAGAGTCTCACTGAATTGCCCAGGCTGGTCTTGAACTTGTGATCCTCCTGCCTCAGCCTCCTTAGTTGCTGGAAGTATAGGCATGTGCCACCACAGCTGGCTAGAAATTATTTTTAAGAAGAATTTTGAATGCTCTTTCACTGTTTTCTAGCTTCCATATTGCTATGTATAGTTTTAATGCCATTCTGATTGCTAATGAAGACTGTTTTTTACTTTCTGTTTCTGGAATCTTGCAAAATCCTCTTTTGTCTGAAGTTACAAAACACTAAGCTTTGATATGCATCTCTTTTTATATGGTCTACTGGGCATTTATATGACCTTTCACTATAGTATTATATTCTTTATATTCTTCAGAGAGAGATATTGAGAATAGACTCTGACTTTGATTTGGGAGAAGATGGATCATATATAAATGGTCTGCCTTTTTATTTTTCATAGCTGGGAGACAATAGTTAGGATAAATCAAGAAAATCATAAATGTCAGAGTTTTTGTAGTGGCCAATAGAAATATGGTAAGAAGATTATTGCTTTTCAATTTTTATACTCTTCTGTAATTTTAAAGGTTTTTAAAGCATGTGCATATTTTACTTTTAGAATTAGAATTAGAATATATAAAAATAAAATTGTATATGCTTTATGACCATCAATTCTACTTTTTACGAGTCTTTTTCTGGTAGCATTATCTTTACAACTGTGCACTAAGGCAATATTTCTATTGAAAAAATTTTCTATCAATACACAAATGAAGCCAGGAGTGGTGGTGCATGCCTATAATCCCAGTTACTAGGGAGACTGAGGCAGGAGGATCACAGATTTAAGGCCAACCTGGACAACTTAGAAAGATACATCACAAAATAAAGCAAAATAAAAAATAATAGACAGATTAACTAAATTGTGGTACTTCATGCTATAGGCTAGGTCTTGTGTAATTGGAATTATCTTAGTCTTTCTCTCCACCTTCTTGCTTTGGCCTAAGAAACAATACTATTATCCTTTCAGAAATATGGGAAAATGCTTTTCATACTTCTTTTTATCCCTCAGTGACAGGTGGAGATATAAGAGGAGTGATGACTTAACTGATTGTTGAGACCATAAAAGTCTGGACTAGTCTTTTTTTTTGTTCCCTCTTAGAACCAAAGGATGTGTTCTGTGTTCTCTACAGGAAGGCCTCTAGGGGAAGCCTTTCCACTGTGGGGAGATCTGCCAGGGTCTAGCTGTTTGGGTAAGTTCAGTTGGCCTTCTCTAATACAGGCTTAAAATGGTCAGACTCAAGTTTAAGTGAAAAAAGCAAGTCAGATATGTATTTCTATATATTTCATATATTTAGAAATATGTATTTCTAAAACACATGTGCGTGTCTACATATGTGTTTGTATATATATCATGTATATATGCACATATACATAGTTATAGATCACATTTGATTGAATATATTTAAGAAATATTGTATTTGCATATTATATATAAAATGCAGAACAGTTTTGGAAGAATGCACATAAAATTGTGAATGCATGTGTAGGGCAAGTAATGGTAGGTAGCAGTAAGAGGGATTTTTACTTTTTTTCTCAATGTATTGTTAGAATCTATAGTTTTTATAATGTACTTATTAATGTAATTTAGAAAAATTTAATTTAAAAATGAAGAAAATACATGAAGTTTCAATAGTGGTTATCTCTAGGAAGTAAGATTTTGGAAGTCTCTATTATTTATCTTTTAAGTTTAATATTTTAAAATATAATCTTGTATTTTTTGTTATACTTCATAATAGATAATGAAGAAAGTTGGTATTTGTTTCTCATCTTTGGAGATAGCTAGCTTCTCTTGAACTGTGTTGACTGAAGGTTGTGATCATGGTATTATCCTTTCTCGTTTCTCACATTTTGAGAAAGAAATTTTGTGCTTCAATTTTAAGAATACATGTGTTCTGTTTGGTTTTCCCCTTCTTTAATATGATCACTTGGTAGGGTGTAAGAGGAAGTGTAAGTTTCAGATACAATTTGTTTGATTTTCATGTTCATGGCAGAATTATTTTAAGTATTGCTTTTTTCCGTCATCTTCTTATTGGAATTTTGTGTGCCAATTTTGTCGTAAAAATAGAGTTTTTCTGCTCAAAAAGGTTTAACAGTGTTGACCCTATTTTTAATATCAGCTTTATTTAAGCTTTTTTTTCTTGCACCAACAGATATCTGAGAAGATGAGGTACATAGTTTTATCTTTCCCATCAGCTTCTACTAGAGTACCTCAAATGTATGCGACTGCCACTATTTTTTTAATTCTTTTTTCATGTTAACAATTTTTTAAAAAGTTAAAATTTATTTGTTAGCTGCCACCATTACTATTTAAATACTTTAATTTTTTTATTTTTATTTTTTAAAACAAAAGAATGCATTTCAATTCACAGTACACATATGGAGCACAATTTTGCATTTCTCTGGTTGTACACACCATTGTGCCTTTGTACATGTACTTAGGGTAGCGATGTCCATCTCGTATCACCATCTTTGCTACTCCCATGCTTCCTCCCTTCCCCTACATCCCCCACAATTATTATTACTTAACCTCATTTCTTGCTCAGTTGTGTTTAGGGATTTTCAAAGGAAGTATAGCTCACAGGTAGATGAACATAGTCGATGTTTTGGTTGGTATGAGTACCTGGTAATATTGAAGATATAGTAACATAAGTACTAATTTTTTTGATAAGAAAATAGAAAGCATCTGGGTAACAACATGCTTTTCTTCATAAAACATTAAAGACATATCTCCTAGTGAAGAGATGATAGCTGAAATGAAATGACTATAAGCGAGAAAGAATGAAAATGATCTAAAAAATCATAATATGGCCAGGCAGGTGGCGCATGAGTGTAATTCCAGCATCTTGTAGGCTGAGATAGGAGGATTGCACCTTCAAAGCCAGCCTCAGCAATTTAGCGAGGACCTAAGCAATTTAGTAAAACCCTGTCTTAAAATAAAAATTAAAAAAGGATAGGGATGTTGCCTAGTGGTTAAGATCCTTGGTTTAGATCCCTAGTACCAAAAAATAATATAAATAAATACAAAAAAATCAATATGATTTGCTTTGTATACAGGAAAGTGCAGCATGGGTATTGCATTGAATTCAATTAGTGCTGCTACACAAATTTGAGTCTCTTCCATCTATTTATTTGTTTATGTTTGCTACTCTATGATTATTGAGTACATAATCAGTACTCAATAAATATTTGTTGAATCGATAGACGGAAAACATTGACTGCAAGTTTTTCCTTACCTTTTTATAGGCTATTGATCCTCTCCCCCATTTCCAGCATGTTTGCAGAATGTTCATAAGCCTTGTAGATAAAATATGGAGAATTTCTTCATTATAGAAAAAATTTAAAGCTTAAAAAAATTTAAATTCTGATATTTAGAGGTTTAATAGAAAAAATTGCCTTCCCACTAATCACCTAAAAGCAAAGCTTATCAGTTGAAAATCTTATCTATATACACAGAGATCAGCCATGTCAGTCCCTTACTTTTAAGGAAGCACTAGGATCATCAGACATATGAGAACAGCCTGTAAGACGAAGGCCAAAAGCAGCTGACAGGAAGGTGGACAAACAGACAATACAAGGAACAGAAGAGATCTAAGAAGATATTGTATGAAATAAGAACACGAAGCTATTAAGAAGTAACAACTGGCTGGTTGTGGTGGCACACACCAGTAATCATGGCAACGTGGAGGCAGGCAAGTTTAGTGAGGTCCTAAGCAACTTAGTGCTGAGGATGTGGCTCAGTGGTTAAGTGCCCTTGGGTTCAATCCCTGGTAGCAAACTTGGCTGGCCTTGACCTTGTGATTCTCCTGCCTCATTCTCCTGAGTTGCTGGGATTACAGGCATGCACCACCATGCTTAACTGAGTGAACTCTTGGAAATCAACAGAGAAAAGAAGGCAAACTATTAAACAAATTTCACAGGAAAATCTCTGATGATAAGAATGGATTTTCAGATTGAAATGGCTCCTTATTCATTTATTCATTTAGACAGGGTCTTTCTATGTTGCCCCAGAGAGTTTTGAACTAGTAATTCTCTGCTTGGCTTTCCCAGTGCACCAGCATATCTGGTTGAAATGTTTTTTAGATTAAAAACAAACTCTTGTAACAACATTGTAATATTTCAACACACAAAGGATAAAAAAAAATCCTAAGATTTTATAGACAGGATAAAAAAATCCCCAAACATATCTCTTAAGAAAAACAAGTATCAAGTGTTTTCACCCATGTAATGGGGGTAGGCTGGAGAGATGCACATCACCCCTGCTTGCTGTTGTTCCTATTCGTGGGCACTCGGGCTCTCAAAATGAGCATTCCTCTTTTGTTTTGTCTGCTCTGAGAACATTTAGATGGTACACGTAAGGATGAGGGGTGAGGAAGGTGAAAAAAAAAAGACAAAAAAACAAGTATCAGAATGGTACACTGGTTGCTGGAAAATCATAGAATACTGCTTTCACATTTCTGAGAATAAAAAAGATTTTCAATCTAGAATTTTATTTCACCTCACACTATCAATCTAGAATGAAGCTAGAATAAAGTTATTTTAAGACATCCAGGAACTTATTTCTCATTACATTCAAGGGAGTTGCTTGAGGAAATGCTTCAGCAAAATGATGGAAAATATGAAGAAAAAGAGGTAATTGGATTCATAAGAGAATAAAATAATCCGGTATCATACCACACAGGATGTGGTAGATTGTGAGATTCTTGCAGTCAGATCAAGTGTAACTGAACTGTATTTATTCATCATCCAACCCTGGGCTGAGGAAAGTGTGAGAGAGAATGTTTTTGAGATAGGCCAATCACCCAAAAGGGGCCAATGTGTGAATGTGCTACCATCCAAGACCTGGTCTTGGCCCCCGAATTGATCTGATTCAGGCAATATGAGTTGCCTCAGCAAAGCTTGCAGGAGATTAATGGATATGGCCAGATGCCAATGCCACATTAGTCAATTACAGTCAGAAAAATTAGAAATCTAAGTTCAAGTGACTTCGTAACCTCTCCCTTCCCTCACTTAGCTAGTGAACCTCGAATCAGCTTGGGGGAGTTCTGCTATGATGTGATGTTAAATGACAACTGCTGGATGGATTTTGATGTGTCCATTCCTCAAACCAGGAGAGATGGATATTGGGTTTGGACCCATAGGCCCTGCTTCCCATGGATAATTTCTGATGACACTACTATCTGTGGCCCCTGCTCTCCTTCCTGCTTTCTTTGCTGACACATTCTCCTTCTAAACAAAGCGTAGTTTCTGGAGCATGAAGCCTCCCGTGTACTGTTCTATAAGGACCAAGACTGCACTGTGTGAATGGAAGAAGAAGTAAAGGCCAACAAAAGAGAGAAATGGGTCATCCAGAGGTGATGAAGGCACATTTCCTGTCCTCAAGGAACTTTTGGTCCAGTTGGGGTGACAGACGCGCAAGCATTGCTCTCAAACGTGGTAGAAGAAAACCTGTAAGTGAGAGAAAGGGTATTTTCCTTTTGGCCTCATTTCCTGTTTTGTGTTTTCTCTGCAGCATTTGTCCCTTCAGGCTGGCACTGTTTTTATGACTGAGAAAGATACACAAATAAAACCATCTACGAAGAGCAGATATTTACAGAAAGTTTAAAAAGGCTGGGAAGATTGCACTTCATATGGCCACAAGTGCTCATGTTTTTCAAGGGGCACAAGTGCTGTAACTTTCCTAATAATATCCTCATAATTTTCTCAATAACAGGATTAGTATTAAATCCCAGGGGAAAGTTGCAAGAACCTATTTTCTCAAGTTGTTTAAAACTCAGAATCAACAAACTCCCCCCATTTATGCCATAGTGTAAACCTGGTAACAAGATATTCAAGATAACAAGGGCATGCAAGTAAGTGACTTCTAGCTCTAGTGTCTCAGATATTTTTTAAAAGTTATTTGAAAATTAGAACTCACAGGTATTGAATTTAACTTGTTTTGAACTTAATTTGTCACAGGAAGTTAAAAAAAAACAAGACTCAAATTCATTGGGAGTATGCAGTATAGCTGACAGTTTAGTTGAATTTGAGCTTTACATCAATATTTTTATTATAATATGCTTGACTTCTGCAAAGTTTGTTAAGGTATCATAACTTGGAGCATTTTTTTTTTTAAAGAAAACGCTTTCAAGGCTTTTAAAGAAATTTTTTCTTCTTAGTCATGAAGTTCATTCCAGCGGCTTGTGAGTTATTTGCTGCTCCTTTGCTAACCAAGCAAAGGTTTGCAAGGTTTTAGATTTAGAGGCTTCTCCTTTCTTTTCTTTTCTTCATATATCAGAATTTTCGTAATTATTAGGTCCTTGTGTATCACACCTCTGTGTATCACAAAACTGAAAGGTTCAAATGGGATTTAAACTGTCAAAAAAATTGGGTCCACTGTAGGTGCTTTTTGAATCATGACCGTAATTTGATCCTGTAGCTTAAGAACATAGAGAATATAGAAATAAAAGGAATTGCAGGGCTCAGACATCTACTCTGATGCAAATTATTCACCAGTTGCCACTTGTCCAATGGAGCCTCAGTGTGTGTTCTTTGGAGAGAATATATAAAGGCTGCAGGAAGTTAACAGAGGTGCTTTATTCAATTCCATATTGTATTTATGTACCTGAGAACACTTTGGACAAAAGCAAGTTAGGCTTCTGGTGCAGATGGCAGACTGAGTGTGACAAGCTCTGCTGTGCTGTGATAACCACTGAGAACAAGCTGACGCCCAGGCCAGCCCTATGATCACAGGCTCCTAGCAAGCCCAGCTCTGGGCTTTCTCATGGTGAGAACAGCAGGGAGGCAGTTCAGTCCCTTCGGATGTGAGTGCAATAAGCTGCAGTCTATAATACTGTTCCAGAGAAGCGGGTTGAAACCCATACGAACCCCATGATTTAGATGTACAGTATGAAGCAGGGGGATTTTGTGCTAGATTCAGCCCTCATTCAACCCAATGACGTCACCCAGGTCACTGTATTTCTCATTCCTTCTTTTCTCAAAAAATATTTAAATGACAAAGTCTTTATGTTTTTAAGTGTACGATGTGATGACTTGATATCCTATACACTGTATAGCGAAGGAAAGTGAAAAGTGAGTGAAGAAAGTTGCAAAACCTCTCAGGCTTGCCTCAGGTTTTGGAACAGCATCTGCAGCTCTGTAGATTAAAACAGTTTAGCAATCCCCTGCCAATTTTCTTAAGTGTGAATCTGGCCGTCACCACTTGCACACTATGTCATTCAGGATATGTCACATAATCTTCTCTAAGTGCCACTTTGTTTAACTGTGTTATGATCAATCAAAATGACATCTGATCTTGTGATGATGACGTGCAATACACCCAAGTATGCAAAGTGCTTAGCACAGTGCCTGAAGAGTAGGAAGGCCCAGTGCCTGGTAAATGCAGGGCTGAAGACCCCAGCTTTTTTGCAGTTTTCTTGGGATATTCTGAGAAGATTCTTTATGTATTCCTTATGTCAGCTAAGTTCAAAACGCAATAAAAGAATTAAATATGTCAGTGGCAAGCCCAGACAGGAAACTCAGAGATCCGTGACTTCCTAGGTACCAACAGGATTCTGACAACCAGAGAAGTAAGAACGGGAGGACTCAGTTTCTTTTACTTGAAGTCTGAAAGTCAGGGAAGCCTTCTCTGAAAAAATGGCATTTAAGTCCCTGTGCAAAACAAGAGACTTCCAGGCAGAGGAAAGGGTAAAGTGACTTGCCCAGAAACTTATAGCTACTTAGTGGGTAAAAAGGTCTCTTCACCCCCTTTTTGATGTTTTCTTCATTGCATTAAACTACCTCTTTTATCTGGAATCTCCAGAAAATATTCTGGATGGAGCATGGATACAACTGATCGTGATAAGGATCATATGGAAGTACAATCTTCCATTAAAATAGAGAATAACTATTGTGTTCAAGACTCTGCATTGGGTGTGTAAAGACCCAGGAACTTTCTGATAAACCATTTTTCTTTTTGGCCAATGGTCTCGCACCCAGATATGTCTGAAACTCCAGCATCTTCACTGTCTCCTCTATGGTGTCTTTCTCTACCTCTTTCCACTATCTTTATCTACTCTCTATACACCCAGATTGTGGTTGCATCTTTTAAACTTGGCTCCCGGCTATAGGCTTGGTTCTTGGCATTGAGAAGGAAATTTGAAGTTAATAATTTAAGGTAGATCCTTGACTGAGGATTTAAGATCATTTCTTGAATGGGATTGGTCTCTTAGAATTTTTTATTTATTTTCTAAATAAAGGTATCAGTTAAAAGCATCTGTGATCCTATCATCTAGAAGTAACCAATATGAACCACTACCAGCAATCTGTGTATCTAATATTTCACATATATATTAAAAATAAAATAATATCATATGTATAATTTGAAACTCTTGCACAAATATCATGAACATTTTTATGAAAATAAAATATGTCTACATCATCATTTTGACTGGTGCATTATATATGATGGTTTCATAAATGAATAAATTTCTTAATTTTATTTAACCAGTCCTTCATTGGTATATGTTTATATCGCTACAGATTTTTTTTACTGTTGTAAAAGCTATTACAACAAATTACTTAATACATAGATCTTTGTGGATTTGTTGAAGTAATTTCATCAAATAATTTCTTTTGAAGGAAATAATTGATTCAAAGAATGTTTAATTTTTTTAAAAATTTATTTTATTTTTTTAGTTGTAGATGAGTACAATATCTTTATTTATTTTTATGTGGTGCTGAGGATCGAACCCAGTGCCTCACACATGCGAGGCAAGCGCTCTACCTCTGAGCCACAATCCCAGCCTCCAAAGAATGTTTAATTTTAAAATTTTTGGTGACTATTGTTAAGTTGCCTTCTGGAAAATTTATACCAATTTATAGTCCCCAAAGCAGGCAATAAGTGTGCTTCTTCTTTCCCTGTACTATCATGCTGCTTATTAATATTTTTAAACATTTTTTGCCAATCTGAAAAGTGAAAAGTGATCTCACTATTGCATTAATTTGTACTTCCTTGATTACTAATGAGATTCAACCTCTTTTGCATATTTTAGGTGATTTATATTTCTTAGGTTGTGCATTGTCTGTATGTTGTACCTACACTTTCATTGTTTTCTCTTCTTTTTTGTCTATTACTGTCCTATACATTGTGGATATTTGCCCATTCAATGTTTGTCTGTGTTTACTAACGATTGTAATAGGAACTTAAAGTTATGATTTAATTAAGTCTGACATTTTTTTAGTTGCTGGTTTTTAATTTTTATTTTCACTTTTTATTTTCTTGGAAAGACTTTTCTTATTTCAAGATTAGCAAATATTCACCTAGATTGTCTTCAAGTACTTTTAAGATTTTACTTATTTCATTAAGATCAAATTGGTCTTGAATTTGCTTTGATAAAAAGTATAAGATACAGAATTGTGTTTATGCTTGAATTGACTGCTTTAATTTATTGATAAATCCATCCTTTCCCCCACTGATGTGAAATGCTAATATTATCATACACTCTATCATGTACATATGTACCAACTAAGGATCTTTGATATGAGGAGATTAGAAGCAGACACCAGGGAGGTCCAGTTGCAAAGTAACAAAGATTGTGGCAATAGGAATGGAAAGGAAGGGGATTAATGCAAGCAGCACCTCCCGCCATTAATGCACAGATGAATAGTGGATAAATCTTGTCTTCTTTTTGAAATGTGATGGTTATAAAGAGAGGTCAAAGTTTCTATACTGTTTCTTTGGAACCAGGCGACTGGTGGAAAGTGCCATGTACCAACATGGGAAAACAAAAGTGGGCTGTGAAGTAGAAGATGATAATCAATTATTAAAAATTTGAGTTTGTGGTCCCAATAGAGTATCTATGTGGTGATATCTATGGAGGAGTGAGAGAGAGAGCGAGAGCGAGAGCGAGAGCGAGAGCGAGAGAGAGAGAGAGAGAGAGAGAGAGAGAAAGAGAGAGAGAGAGAGAGAGAGAGAGAAAGAGAGAGAGAGAGAGTGCGCAATCAAGAAGTGTGGGCAGATCAAACCAAGATTTAGTGAACTTTTTGTTAGGTACCTCCTGTATTTAAAAGGCAGCACTGCATTTTCCTGCGTGATTCATCAACATATGAAAGATTTTGCTCTCTTCCTGGAGTAGTAAAGTGGCAGCCAGCGCCTTCAGGAGGTGTCAGCATCATAAGCAGCAGCTCCCAGTGGGGTCAGCCAGGTGCACCAGCGTCTCCCTTCTCCTCTTCCTACCCTCTTTTCTCTCTTCCTGTCCAGCTTTGGGTTCCTTTTTCTCAGGCTCTTGATCACTCTCCTTCTAGATCTGAGAAGGCATGGAATTTACTGCAGGAAAGGGCATGGAGGAAGAGGCATCTGTCGAACCTCGACTTCATTTCTGGGCTTAGTGCTAGTCCAAGCAAAAGCCAGGAAGAGGAGCAGCAGGAAGTATGGTGCTCTCTCTACCACTGCCTGCCGGACAAAACACCCTGACCTCCACCCTACTGCTCACCTTGAATTGTTCTTTCAAAGGCTGGGAGGAGATCAGCAGGAGCTCAGAGCTGTCACAGACCGGTGTCACAGACCCTTCTCAGTGCAGCAGTCACTTGCATAGGAACTCCTCACGGCCAATTCAACACGTGACTTGTGTGGTTCAGGGTCAAAGATCAGTGAAGGTTTATTATGGATTTATTATGAGTCCAGAAGGCGGCTTTGTTTCCAAGAGACACTGTCCATGTTCCAAGTCACAGACTTGCACACATGTTGGGGCTGGTGCTCCTGTAAGTTGGAAATGGCTGTACTAGTGTTTTCCAGACATGCAGATGAGATGAAGGAATTCTGTTATTGGAGACATATGCAACTTTCACATTTTTTTTATACTTTATTATTTTTTTTCTCAAAAGTTGCATTTTAATACATGTTATCAAACATAACAGAAAAAAACAAATTTTCAGAAGCTGTACACACTATTCACTGAAAACATTTGTTGAGGCAAATAGAAAAAAAATTGTTACAATCATAATTTTTCTAACTTTGCACAAAATTATAAGCAGCTTACATTCTTCATATTAAACATCTTTATATGCACTTTCAATGAACAGTATATATATATATATTTATATATATTTTTTATCAACCATCTTTACTATACCCATTCCCCTTTCCTGCCCCCCCGTCTCCCCCATGTTGCATCCAGTGTTCCTCTATTTCTCTTATGTTTCCCATTCCCACCTCCCTTATTCATCAGCATCCATTAATCAGAGAGACCATTCGGCATTTGGTTTTTGGGGATTGGCTTACTTCACTTAGCATAATGCTTTCCAGTTCCATCCATTTGCCTGCAAATGCCATCATTTTATTCTCTTTTATTGCTGAATAATATTCCATTGTGTATATGTACCACAGTTTCTTTATCCATTCATCTATTGAAGGACATCTGGGTTGCTTCCACAGTTTTGCAATTGTGAATTGTGCTGCTATAAACATTGAAGTGGCTGCTTTACTGTAGTGTGCTGTTTTTAAGTGCAACTTTCACATTTTATCATAAAAATAGATGTAAAAACATTTTTCAGGCAAAGTTTTCCAAAGAGTACAAACAGTAGCTTTGAGTCAAAGATTCGAAAAGTTGAACAGTAGTCAGAAGTGGTAGAGTCTGGTTATTAAAAGTGAAAACGTTGCACTTTTATAATGTCTGCATTATAGTTTAGCATCCTCTGTACTATTTTGTCCTTATGGTAACTATGAGATATTATTTTTCTCACTTTCCAGATGAAGAAGGTTAGGCTCAGATGGGACAAGCCACTTACCTGATGGTGCAGACCTAGGATTCAACCTCTGACCTTGAATTTCCCTGTCCAATTCCCTCTTTCCCACATTACTATACTACCAGCAGCCTGCTTTACCAAGGGCACTTTTTGGGGTGGGGGGCGGCGGTAAGCAAAATCCACTTCCTAAACCATTCACATTTGTAGGCCTAGCATGATTTATTTTGCTTGTTTTGTCTGCAAGTATCTACTAATGTACTCTTACGCTTCCTAAATGTATATTTATAGGCATTGTCAAGAGTCAGTTATAGGTTTGATCACATGAGCATAGCTTTTTTTGATAAATTTAATTTTATGTACAGGGAAGTAGAAGTAAGCCAAGGGTTAAAAGCTTACCACATAGCGTTTTGACAATTATTTAAGACAGAGAAGAGAACAGTAATCCTAGGCTTGAATTGATAGAATTGCTATTTTGCACCTGTGGCCACTTTTGGACCCATTTGTGATTTGTGGGAAATCTAAAAAGGAAAGATAATCCAGAAATTTTAAAAGATATACTTTCTTCATAAAATAACTACTCCTCCATACAAATAGTATTAATTAGACTCCTTTCAATTTACTGCTTTATTATAATTGACTAATTTAAACTCTGCATCTAAAAGCTAGTTGCTAGTTTCACTAGAGGCAAATGGTAAAAGAAGTAAACAGTGATTTATGATAGGAGGTTTCAGATGAAATAGGGTGATAGGGGTAAAGAGAGGTGAAAGTGGTTCTTTCTAAAAGAAAAGACCACAAAATGGGATAAAAAAATTTCTTTGGAAAACTATAGATGGAACCAGGAGCTCTGTACTCCAGCCCAAGTCGAAGAGACCTATAGTCAGGTAGCATTGCTAGCTGAGGTGAGCCACAGGAGGGCTGGGGAGTGCTTGAATCTGCTGGGTCCATCCCTTTTCCTCACTCCACAGTCTAATGAAGTCAGCAAATAGTTATCACTGTAATAAGGAACACAAGCTGTTGGTTGTTGCGTGTCCTGGTGCCAGAGTGGTCGATGCCTCCACACAAGAAGAACAGTTTTTGGGGATAAAACATTTATTTTTCAGACCACAGAATAAAACCTCTGGAAACTGTCTGTTATGATGGTCAAGCTGCTTCAAAGGCTCAAGAGATCCTTATTTGGCTTTTTAAAAATAATGACCTCAGGGCTGGGATTGTAGCTCAGCGGTAGAGCGCTTGCCTCGCATGCGTGGGGCCCTGGGTTCGATCCTCAGCACCACATACAAAGCAATAAAAAAATAAGATATTGTGTCCATCTACAACTAAAAAAATATTAAAAAAAAAATAATGACCTCAGTCTGCCCTATTTGGTCAGAGGTGGAAATTCTAGTTACGTATAAAATGTTTATATTTTCACAGCAACCTGATTGGAAGATTAGGTAACACCTGTTACTTTCCCAGGAACTTAAACTCCCAGAGTTCTGACATCAGTGGTTTCTTATCTCTGGTGGATGGACTACTTAATTGCAGGCAGAGCCCCTCTTAAAGCATGGGATTAACACTTTCCTTTTTTACTTTCTCACTGAAGAATGCCAGAACTATACATCTGGGGCAGAGTAGAAAACGTAGGGCTTACATTTGAGATTTTAAAAATGTGTAAGTTTCTTAAATTCTTATACATCCAATAATGTAAAGGAAAATGGAAAAATTATTGATCCTTGCCTGTTTCCTTTTTGTGATCAACATGATAACAAAATCCTCTTGGCCTGTTTTCTAGTCATGACATATCAACAGTAGTAATTGGGGAGAAATAAGAAATTTAAACCTACACTGATTGAAAAATCCAGCATTTTGTGGACAAATCAGTATATACATATGCATGTGTCATATATTTCAGTTACATTTTAGATTTGCTAGTAAAAAGTACCTACATGATGAAAACTAGTAAATAAAATTCATGTTTAGGATCACTATGAGGAAAGTGAATTTGCATTTTATTTATGTATGATCGCAGGTTTATTTTCACTTTCAGTGAAATATTTCATTCTTAAAATTCAGTAAGTCTTCCATTATTGGGGTAACATTTACATATTCAGAAAAGATTTAGGGTTTAAGAATCAGTGTAATTGTTATGTGTATTGAGTCAAACAGCCTCACA
Organism: Xerus rutilus; assembly: GCA_028644305.1. Taxonomy (NCBI): domain Eukaryota; kingdom Metazoa; phylum Chordata; class Mammalia; order Rodentia; family Sciuridae; genus Xerus; species Xerus rutilus. The sequence goes on from CM053399.1 coordinate 48,875,511, forward strand.
TTATAAGCAGACAAAGGTGTGTAATCATGTCATTTTCTTTTAAGGCTTAAATATCATCATTTTAATATTATGTATGTATGTAATGCTCTACATACTTGGAAAAAAGTAGATTATTAGCTAGGGAATTCTTGACCTGGGAACTTTCTTTACGGGCTAGAGTCAGGGAGATAAAATTGTAAGGCCAAGGAACCTCAATGAGAAGGGAAAAGAGATAGAAGCTCAAAATTTAGCTGGTTCATGTCCTTCCCCATATTTTATTCTATTTTATTCTTTTTTAAAGGTCTTTGGGAAATTTAGGTAAGTATGGATTTATACACTTCACAATTCATAAATACTTTATGCTTTGTTTTCCAGGAGAATCAAGGAAGTATTTTGAGCAAAGTATACAAATTCAACAGCTTGAAAACCTCATGGAGAGGTTTCATGACATCTTCTTCAGTTTTCTCTGAAAAAAGAAACTAAAAAATTAAAACCTTTATACCAAATATTCCTTTGAAATCATGAATATAATTAATTTGTTGAGAAGCATCTATTAAAATATGATATGTAGTAGATTTTTTTCTCTTTATTTACTTTTTAAAAAAATTTTTTTAGTTGTAGATGGACACAATATCTTTATTTTATTTATTTTTATGTGGTGCTGAGGATTGAACCCAGTACCTCACACATGCGAGGCGAACGCTCTACCACTGAGCTACAATCCCAGCCCTGTTTTTTTTCTCTTTAAATTAAACTGACCCAGAAATAGTTTGAGAGAAAAATTAAGAAATAAATGTGGCCTTTGATTAAAATCACAATTTTCCATCTAAGTGTTGGTACCTGTTTTTCTTTATCTCCGTTAGTCATTAGACCTTTTCCTACAGTAAAGATCCTTTGCCTGTTGTGGTCCATTAACATATTCAGCTCCTACCATTTTCCTAATTATGAATTTCCCAAATGCTTCCCTTTCCCTAGTCAGGTTGTATTGTTGCCTTTTTGTGTCTTCTTGCTTATAGATGATAGCGTTGGTGGGGGATATTAGAAGACAGCCTTCTTATCATAACTCCACTAATTCCCTTTTCTCTATCACTTTCCAACCACAGAACCAACAACCATAATTGGGCCCATGTCCATCCATCCAGTGGGATCAGGAAGAAATACAGAAGAGTTAAATCAAACTCAGCAAACAGCTATGATGTGTCTGTTCTGTCCCAGGAACTGTGGTAGGTGCTGGGGCGCAATGTGCAGAAGACAACCTGCTTAGCCTCCAGGAGCTCATGGACTAGCATCCAGGCTCTTATCCTTCAGGCTTCCTGATCCACTTTGATTATTCCCCTCTTGCTCATTCCCTCTGCAACCTCTCCTGTCTTATGGACTTGCTACCTACCTTTCCTGACTCTGTTCCTTTATCCCGCTAGTTTTTTTCTTTTTTTAGATTTTTTTAAAGTTGTAGATGGACATAATTTTATTTATTTTTTATGTGGTGCTGAGGATCGAACCAGTGCCTCACATGTGCTAGGCAAGTGCTCTACCACTGAGCCACAATCTCAGCCCAGTAATTTTCTTTCTAACTAGAGCCAACACTTCATCTCCACATGACTAGGAATACAACTTGTAACTCAGTTCTTCAGATAAGCTTTCTGAACAAAGTAAAAACAATTTTAAATATTTAAATATTTTTCATTTTCCTAAATTACTCAATACAAGCGAAATAAAACATAGATCTCATCCTATCATCTGAAGGGTTAACTTGGGGACAACAGAAACCTCTTAGTTTCTTGATTTATTTTAAATTTACTTGCAATCAATTGGTGAACTTTTTTCTTAACCATTTATAAAACCACATAATAACAATCACCTTTGAAAACAGTTTAGGGGAAACAATGGTTTGTGGCAATTCATGTGTCTTAAGAGTTGTTTTGAAAGGAATGCTGGAATTGAGACAGAAAAACTATGGAGTGTTCATATTCTGGCCTAAATAAAAACAAAATTAAAGAAATTTTATTCTTTCACCTATTCCCATAAACAATGAGAACTTATATAGGTTTATCTCAAAGGAATTGGAATATGAGATCTATGGAAACAGAAATAAAGAACATAGGGAGTGCTGCAAAACTAACACATTCAATTATTTAAGGTCATTCAATTATTTAAGATTTTTTAAGATTATTTAAGACAATTTTATTTCTCAGACATGGATACTCTGACCTGACTACCTCAGGAAACTCTCCTGTTTTCCTTTCTTTTTCTCCTTACATTTCCCCACTGTCCACCAAAGAAAAAAAACAAACCAAAACACAAAAAACAAAAACCTTCAGCTGTACTTTGCAGAGACCAGAAAAATTAAACCCTGGCTGTTAAATAAATGACTACCTTTAATATCTCTGAAATTATCCTAAACCCTCTCTTTACCTCTTCTAATTAAACTTTCTTTTCTAAACAAACCTCACAATTATTGCTGCTATTATTATTGCTACAATACTATTTTTGTTTACTTAAAGAATGCAATTTTCAACTATGTTTGGATTAAATACACTTTTTGCGAGCTGGTCTTGAAAGGTAACCACCACCTGCAGCAATATATTTTAGAGAAATGCTTTTTTAAGACTAACAAATGACTTGGTACAATATAACCCATTTTAAGCTGTAAAATGTTTCTAATAGCAGTTTTTTTTAATTGTAGATGGACACACAATATCTTTATTTATTTGTATGTGGTGCTGAGGATCGAACCCAGTGCCTCACGCATGCGAGACAAGTGCTCTACAACTGAGCCACAATCCCAGCCCTCTAATAGCAGTTTTTATTGTATGGGTTTTATACTCATGTTTATTAATGTATAGTCACCCAGAATGTTGCTTTTGAGGATCTTTTAAAATTGAGAACTTGTATCATTGTCAAATTGGTAGTAGCCACTTCATTTTCAATAGGACAGACAATTATTGAGATTATAGTTAATAAATTAATTCTGATTAGTTCATGATGATTTACTGGATTAACTTTCAATCACATTGGTTATATACTATGTCAGTATATCATACTTGCATAATGCCACATTCTGATAACTTGCTTGCTACAATTCTTTGTCCTCTAGCATTTTTTTCAGCGCATTTTTTACTTCTGTATTCCTCAGGCTGTAGATCAGAGGGTTAAGCATGGGAATCACAAGACTACAAAACACAGAGATCACTTTGTTGTACTTCCTCAAATTCCCTGCTTTAGGTTGCTGCAGGTACATGAAAAACAGTGTTCCGTAGAAGATGGTGACCACAGTGAGGTGAGAGGCACAGGTGGAAAATGCTTTGCACTTGCCCTCGGAAGACTGGATTTTTAAAATAGAGAAAAAGATGCAGATATAGGAAATGAGGACCATCAGGAGGGATCCAGTGAGATTCACTGCAGAGAAGATCAGGAGCTGCTTCTCTTTGTTGTGGGTGTCAGAGCAGGAGAGGGCAAGGAGAGGGGGGTCAGCACAGTAGAAGTGAAGGATCACATTGGAGTTGCAGAAAGACAACTGGAAAGTCAGGACCGTCTGTATCACAGAGTTCAGGAAGCCATAGGTATAGACTCCTATCACCAACTCCTTGCAGACTCGCTGTGTCATGATGGCTGTGTAAATGAGAGGGTTGCAGATAGCCATGTAGCGGTCATAGGCCATGGTAGCCAAGAGGAAGCATTCAGTAGTCGCAAAAGCACTGGAGAAGTAGAGCTGAGCAAAACAGCCGGAAAAGGAAATGGTTTTCTTCTTCACCAATAAATTCTGTAGCATCTTGGGTCCAATGGAAGATGAGTAACAAAAATCAATGAATGCCAGGTGACTGAGAAAATAGTACATGGGGGTGTGAAGGCGCAAATCTGCCTTGATGAGCAGGATCAGGCCAAGGTTTCCCACCAGGGTGATGAGATAGATTACCAGGAACATCACAAAGATGGGGAGCTGAAGCTCAGGATGGTCTGTGAATCCCATGAGGACAAATTCTGTCACTGTGGTTTGATTGCTTCTTGCCATTTGTTCTCTTGCCTATTGTGAAAAAGAATGAATTAAAAATAATTAGACACAGCTGGGCGCAGTGGCTCACGCTTGTAATCCCAGCATTCTGGGAGGCCGAGACAGGAGAATCGCAAGTTCAAAGCCAGCCTCAGCAACGGCGAGGCGCTAAGCAACTCAGTGAGACCCTGTCTCTACATAAAACACAAAATAGGGCTAAGGATGTGGCTCAGTGGTTGAGTACCCCTGAGTTCAATCCTGGTATCAAAAAAAAAAAAAAAATAGACACTTAAAAACAAAAGCTCCTTTGTCTTTGTTCCAGTACCAGATGATAAAAATTTGGCCTATATTCCTGAGCGTTAAAGGTGGTTGCTAGCTATGGGACTTTATTTTGCTAAAAAACACTCAGAATGTTTGAGCTCATTTCTTCATGGAATTGGGGGCATAATTTTTCTAGAATAGGCTCTATTTTTATGTTAACAGTGGAAATACTTTCAGTTCCATTCAATAAATGTGTATTTCTGGGTCCCACTTGGGACAGGATAGCATGCTTGGTGCTGGGTGGAGATTGGGTATCATATTGTCTTTGTTCTCATGGAGTTTAAATATATATATTATATATATATAATTTTTAGATGGATACAATACCTTCATTTTATTTATTTTTATGTGGTGTTGAGGATCGAACCCAGTGCCTCATGTGTACTAGGCAATCACTCTATCACTGAGCTATAACCCCAGGCCCTCTCATGGAGTCCTATTCCACAAAGGAAAATGACCTGTGTGTGATTGAGATGTACAGAGTGATGTAGGACATAGAAGGGAGAGATTGAATGGGGGTGGTGGAAACAGGAAAAACTTCATTCAATTCTTCTCCACTTATCAAACATATTGCTCATCTATAATGTGCCAGATGCTATCCTAAATGAAAATGACACAAAAATGAATAAAATATGTCTGTTTTTAGTGAGCTCACAGGCTGGTAGGAAAAATGCACATGTAAATAACTAGTTGCAATTCAGTGTGGATAGTGCTACAAAGAGAAAAATCCCCTAATTCCACTTGTCTACTGGAAGGGAGGTGTGTGTGTATGTGTGTGTGTGTGTAGGATCAACAGTCTTTAAAGAGGCAACACTGAATTATTTTCAGTATTAGGCTGGATATTTTAAATTATAAACTCAATATGGTCACTTGGTAAAAATTTCACATAGTACAGAGGGATATAAATGAAAGAAAAAAAGCCTGGAAACAAACAAACAAAAAACCCCAGTGTTCTCTATACTACCTCCATTATAATTGCTTAATGGTGTCCCATGTCAACAGTTCCTTCTATATCCTAAAAGATTTTATATAGATTTGATATGCACAAACACACACACACACACATTTTTCCTACATAAAAGAGATTGTACAATTTTGTACCTTGCTTCTTTTTACACTTTGCAAGTATTTCCAAAGTAAGTTGTATAAATCCATGACATTCCTTTCATAGCTGTACCATAATTTATTAATGTATTCCTTCTTATTGGACATATAAATGTTTGTAATTTTTATTTGTTTTTTTCTATTTCAACTAAAGCTGGAATAAACATCCACATATGTATATGGATAACCATTGGAAGTAGAGTTTGGGTCAAAAATGTATATATTTATTTTTCTCTTTTGATGGTGATTTACAAGTTAAATCAGCTCTTTGGTTTGCATATTACAATTATTTTTCAGTTTTTCATTTGAACTTTAATGTTGGTATGGCAGTTTTTCTTTGTGCTAGGCAGTAAGTTTTAAATGGTTTGATGTCAAATGTTTTCCTTTTTGAATTCTGATCTTTGTGACATTGTAGATAAACATTTTTCAACTTCATGTTATTAAAAATGATCTCGTTTCATTCTAGATTTTGAATCACAATCCATATTCAGTCTCTCCTACCTATGTCCTACATCACGAGATTCATTGGAATTTAACTATGATGTAAGCAATGAGGTAATCAACTCTTTATTTCTCCAAATAACTAGTCAGGTGTCCCAATGTAACTTATTGGTAAAATAATTCTCCTGCTAATTCTATTGATTTCTTACTGTACACTAAAACATCCTTAAATATTTGAGCCAATTATTTGCAGTCTCATCTACAACAAGGACCAAACTTTTGAATATAATAGTTATGTTCATTTTAATACCTGATAGTGTTATTCTCACATGTATTATTTTCCATATAAACTTTAGCCTTATTTTATTAAATTCTAAAAATAATTTGAAATTCTATTTAATTGACTTGAAATATTAATTTGGGAAGGACTGACATCTTTATAATAAAAAAGAATTTTGTTTCCTATAAGTAAGGTATATATTTCATTTATTAAAGATTTTCCTAAACAGAGTTTTAATGTTCTCTTTAAACTTTATAATATATAACCTATGTATTTTGTTAAAGTGTATTCATAGATATTTTATTTTTTTGTCACTATTGAAAATGAAGACTTATTTTTTCTCATATGATAGTATAAGTATTGTTTACGTACAGAAAAACTATTGATTTTTTTTCTGGATACTGAGGATTAAACTCAGGGGCACTGGACCACTCAGCCACATCTTAAGCCCTATTTTTTATTTTTTTTAGAGACAGGGTCTCACTGAGTTATTTAGCACCTAGCTTCTGCTGAGGCTGGCTTTGAACTTGAGATCCTCCTGCCTCAGTCTCCCAAGCCACTGGGATTACAGGCATGCACCACCGCGCCCAGCACTACTGATTTAATTTATACCTACTTTTCTTATTAGAGTTTATTATCATTTAAAAATTCTTTATTTGATTATCCTGGGTTTTCAAATACACATTCATATAATATGAAAAGGATGTGAATTTCCTTGCTCATATCTATAGAGCAGTATCTTTCATTCCTTTCTCTTCTCTGCTTGTATTTGCTAATACTTCCAGAGCAATGTTAAAAAATTAGTGACAATGGTGGCGATTTTTACCTTTTATCTTCTTGAAGGATGCTTTAGAAGTATAAGGAAACTCTCAGGCATTGTAGACAGAGGGGAATACCCTATGCATAGTTATTAAGGTGTGAGAAAGACTAGGCATTAAAAAACTGCAAATATGTGGTGTGGTTAGGAGCAGTCTTCCTAGGAACGAGCCAATGGCTGGGCCTATGGCAAGAATAGCAAATGGAGCTGGGCGGGGTGGCACAGGCCTGTAATCCCAGCTACTTGGGAAGCTGAAGCAGGAGGATTGAGTTCGAAGCCAGCCTCAACAACTTAAGAGAGAGACTAAACAACTTAGTGAGACCCTGCCTCAAAATAAAATAAAAAATACAAATAAAAAAGGGGCTAGGGATGTGGCTAAGTGGCCACACACCTGTAGGCTCAATCCTCATCACAAAAACAAAGAAATAAACAAACAACAACAAAAAGGAGGCCCATGAATCTATATATGCTGAAAATATTTAAAAGTTAAAGACCAATACATCAAATTAATAAAATGTTTTGTTCTCCCTCCTTAACAAAGATACCTTTATAATGCCCTGGAAAGCAGAATCCTTGGAATCCTTAGAGTTCTGGGCTGGAATGTAGTGGTGTGAGGGGAACTATTTCCAACCCTGACACATGGCTGCATAGGCCAGGACATGCCAGCTAGCAAGGATGAGCTTTGTTCACACCCCTGTAATAGCCAACCCTTGGCCTACTCTAGGTCTAGGTGTGAGAACATCAGCAGCATGACTCACCCTTACAAGGGTGATTGGGGGAGTTAAATGGAGTCTTTTGGACAAGGAATTGTAGGGTACTATTACATGCATACAAGACCATACAAGATGGTCTAGAAGGGCTGGATAGCATTGGTTTTGGGTGAACAGATTCCTCTGGCCTCATAGATTCTTTGGCCCATGGCATATAGTACAGTAGGAAATGTCTCAAAATAGCTCTGAAAAATAGGGATAAGGCAGGATTCCTTTATGTCGGGAGCTAAGGGTAATACTGCCTGTAAGTGAATGATAAGAAACATGGCTGGAGATGCATATCTAGACTGGATGACTGAGGGTCTGATATCACATTTTGTGTTTGGGTCATACTCTACAGGAAACAGGCAGCCTTTGAAACAAACTGAGATGGTCATTGGAAGATGGAAGGACCCTTGGAAAGTGCAAGATATTCAAAGGGAGTATTTTAGGTAGAACTACTGAGCAAGGAGTTGAGTCAGAATAGCTCAGAGCACTTTCAGGGAACTGTGAACATCCTTTTGGGTAAGAGTAAGTACATATGGAAGAGACTAGTGAAAGATAAACTGGTTGGGGGTTGGGACTATACTATGAAAAGCTTTGAATGCTAAAGAGATTTAATAACCAGTTTAGTGGTGAACATGGACCCATTAAACATTTGAATAGTAGAATGACCTGACCATTTTTCCCCTTTCAAGGAATGAATTTGGTAGTGTGTTATGTGAAGGATTTAAGAGAGAGCTATCGGTAAGGACACCAGCCGGCATGTTTTCTGTGTAAGAGGGATAAGAATTTGAACTAAAGAACAAAAATAGGAATGAAAAAAGGAGATAAACATGAGCGATATCTCAAATACAGTATCTGTTTCAATGGCAGTCTATTGAAACTGGGAGACCAGGAAAATGATAATATAAGAATTGAATTGACTGTTTAATTTTTCATATCTCTTTTATAAGATCTGACACATTTTAAACACACACACACACACAAACTCATGTATGTGTACATGTACCAAAATTAATGTTATAAAGTTCAAAAAGAAGAAGATGAAATTCAGGGAAAAAAAGGAAGTCAATTTCCCCCACTGTATTTGTTTAACAATGTTGGCTGTAAGGTAGTGATTTTAGTAGAAACAGAAAGTCTAGTCCAGAAGCAAATGAGGAGGAAAGAATTTTGAAAGTTATTTGAGGGCACAGTGGACACCATTGCACAGTAAGAGCTGGTGATCCTGATTTGGGAGTCACTGGCATATAGATGATGGATGGGATGTAGGAACAACTAAGAAGATCACTCAGGGAGGAGTGGGGAGAGAGAGAGGCAGACAGACAGACATAAGAAAGCAAGAGGTGAAAGCAAGGATTTGAGGACAGAACTTTGGGGGAGAATGGATCTTTAGTGGCTGACAAGAGGAGTCAGCAGGGAAGAAAATGTGCCTGAAGATGTGCAGGCTAGCATCAGGGCATAGGGAGGGGCCTTTTAGATACAGGCATTCCTGACACCCTTGGCTTTTGGCATATGTGACCTCTCTCAACAAAAACTTAAAACAAAACCTTGAGATCTTCAGCCATTGCACTTAAACAATCTATTCAGTGAAATGGTGCTTGTAAAATATTTGTTATTGAGTTCTGTGCTACCTAAAGGTAGAAAAACATTCTTTTGGATTCAGTTCTAGAATTGATCAAGCCTTCCCAGCATTCAAACTGTGACAGTTCCCATTCAAACAGGCTTGGGAAGGTTTAGTACCTCTGGAAGAGCCCAAAGGCCAGTGTGCAGAATCTAACTGGATTTAACAGCTCTCGCATGACAGATTTTTTTTCTATTAGCTCTTATTGATGTGATTTATATTTGCCTTATATTTATAAGACATGGTAAAAATATTCTAATTTGAAGATTTTAAAAGCTTTCTATGCCATTGCCTAAATATTTATTCATCATTCATAATATGGACATATTTTTCTGCATTCCAAAAAACTTCTACTTGAATTAATTTCTAAGTTTGAGGATTGCTGACAATATCAATGTTTAATCTGTTCTTAGAATACAACTAGACCTGATGATAAATTTCAGGAAAAACAACAAAATAAAATAAAACTCTGGCAATAAATATTTGACTTTCAATTTTCTACTTATGAAAAAATTTGTGGTACCCCTTAAGAAGAAAATTCTGGCTACTGAGATTTAATTAACTCAAACTTAATGATAATAACTGATGGCTATTGGAATACTTTAAATACATCAAGATTCATTCTGTTTCATATGTTATTTTATTTAATGCAAAATTGTTATTTTCCCCATTTTATTAGAGAGGAGATTGAGATGTAGTTTGTCAGTAGTTTGTCAAATTCACAAAGTCATGGAGCCAGGATTTAAGACAGTCAGGTTCATTCTAGATCCCTCAGCCTAAATGACATTATGATTTCTCAGTATTTATTTATTTCATAAGCATTTTCATGCAAAGCTATGAGAAAATTTGAGGCATATTCAGATGAGTTCAATAACCCTTCCTTTTAATTTGTTCAGGCACATTTGACATTTATTGTTGACCTTAACTGATACATCCAGTGTTTGATAATTCAGTGTTTGATAATTATTTTTTTCCTTATCATTATTCATGATGTATGAATGATTCAGACAACTTTGTTGAGTAGCCTCACAAGTATTCTCAAACTTTGCAGAGAGAGGGGCACATGAACTACTTTGACAATCTGATGAAAGCTAAGTGTTCCTAGGAAATTTTCACTGATAAAAAATTTTTCATGTGGTTCAAAGGCTTCGTAAGTTTGTTAGGTCCCTGCTATGTTTGCCTCACAGAATAATTCATGGACAAAAAGAATCCCAGCTTTTCCAAGTAAGAGCCAACCATCTTTCCCACTCCATCTCTGACAGAAGCAAAACACCCCATCTTCCTCACAGCCCCAGCACTGATACCCTTTTCTCGGCTGCCTTGTGGCTTTTGTCTTAGAAGTCAATACAACTTACCGGACCTCTTTTGGACAGTCAGTCAGGATTTCCAATGCCCCAGAAGCATTTACTGAATGTGTTTCCTGTTCCACAAATGGGCCTCTTCATGTCTGCCTAGAAGGCTTGGCTTCTGTGTTCGACACTGGCAAGCCTGTGAGTATTTATAAAGGGTAATGAGTCTGTTATCTCTTGTTATTCCAGAGCTTCCTGGGTATCAAGGGAACAGTTCATGCAGAGTTTTGTGAGATATTTTACATTTTATTTAAATCACCCTTGGGGATTAAAATCCCTGAATCATCCCGGTAGCTACCTATGACTCAGGTTTTGATGCTTTGGCCCAGGATAACTCCCAAGTCCAGAATCTTTGGTGTGATGCTAAGACATGCTAAGACGTGGTCCTTGCCCTTGCAGTAGGTGGTCTGGAAGTTGCAGCTGAAGTGGGAGTGCCATGAATGTTTGATAGGGGCTAGGTAAGCTTAGGCAAAGATTATATGCTTAGGATGCACACAATTCCTAATACTGGGACCTTTTGACCCAATGACAATGGAAACTAAATTGAGGCAGGTGAGCAAACATGCAGGGAAGGCTTTCATTGGGGCTTCCAAAAAGGAAGGGAGATACAATTGACAAGAACATGTCAGGCTGGCTCCCTGAACAAAAGAAGGAAGCTCATTTTATTGGTTGCTTGTAGGGGTGAAAATGTGAATTGGCTTTAGGTGTATCAGTTTCAACATTTTGTCCTGTGTTAAAGTTGAGTTACTGCAGCTGGTCAAGAGAATGCATACAGGGCATTCTGACCTCAAGGATGCAATGCTGGTTGAGGGTGGTACACATCAGGCATCCTGGGGCCTATTGTCTGGTCCTGGGCCAAGGCCCAGGAGTTCATTTGCCCCTTATCCCTATGGTGGTCCCTCTCTTACACATGCTGTATATTTTTACTTGCAAACAAAAGATGATCTTGGCTAGCATATTTATAACAACTGATAATGTTAGAGAAAAGCAGTCTTCAATTCTTTTATTTCTTACGAACCAAATTAAGAAATAAAATCATACTCAAAACCACATCATAGACTAAATGTTCTACGGGTCCCTTAGGACTCCTTTCCTATTTCTCTCCCTTCGCTATTCCTCTCTGTATTGATAATGGGCTAGACAATACCTCCTCAATGAATCTGGTCTTTCCTTATGGTCACTCGGGAATAAAGGATTAGAACCTAGTCCTCTAATACATTCCTTAAAGTGCAGAGTATGTGGTTTTCAACCTTGGCATTTAAGGCAAGGCAGAGCGTTCTCAAAGTAGAAAGCACATCTTATATCTCTCAGCATTTCCTAAGTTCATTACTTCATAGCAAAGAAGATGAGGGGCAGGAAGAAAAGCACACCTGAGTTAGATCTGAAGATGTGGTGTTAGTGGCCTTTTCTAGTAAATTTTTGCATGTTAAGTAACTCGTAGCAGGCAAATCTATGACTTGCCATTCTAGTTAGAGTGGAGAATTTCTAGGCTATGTATGGTAGAGAGTGAAATGTAAGCTTGATTTACTAACTGCATAAGTTCATGATTTTGCAAATGCTGTATTTAATTCCAACATAGTCTACCTTAACAAGTAATGGGCCTTTTGTTTCTGAAGTCCTAGGACTGTATTTCTATTTTGATTAGTAACTGAAGGGGCTGGAATAATGGACAAAGGCAGGGAGTCATTTGAACCACTGCCATGTATGTTGTATTCCCTCATTATCATTTCACTGTCTAGTCCAGTTCGAACGATAATCAATGTACTTTCAGCAGAATTGATTTTTCTGTGGAATTCTCATTCCATAATGAGCCAGTTGTAGAAACTGAATATCTGGTGGGGGCTAGGGGAACAAGCCATGTCTTCTAAAGGCTGGGTTTGCAGGAAGCAGATGTAGATTGTGTCTGGGTGTCAGCAGGGGGAAGAAGAGGGAGAAATTGATGCTTTGGGTTTCAGGGAGAAGAAGTGACCCTGACACTATGCTCCACTGCTCAGCAAAACCAGAAAAGAGAAGTCTCTAGTCTAGGAGAGTCAGATGTCACCAGTGAGGTTCTAAAGAAGAGGAAGGTGTTTCTAAGGAACTGTTGGGTCATGAGACTCAATTATAGTTTCTAGGAAGGAGTTGTATTAAAGGAAGGTGTACATGTGGTTCACACATTCAACTGGGTATACTCTTTTTTTTTTTTTTTAATTGTCTTACCATGTAGCAATTTTATTTTAGTAAAGTATACCTATCATCGTATTTACCATTTTAACTATTTTTAGGTGTATAGTTAAGAGGCATACTAAGTACATTCACATTGCTGTGTAACTACCAACACCATCCATCTCATTTTTTCATCTTCTCAAACTAAAACTCTGAACCCATTAATCACTAACTGCTCATTTTCCTCTTCCTCCAACTCCTGGTCGCCACCATTCCAGTTTTTATCTCTAGGAAATTAACTATTCTAAGTACTTCATGTAAGTGGAGTGGTATAACATACGTCCTTTGGCGTCATCATTGAAGCATCTTAGTTTAAATTTAATTACAGCATCTAACATTGCTGTTTATTCTCTCCTTGAAATGTTCTCACCATGAGGTCCTGTCACAAA
>CM053399.1:48889256-48908645 GCA_028644305.1 Xerus rutilus
TCTCCAGGTTAAATAATTTGTCTTCAGTATCTGAGGTTCTGTCTTCCAAGTGGTCTAATCTGCTGGTGATGCTTTCTATTGAGTTTTTGATTTGGTTTATTGTTTCTTTCATTTCAAGGATTTCTGTTTGGTTCCTTTTCAGAATCTCTATCTCCTTATTGAAGTGATTTTTTACTTCCAGTATTTGCCTGTGTATCTCCTTATCGAAGTGATCTTTTACTTCCTGTATTTGCCTATGAATCTCTTTATCAAAGTGATCTATTGCTGACTGGGTTTGCTCTCTTATATCATTCTTTAAGTCACCGACTATTTTAATTATGTACATCTTGAATTCCTGTTCTGTCATTCCTCCTGCTGTACAGACCGTGGATTCTAGTAGTGTAGTGTCTTGGTTTATTTGAGTCACTTTCTTCTCTTGTTTTCTCATGATGTTTGTGTGTCTTTCCTTCTAGCTCTGCTGATCCAAGGTGTTACAGTTTTAACTCCTATATGTTTATAGTTTCCCTGCAGGGTTTCGTTACCTCTCCTCCAGTAGGTGGCATTGTTCGTTGTTTGCTGGACTTTCTCGGCTGGTATCCTTGGTGCTGGTCCCAGGCCAAGGTGAAACTCTGGGCCACTGGTGGAGTCGCTGTTCCACCGTGGCCAAGGTTTGCTCCCAGGTGTTCACCTGCGCCCCCTGGTGTGTAGGAAGTTCCGCCATGTTAGAAGGTGGTCCACAAAGAACAATAGCTGGGGTTCCGCTCAGGAGACGGTCGGTCCACAGTAGAACTGCTAGCGGTCTCTCGCGGTTGGGTGGGCACTGGGGCCAGGCACCCTGTGCGGAAGCAGGCCTGGCACGCCCGGGGTAAACTCTGGACTGGAGCCCTGGGCCGGATCCCCCACCACAACTGCACTCTGCCGGTCGGTGCCGAAGTCACACCACTGCGGCCCCTGCTGTCTCCCGGTGGCCCTGTGCTCACACACGCGCAAGTGAGACTCTTGCGTGGGGTGGTAAGCCGCAGAGAGCTGCCACAAAACTGGTTAGAAAATGGCACCCCCCTACTTCCAGTCTCAGTCTCGGAGAGCCTGAGCCCTGGGCTGAGGCCCGGGCTACAACTGCGTTTCTCTGGCCGGCGCCGAAGTCACACCTCCCGGCTACCGCTGCCTCCCGGTGATCCTGTACTCACACACATGAGCGAAATTCCTGCGTGGGATGGTGAGCCGCAGAATGATGCCAGGAAGCTGGCTGGAAAACGGCGCCTCCACCACTTTCAGCCTTGGTCCCTGAGAGCCTAGCGCAGAGTGGACTGTCTAGGCCGCCATCTTGGAACCGCCTCTAGTATGACATTTTATATAAGGGACTTGAGCATCCTCAGATTCTGGTATCCATGGAGGATCAGGGAACCAATTCTCCATTGATGCAAAAGGCTGACTATATATGTAAGGTTAAGAATTAATGACATCCCCTGTTGCTGTAATAGCCCATTATCTTGGGATATGGAGTGACTAGCAGGTGTATCAGTTTGACTGCTGGGGAAGTGAGGATGGGCAGAGATGGTGTCTCATCTATGAGTCCTCTGAGGCTTTCTCTTCAATTCTGTACTTACCTTCAGTTCTAAAAATAAGAGATATGAGTCCTTGGACTAATCCTCAAACTCAACATCATCTCTAAAATTGACTATAAGGAAATGCTACCCTGTTCCCTGAAGAGTCATTAAGCTATCTACTCTTACCTAAACCCAAAGTATAGTTTCAGATAAACAACTTTCAGATCAAAGGGAAGCAATTGTCCTAATGAGCTTGAGAGTGTATTTGTTTATAATGGCAATAATATATTAGCCTCTGTTTGAGATCAGAACTAGTATGCTAGTAGGACTTAATTACATGATAATAAAATAAAGGTAGCAGCAATCAGTAGTAATATTAATAAATTACTGCTAGTTTTGTGATTAGAGTTGAAAATTTGGAGGCCATACCACCGGGAATGGAATCCAAGCTTGTCCACTTATTACCTGTATGATCTTTGGCAAGTTATTTAACCTTCTTGTGTTTCTATTTCCTCAGCTTTCAAGTTGAGATAATAACAATACCTCTCAGTAGAGTGTTGAAAACATTAAATTAATTAAAACATTAAATGAATTATTGTTTTCGTGATATTAATGTTTTCTAATATAGTGAGTACTTATGTTAGATGCTGTTTTAAACACTTCTAAGTTCTTTACACATATTATCCCAGTTAATCAACAACATTTCTATTATCTTCATTATATAGGTGATGGATTTGGGTACTTAAAGAAACTTGGCTAACATCACAAAGTGAATAAGCAGGTGGTTGAAGTGAGATTTGAAACAGGCAGCCTGAGTCCAGAGCTCAGATCTTTCTTCTTAATGCTGTTCTGCTTCCTAACAGCTATATGGTACTTTAAAAATGATGTTATCCACCGTACATTAATTAATTAATTCATTCATTATATTCACATTTAAATAACTGACTCCATTTGTCTCCATACAACTCTGTCAACTGAGTGCAGCATTGGTAAAGATAGCAGAGGTCCTCAGTGGCTTAGTCTGGATATCTGTAGTGATGGTGTGGTCTTCTGGTAATTCCTCAATCTCTTTTTTCCCCCTAGGAAATGTCATGGCTTAGAACCATACACTTGGCACCAGCTCTGGCTTGTAGGCTCCCATGTGGTGGTGGTGGCATGAATGTTTGATGGGTGAGTGACCATGGAGCAGTCATGCAATTGTGTCTAGGCACCTAAATGTAGAGAATAACTACAGAGCTGGACTTTGGATTATGGGTGTACATAGAGCAGCCACAGAAAGAGTCTGAAGTGCAGTCAGTACATGTAGGTCCAGGGAAAGTGCAGAGTTGAGGGGGTGGCACCTCTGGTTCCCAGGTAGTGCAATGGTAGCTCATTCTAATGAGGGTGGGGTGTAGGAATGCCCCCTCTCCTGGAGGTCCATAGCAGCAGTGAAGGCTGGTTACTTCAGTGCTGAAAGCTGCAGGCGTCCTCTGCAGAGCTGGCTGCTGGGGACAGTGCCAATGAACATCGCAGGGCCTTCTATGAAAGCTCTGGGGGAGTCCACAGCTGTCCTGGGACCGTTAATGTCCTCAGCAGCAAAGACTGATAAGAACCTCCTTCAAGCAGGCCACTGGGCACCACAGTGACAATCACTGAACAATACAGATAGCTCTCATACTTCTTCCTTGTTTCTATCCCTCTCCAGACAAATGTACTACACCAGTCTCCCCAGCTATCCTTTCTGTAGCGTTATTCTCACTCCCCCACCCTTCCTTCTTTTCTTCTTATTTATCATTTTTGTTATACTGTGTTGCTATATGCTCTTAACTGGACGGGAGCCCTTCTAAGGCTATTTGTGGGTAGCTGTCTCCTTATTGTTTGTTGTGTGTGTGAATGTGCGTGTGCGCGTGCGTGCATGTGTGTATGGGTGGGGGAGGTAGGCTATTATCTCCTACTCAGCCATCTTGCTCCTAATTCTAGAACTATTGGGATGTCCATAAAACTTTGTCTTTGTCCTGATAAAGCCATTGTGATTATACGATCACATATAGTAGAATTTGTTCTCATCTACTCATCTATCTTAAAAAAAAATCAAGTAAGTAAAATTCAGTTTGTTCAAATACATTTGGAATACATTTGGAATGTAGATGATTCCTTCAGGCATATTTTATTTCTTAATTTAATTTATTTTACATTTCTGAAAAATAGAAAACTATCCCAGGTCTTTTGACCTATATATTAGAGTAGGGAAAGGATCTGTTATATAGGGAGTAAGTCAGAAGAAAAATAGAACAGAAAATAAAGTAACTCAATATATTTCATTAGAGAATACAATAATAATATTTTATAAGAATAAAATAATCCAACCATTTAAGATATTTAAATGAATAAAATATCTGAATATTTGGTCCTTGATAAAGAAGAAATCCACTATAACTGAATCCCCAACCAAGATACTGCCATTCAAATTTTCGACAATCTTATATTTTTCTTCCTTCTCCATTGGCAACTGCTATTATGAGAGTCCTGTGTTCCAAACATGTTTGATACATTTATTACATTTATATGTGCATATGTATTATAATGTTGGAAAATATTTTAAAAAGTTGTGTCATATTTGTAGTGGAAAAATGGTAAAGCAAGGACATATCAGGTAATCAGACAACATTAGAGTTGCTTTGTACAAAGGTTATGATTTTTATTAGACGTATTACACTTCATCCACTTTTATTTACCAGCATTCTGTAATTTGCTTTTAAATGTTCAGGGCTCTTTTATTTACCATCTGAGAAATAAACCTATTGCCACTGCCTAGTACTTTCCTTAGGGCTATCTGCATTTCTTTGTTCCTTAGACTGTAGACGATGGGGTTCAGCAGAGGTGTCAGCACTGTGTATGTCACGGCCATCAGCATGTCTTCACGGAAGGAGTCGCTGTTTTTGGGTCTCAGGTAGATATAACAAGCAAACCCATAGTGAATGGACACCACGGTGAGGTGAGAGGAGCAAGTCGAGAAGGCTTTATGCCTCCCCTTCGCAGAGGGCATTTTCAAAACTGTGGACAAAATGAACACATAGGAAATCAAAATTAAAATAAAGCTGCCCACCAACACGAAGGCAGAGAGCATAAAAATAGCCATTGCATGATAGGAATTGTAATCACAAGCAAGGCTGGCCACGGGCAAGATGTCGCAGAAGAAGTGCTGGATGATGTAAGAGTCACAAAAAGAGAAGTTGAATATAATGATGGTGATGCACAGAGAAACCAAGAACCCAATCATACAAGAGGCCATCATGAGCTGGAAGCAGAACTTTCTCGTCATCAACACGGGATAATGCAGTGGGCTGTGGATGGCAGTGTAACGATCGTAGGACATAGCAGCCAAAATGAAGCAGTTATTTCCTCCCAAGCCAAAGAAGAAAAACATCTGTGTGGCACACTCCTGAAGGGAGATGGTCTTGCTCTCTGAGAGCAAGTCCACTAGCATGCGGGGGATGATTACCATCGTGGTACAGGTTTCTGAAAAGGACAGGCCGAAGAGGAAGAAGTACATGGGGGTGTGGAGGTTGTGACTGAGCTTGATGGCCACCATTATGGACACATTTGCAAGTAAGATGGTCACATGGGAGGAGAAAATCACTACACAGAGGAGATTCTGCAGGTCTGGGAAACTGGAAAATCCCCACAGAAGGAACGTGTTTATTGCTGTGTGATTGTCCATCTTCCTGGTGGCAGCAACTTTACATGATAGGTGTGTATGTGCTTGAGGCCAAGACTCTGAGATGTTCATAAAAAGCTTTTTCTGTACTGATGTCACTTGGACATTAATCTAGAGCAAGTATTAGATTCTGCCTCATCTTCTCTCTTTCTTTTTGGTTGGGGTCTCACTATGTTGCATAGGCTGGTCTCAAACTTGTGAGCTCAAGTAATCCTCCTGCATCGGCCTCCCAAGTAGCTGTGACTAGAGGTATGCCACCATTCCAGGCTTTTGGTAAGACAGTTCTTAAGGAAGAGCTGGAAAAAGGAGAGTTAAAAATACATATGACTGTAGTCAAGGTCAGGAGTTCAAGTGATGAGGACAATGATTCTCGTACACAATCATTATAAATGTCATAGGATGGGACCAAATATCTTGTTGGATTCTACTAATACAACTGCTCCTGATCTTTCTCTTCTCCACTCAGCATCTGCATGGAAGAGGGGAAATATGAATAAAATTTCTTTGTTTTCATCCACTGATTTTGTGATGCCATATTTTTCAAATACTTCTTATAATCTAATGGTACACTGGCACTCGGGATTGAATAAATAAAATAACTCAATCATTTAAGTTATTGAAAATGACATATAACATTTAAGCATTTTGAAGAAATCTGTGAAAATTTCTAAAAGAACTTTGATATTGTTCTCAGGGCAATTCTGTTTACATCAGAGCACCCCACTATGCAGTGGCTTCCAGAGTGATAACTGTGAAAATGACTAGACCTGATAAAGGTACTTAACATGCTACTTCTGCTGGGTTCAGATCCATTATAATATTTGATGCTTGTGATATACTATATCGGTAGTTCTTAATAAGTTCTTAAAACATATCAATGATTTTACAGATCTTAAGAAATTTCCATCAAAATTCTTTCCAAACTGCCTACTAAAATATATTGGGCTACCTTGGAATCAAATGAATTTGAAGGTACTGTGTCACTCCAAAATGTCATATTCTAGTCATGATATCTGAATGAACTTTTGAATTTTTGGCAGATCCTCCAGGATATTTTCTAGCTAGTATGCTTGGTAGATGGTCTTTGCATTACAGACCTGAAAAGAAAAAAAGTTCAAATTCCTTAGATCAATTTTTCAAGTCACATTTCTATTTCATTTATTCATTAAACATCCAGTCCATATGGGAGACACAGGCAGAAAAGTGATATGAGAACCCTCCAAAGAATTTTGATTTTGACTTCTGTCTCAAAGGTGAAGGGAAAGGAAAACAATAAGAAAGCAGGAGTGGAAAATGGAGAGGTGAGGGTGAGGAGAGAGAGGAAGAGAAACTGTAAATTACAGGATTTACAAAGATTAAGGAAAAAGAAGACAAAAGATCAAACTATATTGTTATTTGAAGAGCTGCTGTTTTCTATTTGGTTTTGGGTACAGAATATAACAGGACTCAAGCCAGGTAACCAGCAACTGTTCAATACTGATAATGTGCCAAAAAACAGGCGTGGGTTAGGCAGCTCTCCCTCACATCATCCTCACATGTCTGAGAGGTGGAAATTATCATTTGGATTTATAAAAGATGAAAGTGAGGTATGGAGTGTTTAATTGACTATCATGCATTCACTCAACATCTATTGACTAAACGCCCATGGTATACCATTAGATTCATTGCATGAGAAACTCATTGGCACAGGTATGTAGCACCCTTGTCAAGTAGGAGTGTATGACTACTGTTGTTCATCCAGTCAGAGAAGCCCTCTCTGAGGAGGCAACATACTTAAATGGAAAAGAGAATGACAATCTGTAAACAATATACAAAGATTAGGGGAGAGAAGATTGTAGGCACAAGTGTCAGCTCACAAAGACCTGAAGGTGGGCCACAGATCTACACAAGCAATCTTCAACCAAGACTCGCACAGCTTCTCTTACACACCATTCCCCAGAGTCTTTACTCTGAAAGTTTCCCAGTTTATTACAGTAACCTTTACAGGAATATCTTTTCCATTCTTATTGCTTGAGTTACCACTATTTTTTACTACCCCCTAATTCCAGCCTCTATGAAAAAAAGACTTAGAATTTCTTCTGAAATCTCTCCAATACCATATTTTCAAAGCAAAATTTTCAAAACGAAACTGGTCACATGCTTCCTCCTGAGTTTCCTATTTGAGTTATTTGTAGGCATCAGAGAACTATCAGGAGCTCTGTTTTTGACTCTTTCTCATCTTTACATCCATGAGGTCACTTCCAGAATTCCAGATGTCTGGGCTCCTTATGTTTGTTTTTTAAATCCCTCTGCTACTGCCTTGAATCCTCCCCATAAGATGAATAAGTCACCTCCTTAGTTGTCTGTCATGAGCCTTTTACGGGTTCATTTCATGTGACCACATGGTGATAAGATGCTAGATTCCTAGGGGGGTGGGGGTGGGGAACATGTGAGAAATGGAGGAACTTTGGATGGGGCAGGGGAGGGGCAATGGGAGTAGCAAAAATGGTGGAATGAGATGGACATCACTACCCTAGGTGCATGTATGAAAACATAAATGGTGTGACTCTATCTTGTTCGCAACCGGAGAGATGGAAAAATTGAGCTCTATATATGTACTATGACTTGAAATGCATTTAAATACATAAATAAATTTTTAAAAATGCTAGATTCCTAAATACAGGATATATTAGATCACTGATGTGTCCCCAACAGTGACTGGCTATACACTGCTGATAGAAGGACATTCAGATACCCCAGCATGAGCTTCATTGTGCTTCACAAACTGATAGCAAGATAATTCTCCTGGCTCAGCCTCTACCACATGCTTCTACCTGACCTATGCTCAAGTGTCCTCTAATTTCCTCTGATTTCCAAATACATTCCAAATACATTTCCAAATAATTTCCAAATACATCCTGATCCTTTAGATGACTGCTCCTTGGCATATGGTGTTCTCTCTGCCTGTTTCCTTCCCTTCCTTCATTTACTTCCTATCAGAGTTTTTTACATTTTCCAGGTCCTTGATTCAATTCATTTGACAACTCATTCTCCCTTCCACATTTTCTAGGCTGAGGGATGGTAACTCAAAAGATCCTTTGTTCTACTCTCTTACTCTTTTAGATTTTTGCAGAGCCTCTTGCCTCCCATCTCCCACTCCTACTAGGAGCTGTTCTGTCTCAAGTCTATCATCATGCTCTATCACTTCATCATAGATGCTTTTTGCATTTTCTTTGCTCACATGCTATGCAATGCTAATAACTTTTAATCTTTATGCATGCTTTAGGGATGCTGTCTCATATATCCTCATAACTACCCAAAGAGATAAATGCTATTAAGATGGTCTTGTTTGAAATAAAACTAGAGAGGTGCTTGACTTGCCCAGGTGATGCAGGCAGTAGATGCACCTCCCGAGCATACATACTGTAGGGTGTTGAGAGTCTGGAGCACCACTTGCATGGCTAGTTGATTTTAAGTTTCCATATGTGGAAGTGCTCTAGCATGAGTTTAAGGCCTCACCTGTGCATCCTCATTTCCTGTTGCAAGCTTCCCCTATATGAGAACATCCCGCTGTTCTCCAAATTCAACAAGTAAATTCCTGGTTCTTTTACTTTGCACATCTTGTTTGTCTTGCTTGCAAGGTTCCTTCTGTTTGTTTGTTTGTTTTTTTTCCTGATGAAAACTTTACTGTATTGAAAATGAAAAGACCATTCAAATGTCACTTGCCCTGGGAAGGCTCATTAACTCTCCCTGGCAGTGTTGTTATTTCTTCTTGTTTCCCAACCCATTTTATTGTTATAAGGAAATTAAAAAAGTTTGTTTTCACAAGCTTGACATATGTACAAAGCAGGGCAGAGACTGGTTTTAAAAATTTTGTATCCCTTATTATATAGTTAAAGTATGGTTAATGTAGATATTTGATTAAGAATTGTGCAATGGCTGTTGGAAAAACACAGACTCCCATATTCTCCAGAAATATTTCCATGATTATCACTTAGGTGTATTTACTAAGTCCTCCCCAATACATTCTTTGATGTAGCATTTATTTTGCCATATAACAAAGATATCTGGATGTTCTCCAAATGGATACTTTTTACATTTGCTGACTTTATTGACCTAAGTTAATGTTATTAGTCAACATTTACATTGACTTTCTTTTCTAAGATTATTTATGTATGTATGTATTTATTTATTTATATAAGCAGTTTTCTGAGAAATTGGTAGTTTCTTTATTGCTTGGGTTATCTTAGGCAATTTTAAGTTGGTGCACAGTAATTATACACAATAATGGGTTTCATTATGACATATTCATACATGCACAGGACATACCTCGATCAATTTATTCCTAGTTCCTCCTCTCTTTTCCTCATTCCCTTTATGTACTCTACTGATCTCCCTTCTATTTTCACAAGATCCCTTTCCCCCTTTTTCTCTCTGGCTTCTGTAAAAGAGAAACATATAAAAAACATAAGTCCATTAGTTTTCTGAGTCTGGCTTATTTCACATAACATGATACTCTGCAGTTATACCCCTTTTCCTACAAATGCCATCATTTCATCCTTCTTTATGGCTGAATACAACTCCATTGTATATATACCACATTTTCTTTATCCATTTATCTGTTGATGGACACCTAGGCTGGTTCCTTAACTTGGCTATTGTGAATTGTACTGCTATAAACATAGGTTTGAAAGTATCTCCAAACAAATTTTAAGAATCATATCACTTGGTAATGTGAATGCATGAATTGGTGTTTTATTCATTCTTGCTTAATTGAATTTATGAGTGGCAAAGAAACAAACAGGCTGAAAAATACCTCAAACTTCAGCATCACTCATACTCCTCACAAGTTCTTGATGAGTTCATGGAGAGAAAATTCAAAGATATCAGGATATGTGTAGTTTGCATAATATTCATCAGTGATTTTGGTTAAAGAGTCTTTGATTTTATGATACTTTTCTTGTCATACATGCTGATGGTAAATCCTGCTTTGCTCATACTATTCAAGCCTAGCAACAATAGGAGCTTTGTCCTATTTGACATTATTTCCAATCACCCCACTGACCCTGGCAGCCACTGGAGAACAAGATGCCTGTAACATTGTGTCAAACCTTCTATTTGTTTCCCTCAAACGTTACCTTCTTTCCATAGCTGGGTTTTGCCATCTTATTCTGTGTTTTCAGTTCTTACAATCTTCTCCCCATACAATTTTCATCTCTACTAAGGATGATGAACTTAATTTCCAACTTATGTGTTTCCACAAATATCTCAATACCTTCCATCACACCCATAGGCCTCTTATTATTCAAAGACATACAACAATGTCTATGGTAAGGAGTGAAAAACAAATCCCCTTTATTACCATCTTGTAAAGAAAGAGAATCACCTTCCAGTCTTTTGAAGTCAGGAGGTAACTAAGCTGTAGGAAGAGTTTAGTCTCACACCTCAGGGGTTGCTTTCTGTGGCTCTTCCTGTGATTTCATATATCTCATAATTCAGGGATTAGTTTTAAGGCAGTTTTCCCTTTTGAATGTTTGTGATGATTCCCCTCTGAAATTGGAGTCTCTTATAACTTAAAGATAGGGTTTTCTTCACTCCTTAGGGTGGAACTTGGAACCATGCTGATTTAATGAGAGTCCTGGGGCCACTGGAGGCGATTCTCCTGAGACTACTTTAGATACTAGAAGTCTTGTGTCTGTGGGTCTATCTTCTATTGTAATGTCCACACATGTGCTTTAAAAACTCTAACATATGGTAGGAGTTTTTGATAAGTTTGTGTGTTTGTTTGTTTTGGTACTGGGCATTGAACTCAGGGGCACTCGACCACTGAGCCACATCCCCAGCCTTATTTTGTGTTTTATGTGGAGACAGGGTCTCACTTTGTTGCTTGGCGCCTCACCATTGCTAACGTTGGCTTTGAACTTGTGATTCTCCTGTCTCAGCCTCCCAAAGTGCAGGCATGTGCCACCGCACCCGGCAGTTTGTTCTTATTCTTCTGAATGACTGTGGAAATGACTGAAAATCAACTTGTTAAAAAGGTATCTAGAATGCAAATAATTCCAGCTGACATATTTACTCTCTGCTAACCACCATTTATTTTATGATTCTGAAAATTGTCCAAGTCCTTCAGTTGTCTTCTGCTCTATTCATAGGGCAAAGGAACGAGGTGTCATGAGACTATTCCCAAACAAAGGTGGGTAGGAAGAAAATTAACACTCAGTATGATCCTTGTTACTGCTTTCTCTTAGAGCAACTATGCTGTAGAAGACTCTCCCTACAAAGAATATTCACTTTTATCCAAATCCCCAAATATGCAGTGACATTTCTGATATCTGCAAATGGCTCCTAATTGCTTCTCTCATCATCTTGTCCCTCAAATTCTTTACCATCTGACCAAAATTTCTTATTCCTATTTATGTATAACTTAGTACCTACTGATGAACCTCTCCCACTTCTCCCTCTTGCCTACTATCCTTAGCTTCTTGTGACCACTATTCTACTCTCAACCTCTATGGGACCAACTTTTTATGGTCTAAGTATAACCAAGATCTTGTCTTTCTGTGCCTGGCTTAATTCATGTAACATAATGATCTGCCTGCATAACACCATTCGCATCCTGCATAACAACATGCATGTTGTCACAAACAACAGGATTTCATCTTTTTCATGATCACATGGTATTCCATTGAATACAGTATCTCTTGACTGAATTCTGCATTTTCCTTGTTATGTCATATTTCTTACATCTGGAAAGATGTTTGGGACTTAACTGATCTCAAATCTTGCCAATTATTCATTGTTCAACACAAATGCTATCTCAACCAAGAAGCCCTTACTTGCATAATATGTAATAACAAAAACAGAAATCATAGTCATTAAGAAGGAAGTCTATTAGGAGGGGCACTTTGGATGGCCTCCATTGGGTGCCAAAACCTCAAAGCTAATAGATATAGTTTAGCAAACTAAATAGCTGTATGTAACAATTAATTAGAACTTACTGAAGTTATTGTGCTATTGGTCATGTGTATATCCTCTTGTGAAGTGCCTATTAAAATATTCCCCCCATTTAAAAAAAGATGAGTTCTTATTTTCTTATTGTTCAATTCTAAGATTTCTTAATGGATTCTACGTACAAGTTCATTGTATATATATATTGCAAATGCTTGTTTTTTCTTTTCAGTTTTTCACTTTTTGTTTGAGGAGCCAATGTTTTAAATTTTAACAAAATCAAATATGTCATTTTAATTTCCTTTATTCTAAAAAGTTTTTGTATGTTCTGAAATTACAAAGATTTTCTTATATATTTAATTACAAAATATTTTAATTTTGTCTTTTATATTTATATATGCAATATTTTGAGGATATGGTTATTAGATCTTAGAAAGCATGAAAAAGGAATCCAAGAGAAGTTGGCTGTTAGTAGAAAGAGTGAAAGAGAGTTGGGAAAGACCAGTAAGGAAGAAGCAAAGAGATACAGCTAGCGAGGAGACATGATAGTAAGAAAAATAAAACCTATGCAAGTGGGAGTTACAGGACTATATAATACCACTCTAGTATACTGTTCAGAAATCCCGGTCTACCATATCCTACTGTATAACAAATACTTGGTTTCACAACTGTTGGGGATTAGAGGGTGGGAAAAGAGCGAGAGAGAAAAGAGGAAAGGGAAAACAAAAAGGAAAGAAGAAATGAGCAGAGAAATAAAACAAAAAGATTAAACAAAAGGAATATTAGGAGAGAAAGATCAAGGATAAAATAAAAAATAAGAATAAAAAAATAAAAAATAAAAATTTAAAAAAGTTTCAATGGTTTGCTTCCCTTCACCTCCAGTAGGTGGCGTTGTCCATTGCTTACTGGAATTTCCTCGTTGGGTGAAGAATGTCCTAGATGAGGTGAGGGTCTCACAAGGAAGCCATCTGTTTCAGCAACAGGGTGACGTTCTGGGCCGCTGGTAGTCTTGGATGCAGTGGAGACACTGTTTCACGGTGTGATGTGTTGAAGTAAAAGTTTGTCCCCAGATGCTGTCTGACGTTTCCTGGTGCAGGAAATTCTGCCCTGGTAAATGGAGATCCACAAAGAACAGTAGCCGGGGGTCCCACGTGGGAGACATTTGTCCACAGGAACAACTGCTAGGGGCCCTGCGTGGTTGGGTGGGTGCTGGAGTCAGGAACTCTGTGTAGAAGCAGGCCCTGCCCCCCCCCCCGGGGCAAATCCTGGGCTGGAGCCCTGGGCTGGGGCCCTGCGCCACAGCTGTGTTCTGCCACTTGCCGCTGAAATCACGCTGCTTGTGGCAATCACTGCTGCCTGGTGGCCCTGTGTGCACACACGCGAGTGAAATTCCTGCGGGGGATGATGTCAAGAAGCTGGCTGGAAGATGGTATTTCCACTACTTCAGGCTCCGGTCCTGGAGAGACTAGCACGGAGGAGTCCATCTAGGCTGCCATCTTGGAACCGAATCTCTATATATGCAATATTTTAATTCAGGTTTTGTGTTTTGTATGAGTTAATGATTATTCATTTTTTCTATATGAGTATGTAGCTGTCCAAGTAATATATGCTGAAAACTGTTTCTCCATTGAATTATCTTTAATATTTGTCCAAAATTAAAGGTCTGATATAAACATGGATGTATTTTGGATTGTCTTTTCTGTTCCAGTGATCTGTATGTCTATGATTTCACCAATATCATAGTGTCTTAATTAATTTAGTTTATGGTAAGTGTTGAAGTCATGCAATATGAATCCTGTAAACTTGTTCTTTATTTTCTAAACTCGTTCTCACTATTCTGTTTGATTTGCAATCTATACAGAATCACCTTGCTAATTTATACAAAAGTGCCTATAGAACATTACCCACATTGCATTGAATTTGTACATCAATTTTTGAAGAATTAGCAACTTAGTGATATTGATATTTCTATTCCATGAATATGGTATATCCCTTTCTATTTAATTAGGTCTTCTTTAATTTGTCTTTAAAATTATTAGTGAAGAGAATTTTCATAGATGTTTGTAAATTTCTTCCTAAATATTTATGTTTTTGTCATATTATAAATATAATTATTTTTTTATATAGTAGCTCATAAAAATAAAATTGCTTGGGCATATTTCATGGTTTTATTGTGTCCTTACTAACTTAGTTTTAGTACGTATTTTGTAGATTTCTTAGAATTTCCTGCATAAACAACTGTGTACAAATGGAGAGTTTTACTTCTTTCTGTATAATCTTTGCGGTTTTTTACATTACTGTTTATTAACTTAATTAAGTATCTGAAACCTCCACTATAATATTAAATAAAAATGTGTTAAGGGTGGATCTTATTACCCTTTGCCCCAACACAGATAGAAGACATTTAATATCTTACCATTAAGAGTCATATTGATTGATATTTATTCGTAGATATTCCTGATCAGACTTTTAATTTTTCTCTTTCCATTTCCTGCCTTCTCTTGGATTATTTAAAATTTTTAAATTATTTTTTCATTTTCCCTCTAATATTTTAGTTATACTTCTTTGCATTACTTTTAAAATGATTATTCTCAAGATTATAATTGATGCTTTTAAATTTTCACAGTTTATGTAGAGTTGATAGTGTAGTAATTTTATGAAACATAAAGATCCCGAGATCATATATTTTTATTTTTTCATACTACCTTTATGTAATCATTATTAAATCTTCATGTTTCTCCATAAATATACCATGAAGCAATAATATAAATTGTTTATTTGGTAAGTTTTATGTATCTTAAAGGAATGAAAAGGAATACAATATATTTTTACACTAACAAGGTATTCACCATTTTAGATTATCCATTCTTGCAAGTAAGACATCTGTTCTCCTCCTGATATTCATCTTCCTGGTTATATAATCAAGGTCACAGTTGGAACAACCACAACTTGGTTCAACTAGAACAAGGCAGAAACTCAGAGATGGACTTCTAGAATTGTCCATCTGAAAGCTAAGGTTATATGTATGCACTACATTCCAACCTACATTATGTGGGGTTGTGCTCAGGGACCTTAGCTGCTTCCACATCTGGAAAGTCTTGCTGGAAAGTAGGAACTGGATAGGTGGTTGATGGTCTCCCAGAAGGTCTTAGGCTTCAGACAAAGAGAGAAAAAGTGGAGTGTGAAGGTGGACACTTTGCTGGATGGTATGGACAGCAGGACTATGACAGGGGGAGGTAGAATCTTGTAGGACAGATTGTTTGAATTCTTCAGTCTCAGTTCTTTCATTTGAACAATGAGGATAATAAAAATTTCAACATTATAAATTTGTTGTGAGGATTAAATGTGTGTAAAATGTTTAGCATAGTTATTGGCATACAGTGAGCTCTAAGTGAATATTGGTTCTTATTATCTAAGTGCTGGTAAACTCATTCCTTAAATGAGAATTTTTAAGGGTTGAAATAGGAGATTCTCAAATTAGAATTAATAAGAGAATGTGGGTAAGACTAAGTCTTCAGGGTGAAGATTCCTGCATTCCACCATGAACCACCTATACCACAAGGCATTACTCAAGAAGCAATGCTTTGAGACTCTTTCTCATCTGGAAATCATCCAAATGTCTTTTTAAATATGTATACTTCTTTGTACAGCTCTCAAGACAGTTATTTTCTTACTTTTGATCTGCAATGAATGTACATGGCTTAAAATATTTATTACTTAAAATCCAACTTTACTTGAAGTTCCACCTTGTATTCCCCAAGGCACTTGATGACATGTGTTACAGATATCAATACACAATATTTATCAATAAACACATATTGAATGATCCAAGCTAAAGTTGGCATTTTATATCTGAAGTTTAGTACTAAGTGTTTCTTAATTAGAAATATCAGAGTTCGCTTGGAACTAATATTTATGTATAAGATAATCTGTCATTATGCTCTTTAGTAATTATCAAACAAAAGTTACAGAACTATGCAGGTAGATAGAAACAACAGAACAAATTGACCACTTGAGAATTGACAGAATCTTGAAGGGTTAGTTGTTTTTATGTTTGAATTGAACTTCTCAATTTGTACTACAGAAAATAATAATACTCTGTGATGCCTTTGAATTCATGTTTGAATCTCTAGTGTTTTCAGAGATTTATCCCCAGAGGAGAACAAAAGTAAAAGATAGGTATATAGCCATTATGGTTTTGATCTATAACTGGAAGATGAAAATGAGTTCTTATTTCAAGAGGTAAGCCTTTGACTTTTGTTAATGAATTTAATGCATTGATTTTCAATTACCATTTGAGACAACTTCATTCTCTAAAGTTATCTATGCTCAGAAAGGGTAGTGTGGAAAGAAGACGAGGGTAATCAAGCAATGAGCTAGTGGGCAATATTGGCTGATTTTCTCTGTTTTCATCATTGGTTCCAGGGGAAGGAAAAGAAACAGTCACAGCTCAAGGTACAAGGATTCCTGTTTTCTACACATAAGTCTTTCAACACTACCAAGATACTAATGCTGAGAAACTTTGACATTTTTAAATACTTACATTGAAGATCTAAAAATGTAAAAAGAAAAAAAAATCTTTGCACAAATACTTTGTTTATTCATCTGGATGGTTTAGCTTCAAGGTAAACTTTAGAAAAAGGTTGGTGTATTTATCACCAGAGAATTTGAAAAAAGGTCACCTGGGCCCCTAGCTTGATTCTTCTTAAGTTTTTCATCTGTACTTTATTCAGCTATATAGTATGTTGAGAATAAAATTATTTTATGCTACAAAATTCCAGTTATGGTAGGAAGTGATTTGATTTACTTGAATATTATATTTATGTACTATCAATCATGCTTAATTCATAGTGATTATGATACTTTAAGCTACTTTGTGAAATATATTTTTAGCTTCAAATATGTAAAAAAAATTTAATAAACTTTACAGAAGGCAACCTCATTTATAACCCTAATGCAAAATTCCTGTCTCATTATACTATCAAGAACAAATTTACTGCTTCTTTTAATAAAATGATCATTTTTAACTGATACATATTATGAAGTATTTAGCACCCTCGTCAACCCTGTTTCACATTAGTTACCAGAAGGCTTAACAGAATTTCCTGTTCAATCATTACCCGGCATACTGCACTACATGCTCATGCTCATTACATAGTTATTAAAACAATGGACAATCAGACTTCCTAGGGTTCATATTCTGACTTGATGATTTGATATGTAACTGTGCAAGTCACATAATCTCCTTCAAACTCTTAACTAACCTAGAAATAACAGAAGTGATTAATATTATATGGATAATGTAATAACTATGTATAAACAAATGCATATATATAAATATATTTCTTAGCTGTATGTTATCATCTAGGAAGCAAGTAATAAATATTAGCTAGAATTAAAGTCTTTCTTTCAAATTCTCTCTATATTATTTTTTCCCTAATATATTCAGCATACACTTTTTTCATTGTCATTTGTCTTATACTTTGGCTTTAAATCTTCTTTAGGTATATTTTTGGGAACCATAT
This sequence comes from Xerus rutilus, assembly GCA_028644305.1. NCBI lineage: Eukaryota > Metazoa > Chordata > Mammalia > Rodentia > Sciuridae > Xerus > Xerus rutilus. Next base: position 48,906,932 of record CM053399.1, read on the forward strand.
AATGTATGAAGAAAAAAAGATATTATATGAAAGAATTTTGGGGAGGTTTCTGCTAAAAGCAACTTAAAACTACTGATAGTTTTAAGTGCACATAAATAAGTACGGGTGCTTGACCATCTTTATTTACTTCCCATATACATTAATGACAATGAAACCATCAGGTTTACAAATGCTTTCATGTCCTGTTTTCACCACAGGTTCATTTTTCAGCAGCCACTGTCCCATGGAGTCCCTAGTCAGTGGGAACCACACTGCAGTGACAGAGTTCATTCTATTGGGCTTAACTGATGACCCAGTCCTCCGAGTCTTCCTCTTCGTGATCATCCTGGGCATCTACTTGGTGACCATCTCTGGCAATCTCAGCACAATCGTTCTTATCAGAGTCTCTTCTCAGCTCCATCATCCTATGTACTTTTTTCTGAGTCATTTAGCTTTTGCTGACATAGGCTACTCGTCTTCTGTCACACCCAATATGCTTGTCAACTTCCTGGTGGAGAGAAATGCCATCTCCTACGTTGGATGTGCCATCCAGCTTGGTTCAGCGGTGTTCTTTGGGACAGTGGAGTGCTTCCTCCTGGCTGCCATGGCGTATGATCGCTTTGTGGCCATCTGCAACCCACTGCTTTACTCAACCAAAATGTCTACTGGTGTCTGTCTCCAGTTACTTGCAGTGGCTTATACAGGTGGTTTCCTCAATGCTTCCTCCTTTGCCATTTCTTTCTTTTCTTTGCTCTTCTGTGGGCCAAATCGAGTCAACCACTTTTTCTGTGATTTTGCTCCATTAGTTGAGCTCTCCTGTTCTGATGTCAGTGTCCCCTCAGTTGTTCCTTCATTTTCTGCTGGCTCCATCATTGTGATCACAGTGTTTGTCATTGCCATCTCCTACATCTACATCCTGGTCACCATCTTAAGGATGCGCTCCACCGAGGGGCGCCACAAGGCCTTCTCCACCTGCACCTCCCACCTCACTGCGGTCACTCTGTTCTATGGGACCATTACCTTCATTTATGTGATGCCCAAGTCCAGCTACTCCACTGACCAGAACAAAGTGGTGTCTGTGTTCTACATGGTGGTGATCCCCATGCTGAACCCTCTCATCTACAGTCTCAGGAACCAGGAGATTAAAGGAGCTCTGAAGAGAGCACTTGGAAGGAAAATATTTTCTTAGTTATATCTTCTATTTTGTCTGACTTGACAGAACAAAATATCTCATAGTTATAATTATAAAAGTAAAAGAGTGTCTGTGATTGAACTATATCTATTAACATGTCATTATCCAGTCTGGAGCTCTTCATAAACATACAATTTGAATTTTCAGGTGACACAGTAGGTCAGTAGCTCATAGTGAGTTACCTTTAATAAAGTTTAATCAAGTTTAAAGTGAGAACACAAATTGGCTCACATGAAACAAATCTGCTGAAAATCCTTTTAAAGTTGTATTCATATTCATATTTTTTTCAAAACATTGTTGTCTGCCATCAAAAACAGTCATCTTCACTCCTGCTATATTTGGGATCTTTTTTTTTTTTTTTTTTTTTTTTTGGTACTGGGGATTGAACTCAGGGGCACTCGACCACTGAGCCACATCCCCAGCCCTATTTTGTGTTTTATGTAGAGACAGGGTCTCACTGAGTTGCTTAGCGCCTCGCCCTTGCTGAGGCTGGCTTTGAACTCGCAATTCTCCTGTCTCAGCCTCCCTAAGTGCTGGGATTAC
>CM053399.1:48917771-48935863 GCA_028644305.1 Xerus rutilus
TGTTTATAGCAGCACAATTCACAATTGCAAAACTTTGGAAGCAACCCAGATGTCCTTCAATAGATGAATGGATAAAGAAACTGTGGTACATATACACAATGGAATATTATTCAGCAATAAAAGAGAATAAAATGATGGCATTTGCAGGCAAATGGATGGAATTGGAGAACATTATGCTGAGTGAAGTAAGCCAATTCCAAAAAACCAAATGCCGAATGTTCTCTCTGATTAGTGGATGCTGATACATAAGGGGGGTGGGAATGAGGAACATAGGAGAAATGGAGGAACTCTGGATGTGGCAGAGGGGAGCTTGGGGGAGGGAAAGGGGAATGGGTATAGTAAGGATCGTTGATTGAGATCATCATCACTACCCTTGGTGCATGTATGAAGACACAAATGGTGTGACTATCTGGTTTGCAACCAGAGAAATGGAAAAATTGAGCTCTATATATGTACTATGACTTGAAATGCATTTAAATAAATTTAAAAAAACAGTTCATAGATTCTCCTTGCCAGACTTCATTATTCTCTTCCCATTTTCTACTTTCTTTTAGATTATTTGAAATTTTTGAATTCTACTCAATTTCTCCATTGGTATTTTTGGGCATATATTTTTCCCTGCTTTTTAAATGATTACCCTTGAGATATATGTTCCTAAATTTTCACACTTTATCTAGGGTTAATAGTATAGTAATTCGAGTCAGATATAAAGATCCTGAGACCTTATATTTTTATTTTTTCATGCTACATTTATGTTGTTATTGTATCTCTTATGTGTATCTACATAAAGGTATCAATATTATACAATATCTATATTGTACAATATCTACATTGTATAATATTATACATTTTTTATTTAGAGACTTTTATGTATTTCAATGAAGTTAAAAGGAATACAATCTATTTTTACATCAAACAAGTATTCGCCATTTAGATTCTCTTTATTCATTCTTGCAAGTAAGAGATTCATTGTCCCCTGATATCCATCCTCCTAGTTGTTTAATCAGTAACATAACTGAAATAACTGTAACAAGATAGAAACTCAGAGATGGACTTCCAGAATTGTCCATCTGAAAGCTAAGGTTATGTGTACACACTGCATTCCAGCCTACATTATTTGGGGCTGTGCTCAGGGACCTTAGCTCCTTCCGCATCTGGAAAGTCTTGCATAGGGACTGGATAGGTGGCTGATGGTCTCCCAGAAGGTCTTAGGCTTCAGAGAAAGAGTGGAACATGGAAGTGGACACTTTGCTGGATGGTACTGGAAGCAGGAATTTGACAGGGTGAGGCAGAATCTTGTAGGACAGGTTGTTTGAATTCCTCAGTCTTCATTCTCTCATCTGAAAAATAAGGATAATAAGCTGTTCACAATGGTGCTTGCCTGTAATCCAAGTAACTCACAATGCTGAGGCAGAAGGATTGAAATTTTGAGGCCAGTCTCAGGAACTTAGTAAGACACAACCTAAAAATAAAAATATAAAAAACAGTTAGGGATATAGGTCAGTGGTAGAGTGCATGTGGGTTCAGTCTCAAATACTAGTAGAAAAAATAAGGATAATAGAAGTTTCTACTTCATAAAACTGTTGTGAGGATTAAACATGTATAAAATGTTTAGCATAGTGATGTGCATAAAGTGAACTCTAAGTGAATATTGGTTACTATTATCTTAGTGGTGGTAAATCCAATCCTCAAATGAGAGTTTTCGGAGGGTGAGATAGGAGATTCTCAAGTTAGAATCAGTAAGAAGAGGATAAGACTAAGTCTTCAGGGTGAAGATTCCTGCATTCCACCATGAACCACCTACACCACAAGGCATTACTCAAGAAGCAATGCTTTGAGACTCTTTCTCACCTGGAAATCATCCAAACGTCTTTTTAAATATGTATACTTCTTTGTACAGCTCTCAAGACAGTTATTTTCTTACTTTTGATCTGCAATGAATGTACATGGCTTAAAATATTTATTACTTAAAATCCAACTTTACTTGAAGTTCCATCTTGTATTCCCCAAGGCACTTGATGGCATATGTTACAGATATCAATATACAATATTTATCAATAAACACATATTGAATGATCCAAGCTAAAGTTGGCATTTTATATCTGAAGTTTAGTACTGAGTGTTTCTTAATTAGAAATATCAGAGTTCGCTTGGAACTAATATTTATGTATAAGATAATCTGTCATATTATGCTCTTTAGTAATTATCAAACAAAAGTTACAGAACTATGCAGGTAGATAGAAACAACAGAACAAATTGACCACTTGAGAATTGACAGAATCTTGAAGGATTAGTTGTTTTTATGTTTGAATTGAACTTCTCAATTTGTACTACAGAAAATAATAATACTCTGTGATGCTTTTGAATTCATGTTTGACTCTCTAGTGTTTTCAGAGATTTATCCCCAGAGGAGAACAAAAGTAAAAGATAGGTATATAGCCATTATGGTTTTGATCTATAACTGGAAGATGAAAATGAGTTCTTATTTCAAGAGGTAAGCCTTTGACTTTTGTTAATGAATTTAATGCATTGATTTTCAATTACCATTTGAGACAACTTCATTCTCTAAATTTATCTATGCTCAGAAAGGGTAGTGTGGAAAGAAGACGAGTGTAATCAAGCAATGAGCTAGTGGGCAATATTGGCTGATTTTCTCTGTTTTCACCATTGGTTTCAGGGGAAGGAAGGAAGTCACAACCCGTTTCCAGAAATCCTTGTTCTCTACCCACAAGTCAGAAACCTATGATCTTTCAGCACTACGCAAACTTGGCACTCTACCAAAATGCTAATGTTGAGATGCTTTGAGAATTGCTTAGTATTTAAATTGAAGATTTAAAAATGTAAGGAGAAAAAAATCTTCACAGAATACATTTTTGTGTTTTTATATCAGGGTGTTTGTTAGAAGGTAATCTTAGAAAAAGCTTGGTGTATGCAATCAGAAAACATGGAGATGAGGTTAACCTGGTCAGAAGTTTGGTGATTCTCCCTAATTTTTATTCTATGTTTTATTTAGCTATATATTTTGTTGACAATAATATTATTTCATACTACAAAATCCCGATTATAAATTATTATTGCAGTAGAAAATGATTTGATTTGTTAAATGAATCTATCATTTTTTTCTATAGTGATTGTATTCATATTTCAAAATACTTAATGCAACAATATTTTTAGCTTTAAATACATAAAAATTATCCAGCAAATTTACAATAAACTTAAAACACAATAAACAATATATATGTGGATATATGTAATACAATACTAATACACACACACACACACACATATATATACACACACAATTCTTAGTTGTCAAGCTGTCAGAAAGCTAATAAAGCTAATAAAGTTTAGCTATTATTGAAGTTTTCCTTGCAAAAACCTATGAATAGGGCTGAGGTTGTGGCTCATTGGCAGAGCGCTTGCCTTGCATGTGTGAGGCACTGGGTTCAAACCTCAGCACCACATTAAAAAAAATAAACAAAATACAGATATTAAAATTTAAAAAAGCCTATGAATAAAAAAGAAAAAAACTATGAATATTCTTTTTTCTTAATATATTCAGCATTCATTTTTGTCATTTTTATCTGTCTTGTTATTTTGTTTGCCTTTAACCCTTCTTGAGGTATATTTTTGGGAATCATACAATGCATGAGAAAAAAAGAAATTTTATGAAAGAATTTTGAGGAGGTTTCTGCTAAAAGCAACTTAAAACTACTGATAGTTTTAAGTGCACATAAATAAGTATGGGTGCTTGACCATCTTTATTTACTTCCCGTATACATTAATGACAATGAAACCATCAGGTTTACAAATGCTTTCATGTCCTGTTTTCACCACAGGTTCATTTTTCAGCAGCCACTGTCCCATGGAGTCCCTGGTCAGTGGGAACCACACTACAGTGACAGAGTTCATTCTATTGGGCTTAACTGATGACCCAGTCCTCCGAGTCTTCCTCTTTGTGATCATCCTGGGCATCTACTTGGTGACCATCTCTGGCAATCTCAGCACAATCGTTCTTATCAGAGTCTCTTCTCAGCTCCATCATCCCATGTACTTTTTTCTGAGTCATTTAGCTTTTGCTGACATAGGCTACTCGTCTTCTGTCACACCCAATATGCTTGTCAACTTCCTGGTGGAGAGAAATGCCATCTCCTACGTTGGATGTGCCATCCAGCTTGGTTCAGCGGTGTTCTTTGGGACAGTGGAGTGCTTCCTCCTGGCTGCCATGGCGTATGATCGCTTTGTGGCCATCTGCAACCCACTGCTTTACTCAACCAAAATGTCCACCCACGTCTGTCTCCAGTTACTTGCTGTGGCTTATACAGGTGGTTTCCTCAATGCTTCCTCCTTTGCCATTTCTTTCTTTTCTTTGCTCTTCTGTGGGCCAAATCGAGTCAACCACTTTTTCTGTGATTTTGCTCCATTAGTTGAGCTCTCCTGTTCTGATGTCGGTGTCTCTGCAATCGTTTCCACATTTTCTGCTGGCTCCATCATTGTGGTCACAGTGTTTGTGATTGCCGTCTCCTACACTCACATCCTCATCACCATTCTGAGGATGCGCTCCACAGAAGGGTACCAAAAGGCTTTCTCCACCTGCACCTCCCACCTCACTGCTGTCACTCTGTTCTATGGGACCATTACATTCATTTATGTGATGCCCAGATCCAGCTACTCCACTGACCAGAACAAAGTGGTGTCTGTGTTTTACATGGTGGTGATCCCCATGCTGAACCCCCTCATCTACAGTCTCAGGAACCAGGAGATTAAGGGGGCTCTGAAGAGAGAGCTTAGTAAGAAAATATTTTCTTAGTTGTAAGGAAATTTTCTATGTAGTAAGGCTTGATATAGTAAAAGTGTCCCATAGATATAATGAACAGAAACTGAGTTCTTGTGTTTGAAATATGTCATTCAACATATCAGATTCAGTGTAGAGCTTCTCAGTAAACATACGAGTTCAGTTTTCAGACCATGTAGTGATTCAGGGATTCATAGTGTGTTGCCTTTAATAAATCTAAATCAAAATAAAATTAAGAATACAAATTGGCTCACATAAAATAAAATCTGCTGAAAATACTTTTGAAGTGTGAATCAATGGAAAAAATGGACAATACAAACAAAGTTGTAAAGATTTAAAATGTGGGAGTTAATTAACATAGACCATAATATTACTTCAAATAAAAGGGTAAAAGATTGCTTGAAATGTATACAATAAAAAAGAACAAACCAAACTAAAAAACATGCAGAACAATTACACGTAACTTAGTAACTGAAAACTTCATCATATTTGCAGAATTACACCAGCTCCTCTGGTGCTCTTAATGCTGAGGAGTTTTTACTTAGGATTCCAAGTAATAGCACAGGCAGAAGAGCATCCTAGCTTAGAAACCCTAGGATTCCAACTGGAATCAATATATCTTATAATGTCAGAAGTAGTTCTGGAGTCCTTGCAAGGGTTGCTTATAGTTAAAATCATCACACACTGGAAATCATATGGTATAAAACAGAATGTATTTTATTTATTGTCCTCTTAGTCCAGATGCAATTTACAATTAATAAATCATTTTTTGTTATAAGCAATGCTTCCCACAACCAGTTGATATTTCAGTTTCTTAGGATTTATGGGAAATTCAGTCAAGGTCTAATTTGGTTTTAGAGAAGACAAAATATTTTGTTGACCCTTTTCCCTAAAAGGTACAATGTACATCATCAGGCATCCTAAATGCTATACAGTTTTGATTTATAATTCTGAACAAATGTACTGTTTAGGAATCGATTATGGTTCATAGGCAGAAATAAGACACTGAATGATGTTATCTGAGAAATGTGCCACCTTTTCTGTGTGCAAAGTACCTGGTTCTCAGAGAAACTATAAAACATCTTCAGTTTTTATAAAAGAGGCACTACTATTGTCTTCACAGTTCTATAGTTTTTGTGGAATGTTCTTGAATCCTTTGCCAAAACAATATACATATTAATAATGAGGCTATGGAGAAAATAATGATTTAACAAAACTATAAGTTTTTGGCTGTTGATGCATTTTACATTAATTTTTCTATAACTACATAAGTGTTATTGGTATATATTAACCTTCTTGGCAGGAAAAGTTAACAGCCAAAGGAAAACTAAAACTCATCTCTCAGGTAAATCAAATGTAAAAGGTAATAATCTGATGTTCTTCTTTGTGAGACAGGGCCTTGCTGAATTGCTGAGGCTGGCTTTGAACTTTCACTCCTTCTGCCTCAGCCTCCCAAGCTGCTGGGATTACAGATGTGGGCCACCACATGCAGCTTGACATATTTTTCAGAAAGAATTTTTACACCAATTTTAGAATAACACAGGGTAAAAAATTTGAACTACAATAGACAACATTAATAAGAGCACAATTCACAATAGCTAAGCAAAGTACCCTTCAACATATGAATGGATAAAGAAAACATATATACATAATGGAGTATTAGCCATAAAAAAGAATGAAATTATGGCACTTGCTGGTAAATGGATGGAACTGGAGACTATCACACTAAAGGAAATAAACCAGTCCCCCAAAAATCAAAGGTTGAATGTTACTCTAATATGCAGGAGCTAGTCTAAAATAGGGGGGAGGGGTTATAAAAGAATAGAAGAAAGATTAGTAGAGTAGACAAAGGAGAATAAAGGGAAGGAAGAAGGGACAAAATAGGGAAAGACAGTGGAATGAATCTGTCCTAACTTTAGTATGCATATATATGCATCTATCACAGTGAATCTCACTATCATGTACATCCATAAGACACTAATTAAAAAAAACCTCTAAATACATAGCAGAAAGATCAATATAGTAGAGCAAAAGGAATGAGGGGAGAGGAAGGGGAAGTACTAGAGACTGAATTGAATTAGAACAAATTATATTCCACGCTTTTATCATTGTGCCATGTATAACTACAAAGAACAAATAAGAACAGTTCGCCAAAAAATATGCAGAATATATTCGAAGTACAGCTACCCATAGGAAAGAATAAACAAATCTATTTAAAAAATTGACCTAGAGAGTTGGGGCTGTAGCTCAGTGGTGGAGCACTTGCCTTGCATGTGTGAGGCACTGGGTTTGATCCTCGGCACCACATAAAATAAATAAACAAGGATATTGTGTCCATCTACAACTAAAACAAATTAAAAAATTGATCTAGAATTGGAAATGAGTGTAAATCCCAACTTGTTTTAAAAGTTTTCAATTTTATAGTGCAATAAAGCTAAAAATCAACAAAAAGATAACTAGAAAACCTCCTTTTATTGTCAAATAAATTAATATATCAATAAATATTCCATATGTCAGAGAAGAAATTCAAAATAGAGATTAGGACACAAGTGAATAATCAGAAAAATTATACATATATATGTATACATAAACTTAGGATTGAGGTATACAGTTTTATAAGAAAATTTATAAACTTAAATTTATATACTAAGAAAATGTTAAAAATTAATGATTTCTCTTCATTTCAATAAGGTATAGAATAATAAAGAGTAGAGAAGAATGCAAAACACAGGGTGTAGAAGGAAAATAATTATAAAATTAAAAGAAGTTAATCAAATAGAAGATGTATACAGTGAAGCAGAATAATAGTCAAATATTTATTTTCTTACAGTGATTTTTGTTGGTATTCTTATACAAAAATAAAAAGGAAAGTACAAATAACAAAAATAAGAAAGGTAAAAAGAATAAGATTATAGATTTTGCAGATATTAATATGTAATAATATAAGATTGAATATAAACAATTCTATGTAAAATTTTTTATACTTTAGATGAAATAAAAAGTTATAAAAACAATAAAACTAACCAAAACTAACTCAAATACAATAAGAAAACTCTAGGAATCATTCAACCATTGAAGAAATTTAATCAACATATAAAAATCTTCCCACAAAGAAAAAGTACAAATAAAAATGTCCAACAAAAAGGGTTACTAAATATTAAAGACTTTCAAGGAAGTAATGTTAGTATTATACAAACTCATTTAGACTAAAGAATTTACCCTTCATCTCAGTAATAACACTTCAGATATGTTGATATGAAAGCACAACAATGATAAAAGCAAGGGGAATGATAGCCCAACCTTTTTTTTCCTGAAAATTGATGAAAAATTTTTCTGGAATATTAGCAAACTTAATCAACAATTGATGAGAATTATAGTATATCAATATAAGATTGAGTTTTCTCTGGGAAAGAAAGGCAGATTTAACATTAGAAACTCAATGGAGATTGAAGTAATTAAAAATTAGAATCAAACAAGTCCTTTAGCTGAAAACCATAGTAAGCAAATTGAAAAATACGTTTGCAGGCATCAATAGCAGAATAGATCAAACAGAAGGAAGAAGCAGTGAGATCAAAGGCAGGCTATTTTAAAATACAAGTTGGGGGGTGAATAAAGAAAAAAGAATGAAGGATAATGAAGAAAGTTTATAGGAACTTTGTGACAGCAATTCAAAAAGAAAATATTTGGGTTCCATGGTTCCAGAGGAAGAATGACAAAGGGATCAAAACCTTACTCAAAGAAATAATAACAGAAAACTGCCCAAATCTAGAGAAGGGTACAAAAATCCAGGTATAGGAAGGTCAACATTCACCAATTCAATTCAGTTCAACCAAGTCTATTCAGGGACATAAGCAAGCTCTCAAATGTTGAAGACAGAGGGTTATCATAGCACCAAGGTAGAAAAAACAAGACATCATGTTCCAATTCACCTGACAGCAGACTCATATGTAGAATCTAAAAAAGCTATCATATGGAAATTTACTTATTTGGGTACCAGGTATTGAACCTAGGGGCACTGAGCCACATCTCCAGCTCTTTTTTTATATTTTATTTCAAGACAGGGTCTCACTGAGTTGCTTAGGGCCTTGTTAAGTTGCCGAAGCTGACCTTGAACTCATGATCTTCCTGCCTCAACTTCCCAAACCACTGGGATTACAGGTGTGTACCACTGTATCCAGCAGCAGAAGTTTAGATTAGAATAGTGGTTACTACAGGTAGGGAACTATGAGGGAGGTGGGAAGGCTGGGGAAAGTTTGATCAATGAGTACTAAGTTACAGTTAGGAGCAAGAAGTTCTCCTGTGCTAGTGCACAGTAGGGTGACTAGATAAAATAATGTACTGTGCATTTCAAAAGCTAAAGAAAGGATTTTAAAGGTTTCATCATAAAAATGATAAAAGTTTGAGAAAATAGATTTATTTAACCTTATTTAAACATTACACAGTGTGTACATGTATTGAAACATTATATGATACCCCACTCATATGTACAATTTTTATAAACAGTCTTATACACTATAGTCAATAAAGGACAGAGACTGGGTTTGCTAACTTGTTTGGAAATTTAGAGAGGAACTTTCAGAAAGATGTGTAGACAAATGGAAGCCTAACCTCTGAGTATTCAATTTGCCCAAATCCCAGTCTTGCCACAAAACTATTTAAGTATGGGCTATACTAAAGGAGATCTATGCACAAATTGTTGGCTTGCATAAAGTCAGATTTTTAGTTTGCTGCTATTTTCACTAAGGGAATTATTAAACACAGACATCAAGATGCAGAAAGATGAAAAGGTGATGAATTGAAGGATCAGAGGACAGAGCTTGGGAACTGATGAGCTAGAGGAAATTTGGTGGATACCTAAATGTAAGGGAGCTTCAAACAAGAATAAACTGTCCAAATTATAGCTGAGTAAAAAATTCAATCACTGGGTCTCCCTAGGAGTCATGTTTAGAGCACCAACTAGAAGTTGAAAGAATTTCACACATGCATGCACATACACACACACACACACACACACACACACACACACACACCACTATTAAGCCTTGAAAAAGGAGATTTTTATCACAGCAGCAATATAGATGAAGCTGGGGCACATTATACTAGGTGAAATAAGATGTTCACTCTTAATAATAAAGTATGGAATGCTTTCCTCCCTAAGTATGGGAAACATGAAAGCCCACTCTCATCACTTATAGTCAACATATTACTGGAGGGCCCAGGCATGCAAATAACATTTACAAATAACATTAAGCAAGACCAGACAAGGAAGAAGTAAAAGTATCTCTATTAGCAAACAACATGCCTGTTTACAAAGAAAATTACAAAAAATCTCTAAAGCGTAACACTAGAATTAATTTAGTAAGATCTAAATATGTGGAGCAAGTGGCTGAAATGAAAACTAACTTACAATAGGTAAAAAAAAATCCCAAAATACTTAGGGGTAAGTTGATGAGGAAAGTTATTTAAGACTTTTGCACTAAGAATTATAGAGCCTTGAGGAAAGAAAATAAAAATCTAAAGTAATCAAGAGAGGTATACCACATTCATGGGGTAGGAAAAAACAATATTATTAAGATGCAACTTCTCAAAAAATTGAACACTATATTCACTGAAATTATAAAAATTGTGGTAAGAAGATTTGTAGAGATTGGTAAGCTAAGTCTAAAATTTATATAGATATGAATACCAGCTGGAAAAAGAAAAATAGTTTTAGAAAGAACAAAGCTTGATTATTTGCAATACATAATTTTCAAACTTATCATATAGAAATAGTAACCAAAGTGTTTTATGTTTTGTAACTCTTATGGATTGTGGTTCTTTTGTTATACCTACAATTTTTTGCCAATATCCCAATGAAAATATTTACTCTTTTATTTATCTATAGGATTTTTTTTTTTTTTTTTTTGGTACCAGGGATTGAACTCAGGGGCACTTGACCACTGAGCCACATCCCTAGCCCTATTTTGTGTTTTATGTAGAGACAGGGTCTCACTGAGTTGCTTAGCGCCTTGCCATTGCTGAGGCTGGCTTTGAACTTGAGATTCTCCTGTCTCAGCCTCCCAAAGTGCTGGCATTACGAGCGTGAGCCACCGCACCCAGCTTATCTATAGGAATTTTGTTTTATACTTTGCATTTATATCTATGGTACATTTTATGATACCATAGATATAAATTATATGATGAAAATTATATGATGTGGTATAAGGGTTATATTTTTTCCCTGGGTAGATATGCAGTTTTTCCAGTAATAATTGCTGGGGCCACAGTGGAGTTGATGTTAGCAGGCCTACTATCAGAAGCTCTAGTGGGTGTGGATCCTCTAGTGTCTCTGGGTGAATAGATTATCTCCAGTAGCTTAGTCTGATTCTGGGATGCAGGTTCACTTCAAGATCTGCAGATGGAAGGCCTGTGAATAGGCAAGCAACTTCTCTGGGTCCCTGGGAAGGCTCTTTCTGGGTCACTGGATAAGTCCTTGGAGAGGTAGTACAGTCACAGTATATGGTTGAGAGATGTTGGAATTGAGTCACAAGGATTCTTCGGGGTCCACAGTTGAGTTTGTCTCTAGTATCAGAGATATGTGTATCTCCAATATGCTTTTGTGCCTATTCTTAGAAGGCAAATGAGAGAGGCTGGAACTGATTTATAGGGTCATTTCAAGATCCACAATGGGGCCTGGTTCAGTGGACCAGACGACAAGGGAAGGAAATATATTTTGATGTCTTTAGGTTTAAGGACATACTGACTTGTGGAGTCAAACACTCTAGAAAGGAAATGGTGTGAATGTATGGACAGATGCAAAATTTGAGGATAGACAATAATGGTTGTACATAGCAAAATAAATCACTTTGAGATACTCTATTTATTGGAATTTGTCAAAAGAGCTGTAGGAATGATGGGTCCCTAAGTTAACCCTTAAGACATATAAAGGAAGGTGAGGTATAAAGGTAAGTTTAATCTACTATTTAATGTACTTCATTTATTATCTGCTGCCTTAATTGAATATGTGTGCTTAGTCACATATTTGGCTTAGTCACAAGAGTATCTTAAATTGTTCTATTGAGGGGTGAGAAGACAGAGTTCTAAGACATTTAAATAAGAGCTATGCCAACGTGTACAAGAATTTCAGAATGATCTGAATTTTTCTGCACTAAAATGGTCACTATGTCAAAATAATAATTTCTTCCCTTACTATTCTGTCCTTCAGCTCCAATGTTCCTTACAAATTGATTCAAAGGTTATCTTAATTGGAAAGCATTATGACATAATCATCCTGACCCCAATTAAGCAGATAAATTATTCGTTTTAAATATGCTCTGGGAAACCAAGAACTCTCACTTATGTTTTCATTAAACTAGAGAGCAATTCCTAAGGACACCATGGATGAAGACGTCCCTTTGGGGAGGGTCATCCTGTCCTTAATGAGTCACCTGGTTCCATAATTCATTTCTGTACAGTAAACCAAGGGTTTTCCTCTCAAAGGGGCAAGCAGCAATAAACCCTGGAGGATCTGTCATGTTCTGTTGGAGCCTTCTTTTCTCTTCCACCAACACAAAAAGACACCCTCCTCATCCTCACTGCATCTATATAACTGTTTTCTTTGATTGGTAGGTGTGTTTGATAGCTCATATCATTGAATGTTCAGTCCCAAATTGCCTATTAAAATAAATGGAAAACATCTACTTTATAAAGTCCTCTTTGGAATTCAGGATCAATCCTTCTGTTTCTGAAAGGTAAGTGCAAGATTCATGGATTTTGTTAAAATGTATTTTCATTTGTTCAAGAAATTGAAAACAAAAGAACTATTTTCATCAATTTTAGTTCTTGACCTCTGTGCAAACCACACCTTCAGCAGCACAAGCATTGTGCACCAGTCATTCTGGGTACTTCTAGACCACCTCCTGGAGACTGTAGGTCAGTTTGCATGGTCTGTGGAAGCCAAAACCATGGATGAGCTTGAGCATCTGGGAATATGTAAAGTAAATTAGAAGAAAAAGACTGACACTTAAGGTAGATAAAGGTCACAGTCCTATGTCCTCTGTTCATCATCACAAGTGACCAATGCTTTGAAGGAAAAACTATTTAGTCAGAGTCCCTGACCCAGGTGGACCCATGTGAATCATAGTGGAAGGTTCTAGACCTTAGGTGTCCAGTGGAGAGAAAGGGAAGGGCAAAAATTAATGGACATATTATGCATAAGGATGGGATAGTCCAGAACTAAGAAGGCTTCATTTATTGTACTTCCTGTCTTATTTTGGATTTGTGATGAAAACTCCTTGATGTGTAGAAAAAAAATTATAGTTCTCATCAAAAAAGTGGCACAATTGGAAATCTACCAGTACTTCATTTTTATTTTATTAAAAGAGGTTAACTTAACCCTGATTCATGACCAAATATACCTTGGGTACTTTACAGATACTATGGTTTTTTAAAAAAATTTCAAAGCAAAGCTACACTATAAGGATAATTATTCCCCTTTTACAAGTGCAAAAATTGAGGGTCAAAGAGATTGTCACATGCAAGTCAATATAGCTGACCAATGGGCGGCCCAGGATCTGGGTTGTCTGACTCCAGTCTCCATGATTCTGTGGTCAGCACAGACTGACTGATAGGGTGCTGTAATGTCAGTGGGGTTGCCCCACAACTGTGCTTGAATCAGAAGGCAAAGGGCAGGAATGTTACTGGGTTCTAAGCCTCATTCCTCAGACCAGAGTGTATACAGAGTCTGGCAAAGAGGATTTCAAGGGAATAAGAAGCATAGCACAAGTAGAAAGGCCAAAGGAACTATGGAAGCTTAATTTTAGAAAGGGGAAGGCATGTTCAAATATTTAAACATTTTGATACAGAAAATAGATGGTTTATATCACTAAACTCATGGTGAGACATCTGAAAAGATTAAAAAAGAATTTTAATGATAGAGCTAACACCAAAGGCAGTAAACTACCTGGCATGAGTAATTTAAACTTACTTAATGATCAACCAAAGAACAGAAAGAACACATAAACTGCATGTCCTTCAGTATTGGTTCATTATACTTCACCATCCACCAAAAAACTCAGTTCCACCATTGGGGAAACTAAATGCTTACTTATTCTTAAGTCAGAAATTTAAAATTTAAGAAGACATTTTGAAGATATTTAAAGCTATTTGAAGATATTTAATGTATCTTATAGTTGTTTAAAAGTTTAAGAACTGCAATAATGTTGTTGGCAGACAATTGTGTTTCTATGAATATTATAACTAGTAAATTTGAGTAGAAAATCACAGCATCATGTTAACCTGATACTTGAAAACAAAGATTGCAAAGAAGCAAATGTAATAGGGAGATTGTGTGTGTGTGTGTGTGTGTGTGTGTGTGTGTGTGTGTGTGGTGTTAGGAATCAAATTTAGGGCTTCAAATGTGCTAGGCAAGCTCCCTACCACTGAGTTACATCCCCTGCTTTAGGAAGATACACTTAGAAAAATAATTGAAGATGTTAACATATGATGTTAACATGTTAACACGTTTGATATACATTCAATATAGTGTTTCACTTAAGAGCATTACTCATGAATGTGAGAAATATTTTATTGATGATATTAAGTAAAAATATAAATTACAAAATGGAATGCATGATATTTTTATGGAGATACACACACACACACACACACACACACACACACATATAGTATATGTCCACAAACTAAATAAACTAAAATGTATTGTGAGGTACTACTAAAGTTAAAGATGTATAGGAGAGATTTTCTTTAGTTGCTGAATAATATGCAAGACAATAAAAGCAGAGGGAGAAGGGAGGTCCTGGGGAATAAATTCACCAAGCAATGTTCACACATGTATGGATATGTAACAACAAAACCAATGATTACATATAATTATAATGTACCAATACAATTTTTTAAAAAATTAAATTAAATTAAATATATGCAAAAAGTATCCATATATCTATTGAATTTACCTAACGGGATTGTTATTTAGCTGTAGTTAATGGAAATAAAAAAGATGTACATAAATGAAATTTTCAGAAACTGAAAAAATTCCTACTTAAAATAATTTTTATTTTGTAATATTTGACAGACACCCCTCAGAATTACTTGAGTTCTTTGATTTTTTCCATATTGATAAATATAACTTACTTTTTAAACTTTCACTGAATATTCAGTATGGCTGCTATAAATTTTTGTCTCTTTCCTAATTAATCATAAATATTATTGATCATTAATTCTGCTTTCTAAGGACTCCTTCAAAACACAGGAATTTGGCCTTTGTCCCACAAAAATGGCAGAACATGGAGAAGGCACTAGACTCTTTAAACAAAGTTCAGCCAAGAAGTCAACAAATCAATGAGCGATAGGGAGCAATTTGGTTTAGTACTGTCATTGTTGCAAATTATAGGGATAAACTACCTTGCAGCACAGAGCATATTTCTTTTGAACTATTGCCTTTAGAAAAATAACCAGGAACAGGATTAAAATTGAAATTTATCATATTTTGTCATGTTGTCCTCTTGATTTTTGATTAAATTTGTAGCATTCCTTGTTCTGATAGTAAAGGAGTTTGAATAGCTGAAATGTCCAAAAGGAAAGTTGCTCAATTACGTTAAAGTGTACTCGCTCAGTGTGTTATCATGCAGATATCAAAAACTATGCTTGTGAAGAATTATGATGTGATACAGTTCTTACAGTGAAATTAAAGTAAATATACCAGAAAGGAGCTCATATTCTGTGCTAATGTGAAAGCACTAGAAGCATTAAATCAGTCTCTTTGGCATCATCTGTTTTTTACTGGCAAGAGATCACTATCACACATTATTGTAGGTTGCAAGAAGAAAATAGTGAAAGGAAGGAGGAAAATAAGGAAAGAAAGAGTAAAATTGACCCATCCTTGGGGAAATTGTGAATAAAAAGGAGGGGATGAAAAGATAAACATGGGAAATAAATTATAAACTGAATTAATAGGATTTTATTAGATGTGACACAACAAGAGGAAGAGACCTAGGAAGACTCCTAAGTTGCGGACATGAGAGTTTAGTGGATGGTGGTGTCCTTCCCCAGATATAAAATACATAGTTTTTAAAAATTTGTTCCCATTAGATATACATGACAGCAGAAGGCATTTTAACTTATAGTACACAATGGAGCACAACTTTTCATTTCTCTGGTTATGCACAATGTACAGTCACACCATTTGTGCTATCCTACTTTTACATAGGATAATAATGGCTGTCTAATTCTATCATCTTTCCCACCCTCATACCCCCTCCCCTCCCCTCACTCCTCTCTGCACAATCCAAAGGTCCTCCATTCCCCACCCCACCCCCTTGCACCCTGCACCTTATGGATCAACATCCACATATCAGAGAAAACATTTGGCTTTTGGCTTTGGGGGATTGGCTTATTTTTCTTAGCATGATATTCTCCACCTCCATCCATTTACCTACAAATGCCATAATTTTATTCTTTTTTAAGGCTGAGTAATATTTCATTGTGTATATATACCACAGTTTCTTTATCTGTTCATCTCTTGAAGGGCATCTAGGTTGGTTCCACAGTTTAGCTATTGTGAATTGAGCTTCTATAAACATTGAAGTGGCTACATTACTGTAGTATGTTGATTTTAAGTCCTCTGGGTACAGACCAAGGAGTGGGTCAAATAGTGATCCCATTCCAATATTTCTAAGGAATCTCCATACTGCTTTCCAGAGTGGTTGCACCAATTTGCTGCCCACCAATTAATGAGTGTACCTTTTCCTCCACATTGTCACCAATACTTATTGTTGCTTGTATTCTTGATAATTGCCATTCTGACTGGCATGAGATGAAATCTTAGAGGTTTTGATATGCATTTCTCTAATGGCTAGAGATGTTGAACATTTTTTCATGTATTTGTTGATTGATCGTGTATCTTCTTCTCTGAAGTGTCTGCTCAGTTCCTTAGCCCATTTATTGATTGGGTTATTTAGTTTTTTGGTGTTAAGTTTTTTGAATTCTTTATATATTCTGGAGATTAGTGCTCTATCTGATGTGCATGTGGTAAAGATTTTCTCCCATTCTGTAGGCTTTCTCTTCACATTATTGATTGTTTCTTTGCTGGAAGAAGCTTTATAGTTTGAATCAATATTGATTCTTCATTTTATTTCTTGTGCTATAAGAGTCTTGTTAAGGGAGTCAGGTCCTAAGCTGAGATGATGAAGATTTGGGCCTACTTTTTCTTCTATTAGGCACAGGGTCTCTTGTCTAAAAATACATAGTTTTAATGAGCTATTGGGAATCTCATTATTCTTAATATTGAAAATCCCACTTCCAATAGCTTATTAAAACTATGGATCTGGACCTTGGGAGAGAGATCTGCCTAGGTGTTAAGGTTTGAGAGACACTTTTATATAAATATTGCGTGAACAAATAAATTTACCTCAGACTGTAGAGACTGAAGCTCACACTCCTTTTTGCAAAGAGCAAACAACAACAAGAACAAAAACCCAATCCTTTGGAGCACTGATATTTATAGGTTGGGCAGAGGGAGAGACCACTATCAATGGGTCTCTGAAATAATCAAAGAAACAGGAATGTGTAGAATAAAAACATCAAGCAAATATTCTTATTTCCCTTAACAGGAAAAAGTCACACAAGAGATGGAGGTTGGAAACCACACCACAGTGACAGAGTTCATCATCTTGGGGTTGACAAAGGATCCTACACTTTGTGCCTTCTTCTTTGTGATATTTCTGGGAATATACGTTGTCACTTTCGTGGGCAACACCAGCATCATCGCTCTAATAAGAAGCTGCTCTCAGCTTCACACACCCATGTACCTGTTCCTCAGCCATCTGGCTTTTGTGGACATTGGGTATTCCTCATCAGTCACACCTATAATGCTTATAGGATTCCTAGGACATGAAACAGTCCTCCCTGTGGCTGGCTGTGAAGCCCAACTCTGTTCTGTGGTGACATTTGGGACCGCTGAGTGCTTCCTGCTGGCTGCCATGGCCTATGATCGCTATGTGGCCATCTGTTCTCCTCTGCTGTACTCCACCCACATGTCCCCCAGAGTCTGCAGCCTCCTAGTGGGGACTTCCTACCTGGGTGGCTGTGTGAATGCTTGGACATTTACTAGTTGTTTATTGAGTCTGTCTTTCTGTGGACCAAATCAAATAGATCACTTTTTCTGTGACTTCTCACCTTTGTTGAAACTTGCCTGCTCAGATGTCTCCTTAGTTGAAATCATCCCTTCCTTCTCCTCTGGCTCCATCATTGTGGCCACAGTGTTTGTCATTGCTCTCTCTTACATCTCCATCCTCACCAC
>CM053399.1:48936363-48963286 GCA_028644305.1 Xerus rutilus
CCTCTGAAGGGCGCCACAAGGCCTTCTCCACCTGCACCTCCCACCTCACTGCGGTCACTCTCTACTATGGAACCATCACTTTCATCTATGTGATGCCCAAGTCCAGCTACTCCACCAGCCAGAATCGAGTGGTGTCTGTGTTCTACACGGTGGTGATCCCCATGTTGAACCCCCTCATCTACAGCCTGAGGAACAGAGACGTAAAGGAGGCCCTGAGGAGGGCAACTGTCAGAATATATTCTTAGGATCTATTCTTTGAATTGAAGACAACCTATCTAGTGTTCATTTACTCATATCACATTTAATACCTACCACATGCTGCTTAACTGATTGCTCAAATTAAATAATATTTCTTTTTTCTAATTCTTACCTTTATATACTTGTATATCAGGGGAGATACCACAAAATCAGTAAAAATGATAGTACTAGTTATCACTGTTATTGAACTCCTGCAGGTGCCAAGCTCTTTTTCTTTATTTATTTAGCAAACAATAATTTGTACTTTCTATGTGTCAGGCCCCATTCTAAATGCATTACAACCATGGAATCTTTTATTTTGTACAACAATGTGATGAAAGGGTACCATCATTTTTATTTTATAGATAAACTGGGCAAAGAGACAGTAAGTAGATTACCCATACTCACACAGAAAAATAGATGTGAAATCAGCATTCAAATCCAGACTTCAAAACCCTGATGCTTCTACATTTAATTTTTCCCATAAATCTGATGCTGACATTATAAATTCTACTCAATTTACAAATGACAAAAAAGAGTTTTAGAGATTTCAATAATTTGTTCCAACTGATGTTGATATGATTTCTAATGTTCGATCCACTTGGCCTATGCTATTCCACCACAATCAGTCTACTGATGTCAGCACTGTTAATGATGTAGGAGATTTGTTTAAGGTTATCAAACCTAGGTTGATATATTGCATAAACTTTTGGATAAACTGTATGCAAAAATAGTCTATTTTGTCCAGACATTGGAACAAGCATAAAGCCAGGAAAACTGGATCGATTCCCATCTTTTGGGAAATTAGGTCTTGATACCATCATCACTTAATTTGGCTGGAATTCTAATCATACCTAAATACACATTAAAGACAAATAGACTATTGGCATAATGTGTCCTTCATTATTTATAGAGCTTTATAAGGGTATTCTAAAAGCTAAGCATTAAATTTAGTGTTTTTACAACAATCATTGTTCCATAGGACTAGACTTACAAAGAAATTAGAACTGGCAAAAAATGAGAAATTTTGTGACAGATCACACTACGTAATTGTTTTTTTTTAATGATCTACTTTCATTTACATTATCATCATCACGAGACTGGAAAGGGTGAGGAGACATTTGTGTAATTTAGGAACTCCAAAGCAAATATTCAAACAACTGTTTATGGCATCTTAAAGTGAATTTTAGAATCTGATTGTCCTTCAGTGTAAGGAGGTGAGAGAGATGAGATTTGGGAGACATTTTTAAAAATTTGAAGCCCAACATGGTGGCACATGCCTATAATCCCAGTGGCTTGGGAGGCTGAAGCAGGAGGTCGTGAGTTCAAAGCCAGCCTCAGCAAATGTGAGGTGTTAAGCAACTCAATGAGACCCTATCTCTAAATAAAATACAAAATAAAGCTGAGGGTGTGACTTAATAAAGAAACATTAAAATTAAGGAATCTAATTAATACATGGAAAGAATTTGCCACATACTGGCACTCAAAACAATGAAGCTGCCCTAACAGGCAGGGCACAAATGCCTGAATTTCTCCTTTGAGTATTGAGAGGATATATTCCACTTCCTATTTATGAACAACAGAACTATACTTGCATAGAAAATCCTTGTAACTTTGGCAAGAGCTGCCTGTCCTCTGGTTAAACATCTTTCACAGTAGGGAGGTAGAATTCAAGAGAATGTTTTATCAGTGTTGTTGTACAGAGTTTAATTCAATGTGATAGTTTACTGAGCATTTATTAAATGCCAGGCATTGTGCTGATAAAAAGCAACTAAATCATTGTCTGACCTCAAACACTATATTATACAAAACCTATGTGTGTACTTGTAATTTGGGACCTACACTTACAATATGGTAACTCAATGAGGAACAATAGGCCTAAATGAGGTCCACTTTTCCCTACCAGGACTGTGGAATAACACTTTCTGGAGAATAAAACATTGAAACTTAGTAGTGCAACATGACTAGATAAAGCAAAGTAATGACAATTGAAGGATCTTCCAGGTACAAGAAGTAGCATTAGAATGGCACAAAAAAATGACAAAGCAAGATATGTGGGGAATCGCATTTATAAAACATTAAGAATGAGGTGGGCCACTGAGATTCCATCTCACTCCAGTCAGAATGGCAATTATCAAGAATACAAGTAACCATAAATGTTGACAAGGATGTGGGGGGAAAAGGTTCATTCAAATATTGCTGATGGGAATGCAAATTGGTGCAACCACTCTGGAAAACAATATGAAGATTCCACAGAAAACTTGGAATGGAACCACCATTTGATCCAGTTTTTCCATTCCTCAGTATATACCCAAAGGACTTAAAATCAGCATACTACAGTGACATAGGCACATCAATGTTTATAGCAGCTCAATTCACAATAGCTAAGCAATGGAACCAACCTAGGTGCCCTTCAACAGATGAATGGATAAAAAAATGTGGTATATATACATGATGGAATATTACTCAGCCATAAAGAAGAATGAAATTATGGAATTTACTGGTTGGCACTGGACAGCATCATGCTAAATGAGATAAAGCCAGATATAGGGGAAATATAAGAATCATGTGGCAATCATTGGCCCCACAACATTTCCATAATCCAACTAGACACAAAAATGTTTTGTTGATCAAGGGTCTAGTTCTGCTTCCTATTAATATGACTCTGTCTCTTGCATTTGCCTTACAGGATTTTCTATCCCATTCTCTAAATTATCTTCCCTTTTTCAGAACAATAGTCCATATAATGGCTGAGTACTTTTCTTGGCCTGATTTTTTGATTATTTTAGGTGGAGAATCCAAATACCTCTTTTCATTTGTCCTTTTACCCCTTTCAGTCCAAACTGATATAATTGCTTTAAACATGGTGTGGGAGTCATCAGTATAATGCCCTTAAGTAGATAACTACTCTATGCCCACTATGATGATTTCTCCTTATCTTCACAAAAATTTAAACATGAATGGTTATAGTAGCTCTATTCATAATAATATTAATAATGATATAGTAGTACTCTTCATAATATTACTCTATGGTAATGTTATCATAGAGTAGTATTACTCTTCATATTACTACCATAAGTAGTACTAGTACTCTTCATATTAGAAGTACTACTGTTACATAATAATATGAGTACTTTTCATAATACTACTCTTCCACTAGGATGGCTAGAATCAAAGAGTCAGATAATAAATGTGTTAGGTTGAGGAGAAATCAGAACATTCTTACAATAGTGGAAGCAATGTAAAATGACACATTTATTTTGGAAATCATTCTTGCAGTTCTCAACTAGTAAATAGAATCATCCTATGACCCAGAAATTTACTCCTAGATATATGTGGAGGACAAATGAAAATATATGTCCTCACAAAAAAATGTATGTATAAGTGTTTATAGCAGCACTATTTATAATAACCCAAAGTAGTAATGGTGGGCTGTTGATGTAGCTCAACAGTAGAGTGTTTGCCTAGCATGCATGAGGCCCTGGTTTCAATTCTTTGTGTGGGTGCAGCACACATACACACACACAAAAGTGGGAGGAATGCAAATGTCTATCAACTATAAAGTATGTAAATAAAATGTAATATAGTTGAGATATTATTTTGCTATGTAAAGGAATGAAGGACTTATAAATGCCATAACATAAATGAATTTTGAAACTATGCTAAGTAAAAGAAATTCACAAAAGACCTCATATTATACAAGGCCATTCATCTGAGATGTTCATCTAAGGCCAGAAAGTATATTCATAGTTCTATATGGCTAGGGGAATAGGAATATATGGGGTAAATACTGAAAGATACAAGATTTCTTTTGGGGGAAATAGGATATTCTACAATTGACTATAGTGAAGCTTGCCAACATCTCTGAATATTCTAAAAACCATTGAATTGTTTTAATTTTTAATTGTTTTAAATTTTTAATTGTTTATGGTATGATAAATATACTTTTTTGTAAAACAAAAAGTGTAATTTTTTCAAAAAATTTAAATGTTTTAAATAAACATTGAGGTGTTAACAACAAATAATTTGTGAAAAATGATGTATTATTCAGATTATCTGAAAGAAACAAATGGCTTATTCAGTATTGATAACTGGAGGGAATTCAGTAAAGGGACAATTTACCAAGTCATGGGAAGAATTTAAGAAAAACTAAAGAGTTCAGGAGTAATGGTGTTCCCCAAGGCTAGTGACCAGTTCAAGACCCGGAAGGGCAAGAGGTATAGATAATTACAGGAACCCGAACAGTTATGCTGAGAGGACATCTGTCAGGAGATGTGGCATTTGGTGGAAGGCCACAGCCAACTCAGGTGATCTAAAAGGGAAAGAGCCAGGTGAGTATCTAGACTGCAGTCTCCTCTGCCAGTGTTTCCCAGGAGCCACAGGCAAACGAGTCTGTGGATGGTGTTCAAATTTGTCAAGCTTTTCGGATGGGGTAAAAATAGGCAGAAAAAAGACCTGGAAAGACAAGCAGGAGATATCCACCACCATTGGGTTGAACTTATTTTTCTATTTGTATTTTATGGTGTGTGTATATATTTTTAAAAACTTACAAGATATGTGAACTACTTTTGTAGTACTGAAAATATTTTTAAGCTCTAAAACTAAAGTTAAAGCTACAATCAGGAAGAACATTTCTGCCAAAGAGATTATTCACACTCAAATTTAGACAGTGCAAAAGAGACTGTGCAAGTAGAAAGGAGGTATAGAACAGGAAAGACATGGCAAAAATGTGCTGCAGGCATTTCTTTGGACAAAAATCACTTAAGGTGGGAAGTATCCAACTGTAATTCTATTCCAGTTTACTGGAAGAAGTCTCCCAACTCAGTGTTCAACACAGATAACCCTTTTTACCTGAGCACCTACTATATGACTTTTTCTTATAACACACTTCAAAATATTTACTCAAAATTGGTCATCAGAAGAGAAAACTGACTGTAATTGATCCACAGGCACAGATCACATAGGTAGCAATTGTTTGTGAGGCTGTGTGGGAGAATAGAGGAGTGAAATGAAAAATCATCTCTATGTATGTATAATTATGTCAAAATACATGCTACTGTCATGCATATCTAAAAAGAACAAATAAAAAATAAAAAAAATCATATCAGAAAATTTAATGAGAGAGAAAGAAAAAATGGAAGGACGTAGAAAGAATCAAGCTAAAATCTTAGAAGTGAAATGTAAAATAAATGAGGCATTCAGTAGCTGGGTTTAATCACAAATTGAACACAACAAAAATGAGTATGAGTAACTGAGGGACAGGTCAATAGAAAACGCATTTTATATGATAAAAATACAAAAGAGTACAAGAATATGTAAGAAACGGTGAAAAGTTCGAACATATGAATAGTTGAAGTCCCAGAAAACGGAGGAGGATAGTGAGGTAGAAGAAATGATTGAAGACATAACCACTGAAAAATCTCCAAACTGGTGAGAGACCATCAACTACAAATTCCGAGTGCAAATTCCAAAGATGATAGGCATTAGGAGAGCTACACTTAGGGAAATTTTGAAGAGAGTATAGAACCGTAGGGCAGAGGGTATAGTTCCGTGATAGAGTGCTGGCCTAGGGTACACAAGGCTCTGGGTTCAATCACCAGCACCTTAAAAATAAGGAAAGAGAGAACATACAAGCTTCCAGGGGAAGATTAAAGATATATTCCTTAAAAACAAAAACAAAGACAAAAGAAAAAAAACTGATGGTTGACTTGCAGTGAAAGTGGGAGAAACTAGAAAACAATGAAATGAATAAGATTTTTAACTTGTAACCTGGAATTCCACCTCAGACAAATACTTCTCAAAAACAATGATACAACAAATACTTTTTAAAATTTTTTTTAGTTGTAGATGGACACAATATCTTTATTTATTTATTTTTATGTGGTGCTGAGGATCGAACCCAGTGCCTTACGCATGCGAGGCAGGCATTCTACCACTGAACTACAATCCCCATCCAACAAAGGCTTTTTCTGACAACAACAAAGATACCACTAAAATTCATCACCAACCAGGCATGGTGATGCATGCCTGGAAGCCAATCCACCTGGGAAGTTGAGGCAGGAGGATCTTGAGTTCAAGGCCATTCTTGGCAATTTAGCAAGAACCTCTCCTTACATAAGTACGTAAGTAAATAAATAAATAAATAGAGTTGGGGATGTATCTTAGCAGTAGAGCAGCGCTGGGTTCCAACCCCAGTACCCCAAACAAACAAAACCTTCAAACAACAACAATAAAAAATATGACCAGTAGACTTGCATGCAAAGGAAAAATAATATTTTTTAAGAAGGGAAAATCTATGCAGGTATAAGGACAGAATAAAATAAATGAATTAAGAATATTAAAGAGCATAAATATATAGAAAACCAGGGGAGGTATAACAGGAGAGAAAGCAACAGTTTTGAGAAATAATTAAGAAACTGCATGGATTACATGGGCAGGTAGGTGATAACTGTAGACTCGGTTAAAATGGGAAAGAAAGAGCTTTCTTGTAGAATCTTCTTAAAAACAACTTTATTACGGTGAAATGCACATACAAAAATTTAAATGTATAGGTTGAGACTTTTGACAAATGTAAGCACCTATATTACCACCATCCTAACCATAATATACAATGATTTCATGGCCCCCAAGAAGTTACTTCTTGTTCATTGCTTTTAATATTTTCCAATACCCTGCTACAGGTAAGTTCTACAAATTCTTGAGAAATGTTTATAACCCCCTAAGTCCCACTCCATTTCTGAAGGGGAAAGTTTTTTAGAAATTTGTATAGACTAAGAAACTTTTAACAACATAACAGGTCAGGATCTTTTAAAATTCCTCCCAGTTATAATCCCTGCCTTCTGAGTAGCAATCTAAAGTCTGTAGTAATTGAAAATGTTTAATAAAATTGTTTGAAATGAGTTTTTGATTTTTCATAACAGGAATATTGATCTTCACTTAATGACTCACTTGTCCTCTTTGGAGAAAATGCTTTTTACCAATCCGGATAATTTTTACTTTTTTTGGAGAGACATCCATTAGCATAACACATCTGGCATCTTTCCAAACCTTCATGTCTTCCTCTTTCAGGATTAGATTAATTGATGGTGAATTTGAGAGGAAAAGCTAGAAATGCAATTGTATTTTTGTTTTTGGTTTTTTTTGGTACCAAGGATTGAACTCAGGGGTACTTGACCACTGAGCTACATCTCCAGCCCTATTTTGTGTTTTATGTAGAGACAGGGTCTCACTGAGTTGCTTAGCGCCTCGCCATTGCTGAGGCTGGCTTTGAACCCATGATTCTTCTGTTTCAGCCTCCCAGAATGCTGGGATTACAGGCATGCGCCACTGCACCCGGCTCATTATATTATTTGACTAGAGTATTATAGCAACGTGATACAAACTGAGTGTCTTAAAAAACAGAAATTTATTTTCTCACAGTTCTGAAGGTTAGAAGTCAAAGATCAAGGTGTTGGCAGGATTGGCTCCTTCTGAGGGCAGTGAGGGAGAACATGTTCATGTCTCTCCCCTAGCTTCTGAAAGTTGAAGGTAGTCTTTGGCATTCCTTGGCACATAGAAGCATCATCTAGATCTCTGTCTTTATCTCCACACTGCATTCTCCTTGTGTGATGTCTGTGTCCAAAATTTCCCTTTTAACAAATTTCATCAGTCATACTGGATGAGGAGTCCACCCTATTCCAGTAAAATCTAATCTTAAAAAATTGAATTTGCAATGAACCTATTTCCAAATACAGTCAGATTCTGAAGTATTGGGGATTAAAAGTTCAATATATAAAATTTAGGAGGACATGATTCACCCCAAAACAGCATCCCAGCCCTTCTTTTTCCTCCTTTCTCTTGGGACCAGGCCTGCCCTCAGTGCTTATGACTGCTTTGGGTCATGTTGTAAGCTTATGGGGTAAAAATAGTTTCATTGGGAAAACCTGAATATCTGCTCAGTGACAGAGAAGGAAAGAGTATCAAATTCTAGGATTCAGAGGATGAAAACAGGGCTAGGAGTTTAGATCAATGGTAAAACACTTGTCGAGCATGCACAAGTGCTTAGGTTTGATTCCCAGCACTGCAAATAACCAAAACAGAAGAACAATGACAGAACATGAAAACATGTGTCCACAAATATAAACCACATTCCCTAATACCATTTCTAAAAATAGTCTTTTGCTCTTCCACATATCTTCATTTTATTGTCATGTTTCAATTGATTCAAAACTTCTGAGAGGAAAATTTGCATAGATCTATAACTTGTACAACAAGGACTTAACAAGCCAAATGCAACCACATCCCTCACATCTGGATGATTTTAATTATTTGAATTGTTTAGAGTTGAAACATCCAGGGCAAATCCATGCATAGAGTTATCATAATTAGTTGGGGAGCATCTAAACAAAAGGGGCTTAGATAAATATTTTTTTCTCTTGAGAGAAGGAAAGGGAAGGAGGAAGGCCAGCCATATATATGGGTATGCAGTGAGGTCCACTCCAAGTTTTTGGAATACCAGCATCACCAAGAAGTGACATTGATTGAGAAAGGAAATGGAGAAGGAACAGCTTTGGAAGAAATATGATAAATTTGATCAGGGCTCACTAAGTTTGAGAATCCTGGGGAAAAGACCGGTGAAGAGTTCATGTGTCCTTCGGGAAAGACCACTCAGGTGGCTGCTGACCTCATGGGAGAAGATAGGGTCACTCAAGGGACCATCGGGAAATGGGAAGAAAGACTGAGGATGAACCCTGTTGAGGGGCCACATGTGGAGGCCAAGGTGAAGAGGACTGCTGAAAACAGCCAGTGAACAAGTTCAACCAGCTGAAGGCAGGTTCCCACCACAACACTGAGACAGCCTTTCCAAAACCAGACTGAAATCATGCTTTGAGAGCTCTCTTTGCCATGTCTGTGCTATCTTTAGCCCCAGAATTTTTGTACTAAGGAGGATTCTAGGCTCATAAAGATGTAAGTAAACAGGTATAAATGGGGAAATAGGACCAGTGGCTTTTAGGCTGAAGAAGAGGCACTTTCCCTTGATCTGGTCAGTGAAGAACCCAGGAATGGGAGATCAGCTTAGAAAATAGTCCCTTCATACTGTCTCAGGATTTGTCCAATATTATTGCTATGCTAATAATAAAAATTCATCAGCTGAAATATGAATCAGAAATTATTGCAGAAGAAGTAATACAGGGAGCAGGGAATCAATTTAGAGGCAATTGCCATAACCAGACTACATCTTGAGCACTTTTGCAAAGGGCAGTAGGAGAAGTAGAGACACTGGACACCCCCTGAGAGATACTGAAGTACATGGCAAATATATTTTTTGCTTCCACCATAATCTTCTGTATATCAGTTATTATTTAAGGAAGTCTCACTGTCCCATTTTTTCCTACTCCAAAGAAATGTTTGCTTCCAAGGTTCTATTCTAGCACTTACCTATGAAGACTTCAGTTAATAATAAACCTCAGCTGAAATTTAGTGTCTTCTGTGTTATCTGAATTGGTGCTCATTATGACCAAAGAGCAGAATCATGATTTTTGCTCTGGCTTAAATAAAATGAAAATAAATAGTTTTCTGAGACACCAGCATCACTGTTTCCAAACATGTAAATATCCATTGCCCAGGAATAGGAAGGACCTTAAAGGAAGTGACCTGAACTGCCTGAATTGTCAATGTTGCCAATTATTACACATCTACTGGACATTTCTTTCCTGAATGTTATTTTACACAATAAAATTTTAAAGAAATTTAGTCTTTGAAATGTCTCTATTTAAATAGAACTCTGTAATTGGCAAATAGGGAAGATTTTATGTTAGCAGCTATTTCCTGAAGTATTCTTACCTTGTAAAATCCATATTTCATTTGAATCCAGCAGCTGTCCATGTAAATGACACATTTAACTTCATAAATGGAAATAAACATTGGCTTTCTATATTGACAGAAGCAGTTCACCAATGTTAAGTGATTGAGTTCATGACAAATATCATTAAAATATCAAGCACAAGTGTCCCCTAAATTATTGATTTTGTTATTTATGGATTTATATCTGATTTAATTCAAGAAAACCAATGTGTTCTCGCCATCAGTTTTCTCATGGCCTCTTTCACCTCTTTGTTCCTCAGACTGTAGATGAGAGGGTTCAACATGGGGACCACCACCGTGTAGATCACAGAGGCCACTTTGACCTGGTCAGCTGAATAGCTTGACTTGGGCATTACATACACAAACAAAACTGTCCCATAAAACAGAGTGACTGCAGTGAGGTGAGAAGTGCAGGTGGAGAAAGCCTTGTTCCTTCCCTGAGTGGAGCGCATCTTCATGATGGAGTGGAGGATGTATATGTAGGACACAATTATGGTGAACAATGTGCTCATCAGGACAGAGGCAGAAGTGATAGCAGGAGAAATCTCAGCAATATAAACATGGCCACAAGAAAGTTTCAGGAGTGGGAAGAGGTCACAGAAAAAGTGGTTGATTTTATTTGGGCCACAGAAGGACAGGTTCATCAAACAGCCCGTAAATGATGATGCATTCATGCAACCGCCCAGGTAGGATGCCCCCAACAGGAGGAGGCAGACCAGTGGGGACATCTGGGTGGAGTAGAGCAGGGGAGAACAGATGGCTACATAGCGATCATAGGCCATGGTGGCCAGCAGAAAGCACTCTGTAGTCCCAAAAGTGACATCAGAGCCGAGCTGGGCTATGCAGCCAGTGAGAGGGATAGTAGTTTTTTCTCTTAAGAAACTGATGAGCATTATTGGTGTAACTGATGTGGAATATCCAATGTCCACAAAGGCCAAATGGCTGAGGAAAAGGTACATTGGGGTGTGAAGCTGCGGGTTGCTTCGGATTAAAAGGATTATGCTGATATTTCCCACTATGGTCACTATATAAACTGCCAGAAAAACCACAAAGAGGATGGCACATAGTGTACGATCGTCTGTTAATCCCAAAATAATGAATTCTGTCACTGCCGTATTGTTTTCAGTCTCCATCTATCCATTTAATGGTGCCTATCGAAACCAGAACCAGAGGAGATTTAACAGGCTGAAATGACCCCACAATTAATGTATACACCTAAATATAAGCATGCAGTTAAATTTTAAAAATGGCAGACATTATTTTACTTAGAATACTTGGCACACACAAATTTTCTTTTCAAATTCTATGAAATATTAAAATTGAAAACTCATTTACCTTAGCACCCAGATATTAGATTCCTACTTGCGCACAATAGAGCAAGTCTAATCCCCATGTGCTCAAGAAATATATATAAATGGATGTTTACAACATTGATGGTAAAAACAAACTATAAATAACTTAAATGTTCATGGGAAAACTTGCTCTTGGTTTTTCCATTCCCATCCCAAATGTACCTCTGCCCCGTGCTCTCTATTTAGTAAATGCTATCTCTGTTTATATAGTTTAATGGGCCAATAAAGGTAGAGTTGACTTGGACATCTCTTTCTTTCTGACTTTCTCATTTTCCTGGAACAATAATCATATCCTTAATTATAATAATTGATACCAAGTGGTGGCTGGTGTCCATATTCAAGATGAAAAGGCCAAATAGAATTTTTATTATTGTTATGAGATATTTCACAAAGTGTGCCAGGATTTATCTTCTTTATCATATCCTTTTTATGCTTATTGGATTTTGTGAAGCAATACAAGGAGTCTAGGTAACACTATGGACTAGCATTAATTAAATGAATAGAAATACTTGGAGATTTGCATTAGGTAAGTTTTAGTTTTGCCAGTTCCAACAAGCAATGGTATGGATATAAGCAATGAGGGCACTTGACACAAATGAGAGGATTCAGGAGGTCAGGATGTTGTGGCTAGCTAGAAAAGTGAGAAAATTACATTGAAAGAAAGATTAATTAGCATTTTAGAATAATGATCTTTTTGTTCAAAATACAGCACATGAGCAAAGACAGGGGAGAATGCTAGTCACATTCATCTTTTTCCAAGACTCTAATCTAAAGACCAACATATTCTTTAGAATAATTTGCTTTTCCTTCAAGAACACCTATTTGAAGAATAATTTTTAAAAATGTGCATGTAACTATTGGCAACCACATTCTTAGCCAAAGATTCTGTCAAATGATATCCAGTCAGCGTCACATAAGATCGTGTGTCAGAATTGTCATATTCTCTTTTATCTAGATAAAGATTTAAACCAGAATTATATTTTTAAAGAAAATAGGTGTATAAAAGACACAAATATTTTCAAAGTTGAATATGGTGCCAGTACGGAAGACAAAATGATGTGTGGAAATGTCATGGACTTTGGGGACATGGAAACCTGACATGAGTTTCTACCTCTACTTCTTTGTAGAGGAATCATAAGATTATAAGAATTTCTTGGTTTTCTGTTTTCTTATCTGTAAAAAAGGAGATACATACCTCATATGATTCTTGTGTTAATTCATGTGATGTAGATAAAACACCAAGTACTGTTTGCAAAGTAGAGGAATAAAAAATAGGCTCTCAATTTCTAACAGTTTCCTTGAAATAATTTGTTCTTTCTGGAACATACAGGAGAATCAAATATTTCTATGTTGTTAATAAAAATAAGAAGTCTAAACTAGTTAAACATCTACTGAAACAGTGAGGATAGACTCCAAGGAATTGTTGCTTTACAGCAAAGCCATATTTAAGCGTCATTTTGGTCATTTGGGATATGGCCCCACTTGAAGTTACAAATTAATTACAGCACTTGTTTTGGAAAATTACACAGACAACCCACTGGGAGAGAGAATTACATGTACTCACCTACTGGGACAGACAAAAAAATGTGCACATGATTATGTAAAATTCTGAGTGAAATGTTTTCTAAATACTCAGAGGTTTCAATTTATTTTTAATTGAATAATGTGAAAAAAGAAATTACAACATTTTGCTCTAATTTAAGTCTATTTTTAGACCAAAATGAGTAATATGCTTGCAGCAGTTTGTGGCACTACTGAAATTTGGCTGTATTCAGTGGCTCAGGTATGCATGTCACCTACATTTAGAGATAATTTGGGTTTGCCAAAAATTTATTATACAAACATGCATCCAATAGAATTGTAATGTTATTTTCATATAAGTGACATAAACTAAAAATAATATATTTTCCACATTCTTTTTGTAGTAGGGATTTAATCCAGGGATGCTTTCCCATTGAGCTACATCCTCAGTCTTTTTTATTTTTTATTTTGAGATGAAGTCTCACTAAGTTGCTTAGGGCCTTGCTAAATTGCTGGCCTTGAACTTGCAGTTCTCCTGTCTGTCTCCTGAGTCACTGAGATTACAGGCATGCACCACCACATCCAGGTATTTCCTACGTCTTATAGATTTGTCCTAGATATAATGTGCATTATACCAATTGCTGGTAGATGACATCCTCCTCCTCCTCCTCCTCCTCCTCCTCTTCCTCTCTCTCTCTCTGTTGCCTACTCTGGTCTACTATTGTGTGTGAGTGTTTAATAGATCAATGAAGCTTACACTAACATTTTTAATGACTCTGACATATATAACTACTGCATTGACTGTTAGCTTGTCTTGGCCACAGTTAGCTTGTGATGTTCTTTAACTGGTTACACAGAACAATGTTCCCTAGGTTAAAAGTCAGGTTCCTTTTATCCTGAGCTTGGAGAGCCCGTAGGTAATTCTCCTTTGGAAAAAGGCTAAGCCTGATGATCTACATTAGAAGGATCTAGCAGCTCAAACACCTCAACTTCAACAAATTAGGAAGTGGACATGTTGTGAGGTTCCATCTGTCCCAGAAAGACAGTTCACTTAGGTTGTAAGAAGACATGACTCTTATCAATTAGGAGGTTCCATGTCCAGGTTCTTGGCCTCCCAACAAAGAATTAAGCCAGACACCAGAAGTTAGCAAGGGAAGGTTTATTGAAAGCAAAAGTATAGTCTGGGAGTGTACTGGGAGTAGGCCGAGCTAGGAAGTAGCTGAAGGTCTCATCAACGCAGTGGAGCTTGCTTTTATCAGTACATGCTAGTTCTCCCCTTTTTCCCTGGGTGGACTTGAAGTTGATTGACACCTTGATTGACATCTGAACCTGACATACTTTATTTTCTACTGTAAAATGGTAAGTTTCTCCCCATCCCCTGGAAAATGCATAAAAAGGGAGCAAATTCCAATGCTAAAAATATATTAACAAGCAAGGAGTTAATTTTAGGTTAGTCCCTTGGACTATTGAATATACACAAGATTGGGGGACTTTCCTTTTAACGGCTTGAATTCCTCCAGTCCTCCAACTTCTTCCCTTTAACCACACAATGATCCAGCTTCCTCTCACAGGAGAGGCTTCAGGTGGAATGTCAGGTGGGTGGTAACCTCCTTTCTGCCTTTTCTGTTCCTTCCTCATGCCTTATCTCCCTACCTGACTGTGACTGATGAGTGACACAAAAAGGTAGCCAATGATTCCATAGAAACATCCCAGATCACATCTGGGAGAATTAAATTCCTTTTATCATCCTCTAACATTTTGTTCACAACACTTGACAGTATTCATTGTAGTTGAAAATCTTCCTCTTGCCCTGGTGTGAATATCCTGTGTTTATAACTTTGTATACGTATTTAATGGTCCAGTGCTAGAAATACAAGAGTAAAAAATAGACATTTGCTGAATTGATGTTAAACCATTTTTTAAAATCCTTTATGTACCAGCCTCTATACTATGGCCTATTAAAATAGTAGCTCTGACATCTCTATCTTTACTCAAGAGTCAGGGTATAACTCTATAGTAGAGCATGTGACTAAATTTATTCAACTTGCTTAACTGAAAATTTATGGCTATGGACTAGTAACTCCTCATGTCCCCTACCCTCAGGTGCTGGACCCACAATTTTACTTGTTGAGTAAATTTGACTATTCACTATTTACTATTCACTATTCATTATTCAATAGTGAATTTGACTATTTTAGATATTTAAGTGGAATTATGCAGCTTCTGTCCTGTGACTGGTTTATTTCATTTTGCATAATGTCTTAAAGGACATTGAGGTTGCATATTGCAAAATTTCCTTTTCTTTTAAGCTGAATGAAATTCCACTATATATATATGCCACATTTTCTTTATTTATTCATCTTTTGAAGGGGATCTAGTCAGTTTTCATATCTAGGCTATTTTGAACAGTGCTGCAATGAAAACATGAATTCATTGAATTCATGAAATACTGATTTCAATTATTTTGGACAAATACTCAGAAGACATGTTTCTGCCTCATGTGGTAGTTTTATTCTTAATTTTTAAAGGAACTCTCATACTGTATTCCTTGGGGGACTGTACCATTTTGCATTCCCACAAACAGTGTATAAGGACTCTAAATTCCCCACATCCTTGAAAACACTTCTTGTCTTTTTTTTTTTTTTTAATGATAGCCATTCATGCAAGTGTGATACAATATCTAATTTTGGTTTTAATTTACATTCAAGTGATGACAAGTGACACTGAGCATCTTTTAATTATCCACTGGCTACTTATATGTCTTCTTTGGAGAAATGTTTGATTTCTTAGCTCATTTTTTAATTGGGTTATTAGGGTTTTGTGTTTTTTTTTGCTATTGAATTAAAAGTTTTCCTTATATGTTTTGGAAATTAAACTTTTTTCAGATACATGATAATCAAATATTTCCTCATTCTATAGGATGCCATTTAATTCTGATGATTGTTTTCTTTGCTGAGCAGGAGCTTTTTAGTTTGTCATAGTCCTTTTGTCTATTTTTGCTTTTGTGGTCTGTGCTTTGGGTTCATTTCTAAGAAATCATTGCCCAGAGCAATGTTATACAGCTTCCCCCTATATTTTATTTTGTGAATTTTATAGTTTCTAATTTTAATTAAGTCTTTACCCATTTTGAGTTTATTTTTGCAAATTAGAAGTCGAATTTCATTCATTTACATTTAATTATTTAATTTCTCCAATACCATTTGTTGAAGAGAATTTCCATTCTCCATTATGTAGTCATGGGACCATCCTCAAGTATCATTTGAGATGTCTGTAAAGTTTATATATATGGAATTCCTATCTATTCTTTTGATCATATGTCTGTCTTCATGCCAATATCATACTGTTTAAATTACTGTAAAGGTACTTTGAAAGTATGGGGCTTCAGCTCTGTTCCTTTTTCTCAAGATTGTTTTGGCTATTTGGTGTCTTTTGTGGGTCCCTATGAATTTTAGGATTAATTTTTTCATTTATATCAAGAATATAGTTGGGATTTTGATAGGGATTGTCTTGACTCTATGGATTGCTTTGGGTGGTGTGAACATTTTAACAATATTTAGTCTTCCAATCCATGAACACGGATGCCTTTACATTTGTTTATGTTTTCTACCATTTCATTCATCAAGGTTTTGCAGGTGTCAGGGTTCAGATCTTTTATATATCCTTAGTTTATTCCTATGCACTTTACTCTTTTTGCCTATTTTAGAAATAGGATTATTTTTAATTCCTTTACAAATAGTCCATTGTTAGTGTATAGAAAAGCAGCTGATTTTTGTTTTTGATCTTACAACTTTATTGAATTTATTTATTCTAATAGCTTTTTGGATGAATCTTTATTATGTCTTTTGACTGGGGTTTTCTGTCTATGTTTAAAGTGATTATTGATGGCTAAGGACTTACTATTGCCATTTTGTTAATTATTTTCTTCTTTTGTTCATCTTTTCCCTCTTCTACTGTCTTCCTTTTTGATTTGTTGATTTTTTTGTAGTAATATTCTTTGATTCCCATCTCCTTTGTATATCTTCATAGGTGTTTTATTTGCATTTATCATAAGTTTACATAAAATATCTAATAGTTATAACTATTTTAGGCTGACAATCTTAATTACATAGAAAACTCTATACTTGCCAAGTGTCATGGCACATACCTATAATCCTAGTGACTCAGGAGTCTGAGGCAGGAGGGCAATACATTTGAGGCTAGCCTGGGCAACTTAATGAGACTCTGTCTCAAAATAAAAAATAAAAAGGGTTGAAGATGTAGCTCAGTGGTAGAGTATCTCCAGGTTCAATCTCCAGTGCCGCCTTACTGACATAACTCCCCTTCTTTTCCATTCTTATCAGAAAGAAGAATTCATGTAGGACAGATAATATGCACATTTATAATTTTGCCAAGGGTCTTTTGTCAAATATAATTTTAGAATAGTAGGAAGAAGATATGTATCTTCCCAATCACCTGTGAAGAAAGAAATGGGACAAAGGACCACTTGAAAAGTTAGGTTGGAGTTGGGAGAGGAAGGTTGAAAGTAAATGATTGGAAAGATTTATCACTGGGAAAATTATAACAGTGGAGAAAAAGCACAGTAGTATAAGTACAATGTAGTGCAAAATAGATTTTAAGGAAAACAGTTGTTGAAAGGAAAAAATTAGATACCTAACTAGCAGGGTATTATATAATGAAAAAATTCTTGAAATGATAAAATTATAGAAATGGAGAACAAACTAAATGTTGCCAGAAGTTAAGAAGAGGATGAGGATGGATGAGTCATTGTGTTATAAAAGGTAACATTTGTGATCCTTGTGGTGATGTAAATATTCTACATCTTGACAGTATCACTGTCAATATACTGGTTGGGATATTGCATGACAGTTTCACGAGATGTTATTATTGGGTTAAAGGAATATAGGATCTCTGCATTGGTATTATTTCCTATAATTGTATGTGAATCTCCAATTATTTCAAAATAACTAGTTAAAATAAAAAATATAGGTGGAAACTTCTAGAAATACAAAAAATTCATAAGCACTTATTTTTTTCTAGAAAGATACCTATTTTGGTTTGAAATTGTGTCTAGGACACTGTACGTTTGCTTACCCTTGTGAGTTCTAGTATAATTAGAATGGTTTTAGCAACCCATCAGAATTTTTCATCTAAAATAGTCTAATGCACACAAAAATTAATTTATATTATACAATCTATTTATATTGGAATGTGTATCTGCAATTTTCACCATCAGGATGGATTTTTTGCACACCAGTAATTGTACTCAAGAGGTTATATCCCCAAAGACCTCATTTCTCATAAATATTGCCTTGCTTTACATTGATAATTCTTTGTTAGTTGTCCTTATTGTTGAGGTACATACATCTACAGGTAATAGTGTTCCTTTTTTTATTGATACAAGAATGTTTGTTTCTCATTTATATATTAGAAGTTAGGAATTGGTAATTTTGAAGTATTATTTTTCCTCATCCTCATATTTCTAATATCAGTGCTTGTTATTACAACAATATCATCTTATTAAAAATAAGAATCCTAGCCGGTCGCGGTGGCTCAAGCCTGTAATCCCAGCACTTAAGGAGGCTGAGACAGGAGAATTGCGAGTTCAAAGCCAGCCTCAGCAATGGCGAGGTGCTAAGCAACTCAGTGAGACCCTGTCTCTACATAAAACACAAAATAGGGCTGGGGATGTGGCTCAGTGGTCGAGTACCCCTGAGTTCAATCCCCAGTACCAAAATAAATAAATAAATAAGAATCCTGTGAGGTATGTTTTATAAAAAATAGTAGTTAAGGGTATTGAATAGTTTATATAAATTGTCTAAGATTCTATAGATTGTCAGTGACAAAGCTGAAGCCAGATCCCAAGCCTGTATGTCTCCAAAGCTCATGGCATTTCTGCCGATGTTGCTTCTGTGCCATAATTACACTTAAATAAGCTCTGACTGGTATTTTCCTTATAAGGTTAAGCTTCCATTCAGCCTTAAAAATATTCTTTCTTATGTCTCATACAAAGATAAGAATGGTAGCATTTTGGAGTTCAGATACATAAATGCATGGTGTTCATAATAACATGTTATTATCAGTTAATTCAACATATAACATGATTTAAGTATCTTTGTTAATATTTAAAGGTAATAATGTGGCTGGCTGAGCACATGGTTATCAAAGCCAATGTGTGTGTGTGGAGTGGGGAGAGAGGGCAGGAGAATTAATTCAGTCTGCTTGACACTGAGTTCTTGAAAGAAAAATAAGTTGTTTTTCTATTCTGGTTCATCTTTATTCTTCACAAAACACCTGAACCAACAATATGATGCACACATGATTTGAGTGTGTTAAAAAAAAAGGTTTGTGCATATTTCTGGCCATGAATTGATGAGCATTTATTTTATCAAGTTTTGCATGAGGTATTATATGAAAATATTTTCCCCCAAATTTGCAAATGAGTATTTATGTTTTGGGAATTTACATCATACAATGATTGTAAAAGTAAGTATGCAAAGAATACTATTTATTCCATTCTAACAACTACTTGTTTTTCTTTCAGTGGGCACTATTCCCAATATAAATGGGGACTGGAAACTGCACAATTGTGACAGAGTTCATTATTTTGGGATTGACAGAGAATGGTACAATTTGTACCATTTTATTTGTTGTGTTTGTAGGGATTTATGTTGTCACCTTAGTGGGCAATGTCTCCATAATCATGTTAATCAGAAGCACCTCTCAGCTACATACTCCAATGTACCTTTTCCTCTGCCATTTGGCCTTCGTAGACATTGGGTACTCCTCATCAGTCACACCTGTCATGCTCATGGGCTTCCTTAGGAAGGTCACTTTTATCCCTGCGGCTGGTTGTGTAGCCCAACTCTGTTCTGTTGTGACTTTTGGGACAGCTGAGTGCTTCCTGCTGGCTGCCATGGCCTACGATCGCTATGTGGCCATCTGCTCACCCCTGCTGTACTCCACTCACATGTCCCCTGGAGTCTGCATGCTCTTAGTGGGGGCTTCCTACCTGGGTGGCTGTGTGAATGCTTGGACATTTACTGGCTGTTTATTAAATCTGTCTTTCTGTGGACCAAATAAAGTCAATCATTTTTTCTGTGACTATTCACCCCTTTTAAAGCTTTCTTGTTCTCATGATTTGACTTCAGAAATAATTCCAGCCATCTCTTCAGGTTCCATCATTGTGGTCACAGTGTTTGTCATTGCTGTCTCTTATATCTACATCCTCTTCTCAATCCTGAGGATGCGCTCCACCGAGGGGCGTCACAAGGCCTTCTCCACCTGCACCTCCCACCTCACTGCGGTCACTCTGTTCTATGGGACCATTACCTTCATTTATGTGATGCCCAAGTCCAGCTACTCCACTGACCAGAACAAGGTGGTGTCTGTGTTCTACACAGTGGTGATCCCCATGCTGAACCCCCTCATCTACAGTCTCAGGAACAAGGAGGTTAAAGAGGCCATGAGAAAATTGATGGCTAGAAATCGTTGGTGGTTCTGAAAAATTTGACTTGAATAATAAACACCATATAATGAGGATCCTCTATTGCATCGCAGGTGAAAGGGCAATGTACTAAGCAAATTATGTTGATGTTTAAAGTATTCTAGACCTACAAATTTCATTTGTCACATTCTTGAGATTATTTTCAGTGTAAAAAATGTGAATTTACTAATTTGGGAACATCTAGTCAAAAACGTTTGCTTCATCCTTTCTCTGTTTACCATTTCTTTTTTAAAATTTATTCTTTTTAGGTATACATGGCAGCAGAGTGTATTTTGACATATTATACTTACATGGAATATAAGTTCTTCTAATTAGGATCCCATTCTTGTGGTTGCACATAAAGTGGAGTTTCATGGGTCATGTATTCACATATGAACATAAGAAGGCTATGTCTGATTCATTCTATTGTCTTTCCTATTCCCATCCCTCTTCCCTTACCTTCATTCTCCTTTGTCTACCATTTCTTGCATCCATAAGTAAAAATATTTGCACATAAGTTCTGTGTTCTTTGAGTGTAGCCTTTGGATTTAAAGTTGTGGAAGCATCTGGAACCTCTTGAATGTGAAATAAAGAGTAGTGTTCTGAGACCTCAGAGTGAGAGAGACGGTTTCTATGTTCTACAGCAATCTAAGGCTTGGAACCAGTAGTGCAGGTGGTCGAAAATCTATTATCCTTTGATTGAGTCTGACTAACAGGATTCCTCCCATGGTACCTCTGTGTAAGCCTGATGTAGCCAACCCAGTATCTGAGGTTCTTCCTTAGCTACTAGCTCTTCTCGTTTTGGAATCCATTTCACTAAATACTTTGAGTCCCCGAAGGACAGCCTACTGGGCATTGATTGGGATGACCTGACTCCTGTGGGAATGGTTCATCTTTATTCTTAGATTATTTCAGTCTTTGGAATTGTATGCTGCACACTTCTAAGTAGTGTCTTTTGAACCATTTTGTTTCTTCTATTTCTGTTACTTCTGAAATTGAAAATTCTTGCTTTCTTATATATAATCTCACTGAAAACGTTATAATAGTCCTGAAAATGCTTTCCCTGAATGAGACTAATTTTCATTTGAACTTAAAATTATTTGGGTTATCACAAACTTTATGTTTACTCATCAATTATCTTCTATGTGAGCACGTTTTTTTAACAAAAAGTAACATTTTTAGGAATTTGATTGTTCTTTAATAAAAATGTAAACACCAGATTAATCGTAACATGTTATATCATTTGATTTTCTACTTAATCATCAACTTTGGATGTCTTCAATATTAAGCCCAATTTCCTTAAGTAATGGAAGAAAAAGCACCCACATTTCTGGATCTTTGTATTTTGTCTGTAATAGCAGTTTTGAAATTGAAGATTTGATTGAAGTCTCCTAAATTTTACTTCTTTGGGCCCTTCCAATAATATTTAAATATGATATTACTTGAATTAAATTATTTTCTGCTCAAAATAACTAGGAATTGCAACTTTCTTAAACTAATCCTGACTGACATACACTAGAGGATTCATTTAGGTCAAGCACTTTATTCCCAAATGGCACAAAAATATCATGATGTCCTCTGTGAACACCTTACTTGTATTAAGAAAGAGGAGGTCGCTTCTGCCCATTGGAGCCTAGTTCAATATCCAGATAAATTTGCTGACATACTTATATGAACTCATAAGATGAATTTCTATTTCCACTAGAGGTTAGGGATTAAAATAGCAAAATTATACAGAAAAGGAATCTTCCCACATGTCGCCTTCCAGAAGTCAATGTAGATTATCCTTAAAATGCAATTTGGAACCCATATTTTCTTATTACCCAAAATACAATGACCCAGGATGATTCATAAGGTAGCTGCCTGTGATATATTTCAAGGTGATGACAGGTAGTGAGCTGGATATATTAAGTATTTGACTCATCTAAAATATTTTTTAAAAATTTATTTGTGCATTATAATTATATATAATAGTGAATTTCATTGTGATTCATGTGAGAGCTTGACTTCAGTTTTTATCTTCATCTATCACTGTCTTGGACATTCCCAACAATCCATATATTTCTCAGAATATTAAAATTGGAAAAGTCCATTCTACATGATTATGTCTTGTTTTCTACACAAATTTAGCTGCTTATGTTGGTGTAGAGAAGGCAGAGAGTTGGATTTAATTTGGCTCAAGATTTTGTCAGTGGAATTGGGTAAAAGGA
The DNA here is from genome assembly GCA_028644305.1 of Xerus rutilus. Taxonomy (NCBI): domain Eukaryota; kingdom Metazoa; phylum Chordata; class Mammalia; order Rodentia; family Sciuridae; genus Xerus; species Xerus rutilus. The sequence goes on from CM053399.1 coordinate 48,959,010, forward strand.
AAGGTCAAGGAAGAGAAAACTCAAATTGTTAGGATTAGAATGAAAAAGAGGGGCCAGGTAGGCATTTCAGTGGTAGAGAGTTTGCCTAGCATGAACACATGCACTAGGTCTAGATATGAGAACCCCAAAGCCTGGAAAAGAAAGAAAGAGAGAGAATGAGTGCCTGAAAATAAATTAGAAAATTAACTTAAGAAAAGTGACTACTTAGAGTGAGAAAAGAACTACCAAACGAACTCAAGAAGAAATAATAAACCCATAAAATATAAAGAGGCTAAATTAATAGTAAAAAGAAATCACTATTTGAAAAGCTCAGGTCCAGATATGTTCACTGCTAAATTCTACCAAACATTAAATAATCACTACAATTCTTCCAAAATGGGACTAGAACACTTCTCAACTCATTCTAAACTGGGACTGAGACCATTATTAACCTGAAACAAAAACCAGCTGAGATAATTTTGCATTCCTGGGATAAAACCCACTTGATCATGGTATGCTATTTTCTTAATGTGTTTTTAAATGTGGTTTGCTAATATTTTGTTAAGGAAATATGGAATAATAAGGACCCAGAGTAGCCAGAGCAATACTGAACAGGAAGAGTGATGCTTGAGACCTCACAATATCTGATCTCAAATTATATGCAGAGAGAGGTATAGTAAAAAAAACAGTATGGTATTGGCATCAAAATAGACCAATGGAATAGAATAGAATACACAAAAACAAACCTACATTGATACAGTCATCTAATACTAGACAAAGTTGCCAAAAACTTGAAGAAAAGATAGCCTCTTAACAAATGGTGCAGGAAAACTGGATATATGCATGTAGAAGAACAAAACTAAGTTCATATATTTCATTCTGCACACAAGTCAACTCAAAGAGGATGAAAACATAAGAATTAGACCAGAAACTTCGCTACTGCTAGAAGAAAACAGGGTCAACACTCCAACTTCTTGATGTAGGCATTAACTTCCTTGACAACACTTTTAAAACTCAAGAAATAAAAACAAGAATTAATAAGGGGGATAGCATCAAATTAAGAAACTTCTACACAGCAAAGAAAATAAGAGGATAAAGAGAGAAAATTTTTTGCCAGCTACTCCTCTGACAGGGGATTTATATCTAGAATATATAAAGAACTAAAAAACTTAACCCCTCCTCCAATAAACCCCCAAATAACCCAATCAGTAAATGGACAAAAGAACTAACCAGACATTTCTCAAAAGAAGAAATATAAGTGGCTAGGAAATACATGAAAAAAATGTTCACTATCCCTAGCAATCAGGAAATGCAAATAGAAACTACATTAAAAATTCATCTCACTCCAGTTAGAATGACCATCATCAAGAATACAAATAATAAATGCTGTCAACCATGTGGGGAAAAAGGTACGCTCATAATTTTGTTGTTAGGATTGAAGATTAGCACAACCACTCTGGAAAGCAGTATGGAGAATCCTCCAAAGACTATGAATAGAACGACCATATGACCCAGCTATGCCACTCCTTAGTATTTATTAAAAAGAACTAAAGTCCTCATGCTATTATAGCCATATCTATGTTAATAGTAGAACAACTCAGAATAGCCAAGGTATGAAACCAGCCCAGATGCTTGTCAACAGATGAATGGATAAAGAAAATATGGTATATATACATAATGGAGTTTTATTCAGTCCTAAAAAAGAATGAAATTATGTCATTTGCTGGTAAATGGATGGAACTGGAGAGCATCATGCTAAATGAGATAAGTGAAACTAAGAAAGTCAAGGATGTGAAGTTTTCTTTCATATGTGAAACTAGAGCAAAATAAGAAAAAAAGAAAAAGAGGAGGGCATGAAAATAGAAGGGATATCAATAGGGTAGAGGAAGAGAATTGAGGGGGAGGGAGAAGAGACTGGAAAAAGGAGGAACTGTAGAATAAAATTGACCAAATTATGCTATGTACATCTGTGAATACACTACAGTGAATTCCATTTTTATGCATATCTATAAAGTTCTAATTTAAAAAAAATTGCAAAGAAGTAGAAGAAAGACCAGTAGAGGGGAGGAAGGGAAAGAAGAGAAGGGAGGAAGAGAAGGAGAGTGGAAATACTGCAGATTAATATGGAGCAAATTATATTCTGTGCATATATGTCAAAATGAACCTTGCTATTATATATAATTGCCATGTGCTAATGATAAAAAAGTTATATATGCTTGCTCATACTCATCTCAAGTTATGGTAGATCTTTCCAAGAGGAAAAAAACAAAATTTGAGACTAATTATCATATCTAGGTTTTGAAACTCTCAATGTGATTGGGTTACATCCTTTTCCCATTTGTATTGATGATAGATCTTATTTCTTTCATATATTCAAAGTAACTAGTGATTGTGAATATATCAATGTCATTATTCCCTTTACTTTAGTCAGACTCTGAGAAGTAAATTTTGAGAGAGTTGTTTTCTGTCTAGTGTTCTGTGATACATTCAACCTTGGGCTATATCACTTCTGCAGACTGACAGGACCCTATTTCCCAGTGTTATAAGTCTTCACCCTTGCAAAAAGATATAGTGGGCTTAGTTGAACATATTTCTTTGAGAGAGCAATGAGACCTACAGCAATTTGTGGCTGCCTCTTCAATTTATTATTTTTTTAACTAATTAATTAATTTATTTAAATGAATTTGAAGTCAAGTCAAGGTACATATATAGAGCTCAATTTTTCCATTTCTCTGGTTGCAAACCAGATAGAGTCACACCATTTGTGTCTTCATACATACACCTACAGTAGTGATGACCATCTCATTCAATTATCTTTACTACACCCATTCCCCTTTCCCTCCCCCCTACCCCATCCAGAGTTCCTCCATTTCTCCTAAGTTCCCCATTCCCACCCACCTTATGTATCAGCATCTGCTAATCAGAGAGAACATTTGGCATTTGGTTTTTTGGGACTGGCTCACTTCACTTAGCATAATGCTTTCCAATTCCATCCATTGACCTGTAAATGCCATAATTTTATTCTCGTTTATTGCTGAATAATATTCCATTGTGTATATGTACCACAGTTTCTTTATCCATTCATCTATTGAAGGGCATCTGTGTTGCTTCCACAGTTTTGCAATTGTGAATTGTGCTGCTATAAACATTGAAGTGGCTGCGTCACTGTAGTGTGCTGTTTTTAAATCTTTAGGGTATAGGCTGAGGAGTGGAGTAGCTGGATCAAATGGTGGTTCCATTCCAAGTTTTTTTAGGAATCTCCATACTGCTTTGAGATTGGTTACACCACTTTGCAGTCCCACCAGCAATGTTTGAGTGTACCTTTTCCACCACATCATTGCCAGCACTTATTGTTGCTGATATTTTGGATAGCTGCCATTCTGAAAGATGAAATGTGAGGGTAGTTTTGATTTGCATTTCTCTAATGGCTAGAGATGTTGAACACTTCTTCATATATATGTTTATTGATTGTATATCTTCTTCTGAGAGGTTTCTATTCAGCTCCTTAGCCCACTGATTGATTGGGTTGTTTGTTTTTGTGGTGTTAAGTTTTTTGAGTTCTTTATATATCCTGGAGATCAGTGCTCTATCTGATGTGTGTGTGGAAAAAATTTGCTCCCAGAATGTAGGCTCTCTGTTCACCTCATTAATAGTTTCTTTTGCTGAGAAGAAGCTTTTTAGTTTGAAGCCATCCAATTTATTGATTCTTGCTTTTATTTCTTGTGCTATAGGTGTCTTGTTAAGGAATTCAGGGCCTAATCCAACATGATGAAGATTTGGGCCTACTTTCTCCTCAATTAGACGCAGGGTCTCTGGTCTAATTCCTAGGTCTTTGATCTACTTTGAGTTGAGTTTTGTGCATGGTGAGAGATAGGGGTTTAGTTTCATTTTACTGCATATGGATTTCCAGTTTTCCCAGCACCATTTGTTGAACAGGCTATCTTTTCTCCAATGAATGTTTTTGGTACCTTTGTCTAGTATGAGATAGCTGTATTTCTGTGCATTACTCTCTGTGTCTTCTATTCTGTATTGGTCTGTATTTCTGTGCATTACTCTCTGTGTCTTCTATTCTGTATTGGTCTACATGTCTATTTTGGTGCCAGTACCATGCTGTTTTTGTTACTATTGCTTTGTAGTAAAGTTTAAGGTCTGGTATTGTGATGCCTCCTGCTTCACTCTTCTTGCTCAGGGTTGCTTTGGCTATTCTGGATCTCTTATTTTTCCAAATGAATTTCATGATTGCCTTTTCTATCTCTATAAGAAAGGACTTTGAGATTTTAATTGGGATTGCATTGAAT
>CM053399.1:48963386-49009065 GCA_028644305.1 Xerus rutilus
AATTTCTCTTTCAGAGGGTTTATCACTGATGTATAGAAATGCATTTGATTTATGGATATTGATTTTATATCCTGAAACTTTGCTGAATTCATTTATCAGTTCTGGAAGTTTTCTGGTGGAATTTTTTGGGTCCTCTAAGTATAGAATCATGTCATCTGCAAATAATGATAGTTTGAGTTCTTCTTTCCCTATTTGTATCCCTTTAATTTCTTTCATCTGTCTAATTGCTCTGGCTAGAGTTTCAAGGACTATATTGGATAAGAGTGGTAAGAGAGGGCATCCCTGTCTTGTTCCAGTTTTTAGAGGGAATGCTTCCCATTTTTCTCCATTTAGGATGATGTTGGCCTTAGGCTTAGCATATATTGCTTTAACAATGTTGAGGTATGTTCCCACTATCCCTAGTTTCTCTAGTGTTTTGAACATGAAAGGGTGCTGTATTTTTTCAGATGCTTTCTCTGCAAATCAATTGATAGAATCGTGTGATTCTTATCTTTAAGTCTATTGATGTGATGGATTACGTGTATTGATTTCCGTATGTTGAACCAACCTTGCATCCCTGGAATGAACCCCACTTGATCATGATGTACTATTTTTTTAATGTGCTTTTGTATGCAATTTGCCAAAATTTTATTGAGAATTTTTGCATCTATATTCATCAGGGATATTGGTCAGAAATTTTCCTTTTTTTTGACATGTCTCTGTCTGGTTTTGGAATCAAGGTGATACTAGCCGCATAGAATGAGTTTGGAAGGGTTTGTTTCCTTTCTATTTCACGGAATAATTTGGGGAGTATTGGAGTTAGTTCTTCTTTGTAGATCCTGTAGAACTTGGCTAAGAATCCTTATGGTCCAGAGCTTTTCTTGATTGGAAGGCTGTTGATGGCATCTTGTATTTTCTTGCTTGTAATTGATCTGTTTAAGTCATGAATGTCCTCCTGATTCAATTTGGGTAGGTCATATGTCTCTAGGAATTTGTCAGTGTCTACAGGGTTTTCTATTTTACTGAAATATAAGTTTTCAAAATAGTTTCTAATTATCCTCTGTATTTCAGCAGGGTCTGTTGTGATATTTCCTTTTTCATCACAAATTTTGGTAATTTGGGTTTTCTCTCTCCTTCTTTTTGTTAGGGTGGCTAAGGGTTTGTCAATTTTGTTTATTTTTTCAAAGAACCAGCTTTTTGTTTTATCAATTTTTTGAATTGTTTCTTTTGTTTCAATTTCATTGATTTCAGCCCTGATGCTAATTATTTCCTGAATTCTACATCTTTTGGTGTTATTTTGTTCTTCTTTTTCTAGGGCTTTGAGTTGTAGTGTCAAGTCATTGATTTGTTGACTTTTACATCTTTGAATATATGAGCTTATGCAATGAACTTTCCTCTTAGCACTGCCTTCATAGTGTCCCAGAGATTTTGGTATGTTGTATCAGAGTTCTCATTTACCTCCAAGAATTTTTTTATGTCCTCTCTGATGTCTTCTGTTACCCATGCATTGTTCAATGGCAAATTATTGAGTCTTCAGGTGTTGTGTGGTTTCTTTTCTTTAAACTGTTATTAATTTCCAGTTTCATTCCATTATGGTCAGATAGAATTCAGGGTAGTATCTCTATTTTTTTTGTATTTACTAAGAGTTGCTTTGTGGCATAGCATATGATCTATTTTGGAGAAGGACCCATGTGCTGCTGAGAAAAACGTGTATTTGTTTGTTGAAGGATGGAATATTCTATATATATATCCATTAAGTCTAGACCATTGATTGTTCTATTGAGTCTTGCAGATTCTTTGTTTAGTTTTTGCTTGGAGGATCTATCCAGTGGTAAGAGAGTTGTGTTGAAGTCACCTTATACTATTGTGTTGTGGTGTATTTCTTGAATTTGAGAAGGGTTTGTTTGACAAACATGGCTGCCTCATTGTTTGGGGCATAGATATTTAAGATTGTTATGTCTTGTTGATGTATGATTCCCTTAAGCAGTATGAAATGACCTTCTTTATCCCTTTTCACTAACTTTGGTTTGAAGTCCACTTTGTCGGAAACAAAGATGGAAACTCCTGCTTGTTTACGCAGTCTGTGTGAGTGATAGATTTTTTTCCATTCTTTCACCTTCAGTCTGTGGGTGTCTCTTTCCATGAGATGAGTCTCTTGGAGGCAGCATATTGTTGGGTCTTTCTTTTTTTTTTTAATCCAATCTGCCAGTCTGTGTCTTTTAATTGCTGAGTTTAGGCCATTGACATTCAATGTTATTATGGAGACATGGCTTGTATTCCCAGAAATTTTGGTCTATTCTTAGTTTTTAACTTGACTGAGTTTCTCCTTTGATTGGTCTTTCCTTTAGTGTTGCTCCTGTCTCTGCAATTTTTAATTGTTGTTTGTCATTTCCTCCTCATGGAATAATTTGCCAATAATGTTCTGTAGTGTCAGCTTTCTTGCTGTGAATTCTTTTAATTTTTGTTTATCTTGGAAGGTTTTTATTTCATCATCAAATCTAAAACTCAATTTTGCTGGATATAAGATTCTTGGTTGGCATCCACTCTCTTTTAGCACTTGATATATGTTGTTCCATGATCTTCTTGCTCTCAGGGTCTGGGTTGAGAAGTCTGCAGTGATCTTAATTGGCTTCCTCTATATGTAATCTGGTTTCTTTCTCTTGCGGCTTTTAAGATTCTCTCCTTATTCTGAATGTTAGGCATTTTCATTATGATGTGCCTTGTGTGTAGATATGTTGTGATTTTGTACATTTGGTGTCCTGTAAGCCTCTTGAATTTGATTCTCCAATTCATTCTTCATATTTGGAAATTTTCTGATATTATTTCATGGATTAGATTGCTCATTCCTTTGTTTTAGAATCCTGTGCCTTCCTCTATCCCAATAATTCTTAAGTTTGGTCTTTTAATGTTACCATAGTTCTTGATGTTCTGTTCATGGTTTCTTACCATCTTCACTGTGTAGTCAACTCTATTCTCCAGGTTAAATATTTTGTCTTTAGTATCTGAGGTTCTGTCTTCCAAGTGGTCTAATCTGTTGGTGATGCTTTCTATTGAGTTTTAAATTTGGTTTATTGTTTCTTTTATTTCAAGGATTTCTGTTTGGTTCCTTTTCAGAATCTCTACCTCCTTATCGAAGTGATCTTTTACTTCCTGTATTTGCCTATGTATCTTTTTATTGAAATAATCTTTTGCTGACTGAGTTTAGTCTCTTATATCATTCTTTAAGTTGCAGAACATTTTAATTATGTACATCCTGAACTCCTGTTCTGTTATTTCTTCTGCTGTACTGACCATGGATTCTAATAATGTAGTGTCTTGGTTTGTTTGAGGTGCTTTCTTCCCTTGTTTTTTCATGGCGTTTTTGTGTCTTTCCTTCTAGCTCTGCCGATCCAAGGTGTTTCAGTTTTTTTTTAATCCTATAGAGTTATAGTTTCCCTGCAGGATTTCAATACTTCTCCTCCAGTAGGTGGAGTTGTTTGTTGCTTACTGGAATTTCCCCTGCTCCGGTGAAGAATGTCGTAGGTGGGGGTCTCACAAAGAAGCCATCTCCTTCAGCAACAGGGTGAAGGTGTGGGCCACTGGTGGTCTTGGATGCAGTGGATATGCTGTTTCATGGTGTGCTGTGTTGAAGTAAAAGTTTGTCCCCAGATTCTGTCTGGCGTCCCCTAGTGTAGGAAGTTCTGCCCTGGTAGATGGAGATCCACAAAGAACAGTAGCCGGGGGTCCCGCTTGGGAGACATTTGTCAGTGGGAGCAACTTCTAGGGATCCTGTGTGGTTGGGTGGGTGCTGCAGCCAGGTACCCCATGTAGAAGCATGCCCCACCCACCTGGAGTGACTCCTGTACTCGAGCCCTAGGCTGGAGAGCCCTGGGATGGAGTCCACTGCCGCAGCTGTGTTCTGCCACTCACTGCTGAAGTCACGCTGCTTGTAGTAATTGATGCTGCCTGGTGGCCCTGCATACAGGCATGAGTGAAATTCCTGTGGGGGATGATGAGGTGTAGGATGATGTCAAGAAGCTGGCTAAGAGATAGTATTTCCACTACTTCAAAGTCCGGTTCTGGAGAGACTAGGTCCACTGAGTCCATGTAGGCCGCCATCTTGGAGCTCCCTCTTCAATTTAGATTACTTCACAGACTTTCTTATCCCATTAACGTAAGAAAAGTCAGGACATTGTTAATCAATCTACCTTTCAAGAAGTGATTAAAACCCATAATTATTCTTGGATTACATTCTTTACCAGGCTGAACTAGAGAATATTTCTGGAAGTTTCACTTAATTCCTGTTCATGGGACAAAGTCCAATCATAGAAAAATGGTAGCTCTTTACTACCAAATCTTAGGAAAACTGTATTTTTTTCAAACCAATCAGAATAAAAAAAAGTAAGCTCTGATTCAGCTTTTCTACAGTATTTGGAAGAGTAATTAATATTTTTAATTGCCTATAAAACAATAGAGTATGTTTTATTAAGTTACAGGTGATTGGAAATGTAATGAAATTTTCATAACTCAGACATTCATGGGATTCATGTTTTTTCCTGGTTGTAAATTGCTTTCCAGATTTCCTACATATATGTGAAAGCTTATTTCCTTAATTTTTTTTCATCAAAGAAATGCTTGTTGATTTTTTAAGTCACAATTAGATAATTATAAAATCAAATGTTCACACTTAGTGGCTAAAGGGAAAATGAGGAGAAACTCCAAAAATCTAATTGATGATAATCTATAGTAAATTAACCATTAAATTAAGGATGAAACTATGTAAATTGTAGAACAATTGTATATAATATGTTATTTACATATTATATAACATCATTATATGAATGTACTAGAAAATACACACCATGTATTACATTATTGCATAATATAATATACATTTTGTAAATGTACTATATATTTATATATTATATATAATTATAGTATATATTATTCTTTCCTGCTTGGTTCTTTTAATACAATGAAATCACCTAACTAAACTAGAAATTAGATCTGGAGTTACACTGGACTTTATTTTTCAACTGGATAGGAAATTGGGCAGAGTTAAAGAGGCCGGCTTTTAAAGCCAAGCTGTACCTATTGTATACTTAAGTGCAAGTAATTTGTTCTCCCTTATAACCATTTCCTCCTTGTTACTAAGTATTATATTGACGGGACAGGGCTAACATGCTACAAATAGAGTCCTATCAGATAATAAATGCTTAATACTTGCTAGTTCCATTCCTATTTGCTAAAACATCACATGGCTTATAGACAACTTTTCCTCGTAGGTGCATATCAATACTTGCCTGCTCGTAAACATATCTGTAACATAATACCAGGCTCTGCTTGGTTGGTCCAAGCGATCCCTATCAGCATACTTCAGTTTATTTAGTCTAGAGTTTGCAGTTCTACCTTTGGCTTTCAGTTTTCTATGTCTATGAAATTTAATGCAAATTTACATGAAGTGAAATGTTCATACCTTGAGTGTATATTTACTGTCTCCTGACAAATGCATTAGCCTGTGTAACATGAGCCGCTCTTATGCAGAACATCAACATCAGCACAGGGGCTTTCCCAGACCCCTTCTTAGCCAGAAATCAATGTAACGTACGATTATGAAGACTTTCCCCCATGTTATAAGAGTTTTGTAGTTTTAAATCTTCCATTTGGGTCTTTGATACATTTTGAATTAGTTTTTGTGTATGATATGAGCCCAGCTTGACTCCTAGTTATAACATAAAGAGTATGAGCAAAAAGAGAAAAATATATACGTTGGATCTCATTAAAATTGAATTTCCTGGCATTCCAAAGGAAACTACAAAGAAAGAAAAATAAAGAAAGTAAAAAACAATTTTCCGGATGAGATAAAATACTTTCACATCATATATCTGATTAGGAATGTGTAGCTGTCATTATAAAAATGCTTAAAAATCAAACAATATAATTAAAAATGGAGAAAGGACTTGAAAATGTATTTCTCAAAAATTAGAACACAAATGATAAATAAATTGATGAAAAGATGCTGGACATCATTAATTATCAGGCAAATGCAATTCAAACCCACAATAATACACTGCTGAACACCCACTATAACCATGTGGACAATGTCATCTTAAGACTGCTTGATCATCCGTCATCATCTGGTTTCCCACAATTTATTTCAGAACCTCACTACCAGAGCCACAATCAGAAGGCAGCAATACACAGCACTTTCTAGCACTATGAGGTCCAAAAATTAGAAGCTGTTTACCTTCATGGTCTAAGACAGTTGAAATAATATTATCTCTGTGGTCTAAGCAGTTTAATATTATTTGTTCCTTGAGAACTTGAACCAAATAATTGTTAAACCATTGGTGTAATGATCTAGGGCAGAGGGAAGTAGGAAGAATAGCTCTTTGAGGGGCTGGACTTGTAGCTCAGTGCTAGAGTGCTCGCCTAGCATGTGTGAGGCACTGAGTTCAATTCTCAGCACCACATATAAATAAAATAAAGGTCTTCAACAACTAAAAAAAGAAAAAGAATAGCTCTTTGACAGATTTCTCAATATTTTCCATGGAAATTGATATGTTAAAAAGTCTATTGCAATGAGATACAACTACACTCCCATTAGAATTGGCAAAATAAAAAGGAAAAAACAAAAAACGTCTATTGCTCTTTTGGCTGTTTTTTATCCCCCTAGAAATTCATCCATTCCATTCTAATTTCCAAAATGTGTTTGAATAAAGTTGAACAAATTATTCTCTTCAGTTGACTTTAATTTTCTCTGGATGATGTTCATATCATTACACTCAATTCAAATTGTGTTTGTACTTTGTTCTTTTTAAATTAATTACAACAGTCATCTCTATTTTTCTCATTCTTTCTTCTTCTCTCTCTCCCTTCTTCCTTTACTTTTTTCTCTTCCTTCTTCCTTTCCCTCTTTTCTTACCTGCTCCCTTTTTCTTCCTTCCTTCCTTACAATCTCTCTTTAGTATAACACTTCTTTTTTCCCCCAAAGCAATTACTATAACAAAAATACCTCATTCCAAAGCATTTTAACATGTTTACTGCATGTGTGTGCACACACACAAACTCTGCCCCATTTCCTATCTAATTGAAAAATAGACTCCAGTGTAATACCACATCTAATTTCTAGTTTAGTTACACATATAACAAAACATTTAAAAATATCTTAAAACTGCAATATATGTGGTAGGAAAATGGTGAAACCAGGATATACCAGGCAATTAGTACTTTAATGATTTCATATACAAAATGATGACTTTTACTGTAAATTTATTTTATTTTATTTTGGTAGTGTGGATTGAACTCAGAGGTACTTGACCACTGAGCCATATCCCCAGCCCTATTTTGTGTTTTATTTAGAGACAGGGCCTCACTGAGTTGCTTAGTGCCTCATTGTTGCTGAGGCTGACTTTTTTTTCCTTTTTCTTTTTTTTTATTTTTATTTTATTTATTTATTCTACTTAGGTATAGATGATAGCGTAATGCATTTTGATTCATTGTACACAGATGGAGCACAACTATTCATTTCTCTGGTTGTACATGATGTAGAATCACATCATATATGCAGTCATATATGAAGCTAGGGCTATGATGTCCATCTCATTCCACCATCTTTACTGCCCCTATGCACCCCCTTCTTCCTCTTTGACCAAAGTTCCTTCATTCTTCCTCTGCCTCCTCCCTCATTATGGATCAGCATCCACTTATCATAGAGAACATTCAGCATTTGGTTTTTTGGAATTGGCTTACTTCGCTTAGCATGATATTCTCCAACTCCATCCACTTACCTGCAAATGTCATAATGTTATTCTCTTTTATTGCTAAGTAATATTCCTTTGTGTATATATACCACAGTTTCTTTATCCATTCATCTATTGAAGGACATCTAGGTTGGCTCCACAGTTTAGCTATTGTGAATTGAGCTGCTATAAACATTGAAAAACATTGAAGTAGCTGTGTCACTGTATTATGCTGTTTTTCAGTCCTTTGGGTATAGATCGAGTAGTGGGATAGCTGGGTCAAAGGGTATTTTCATTCCAAGCTTTCTAAGGAATTTCCATACTGCTTCTCAGTACCATACAGGCATGTGCCACTGCACTTGGCAATTCATTTTTTTTCAGTTTTAAGTATCAGTGTGCAGTAGTTTTTTTTTAATATTTAGGTTTTTTTACTTATCGAATAAGAAAAATAGTAATAATACTGCCTAGTACTTTCCTTAGGGCTATCTGCATTTCTTTGTTCCTTAGACTGTAGACGATGGGGTTCAGCAGAGGTGTCAGCACTGTGTATGCTATGGCCATCAGCATGTCTTCATGGAAAGAGTTGCTGTTCTTGGGCCTCAGGTAGACAAAGCAAGCAAATCCATAGTGTATAGACACGACTGTGAGGTGGGAGGAACAGGTTGAGAAGGCCTTATACCTCCCCGTTGCAGAGGGCATCTTCACAACTAAGGACACAATGAACACATAGGAAATCATAATTAAAATAAAGCTTCCCATCCACACAAAGGCAGAGAGCACAAAAATAGCCATTGCATCATGGGAAGTGTAATCACAAGCAAGGTGAACCACAGGTGAAATGTCACAAAAGAAGTGCTCAATATTGTTGGAGTCACAAAAAGACAAGTTGAATATAATGATGGTGATGCAGAGAGAAATCAGGAACCCAACCACCCAGGAGGCCATCATGAGCTGGAAGCAGATCTTTCTTGTCATCAGGATGGGATAATGCAATGGGCTGTGGATGGCAGTGTAACGGTCGTAGGACATGGCAGCCATGATGAAACAGTTGTTGGCTGCCAGACCAAAGAAGAAAAACATCTGTGTGGCACACTCCTGAAGGGAGATGGTCTTGCTCTCTGAGAGCAAGTCCACTAGCATGCGAGGGATGATTACCATCGTGGTACAGGTTTCTGAAAAGGACAGGCCGAAGAGGAAGAAGTACATGGGGGTGTGGAGGTTGTGACTGAGCTTGATGGCCACCATTATGGACACATTTGCAAGTAAGATGGTCACGTGGGAGGAGAAAATCACTACAAAGAGGAGATTCTGCAGGTCTGGGAAACTGGAAAATCCCCATAGAAGGAATGTGTTTATTGCTGTGTGATTGCCCATCTTCCTGTTAGGCATGGCTACTTTTTACCAATAACACAGATGCTCTTGATCAAGACTCCGAGATAATTGTAAAAAGCACCTTAGACACTAATGCTGCCTGGACTTTAATTTTGAGCCCCTGGACAAATGTAAGGCAAAGTTTACAGAATTTTAGTAAAGAGACTTAAATGTACTTGGCAAAAGCCAGGCTCAGGAGTCTGAATGATGAGGGGAATGATTCCAGCACGAGAATGTGTATAAATGTCACAGAAGGGGTCCAAGTATCTTCTTGGATTCTACTCAGAAAAGTACTCTCTATCTGTCTTTTCTCCATTCTGGATCTGCAAGGAAGAGACAAAATACTAATAAAAGCCTTACCCAGTGGATTTTGATATGCCACATTTTTTAAATCTTTTTAAAAATCTAATGGAACCCTGGCACTCAGGAGTCCCTGGTAAAACATTGATAGAATGAGATAATCCAATCACTTAAATAATTTAATATTAATATGACATTTGAAATTTCTGGAGAAATAAGTAAAATTTTTCAAAGAACTTCCAAATTTCTTTCAACTTTGCTCTCCATGTGTGATGTTCCAAGGATGGTATTTTTGACAATGATTAGGTCAGATAAATTAATTTAATATGTTGCAATTTCTGGGCTCTTTGCTAATAACTGAAGCTTGAAATGTACCAAATCAATTGTTTTTTCTTTCTTTCTTTTTTTTTTTTTTGGTATCAGAGATTGAACCCAGGAGTGCTTAACTGCTAAGCCACATCCTCAGCCATTTTTTTATATTTTATTTAGAGACAGTCTCATTGAGTTGCTTAGGGCCTTGCTAAGTTGCTGAGGCTGGCTTTGAACTGTTGATCCTCCTGCCTCAGCCTCCTGAGCTGCTGGGATTACAGGCATGTGCCATGCACCCTGACTAATTGTTCTTCATATAATAGTTCTTAAAACATATCAGTAAAGTTCAGTTCTCAAGAACTTGTCATTGAAGTTCTTTCTCAAGTGCAAGAGATAATATAATGGTCTAACAGAGATCTAATATGATTTTGAAGATACTGTCTCATTCCGAATGGGAAATTTGTTTATGATATTCTAATCGACTTTTGAGTTGTTAGCAGAACCTCCAGGACATTTTCTGGCTGGTGTACTTGACAGGTTGCTTTGTTGTACATTTCTGAAAGAATCAATTTCCTCAGATCAATTTGGGAAGACATAATTCTATTTTGATTGTTCTTTAAACATATAATCCACAAAGGAGATAAGGGCAGTAAGTGATATGAGGACTCCACAAAAAAATTTTTTTAAACCTTACTTTCTCTTAAAGATGAAGGGGAAGAAGTGGTGAGGAAATAGATCTGGAAAATTAAAGACCTGAAGACAGAGAAATACTGATTGGGAATTATTCTGAAGGATTCACAAAGATGAAAGATGAATGAAGACAAAAGAGAAAGCAATTCTTTTGTTAGTTGAAGAATTGCTGTCTTGTATTTGCATTGCAGTTGTAGACAAAGAATACAAGAGGAGTCCGAGGCAGGTGATCAGCACCTCCTCAATACCTACAATGTGCCAGACAATTTATGACGCTAGACAGAGCTGGTTTCTGTAGTCCTCACAAGTCTGCATGAGTATTTGTCGCTCTGATTTTACAAAGCATGAAAGTGAGGTACAGAGTGGTACATGACTATTGAAGGTCATGAATTCAATATATATCAATGAAATCTCAATGATTTAAGCATGGGAAATACAACATGGAACCAGAGATGTAGGATGTGAGAGTTCATGACTACTGTTGTTTATGCAGTCAGGGGAGACTTCTCTGAGAAGATAACATACTTAAATGAAGACAATCTAGAAACAACATTTAAAAGTCAGAGGAAAGAACATCATGAGCATAGGGCTCAACTACTACAAAGACACTAAGGTGGGCCACAATCTACTCAAGCAATCTTCAATCAAGATTCCATGAGACTTCTCTTTGAGACCACTTCACAAAAGTTCTTTCCTCTGAAGGTTTCTCAGTCTGTTCACTTCTAAAGGAAAATTTCTATTCTTATTGCTTCCACCACCACTTATTTTGTACCACTCCCCAATTCCAGTCTCTGTGAGAAAAGACTTCAATTTCCTCTGGCACATCTCCAATGCCAGGATGTTCTCCAAGGGTTGGATGCAAACTTTTCAGAGCAGAAGTAATTATATCCCACACATATCAGAGATTTTTCCTGTTTCCTGTTTATATACAGATATAAGAATGCTACTATCCAACTTATTTGCACTCTTTCCACATCTTTTACCCAAATAAGTCATTTACACAATTACAGTATTCTGTTTATTGACACTTTGATTATTTTTATCCCCTCTGCTCTTGCCTTGCATCTATCCCATGGGGTGCATATGATATGTACCTCCTCCTTCTAGGCCTATTCTCGTCTCTACCAGCCTTTTGATATCCTGTCTGTGAATGCACTGTCTTTTCACTACAGACATCTTTTAATTTTCCTTTGTTTACAAGCTGGTTAGTACTAATAACTTCTAACTTTTTTTGTGTACTTCAGTTATACAGTCTCATATATCCTCATAGCTACTGTAAGATATAAGTACTATGAAAATGATCTTGTTTGAAAGGAAAAACCTGTGGCCCAGAGAAGTACTGATTTGCCAAAGTGATGCTGTTAGTAGATTCACCTTCGGAGCATACTTACTGCAGGGGGTCTGGAGAACCACCTGCGTGGCTAGTTGATCCTAAGCATTCCCAAGTACATGCACACTAGTGTGGGTTCAAGGTCTTACCTGTCCATCCTCATTTTGTGCCACTGACCACCTAGATTGGGGAGATACCCCAGCTTCCCAGATACAGCATGGCTTTTCTTGGTTCTTCCTCTTGCATGTTCTTTTCTCTAGCCTACAATGACTTTTTTTTTCTGCCCTTCTAAAAACACTGCTTTCTTGAAAAGAATACAAATATCACTCCCCCTTAGAAGTCTCCCTAAATGTCCTTGGTTTTGTTAGTCATTTCTTCTAAACTAACATGCTATTTTATTGTGATAAGATTTTTTACAAGCTGGATTTCTGTACCAGACAAGGCAGAGACATGTGTAAAATTTTGCATCTCTCAACTTTTAGCTTAAGCTGAGTGAATGAGGATTTTTACTAAGGTTAGTACAATGGCCATAGATAAAATGAAATCTCATATTCTTTAGGATTCTTCAGAAAGCCTTCCGTGAGTATTACTTCAGCCTCTGTTTACTAATTCCTCTCCACTACATTGTTTGATCTCCTTTGCCTTTATTTAGATATGTACTAAAGATAGTTGGTTGCTCTATAAACAGTTTTAAAAACCTTGGCACTTAGCAATGTGAATGGGTGAATTGGTGCTTTCTAAATTTAATTTATGAATGTTGAAAAGCAACAGAAGCAAACAAAAAGCTTCTTAAAATTGCAATAGTGGTGGCATAGAGCCTAAGAGAAAACAACTCTCATTTTCACACTATAGTGACTATTCTTATTTACTATAGTATCAATTTACACTCAACCTTTAAGTAGCCTTCTACCCAGAGGCATATCAGAATTACTAGGAGAGTTTTATCAAAATAATTTACCTCTAAATATTCACACCCTCCACAAGTTTTTGGCAAGTCTCTCCTTGGTATCAGGGTATGTATAGTTTGACAATCTTTCTCTGTGATTTTAGTTAAGAACTTTTCAATTCTGTGGTAGTTTTCATGTATGTCAATGGTAAATTCTGATTTCCTCATGCTGTTCAAGTACAGCAATGATAGAAGATAAAGTCAGCAGGACAATATTTCCATTCTCTACCAAAACTCTGGTGACCGCTGGAGAACAAGATGCCTATAACTTTGGATCAACTCTTTTGTTTATTTTTCTCAAAACTTACCCTCTTTGACACCAGCCTTCTGCCTGGAGTTTCACATTCTACTCCCTGTTTTCAGTTCTTTAAACTTTTCCCATCCAGTTTTCTGGGTTTACTCTCTGCCTAAAATAAGGAATTGGCAACATTCATAGTTTCCAGCTTATCTGTGCCCATAGTTTTTATGAAACCCTCTATGAAGCAATGAGCACCCACAAGTACTTGATTATTTTTTTTATAGAGTGATGTTCATTGTAAAGAGTGAAAACAATCTAAAACTCTTATCTTCTAAAGAAGGAAAAATCACTTTCCAGTCTCTTAAAATCATGAAGTAATTAATCTGGAGGAAGAATTGAGTCTCACACCTCAGTTCTGCACTTCTTACTATGATTTTTACATATCTCAAATGCTGGGATAATATTTAAGGCAATTTCTTTTTGAATGCCTATAATGAATCCCTTATGAATTTAAAGTCTCCTGTAACATGAAAAAAGTAGTGCCATCTTCATTTCTTCCAGATGGAGTTCAGGACCATGAAAATTTTTAATGAGAGTCCTGGGGTCATTGGAGACCATTATCTTGAGACTACTGCTTTAGATACAAGGAGTCTTGCCTCTGTATTACCCAACGTGAGGCCACAGAAGTAATTTTTTGTATTCATATAGCATGGGGATATTTCATTGATGTGTGTTCTTATTCTTCTGAATCACAGTAGAAAGGATTGGAATTCAACTTGTGAAAAATATATCTTTGAATGTAAATGATTCCCACAGTCGTATTTTACTTCCAGTATAATACCATTTATTTTATAATTCTGAAAATTTGCCAAGTCTCTCTGTCTCTTTTATGCTATTCATAGGACAAAAGGAATGGGATGTCATGAGAACCTATTGCCTGAGAAAAAAGGGGGAGGGTAGGAAGAAAATGAGCACAAAGTATGTTCCCTGTGATTGCTTTCTCATGGGGTCAACTCTGAATTAGAAGACGCTGATGAAAAGGAAAGTCCACTTTTATCCATCCCCAGTTACTGCACTGCCATCCATAACAAATACAAGTGGCTCCTAATTCCCTATCTCATCAGCTTGTCCTCAAACCATTCACCCTCTGAACTATCTTCTACCTAATGTTCTATCAAGTCTTATTTCAATATTTGCTTTCATAAATTCAGTGCTTCAAGTACCATAATTAAATTCTGCCTTTTCCTCATTCTGTTTTCTGTTCCTTCAGTCTAAAAAGCCTTTTTTTCTGATTCTACCCACACAAAATTTTGCCCATACTTTAAGGCTCAGAACAAAAGACATCTTGTCCATGAAGTCCTGTGTTTGCATCATGCATAAAGACAGAGACAGAAAGCACAGCCATTAAGAAAGAAGTCTACTAAGAAGGCACTTTCACAGGATGACCTCCAGTAGGTTTCAGAACATGCTAACTGATGAAGTGTAGGAACCTAGATGGCAGTACACAATAAATTAGGACTTTTTTTTAAAGTTAGGTAGACATTTTAGGGGCATTTTTGTCTTATAGGGGCAGTGAACACATTTTTGTCTTATAGGGGCAGTGAACACATCCTCAAACTTCTCTTAGAGCTGACAGCTAACACGCACAACCATACTCTTGAGAATTGCCTGGGCTGAAAAGATCATAATAGACTGGAAAAATATGGGAATGCCCATAGCCACCTGATGAATGATACAGCAATTTTAAAATAATAATAGCAAAAATGCCCTATTGCTGCAAGTTTGGACCACTGTGAGGTGCCATTCATGCTCCTTTTACCTGTGGGCTGGAGCTGAAACTGCACTTCAGCTGGTCCTCAAATCTCACCGATGCCTTGTCCTTCTTATCTCGCTCCCTGAGTCCACTCCTTCACTAAAATACTAGCCTGAGAATTGTTGTTAAGTCTCTGCTTTTGGAAAACTCGTGAGAAGACAGAGTGCCAATGAACACAGGAATAAGGGCTGCATGTACTTAACTATGCACATTCAGAATTTTAAAAACAATAAAGTATAAGCATCATGTTTTGACTACTGGCCCAGATTCCTTCTCAGGAAAACAGTTGGAGCCTTTAGCTATCATTGCCAGTCGTGCAGTAATACATCTGAATTTCTGTGGCCACACTGTAGGCCACACTGTATTTGTTCCTCATGGTGCTACGATTTGTGCTTCTTGCTAATTGGTTTTTGTTATTAGATATTGGTATTTTTCTGACACATTAATTCATAGGACATTTCATGAAGTTTGCATTCACATTCTTGAGTTTCTGTGTCTATGATACAATGTGCCAAAGATATATGGGGCTGGATGTTGCTATACCTCTGTCTTTCTATCTCTAAACCACTGGTCTGTCTGTTTGCTTTGTGTTCATCCTCTGCTCTTCCAAATTCAATTTCAACCAGCTCCAGGAAGATTAATAACCATATCAGTATCATTTCTTGCTAGAAAAATGGAGCCAATGGACACTATCCATTCATATTATGAAGAAATATGTACAGGTTACATGTTGAAAAATGTTTTAACCATATTTCCGGAAATAGTAATCTAGAACATGAGCCCTTTCATCCATTAACTCATTGTTCATTCAGAAATACAATGAGTGTTTGTTATATTCCAGGCTCTCTTATAGGCTGTCAGAGGTATGAATGACAAACAGCTAGAGATGTCTGCCCTCACGGAATATATCTTCTCCAATACATAGCATCTCCAAAATCAAAAAAGAAGGTATTATGGTATAGAATTAACTTAATATGTCAGAAATTAGAAAAGAATAATTGAATAACCTTGTCTAGCAGAATAGTTACCAACTAACTTAAAATTATTTAAAGTTCTTCAGCTGGCTCCTAGGAATGAACAAAGAAAAAAAGATAAAATCCACAAAGTAAATCTCTATAATAAATACACAAAGAATAAAGAGAAAGGAATCAAACTATATCACTACAGAAGATCACCAAATCCATAGGAAGACAGCAAAAGATGAAGAAAGGACAAGTGATGTGTAAAACAATCACAAAACAATTAGCTAAATGTCAGTAGTAAGTCCTTACCTATCGATAATTACTTAAAGTGAAAATGGACTAAATATATCAAAGACATAAAGGGGCTGAGAAGATTTTCAAGGGGTGAACTGGGGATTGAACCTAGCTGTGCTCTACCACTGAGCTATACCCCTAGCCTGCCTATCTATCTATCTATCATCTATCTATCTATCTATCTATCTATCTATCTATCTATCTATCTATCTATCTGAGTCAGGGTTTTGCTAAGTTGCTGAGCCTGGCCTAGAACTTGTAATCTTCCTGCATCAGCCTCCCAAGTCACTGGGATTACAGTGTACAATATCAAAACTTGCTTGAAAAGGTTTTTAAAAGGATACCTAAGTATATGTTCAGTGAAGACACTCCCTTAAGGCTATACATTGGCAAAAAGTGAAGAAATGGAAAAAGATGTTTTTTGTAAATGGAAACCAGAAGAGATCAGAGGTAGCTATCATCACATCACACAACAGAGGGGCTGATGAATCATCAGAAGAATGTAACATTTGTGTAGGGTGTGTGTGTGTGTGTGTGTGTGTGTGTGTGTAAATACTGTCTCTGCCAGTCTTCTGAGGAAGCACTATATTAAGTCACCTCTGTATGGTCACATCTATTCACTTTTTCTTTCACCTGCTTGGAAGTCTTAAAAATCCCTCTTATCTTCGATTACATAAATTTCATGAAGGCAGAGCAAATGGCAGTATAGAACTCTCTAGTGATTATTACTCTATAGAAAGATCAGTTTGAATATCTATCCAGACATGAAAATACCTTCATAAAGACTACAGATATCAGGCAAGAGATCACTGTGCTTGGTTTGGGCACAGTAATAAAAAATAATGGACTGAAGAGGGCTGGATGGACAGCTTTACATAACCTGCATCTCTCCTCCCCACCCCTCATCTCAGACAGCACAGCACAGGCAGACATCATCTGCTTGGGGAAAAGATGGGGATATAAACACAGAATTCTGCCTTAGTCATGGGCCAACCACTAGACAGACTCCACCACACCTGATTCCAGGCTGGTACCTGCAGACCAAGCCATAAGATCTGCTCTTGTGCCACATGGGAACCTGTTATCCCCATGATATGGGCTTGATCTCTAATGTACATAGCTGCTGACTGATTGCAGCAAACATGGGCTTAGATAAATCTTAATGGAAAGCAGGCCTCAGTGGCTAGTGAGTCGTATACTTTGACCACAAAAATGATAACTATGTGAGGTAATGCATATGTTGATTAGCTAGATTAACCATTTCATAATGCATATACACTTTAAAACATCATGTTGTACACTATAAAACATGGAATTTTATGTCACTTAAAAATAAAGAAGAAGAAAAAAGCCAGGCACAGTGGCACACCCCTGTTATCCCAGTGTCTTGGGAGACTGAGGCAGGAGGATTGCAAGTTCAAAGCCAGCCTCAGCAAAAGCGAGGCACTAAGCAACTCAGTGAGACCCTGTCTCTAAATAAAATACAAAATAGGACTGGGGGTGTGATCACTGGTCAAGTGCCCCTGAGGTCAATCCCCAAGAAACCAAATTAAATAAAAAAATAAGAATAAAAAGTAAAATAAAATTTTTACAATATAATGAACAGAGAGAAAGCAGAATTTTAAAAACAGGAAACGCAGTAGACCTGTGGAACACTATCAAATAGCCTAACATATATACTGTTGGAGGCTCAGAGAAGCAGAATGAAAGGTTATAAAAATATTTGAAGAGTAAATTTGTTCTTTTTAGATATATATGACAGTAGAGTGTATTTTGACATACATACATGAAGTATAACTTCCTATTCTTATGTTTATACATGATGTGGAGTTACACTGGTTAGGTATTCATATATGAACACAGGAAAATTATATGATTCATTCTACTGTCTTTCCTATTCCCATCTCCATTTTCCCTTCATTTTCCTTTATCTAATCCAATGAATTTCTATTCTATCCTCCCCCCTCTTTATTGTGTTAGCATCCACAGATCAGAGAGAACATTTGACCTTTGTTTTTTGGGGATTGGCTTATTTCATTTAGCATGATAGTCTCTAGTTCCATCCATTTACCAGCAAATGCCATAATTTCATTCTTATTTATAGCTGAGTAATATTTCATTATATATATGTACCACATTTTCTTTATCCATTCATCTATTGAAGGGCACCTGGGCTGGTTCCATAGCTCAGCTATTGTGAATTGAGCTGCTATAAACATTGATGTGGCTGCATCAGTATAGTATGCTGATTTTATGTCCTTCTGGGTATATGCCAAGGAGTGGGATAACTGGGTCAAATTGTGGTTCCATTCCAAGTTTTCTGAGGAATCTCTATACTGCTTTCCAGAGAGGTTGCACCAATTTGCAGTCCCAACAGCAATATATGAGTGTACTTTTTTCTCCACATCCTCATCAACATTTGTTGTTACTTGTATTCTTGATACTCAAACAATGTATATTTTTGTCTGTGGACTGAAACTTCTATAAAATATAGAGGAAAAATTTCAAGCTGTAGTAAAATAGTCCCAGGCTGTATTTTGGTGTATATGAAATAATTAAATGCACTGGAAATTAAAAATAGGTCAACTTTTGTTGAGAATTTTGTCTGTTGTTTACATCCATAAAATCAACAGCCACATGAACACATGAGATGAAAGCATGAAAAAATGAAAGTATATATCATCCTTTGGGGAGGGAAATTCAATATAATAAAGGTGTAAATTCCAACATGTGTATGATTAATTCCAAATAAAAATCTAGCTGGATTTTTAAAAGAAATTACAAACTAATTTTAAAATTCATATGAAAGTAAGGACTTCTGCATAAACATGGTAAATTAATTACATGCACCCAATTTTACTTCCTTTCAAAATCTACTAAGATGCCAGAAAGGGGATTTTTAAATTTATATTTTACTTTATTTATTGAAGTATAGTTTCATATAATGCATAAGTGTTAGGCATATAATTTGAGGATTTTAGGCAAATGTACATACCCATGTACTACACGGTGTGGCACCATGCAATATGTTCATCAAAAATAAAAAAAATGCCATCAAAGAGAGATTGTGTGTTTTCAAACCACAAAAGGTTTGGGGACCTTTAAAAGCTTTTTTGAATTAAAATAAACACATTCATTTAAACTGTATTTTACACCCATGTAACCAAAACCACACACAATCAAAGAAAAACACATTTCAATCACTTCTCAACTGATTCTTTCTGCCCCTTTGAAATCCATTTTTTTCTCTGCTGGCCCAAGGCAACTACGGGTTTGCAGTTTTGACAATATAGATTAGTCTCTTTATATAATTTTATAAAATGAGAATCATGTAAAATGTAGACCATAGCATCTGACCTCTCTTGGCATTGCTGTTTTGAGATTCACTGATAATGTGTGCATCAACAGTCTGTTTCTTTCTATTGCTGAGTCATGTTTCATTATACAGATAATGCCAGCTTTTTTATCCACTCACCAGTTGGTGGCCTTCAGCATTGTTTCCAGTTTTGTGCTATTGTGAATAGAGCTTCTGTGAACATTGGAGTCATCTGTGTGGACATAATTTTCCATTTGTCTATGGTGTTTTTCAAAAAATTTATTTACTTACTTATTGGTAGTGCTGGGGATTGAACTTGTGGACACTTTTCCACTGAACTACATCCCCAGTCATTTTATTTTTTATTTTTGCAACAGTGTTTCAATAAGCTGCTGAGGGCTGGTCTCAAACACACAATCCTCCTGCCTCAGCCTCTAGAGTTGCTGAATCTACAGGCGTGTACCACTGTACATAGCTAACAGTGTTTAAATGTGTAAGAATTTTCAAATCATTTTTCAAAGAGATTGTATTGTATTACAATGCCTCTTGCCACGTTGAGATATGCATCAAAACTGTACCTATATTTGGTATTATTAAGCTTTAAATTTAACCATTTAATTGGTGTAGTATCTATTTATGGTTCTAATTTGCAATTTCCTGAAAACTAATATAATTAAACATTTTCAAATTACTCTTATGTTGTTAAGGTGACAGTGAACTGAGCTAGTAGCTGTTACATCTTGTTATGTATAAGATATGAATAAAACAAGTCCAGTAAGAACTGGATTACTGTTTTGTAAAGACACAATATTTTGAGAAATAAATGCAAGAAAAAAAAGATATGAATAAAATGTTGGGAAAATATACATGATTAGTTAGTAAAGAAACCAAAACCATGATTTTTTTCAAGACAGAATTTATATTTATGTTCTACTTGGCTGTAATAAAGTTGAGTAGCTTATTTGTAATAAAAACTCATGTGTAAAATTCTACTTTAACTGTATTTTTGAGTGTGTATGTGGTGCTGGAATGGAACCCAGGGAATCTTGTATGCTAGGCAAGGGCTCTACCCCTGAGCTATACCCTCCACCCTATACTTGCTTATTTTTATACAATTTTCAAACTCAATATCACAATATTCTCTTCTCTTGTCTGTGAGAAATGGTTTTCATTCTATCATTGAAATAAAATATTGCATTAAAATTTATTCCTTTTTTGACATCTGAAGCATTTAATATTATTATTTGGAACTTAAATTCAACAAATTATGTACAGATCTGTTTACACCCAGAAAACCATTAGTTTACTTCGTACCCATTATGTTCAAATTAAATAGGGAAAATAGCAGGAACACAAAAATGCAATTTTTTTTCCTAGCAAACTGTATTATTTTCATACTCTGAAGTATGTCAATCACAAATAGTCTAAAGAATAAAAGAGGATTATCTGAAGGGAGTGGGGCTTTAGATTTGTATTGACGGGGCATTGGACCATTGCCTTTTTATAAGAGTCATTTTAACTTACACCAGCCAATTATTTGATACCAATAAAAATGAGTACAGTTCTATTTCAGTGCAGAGTTGGGAAGAAGTGGACACATTTTAGAGGATCAGAGGAGGTAAGATCAACAGAATGACTTGCAAACACACGAGAGGAAATGAGCATCCTGACTACTGTCAGGATTAGACTCCAGGCCCAGCTAGTTGAAGGACTTGGGTGGGATGTTGAGAGTAGGGAGAGAAAATCATTAATCAGGGACTAATTTGGAACCAGTGGTCATCATGGGGCACTTAAATCTTGATAACAGAAGTTCAGAGTACATGTTGTAATACCCAATCTGCCCCAAATTTTAAACCTGGATTTACTTTTACCAATCGAGTATGTGTTGACAAGTAGATTAAACTAAACCTTCTCTGTTAAACCAAGATAATGGGAATACTTGATTAACCAAATTGTTATGAGGATGAAATCAGATAAGGGGTGTGAAGCATGAAGCACAGTGCTTGGCACAGTAAGCTTCAAATGAAAGCTGGCTGGCAATATTGGAGGTCAGCCTCTTCCATCAAGCGGGCATCTGGAGGCAAGGCAGGACTTTCTAAGATTAGGATTAGCAAGAGAGTGAGACTGAGTCTTCAGATTGAAGTCACTTCACCACATCACATAAGCCACTAATCAATAGTTATCCTTTGTGGCATGAGGACGTAACACAGGTAAGACTGTGTCTTAACTGGAAGTCATCAGAATCTCTTTTTCATTCAGTTTTCCATCTGTATAACTTTAAAAGGATTTATTTTATGAATTTGGCTATAACAATTATGTGCATATCTTAAATAATTTTGATATTTAAAATTCAACTTTGCATGTCAACTTCCCCATATTCCTTAAGGTACCTAAGATCTAGATAGTTAGTCTTAGATCTAACACTATAAAATACTTTAAAAATGAACAGATGTTAAAGAAAAAAGATAATACTACCATGACATATTTGCAGCTTGGTGTTTTTAAACCTGAATTAACAAAGTAAACTTAGAAGCAATATTTAGCTATGAAATAATTGATTGTACTCCCAATAATTATCAAATGAAAGTGCAACAATCTCTACTTAAAAAGAAAAAAAAAAGATCACTTGATAATTAACAGAATCCTTGATGATTAGTTGTGGTTGTGTGAAAGGAATTGCTCGATATTCTCTTGAGAATATGAGAATGATCCTTGGTGTTTTTGAATTCACATTTGACTCTAGAATCTTCAGAGATTTATACTCAAAGGCAAACACTAACATTAAAGAATAACATAGCTAATATATATATTAATACTGACTTTGCATTTCATATAGCAACATGAATGAATTCTTATTTCAAGAGGTAAGATTTTGACTTTTGTGAGTAAATCCTATTACTGATTTTTATTTACATTTGAGAACACTTTCTAATTTGAAGTTGTACTATATTCTTAAATTGTAGTTGAGAAACAAAGCAGATGTAACCAACCAGCAAATAACTAGCTGAATTACTAAAGTTTCCACAATAAAATTCCTGTGAATAGACAGCAATAATTCAGTTTTTCAAGATTCCTCATCTATTTATTCCTTATCTACCTATAAGACTAGAAATTTACATGGTATTTAACAGTAACTAAACTTAGCTCTTTGCCATAATGCTAAAAAAATCCAGTAGCTTATGAAGATGAAAGACCTTATAGCATTTGCTGGTAAATGGATGGAACTGGAGACTATCATACTGAGTGAAATAAGCTAGTCCCCAAAGGTCAAAGGTCAAATGTTTTCTCTGCTATGTGGAAGCTAATCTAAAATAATTGAGGGGGGAATTATAAAAAGAATAGTAGATCAGAGGACTAGACAAAGGGGAATGAAAGGAAGGGAGGAGGGATAGGCTAGGTAAAGTCAGTGGAATGACTCTGATCTAACTTTCCTATGTACATATATGAATGTATCACAGTGAGTCTCACCATTCATGTACATTCACAAGACACTAATTTTAAAAAAATTTGTAAGTAAGTAGCAGAAAAATCAGTAAAGGAACAGGGGGTAGGAGGAAGAAAGGGGAAGGGGAAATACTGGGGACTGAATTGGAACAAATTATATTCCATGCTTTTATAATTATGTCATAGTATATTCTATTATCACATGTAACTAAAAAGAACCAATTTTTACAAAAAAAGAAATCATGGGGGGGAAAAATTCAGTAGCTTTAACACACTTTGGGGACTTCCTGAAAGTTTTGCAGAAAGACCTACTTTGTTTATTGATTGAAAGCTCTAGCATCAGAGGCACCACACACTTTGGACAAAGAAAAGGACATGAGGTGAAAAGTCGGAAGTTTACAGTCAACCTGAAACCTTGTTGGGTAATCCTGAGTGAACTTTGTAACTCTAGGTTGAAATGTAATTCAGCTCTATACAAAATAATACTACTTCACTCCATAATAGTCCAATTAGGAAAATATTACATTATGAAATTATTGGAATTTTGGAAAATATTATAACATTATGAAATGATTTAATGTATTTTAATAAATGAATAATCTGTTCTAAATATTATATAGTGATTAGATTGGCATTTCCAATAATTTGTTAAAGCAATGTTTAACTGGAAATAATAAAAATGTTTAATGAATTTACAGTAGGTAATTTATAACTTTAATTCCTTGGTATTTCTTCCTTGTTCTATCAGAAAAAAAAGTATTTCTTATTTTTAAAAATGGTCATAAAAATGGTCTCATTTAACTGATAGATATTGTAAACTATGTGACTGAGGAAGTGCCGGTTTTCTTTTCTGTTTTTCTTTTCTTTCTTTTTTTTTTTTTTGGTACTGGGGATTGAACTCAGGGGCACTCGACCACTGAGTCACATCCCCAGCCCTATTTTGTATTTTATTTAGAGACACAGTCTCATTGAGTTGCTTAGCGTCTCGAGGTTGCTAAGGCTGGCTTTGAACTCGAAATTCTCCTGTCTCAGCCTCCCGAAGTGCTGGGAAGGAAGTTCCTCTTTTATGTATCAGCTGCCAGGAAGTTGAAAGGCTAACCTGTTATCCCCCGCTTACACATGTACTTAACTTCATTGTAATGACCATCTAATTTGTTGTAATTAGCATTTCATTTGCAGCAATAGTAACTAAAGGAACAGAGGAATTTTAACTAGGTTCATAACCCACCACTTCTTGTATAACCTTAGGTAAGTAACTTATTATTTTCAAACTGAGTTTCTTCAACAATAAAATGGAAATAATAAAAAGTACTTAATACTCTTTCATGGAAATCAAAATAGAACTATATATATAAATTTCAACCTGTTCTGGAATGATAATTTAGTAAGCATTAAATAAATGTTAATTATTACTCAAATAATTGATCTCATACATTTTAATTCTTTTTGTTGTACTTAATGACTCCTTTTTGTTATTTTTGCAAGTCATATTTTTATATATTTAGCTTTAAAGCTACTTAAATGTTTGTACATATTATATACATATATATACATTTGTACATATTATATGTATATACATTATTTGTAGAAAGTTTTTGATGTTTCCATTAAAATAATTTTTAAACTATAAAAACACTCACCACACATAATATATAAACTGTTGGACTCTAGAATAACAAAAACAATTATTAGTCCAAATTTTGCTTGAAAGATATTTTTATAATAACCCTCATGTAGGCATTAATTAAAATAAAACCATATATTTATAAATTCTTTAATATAATGTCCTTTTTTCACCACAGGTTCATTTTTCAGCAGCTACTGTCCCATGGATTCCCTGGTCAGTGGGAACCACACTGCAGTGACAGAGTTCATTCTATTGGGCTTAACTGATGACCCAGTCCTCCGAGTCTTCCTCTTCGTGATCATCCTGGGCATCTACCTGGTGACCATCTCTGGCAATCTCAGCACAATCGTTCTTATCAGAGTCTCTTCTCAGCTCCATCATCCCATGTACTTTTTTCTGAGTCATTTAGCTTTTGCTGACATAGGCTGTTCATCTTCTGTCACACCCAATATGCTTGTCAACTTCCTGGTGGAGAGAAATGCCATCTCCTACATTGGATGTGCCATCCAGCTTGGTTCAGCGGCGTTCTTTGGGACAGTGGAGTGCTTCCTCCTGGCTGCCATGGCGTATGATCGCTTTGTGGCCATCTGCAACCCACTGCTTTACTCAACCCAAATGTCCACCAACGTCTGTCTCCAGTTACTTGCAGTGGCTTATGCAGGTGGTTTCCTCAATGCTTCCATCTTCGTCCTTTCTTTCCTTTCTTTGCTTTTCTGTGGGCCAAATGGCGTCAATCATTTTTTCTGTGATTTTGCTCCATTAGTTGAGCTCTCCTGTTCTGATGTCAGTGTCCCCTCAGTTGTTCCTTCATTTTCTGCTGGCTCCATCATTGTGGTCACAGTGTTTGTCATCGCCATCTCCTACATCTACATCCTCGTCACCATCTTAAGTACGCGTTTCACCGAGGG
This sequence comes from Xerus rutilus, assembly GCA_028644305.1. Classification (NCBI taxonomy): domain Eukaryota; kingdom Metazoa; phylum Chordata; class Mammalia; order Rodentia; family Sciuridae; genus Xerus; species Xerus rutilus. The sequence continues at coordinate 48,988,635 of CM053399.1, forward strand.
GCGCCACAAGGCCTTCTCCACCTGCACCTCCCACCTCACTGCAGTTACTCTCTACTATGGAACCATCACCTTCATTTATGTGATGCCCAAATCCAGCTACTCCACTGACCAGAACAAAGTGGTGTCTGTGTTTTACATGGTGGTGATCCCCATGCTGAACCCCCTCATCTACAGTCTCAGGAACCAGGAGATTAAGGGGGCTCTGAGGAAAGCATTTGGTAGGAAAATATTTTCTTCATTATCTGTTCTTTGGTTAGACTTGATAAAGTAATAATATTCCATGGATATAATAATAAAAGGAAATTGTGTGTCCTTTGTTGATATATACCTACTTATATATAATTAGCCCATGTGGAGCTTTTTAGTAAATGTAGAAGTGTATATTTTCAGATATCAAATAGTAGGTCATAAGTTCATAATTAATTAGCTTTAATAAATTTAATATATAATTAAGAATAACAAATTATTTCCACATAAACATAATCTGTTTAAAATTCTTTTTCATTTTTAGTCATATTTTTTTCAAAAGTAATTATCACTATAAGTTGAGGTGCTTATATACAAATCTTTAAGTTTGTGTTCATTTTCAACTACAACTCATTCTGCAGTGTCCATGCTAATGACAGTTATGACTGGGTACACATTCTGAAAGAAAATGACAAAGAACAGAAATTAAAATTGCTGCAGATGTGTTGTTGTTGTTGTTGCTGTTGTTGGTTGGTTGGTTTTGCAGCGTGATTATCTATTGGATATTGGTTTTGTGGACCCATAAAATTCTGGTCTGTGTCATCAGCCTATGACTTTAGCCTTGGATATAGAGGAATCACTACAGAAGAAAATGTTGAGATGTCCTGACTAACCTGTGAATTTCTCTGTCAGGTCAAAAAAGGTGACTTGCTGTGTAGAAATGAACACAATCCCTGCAATCTTCAAGGAAAGAGTGGCACACGCTTGGAGTGACTCATCCATGGTCAGACATTGTGCCAAGGAAGCTTGAGAGATGCATACTGTTTCACCCTGAGAGTTCTATGTTACCTCTACATGCTGATGACTGCCACATTTATTTATCTTTTCCTGTCCTGCCTTTACTCTCAATTTGTTCCCTTCTAGTAAGGGGCACCATGTTCACTCAGTCTACTGATCTGCAAGTGCGAGGGTAATTTATTTCTTCTTTTTTTTTAAAAAAAAATATTTTTTAGTTGTTGATGGATCTTTATTTTATTCATTTATTATTTATATGTGGTGCTGAGGATCGAACCCAGTGCCTCACGCATGCTAGGCAAGTGCTCTACCACTGAACTACAGCCCCAGCTCCAGTCATTTATTTCTTTCCCCTGCACTCCTATATTTGGTCACAATGTCTTGTACACTCTGAGACTAACAGTTATCCACTACTCCTCTCCATCTTTATTGTCAGAACTTCTGCCTCAAACTAAGATCTTCTATGTTTTGCTTACAATAGATAGCACCACTGAGGTGGTTAATTTTATGTGTCGACTTGAATAGATTGTGGTGCCCAGTTGTTTGGAATAATACCACTATAGAAACACATTTGATGGTATGTTTTTAGATGTTCTTGACATTTAAATCAGTAGTCATTGACTAAAGCAGGTTGTCCTTCCCAGTATGGAGGGGCTGTGTTCAATCAGTTAAAGGCCTTAAGTAAAAAGTACTCAGGTCCTTTGAAGAGGAAGGACTTTTGCATTAAGAATGGCTTTGGATTCTAGACTGCAACATCAACTTTCACCAGTATTTTTTTGTAAAGTATTTTTTAGTTATAGATGGACTCAATATATTTATTTTATTTATTTATTTTTATGTGGTGCTGAGGATCGAACCCAGTGCCTCATATGTGTGAGGCAAGTGCTCTATCAATGAGCCACAACCCCAGCGCTCTCACCAGTATTTTTAACCTGCTCACCTGACCTTTGGATTTTGGACTTTCCAGCCTCCATAACCATGTGAACAAAATTCCTAAAATCCCAGTCTCTGTCTCCTCTTTCTCCCTCTCTCTCTCTGAAATAGATGTGTGCGTATGTGCATTTATATATACTTGTGTGTGAAACCGTAAATCTTGTTTCTCTGGGTAAACCTAACTAATACAGCCCTAACCAGCTTTTCTCTTCTGTCTCTTACTCTTTTCCAATTCATTCTCTGTATGCTAACCACAGCCATAAATCTAAATAATTTTCTTTTTTTTTTTTTTTTTTTTTAAATATTTATTTTTTAGTTGTAGGTGGACACAATATCTTTATTTTTATGTGGTGCTGAGGACCGAACCCAGTGCCTCCCATGTGCTAGGCGAGCACGCTACCACTACGCCATAACCCCAGCCCCTAAATAATTTTCTTTCTTAAATTTCTGCAGATCTTAGAATAAAGCTGCATTTCTTAACATGTCCTACAAGTTCCTGAATATGCTCTTTGTTTTCTTTCCAACTCTCATGATTTTCCTCTTGGTTTCTGAACATACAGACTCATACAGAACCAATTATTTGTTTTTCTTTCAAATCCTTAAACATACCTCCATTATTTGCTGCCTCTGGACTTCTACCCCAAATACACTTTTTCTTTCACCTAGGCAAAACCTACCTATGCTACACCTACCAACCTATATATTATTTGACCAATTCTAGGATGCCTTTTGGAAAAGCTTCAGACCATACTACGGATACCATTATCCTCTTGTAGAACCTTAGATATTTTCTTCAAAATACTTAGTTATGTATTCAGGGTTTGTGTTTGCACAATGCTGGAAACTTTGTAGAGGAAACCACCCAAAATTCCTCTTTCCCAAGTCTCTAATTTTCACACAGTTCCAAGTTTCACACGTTTCCTGAAACACAGTAAACACTTAAATGCATATTTGATATGAATGAATAAAAAAATTAATAAATTAATGGGTGGCTGAATGAAACTTTTGCTTTTGCTTAAACCATTGATTCTGCTGACTTTGGGATCTTATTTTACAGAGGATAAGGCACATGCAGGATAGGCAAAAGATCAAGGTCACAACTATCCTCTTAATTCTTTGATTTTTTTTTTAGGCATATACCCTGAGAAGGGTGTACTGACAAACTGAGAATATTTTGCCTCTAGGGAACTCTGTTTCTGACACATTTCTTTTTGGCAAAGCCTTTTCATTCAAAATACAGAGATGTCCACATATGTATGTGACAGAATAATTTGTATGAGACTCTCCGAAACAAAACAAATAAGAACCTGGATAAGTTCTTTTTGATGTAGGAAGGTATAGATTTCTGATTCCATTAAAAATGAATTAGCTCCATTCTTTCCAGAACTTCCCTCTTATTACTAAAAAGAAACTCTAGATATAACACAACAAATGAATATAGGAAGACTTTAGTAGGCGGAAAGAAGGCAGAGTTCTTAGGGATGTCAAGACTGGAGGAAGAATATAGCGGGGAGTCTCTTGGTATATTGCTTCCATATACCCTGCAGGAGCACACAAGCCTCCAACTCAGGACCAGCAACAGACATAGACCAAAAAATTTTAACAAAAGTGTGTCCTTCGTCAAAAATCTGGGAAACGGTAGCCTTAACAGAAAACCTGTTAGCTCTACTCCAGACAAATACCAACAAAAAGGCAGAACTCTCCCACTCCCTCAGGTTTCAGTGGAGCCAACAGAGGGCTTGATCCCCACCCCTCCCTTCCTTTCAGTCCCTGACTGGCTAATGTTGGTGATTCCACAGGGAAAACAAGCCTCCTCTGTCACCAGGCATCCACAGACATAATGAGATGATGTGAGGTGAGACTCTGGGTATTCTGTCTCCTCCCCTGTGTGCAGCCAATGAGTGCTGAGCTTCCCCACCTCCAACAACAAAGCAGTGCCACTGGCTCTCCTCCTCCTTCCCAGAGGCAGTGAGCAGAGGTTACTCAGAGGGAGAAGGCATGCACGTCAGGACCCCACTTTCTCTGAGAAGGAATTAGTAGGGCAGAGGAGGAGCTGGACTTCTACCTCACCTAACTGGAAGCAGGCAGTGTGAGTCGCACTCCATTTTTGGTACTCTGGTGTCGGTGGGGTCCAGCAGAAAGCCGAATATGTACTCTTTCCTGGCAATTCTAGTTTAACATCAACAGGAGGACTGCTTGCTAAAAAAAAAAAAAAAAAAAAAAGTGATCCATAACCTCATGATATGATATGATATCCCAAATGTCCATAATGAACTAAAAAACCACGTATCAAGAATAAAAATATTGCCAGGCGCGGTGGCACAAGCCTGTAATCCCAGCACTTAGGGAGGATGAGACAGGAGAATCGCGAGTTCAAAGCCAGTGTCAGCAATGGTGAGGCACTAAGCAACTCAGTGAGACCCTGTCTCTAAATAAAACACAAAATAGGGCTGGGGATGTGGCTCAGTGGTCAAGTGCCCCTGAGTTCAATCCCCAGTACCAATATATATATAGAAAAAGACAATAGACAACAACAAAGATGAATCAGATGTCAAAATGATCTGATAGTGTTCTAAAGCAGCTATCAGAAAAATGCTTCAACAAGCAATCACTACTTTTCTTGAAAAAAAAGATAAAAACAAAATTTCAGCAAAGAAATAAAAGTTATAAAAAGGAACCAAATGGAAATTATAAAACTGTGATATTGTACCTATTGACAATGTTATATTAATTAGGAGGAATAGGTTCTGGTACTCTTTTGGACAGTAGGGTGGCTAGTTAACAATAATGTATTATATGTTCAAAATAGCTTGAAGAGAGGATTTTGACTGTTCTCACCACAAAGAAATAAGAAATATTTCAGGTGTTGGATATTGTGTTTACCCTGATTTGATAATTACAAAATATATTCATCAATAGAAATATCATGTTGTACCACATAAATATGTCTGATTATTATGTGTCAATCTAAAGTAAAAATAAATCAAACCCTCCAAACAACAATAACAAGAGAAAAAGAATTTATAAAACTAAAAAAATAAAATCATCAAAATTAAACACACTTGCTGGATGGACTTTACTATAGTAGAACTCAGAAAAACAGAATGGAGATACATAGAACTTTAATAAAAAATATGCAGAATTTACCTGATCTAAACAACAAATAAAACAGATTGGAAAAGAAAGAAACCAGAGTTACATGTACCTGTGAAACAATAAAAATAGAGCTAATCCGTATGTTAGGTCTCCAGAATGAGAGGAGAATAAAAGGGGAACTGAATCAGTATTCAGATAAATGATGGGTAAAAATGTCCCAAAATTGGTAAAAGAGATATGGAATCACAGAACCAGAAAGCTGGAAGAATGCATAATAAAATATTTTTTTAAAAACAAAGAAATTCATACCAAGGTATATCCAAATTCCAAATTACACTTTAAAAAAAATCAAACAGAAAAATACTGAAAGTGCCAGAGAGAAGGATTCCTTGAAAATCAATCTGAATGATGTCTCTCATCTAAAACCATGAAACCAAAAGGAAGTGGCAGATTTTTCTTTTTCTTTTTCTTTTTTTCATTTTTTAGGAATTGTATATATTTGAGGTATAAAACGTGAAGTTTTGATAGTGATATGATTACTACAGTTAAGCAAATCAACTTATCCCTCATCCCATATCTTTTCTTTTGGTGATAGTAGCATTTAAAATCTTCTCTCTTAGCAAATTCAAAATTCTAGGATATTATGAACTATAGTCCAGTCATACACTGGATTTCTAGAGGTTCATTTTACATAATTGCAACTTTGTACTTTCTGACCTGTATCTTCCATTCTCTCATCTCCTGCTGACCACAAATATGCTGTTTCTATGTATTTGCCTTTTAAAATATTTTTGCATATAATTGAAATCATGCAATATTTTTATCTGACTTATTTCTCTTAGTATAAAATCCTCAAATTACATTCAAGTTGTTGCAGATGGCAGGGAACCTTCTTTTTAAGGCTGAATAATAGTCCATTGTGTATGGACAATTTATTTATCTATTCATCCATAATGGACACTTAGATTGTTTTTATATCTTGGCTACCCTAAAAAATGTTGAAGGGAACATGGTGACTCAGCTCTCCCCATAAGATGCTGATTTTATTTTCTTTGGCTGTGTGGTAGAGATTTTCTCAGAATAAAGAAAAAGCATGGTTCAGTAAAAAAAGATAGCATCAGTATTAGTGTAAACCTTCCACAATTTAATTGTAACATTGTTGCCACTCTATAGTATAGGAACAGAATGCCCAATCAGAATGTGTATTACCTTAAATGGGAGACAAAGATCTGGCAAATGAAAGAGGAACTAGCAAGAGGTATATAACACAAGTCTCCTGCATGGGGTGCTCAGCCTTTGGATGACAATCAGCTGAGCCACTGCTGGCACTAATAAACACTGCTTCCTGCTGATAGCCCTGGTATCTTGTGTCTCTGTGCAAGAATCCCACAACATATGTACCCAGAAAAATAACTGCTGGCTCCTGTAGTAGTTCTAATGTTTACTTTTTGAGGAACCTCCATACAGTTTTCACCATGGCCTTGTTACTGAAATCTCCGTCTTTGTCCCTGATGACAATTTAATAAGGAGGACGTGGTTTTGAGAGAAAAGAGAGAGAGAGAAAAAAAGGAAGATTTATTTTTTTGTTAGGAAAGGAGAAGCACAAAGGGGTCCTGTTCTAGAAGCTATAATTCTGCACATTAAGGAGAACAGAGAGATTTTAAAAGAAGATTCAAAGGCTACATTCCAGGTGTGCCCTGACTGGGGCGCCAGGTGCATCCTGATAGTGTGTTGAAATTCACTTGTTAATTTGGGAGATAGTCACTTTCTAGATCTTCCAGTGACATTTTCTTCCTGTGGTGGTGTGTGCTCAAGGACAGATAACTAGGCCTAAGATGGAGAAGAAAAGATAACCTGTCTCCTTAATCCTGTTAGGGAAAAGGAAAGGAAAAGAGAAAGAGAGAAAAAACAAAAACATATCCCTTTAAAAATAAGCTTTGGTTGCAGAGCAGCATGGGATATATTCTAAGCGTAAGGTGAACCTCTGTTACAGCCTCACCAATGTAATATTCAAAGTGTGAATGCAACAGAATGTGAATGCCCATGGCCACAGTGTACAAGGGTTTTCTTCTCTCTGTACCTTCACCAACACTTGCTATCTTTTGTCTTTTGGCTAATAGCTCTCCTAATAAATGCAAACTGATATTTCACTATGGTTTCCATTTCAATGTACGTGATGATTAGAGATATTGATTTATCACTTTTTCTTCTGTTTGTTGGTCCTTTGTATGTATTCTTTAGAGAAATGTTTCTTTAGGTCCTCTTATAGTTTGGTTGTGAGGTGTACCCCAAAAGCTCATCTGTGAGACAATTCAAGAAGACTTAGAGGAGAAATAATTGGATTATGAGAGCCTTAACCAAATCAGCAAATTAATTCCCCTGATAGGATTAACTGAGTGGTAGCTGAGGGCTGGTAGGGTGTGGCCAGAGGAGGTGGGTCATTGGGTTATACATTTGGTGAGCTGAGCTTAGTCTCTCTGTGCTTCCTGATCATCATTTGAGCTGTTCTCCTCTACCACACTCTTCTGCTATGATGTTCACTCTCACCTGGAGCCCTGAGGAATGGAGCCAGCTGCCTCTGGACTGAGACCTCTGAAACCGTGAGCCCCCAAATAAAATTTCCCTCCTCTACAATTGTTTTTTGTTGAGTCTTTTAGTCAAGCAGCAAAAAAGCTAACAAAAACAGGTCCTTTGTCTATTTTTTAATCAAGTTATTTGCTTTCTTGCTATTGAGTTGTGCGAGTTCCTTATATACTTGAATATTAATTGCCACAACCAACGGGGCCTTTATTCAGTTTTCCCCACACTCAGGCTGATGAGGGGATTAAAAAAAAAAAAAAAAAGGACACACACACAAATATAGAAAGAGCAGGATCTGGTGGGAAAGCCAGCCCTGATGAGACTTGACTGACACCAGAGCAAATGCCACATGTTTATTATATAGCTTAAATATTAAGAGACTTTACTGTGCGAAAGCTTCTTCAAGACAGACAAAAACGAGGTTGTGAGCTGGAACGGCCTGAAGAAAAGCCTATCAGCTGGCGCCCATATCTCTTCTACCTCCTGGCAGCTGGTGTTTGAACCCAAGGCTATTGAACCAATAAATTCTGTAAACTATAGAACCCCCTTTGAATACGGCCACACCAGCGACTGAGCAGTCTCCATCTGCGTGTTACCACCCAGAGTTCTCAGAGGGACATCGCCTCTGCTTTGGGATGGTTCAAAGAAACCTGTAATTCATTCACCACTCCCGACAATTAATCCCTTGCCAAATACTTATCAAATACTACTTAGCAAATATTTTACTCAAATTCATAGGTTGCCTTTTCTTTTTTTCCTTTTTTTAAAAAAAAAAATCTTTGGTTTTTTTATCTTAATGTGTACCTTTTTCATTTATTTATTCATTTATGTATTTACATATGTATGTATTTTTGCAGTGCTGGGATCAAACCCAGGGCCTTGTGAATGCAAATACTGCACACCCACATCCTCAATCTTTTATTGTTTCTTTTGTCATGCAGACTTGTTTATTTTTACTTTTGTTATATGAGTTACTGGTGTCAAATTAAAAGTATCATTGCCAAGGCCAATATCAAGGATATTTTACCTGTTTTCTTCTAGGTCTCATGTTTCAGGTCTTTAATGCATTTGGAATCACTTTTTGTGTGTAATGTAAAATAAGGGTAAAATTTCAAACATTTTGAATTGGAAATCTAGTTTTCCCGATACCATTTACTGAAGAGATGACCCTTACCCATTGTGTCTTCTTAGCTCCCTTTTCAAAAATTAGTTGATTGCATGTGTCACACAGAATTCTCAGTTCTGTTTCATTGGCTAATACAGTTGATTTATACTAGGACCATGCTGTTTTGATTACTATAGCTTTGTAGTATCATTTGCACTCAGGCTGACTGATGCCTTTAGTGTGCCCATCTTAAAATTTCTTTAGCTATTTTAGGTCTTTTATGGTTCCATAAGAATTTCATAAGGATTCTTTTTTTGAAAAAAGGGCATTGACTGCATTTGCTGTTTATTTTGTTTTTCCAGTACTAGGAGAATGAACATACGGTTTCATGCATGCTAGGCAAGCACTCTACCCCTGAGCTACATTCCCAATCCTTTTAATTTTATTTTTGACATACAGTCTTGATAAATTGCCCAAGATGACCTTGAACTTGTGATCCTCCTACCTCCACCTCAAGAGGAAATGCATTAACTTTGTAGATTGTTTTGTGAAGTATGGAAATTTTAACAATATTTATTCTTTTAATTCCAGGATAAAAATGTACTTCTGTATCTTTGTGTCTTCTTTAATTTCTCTCATTAGTGTTTTATAGTTTTCAGTATACAGATCTTTCATGTCCTTGGTTAAATTAATTCCTAAGAACTTTATTCTTTTTGGTGCTTTTGCAACTGGGATTGTTTCTTGATGTCTTTTTTGAATATATGATTATTGAAGTAAAGAAGTGATAGTGATTTTTATATCTTGATTTTATAACCTGTAACTTTACTCTACAAATGAGCTTTTGTGGAGTCTTTTGGGTTTTGTACATACAGAATCATATTATCTGGAAAAAATGTTGCTTCTTTCTTTGATTAGGATGGCTTCTTATTTCTTTTTGATTCCTGTCTTTTTCTTTTCTTTTCTTTCATTTTTTTTTTATACCAGGGATTAAACTCAGGAGCACTTAACTACTGAGCCACATCTCCAGCCCTTCTTTTTTTTTTTTTTTTTTGTATTTTTTTTAAACTTACAAACAGGGTCTCACTGAGTTGCTTAGAGAATCGCTAAGTTGCTGAGACTGGCTTTGAACTCATGATCCTCCTGTCTCGGCCTCATGAACCACTAGGATTACAAGCATGTGCCACCATGCCTGGCTTTTTTTTTTTTTTTATTTCTCTGGCTAGAACTTCCAGTGCTGTGTTGAGAAGAATTGGTGAGAGACTGAGCACCCTTGTCTTGCTCCTGATTCTAAAGGAAAACTCAGCATTTTACTGTTATGTATAATATTTACTGTAGGTTGGTCAAATATGGACTTTATTATATTGAGGTATGTAACTCCTATACATAGTTTCTTTAGAGTTTCATCATGAGAAGGTATTGAATTTTTCAAATGCTTTTTCAGTACCTTTTGAGATGATCATGATTTTAATCCCTCTTGTGTTAATGTGGTGCATCTCATAAATTAGTGCATCTCATTTCTGAGATGAATCTCACTTGATCATGAATGATCCTTTTAATGTACTCTTGAGCTTCATTTGCTAGTATTTTGTTGAGGATTTTGGCATTTATGCTCGTTAGGGTGATTGGCCTATAATTTTCTTCTTTTGAAATATCCTGTCTGGCTTTGTTCCTAGGGTAATGATGGTCTTGTAGAATAAGTTTGGAAGTATTTCCTCTTCAATTTTTTGGAAAAGTTTGAAGATTGGCCTCAATTTTTCTCTATTTGTTAAAATTCACCAGTGAAGTCATTTGGTCTTGGGATTTTCTTTGACAGGAGATACTTGATTAGTTCTTCAATCCTCTTTCTCCTTAATGATCAGTTCTGATTTTCCATTTTTCATGTTCGATATTGGTAGGTTGTGTATTTCTAGGAATTTATCTATTTCTTCTAAGTTATCCAATTTACTGATGTATAATTGTTAATAGTAGTCTCTTATTCTTTACATTTTTGTGGTATTGATTTTATTATATCCTTTTCTCTTATTCTGATAAAGAATTTGTCAATTTTATTTTTACATATAACTTACTTAATTTCATTGATCTTTTGTATTGTTTTTCTATTCTCACATTTATTTCTGCTCTGTTCTTTATGTTTTTCTTCTTTCTGCAAAATTTAGGCTTAGTTCTTCTTTTGCCAATTACTTGAGGTTTGGGAGTTTTTTTCTTAATGTAGGCACTTATCATTATAAACTTCCTGCTTACGGCTGCTTTTTCTGCGTGCTGTAAGTTTTAGTATGTTTGTATCAGGACTTCTTGATTTCTCTTTTGATATACTTTGACCATTGGTGGTTTAGGAGGATGTTGTATAAATTCCAGTAGGTGTTGGAAATATTTCCAGTTCTCCCTATTATTGTTTGCTAGTTTCATAAAAGATGAATGGTGTTATTTCTATCTTAAAGTTGTAAAGACTTGTTTTGTTCCCTCACAAATAATCTTTGCTGGGGAATGTCTCATGTGCACTGGAGAAGAACGTGTATTTGGCTTCTGGTGGATCACATATTCTTTTTATGTGTGTTAGGTCTCTTTGATCTAATTCTACTTCAAGTCCAATGTTTTCTTATTGGTTTTCAGTTTGGATGATCTATCCTTTGGTAAAGTAAAATACTAGGGCCAAACACTAAAAGTTTATCATATCCCCTTAGTGATGTCATGTTTTCCTGGTTCTTCATCATGCTCATAGCCTGTGTAGTTGTCTGGGAATCTGAAGAAGCAGCCCTCTTTTCTAGACTTAATGGACTGGATTCAGTAAGAAAAGGCATTCACCAATGAGGGCAAAGCACACTGCAGTAAAATTTGGCACTGGGTATAGGGAGCCAAATACAACAAGTTAAATGAATGTTTAGCTTTATTTTTAATGACTCAATTAACTTATTTTAATTCATAAATCATAAATGTATATATTTGGGAGGTACAATATGATGTTTTGATCTATGCTACATTATACAAATGTTAAATCTAGTTAATTCATTTCTTCAATTTATCACTTTTTGTGATTAGAACTTTCTTGAGATGCACCGTATATTTTTATTAACTGTGGTCATTATGTAGTGCAATAGTCACTTAAAGTTATTCTTCCAGTCTAACTGAATCATTGCACTCCTTGGTCAATGCCTTTCGTTTCTGCATTGTGGTCCCTTTCCACTAGCTTCTAGTAATCACCTCTCTATCCTCCGTTCTTCAAAGACTGACTTTTTTAGATTCCACCTGTGAGATCATATGGTTTGTGTGTTTCTGTGATTGGCTTGTTTCACTCATCATTATGTCCTCCAGTTCTATTCATGTTGTTGCAAGTGACATCATTTTCTTCTCTTTAAGGCTGTGTAGAATTCTATTGTGTATACTCACAGTTTCTTTACTCATTCACTAATGGACATCTGTATTGCATTCAGATCTTGACTATGATGAATAATTCTGAAATGAACATGGGAGCACAGATATGAAAGAATTTGTCCTAAATCTTCTCTCTTTTATAGTCGAAGTTAGATGCAATTTCATGAATTTAAGCACCACTTAAATATTGTTCACTCTCTATATATGTACAACTCTAATTTCTCCTGTCTAAAAACGACAGAAGAATATGTCTGCATTCAACAGTAATAAGCACTGAGAATTTAAAGAACAATGATGGCACTGTTTTTTAGGAGCTGAAAAGAAGTTGTCATTTGATAAGTAGTAATGGAAATTTTGATAATATTGTCATCTGTGGTACAATGGAAATGTACTCTTGGATTTGGTGGGAAAAATTCCAAGAATAATGTAGAAAATGTTACCTGACAGAATTGCCTATCATGAAATATAACAAAGAGTGAGTCTAAATGAAGTGTTTGGGTTTTGTGAAAAATTTAGAAAAAAAATAAGAGGAGGAGAGAGAGAAATCTCTTGGGTTTCAAAATAATGCTATTTCTCATCCCCAGTATCTTCCAGTGAAAAAATTCTCAAGGCCAGAAATGGTTTCAGGTTAGGACTCTTAGGGCCTTCTAAGACATCAGAAAAATCTATGGCCTCATTGTCTCTTTCAGCTAGACTACGTCCTTCTAAAAATCTTAATGATGTGCTTCAAAGACCCTCTCTTTTTGAAAAAATAAGGATTTTTAAATCTTTAGGGAATTTTCTCACAGAAGCCTCATAAGCTTCTAGAGAAAGTTATCTGGAAGAGGTTTATGGCAGTGGGTTATGTTTGAGTGAATAGATTGTAATTTGGTACACAGGAACTTACTATGTTGTTTTGAACAGCTTTATGGATATATAATTCATACCACCAATTCACATATTGAAAGCATAATATTCAGTGTTTTTTAGTATATTCACAATGGTTACAATCTTCCTCATAGTCAACTTTAGAAGACTTTAATCATCTCAAAAAAGAGAGGAAAAAGATGAAAGTTTTGTGTTCTTCAGTATCACTTCCCATACCCGTATCCTCACAGTCTTAAGCAATCACTAATCTACATTCTGTCTCTATAGATTTTTCTATTATGGAAATTTCATATGAAGGGCATCATATAATATGTGGAATTTTAAGAATTCTTTTTTATCTTAGCATAACATTTTCAAAGTCCATCCATGTTACAGCATGTATCAGTTCTTCATTCCTTTTAATTACCAAACAATATTCCAATGTATGGATATACTATATGTTTTATCCACTTGTATGTAAGTTGATGAAATCTGCCTGGCTTCTAGCTTTTGGTTATTAGGAATGATGTTGCTATAAACATGAATGATGCTGCTATAAACATTCATGTACAAATTTTTGTGTGGATATATATTGTGAAATTTTAGATCATAGAGTAACTCTGTTTAATAGTTTGGGAACTCCATTGTTTTACAAAATGATTGCAAAACATCACCTCCATCGGTTTAAAGAGGGTTCCAATTTCTCCTATCTTGTGTAGAACTTTTGAATATCTGGCTATGATTCTAACCATCCTAGTGCTTATAAAGTGGCACCACACTGAGGTTTTATTTGCATTTCACTCATGACTCTCACAATGTTTTTAAATATATCGTTATCAGCTTGAACTAAAAGGGGCAGGAACATTGCAAAGAGAAAAGAGGTCTTTGACCTCCAATAATCAGGAAATTAGACCAAGAAAATTACTTAATTTTAACATGGGCTATTATTCTAGAAAAGGAAGAATAATTCATAGGATAGAAGCAAAATTCCAGAAGGTAGAGCCAAGAGACACTGAGACTTATTAATAGCAAACAGAACTGGACTCTAACCAGAAAAATGGCAACTTGTGTCTAATTAGAGTTTTCTGACATTTTGAAAAGAATATTTTTCTTTCTTTTTAATTATTTTTTATTAATTCATTGTAATTATACATAATAGCAGGGTTTATTGTGACATATTCATGTATACACATAATATAATTGGCTCCATTTCATTCCCAAATACTTCCTCTTTCCCTTGTCTCCTTCTCTCCCCATGATCCTCTTCCTCTACTAGTCTTCCTTGTATGTATTAATTTATTTTGATTGTTGAATTATAATTATATATAGAAGTGGGATTCTGTATAATATATTGTTATGTTACTCCTATATTACCTCTTAATGACCAGGAGGGTTACTGCCATTTTCTTATCCCTGTATCAACAGTTATCTTCTAGGTATGTAGGGAGCAGAGGATTTACCTCTTCAGTTCACACATCTTCAAATCAAGAGGGACTCTATCCAAGTATCTGTCCTTGAAGAATACCACCCATACTTGACCTTGATTTAGAACACATGATGATGTACTCATTGTGATGTTGTCATGGCATGACATTTTGGGAGACCGTGTGAGGTTATGAATGTATTTTGGTATTTGGGAAGTATATAAATAAGTGTGGGTATAGAGGTTTCTATAGGATGGAGATAGCTGAAGATTCTTTGCTATTTCTCTAATTTTAAAATTACAATCTAATTTCCCTCCTCTTGAATCTAGACAGCTTCAGTGTTTTATTTACTAGTAGAAAAGGCAGAAAATATACTCTGGATGTCTTAAGGCTAGGTTGCAAGGAACACTGCATCTTCCTATTTAGATTGTTGGCACACATGTAGTTGGAGTCTTGAGCTACCACGTGAAAAATACAACTACCCTAGATGAGATCATATGGAAAACTTCTAAGACATGAAGAAGGAGAAGCTTTTAAGCAATCCCTGCCGAGTTGCTAAGTATTTGAGTCAAGACATCTTGGACTCTATAGGTATTCAGATATCACCTGAATATCACTAAGTGACCGCCATTGATGTCATGTGGAGTAAGATTGCCAAGCTAAACCAACTTGAGTTTCTGATTTTCAAAAAAATGTAATATAATAAAGTAGATTTTTAAGCCCTAAGATTTGGATGATTTATTAAAATAGATAACCTAATATCTCCTTTCTTCAGCTAACAACAACATTCCTTTTAAATTAACTGAATAATTTTCACCAGAATTTCTGATTGCCTTTAACTCATTCTCTTATTTTTAACCTCCCACACCATTCTGTTGGCAAGTCCTTTTTGATCCTTTACATCAACTATATATTGAGTAGGTCAGTTTCTCTCTCACTATACTGCAGTCATCCTAGCCCAATGGACCATTAAATTATGTCTTGATAATAGCCTTCTCACAAGTCTCCTATTCCACTTTCCCTTTAAGGATCAATTTTCCATACAGTAACAGCCGTAATCTTTAAAAACTTGATCATATTAGATCATACTTATTTTAAAATGTAATGGCTTTATATTTCCTTTAGAATAAAATCTAAACACTTTTCTGTGGCCCACAAGTTTTCTCATGGTGTATCGTGGCCTCCTTTTTATTTCCTGAGATTATGAGGATTTTTGTGTTTGTTGTTTTCTGTCTGGCAGCATTATCCCAACTCTCCACATCAAAACATGCTTCTCAATTTTCTACTCAAATGTCACCCATTCTTTGTGTATTTTCCTATGACCCTATCTAACACCATCCACAGCACCAGTTACTTTTTATCAGTCATATCAATCCCGTTGATTTGTTTCTTCCATGGCACATATCATGTTTTCTATTTATGATATTCACTTATTCTCTAGTGTTTTAACCACTGAAATCTAAATTTTATGAGAATTCTTTCAATCATTAACATATCTTCAGTGTTTACTCAGTTTCTAGAATTGCTCAACTAATAGTTTTGAAAGAAATCAATGGATGAATGATTATCTCATATTTACCTGTAAAAAAGATACTCCAAGGCCTTGGTCAAATATTCCTCATAGAAACTGAGGTCCAAGAGCAGAATATCATCAGTCTTTGAGGGCTTTTCTTTACCTTCTCCCTAAATAATTCATGAACATGTCAAGATGGAGATATAAATCTTAACAGATCTGGAAATCAATGTGTGTCACTGCTTATTGACTTGCATTAATTCTAGATCATCAAAACTCAGCTAATAACTAATGTAAATCCAGGAGAACTATGAACAATCTGACCTCCAAGTATGGGTCCAAAGTGTCCATGGAGAGACTAATCTGTCCAGAAATATAGAGTTCAAGTAATTCAAATTCCAAGATCTTATGGAATCAGAATGCACTTTAATTTTTTTAGCATACCATTGGAGATGTTTATCAAAAGATAATGGGTAAGCATCAAATTTAAAAGCTTCTGCTTTTAAGTAAATGATTAAGAATATGAAGAGAGAGTCTACAGAATGGGAGAAAATCTTTACAGGTACTCCTCCAACAAGGGTTTAATATCCAGAAAATATAAAGAACTCAAAAAACAACACTAAAAAAAACCCCAAGCAATCAGCCAATGGACAAAAAAAAAAAAAAAAAGAAACTTCTCAAAAGAAGAAACACAAATGGCCAACAAATATAATGAAAAAATGTTCAGTATCTCTAGCAATCAGGGAAATGCAAATCAAAACTACATTAAGATTTCATCTTACTCCAGTAAGAATGGCAACAAACAAGAACACAACCAATAATAAATGCTGGCAAAGATATGGGTGGAAAAGGTACACTTGTACATTGTTGGTGGGACTGCAGACTAGTACAACCACTCTGGAAATCAGTATGAAGACTCCTCAAAAAAACGGCATGGAACCACCCTATGACCCAGCTATCCCACTCCTTGGTATTTTTCTGAAAGAACTAAAATCGGTATACCATAGTGATACAGTCACCTCAATGTTTATAGGAGGACAACTTACAATAGCTAAATTATGAAATCAATCCAGGTGTCTATCAGGAGATAAATGAATTAAGGAATTGTGATTATATGTACACAATGGAGTTCTACTCAGCCACATGAAAGAATGAAATTATAGCATCTGTTAATAAATAGATGAAATTGGAGAATATCATGCTGAATGAAATAAGCCAGACCCAGAAAGTCAAGGATTGAATGTTTTCTCTTATATGCAGAAGCTAGACCAAAATAAGGATAAAAAAAAAGAAGGGAGAGGGTAACCCCATGGAAATAGAAGAGGGATCACTGGAGCAGAGGAAGGGGATTAAGGCGGAGGGTTGCAGGGGATGAACTTTGGTCAGTGTAATGAAACTGACCAAACTATACTATGTACATGTATACATATACCACAGTGAATTTCACCTTTATGTATATCTATAATGCACTAATTTTAAAAACTATATATAAATAGAAAGACTGGTAGAATAGACAGGGGCAGGGAAGAAGAGAGGAAAAGGAGAATTACTGGGGACTAAATTGGGGCAAATTATATACCATACTTGTGTAATTATATCAGAATGAATCCCAATATCACATATAACTATAATACACTAATAAACATTTTTTTAAAAATGATAGATTGAAGAGGGCTTGTCTGTGTCAATTTTCTTCTTCAACTGGGCCTGAATCATCTGCTCCTATGATGACAAAGACCAGAATGTGTGTAATAATAGATTTTACTGATACAATAATGCAGTCTACTTCTTTACTATTACACCTGGGGACTTCAGTTAGGAGACCGGTGTTAGTAACAGCATCTACTCATCAAAGCTAGACTATGGGAGGCATCCTGGAATATTCCTTGTCTCTAATTGCTTCCTTCCAACATCAAACTGCCAGTTCTCTCTCCTAATTTTTTTAAACCTGTTGCCTCCTTATTTTCTACTCTTCTATTTATTACCCTGGCTCAAATCTTCATGCTCTGTCTCTTGGAGTATTCTAATTGCTCCTAACCAGTCACACTTTGTTAAAGTGATCTAAATACATCTAACCATCTTACTTCCTTGCATAAAGGTTTTCAATAAATCCTTTCTGGGTAAAGTACATGGAATTTTTTTTTTATAAACTGCTTCCAGTTGACACCATAGGTCACCAATTCTCCCCCATCTCATTCTTAGTGCTGCATAAATGTGATTCTCCACATTACTGCTTTTTCATTCTTAAGTGCCATTTCTAATGCTACTTCTTAGACCCGAAACATCTTTCCATTGCCATTACCTTGCTTTATCTAGTCAGGTTGCAAGACTAAGTTTTAGTGTTTTGTCCTCCAGAATTATTCTAGTTTTTTATCCTCCAGGGTTATTTCACAATCCTGGTTGGAAAAAAAGAAGTCTTCCTTTTTAGCCTACTGCACCTTGTTGTACTTATTATATTGTAAACTTGAGTGCCAAATTACTTCTAGACAAGTGTACACAGAGGTTTTGTGTGATATAGTAAGTGTTTAGAGGTAAGACAGTGGTTTATTTGTTTTTGTATCAGTACAATGCCTGGCATTTAATAAATGCTCAGTAAACTATCACATTGAACTGAACTTTTTCCAACATACTAGAAAAACTTTCTTTTGGGTTTTGCATCCCTCTGATATGCAAGAAGCTTGACTGGAGGAAGGAAAGTTCTTTCCAAGGTCACAGGGGTTTTCTATGTGACTATAGCTCTGCTGTCCCTACATGGAAAGTACAATCTATCTCCAAGTACCCAAAGTGGAAACTCACATGTATGGTTTTCCAATTTTCACGGGTACATTGTTTGGAGAGCCAGTGTGTGTCATTTCCATATATTATATAATATTTTATTATTTTAAATAAAGTATAAGAAAAATTCAAACCACAATGTTCTTACAACACCATTATTTATACATTTCAGGACTTTTAATTTATCCTTGTTACCTATCAGATATTGTTTGGCATTTTCCACCTAAATAATGCAATAGTATTGTAAATGTTCTGTGTTTCACTTAATAGTGTGTTATTAATATTTTTCATTTTGTAAAACTTTGTTTTCTTATATCTCCTAACCCTCACTTCTTGTACCCAATTACACTAAGATAAAGGAAAATTAAATTGTAAGTCTTGTTTGCAGATGCCATGAATAGTTGTTTCAGCATTTATTTTGAGTTGAAAGTCCCTAAACTCAGCAAATCTCTCATTTTTTTCCATAATTATGGCAATAATGTGAGGAAGAGTAGATCATCATTTCAAAAATTCCTTTACTGTCATCTCTATCTATGGACAATATTTCTGGTTTTTTTTTTGTCACAGATTTCTTTGTAGATTCAGACCTATGCAATAATAATTATTGTTAACATATTTATTGCAATGCTTATAATTAAAAGACATCATATTAAATTTCTAAAAACAAAAGAAGATTATATTATGGCAATAGGACTATTTGCTTTTAACATGTATTTAAATATGGATAGACTGCCAGTGCAATCACTGGATCATGGTTCAAGACCTGATTTCCTAAAGATGAGAATCACCAATTTTCTATTCTCACTCTTGTTCCTAAGTCTCCGTCACATGGGCCTTTTTAGGGGTATGGTTTGTTTAAATGATTGACATAAAGTACTAGATTAGGCTTGATCACTCAACTAAATGCTCTAGCTCAGTAGCACTGCTGAAGTCTTCACAACCATTGCAGTATGGCAGAGACTGCACAGGGCCTGGAAACAGAACACTTGAGCACGTATCTACCTGCAGAAAATATTGGAACTCTCTAAAACTTGGTTTTCTTATTGTAAATTGAGGATTTATGATTAACTGCAACACAGTGCTTCTGTGACAATTAAATGGAAAAGCAAGATATTTTTGAACCAGAATCTCTAGATTCATGTTCTGGACCCACATATTATTAGCTGCATCACTACATATTCACTCTTTATTTCAAATTATTTACTTGTAAATTAGAAATACTAGGAACACGTCACAAGGTTGTTAAAGGAAGAGAAGAATAAATGGATATAATATGCTTAGAATGAGACCTGGCACATAGCAAGTGTAATTTATTATTTGCCAAATAAATTCAATAAAGGAAAAGGGTGCGGCATCTGTAGGAGATCAATAATAGTGATAGCTAGTACTATCATTATAGCTGATCTCAAGGTGCTTTCAAATTGGTTTAAAGGTGTTTAAAATTGAGAACCAGAATAAAGAAGTATTATTTAAATTTAAACAGTTAATTGGCATATGGTAGGTACTACATGTGATGTTGGTAAGTGAACACTAGATAGGTTGTCTTCAATTCAAAGAATAGATCCTAAGAATACATTCTGACAGTTGCCCTCCTCAGGGCCTCCTTTACATCTCTGTTCCTCAGGCTGTAGATGAGGGGGTTCAACATGGGGATCACCACCGTGTAGAACACAGACACCACTCGATTCTGGCTGGTGGAGTAGCTGGACTTGGGCATCACATAGATGAAAGTGATGGTTCCATAGTAGAGAGTGACCGCAGTGAGGTGGGAGGTGCAGGTGGAGAAGGCCTTGTGGCGCCCTTCAGAGG
>CM053399.1:49009565-49080093 GCA_028644305.1 Xerus rutilus
TGACCGCAGTGAGGTGGGAGGTGCAGGTGGAGAAGGCCTTGTGGCGCCCTTCAGAGGAGCGCATTTTCAGGACTGTGGTGAGGATGGAGATGTAAGAGAGAGCAATGACAAACACTGTGGCCACAATGATGGAGCCAGAGGAGAAGGAAGGGATGATTTCAACTAAGGAGACATCTGAGCAGGCAAGTTTCAACAAAGGCGAGAAGTCACAGAAAAAGTGATCTATTTGATTTGGTCCACAGAAAGACAGACTCAATAAACAACTAGTAAATGTCCAAGCATTCACACAGCCACCCAGGTAGGAAGTCCCCACTAGGAGGCTGCAGACTCGGGGGGACATGTGGGTGGAGTACAGCAGAGGAGAGCAGATGGCCACATAGCTATCATAGGCCATGGCAGCCAGCAGGAAGCACTCAGCGGTCCCAAATGTCACCACAGAACAGAGTTGGGCTTCACAGCCAGCCACAGGGAGGACTGTTCCACGTCCTAGGAATCCTATAAGCATTATAGGTGTGACTGATGAGGAATACCCAATGTCCACAAAAGCCAAATGGCTGAGGAACAGGTACATGGGTGTGTGAAGCTGAGAGCAGCTTCTTATTAGAGCGATGATGCTGGTGTTGCCCACGAAAGTGACAACGTATATTCCCAGAAATATCACAAAGAAGATGGCACAAAGTGTAGGATCCTTTGTCAACCCCAAGATGATGAACTCTGTCACTGTGGTGTGGTTTCCAACCTCCATCTCTCGTGTGACTTGTTCCTGTTAAGAAAAATGAGAATATTTGTTTAATGTTTTCATTCCACACATTCCTGGTTTTCTTGGGTTATCCATCAGACTCCTTTGTAGTAACCTCTTCCTCTGCCCACCTGGTCAACAAATGAACTGTAGGATTTCATTTTTTGTCCCATCAGAAAATGAGCATGATTAAGCCCTTTCTCTGCAATCTCAGTTATATTCTTTTCTTCACGTGTTATTTATATAAAAGTGTCTCTCAAACCTTGACTCCTAAGCAGCTCTCTATCACAAGGTCCAGATCCATAGTTTCAATGAGTTTCAGTTGGTATTCTCATCATCCTTAGTGATATATTCAGAATCCTACAAATGCCTCTAACCCAACCTTCCTCCCATTCTTTTCTTCAGCCACTCCTCATGCATTTTATATCTGGGAAAGGACATCACCATCCACTCAAGTCTCTCGTGTCTGTGATTTGGGAGTCTTCCTAGGCTGCTTCTTCTTCTTGTACTATATCTAATAAAATCCTACTGATTCTATTTACAACTTTTTCCCATTTTTCTCCTTTTCATTTCCTGTGTTCCTGCTTCCTTTACATTTTATTTACTTATTTTCTTCTTCCTTTTATTATTTTTCTCTTATAGTCCACAAAAAAATGTGCTATAGTGATGTCTTGCTAGTTAAAAAAAAACAGGATGACAAAGCTATTCATTTAATTCTTTTAATGCTTTCTCAGGTCTTCATGATAAAACACAATCTCATTAGCAATGCATAAGGATATTCTTCTTCCTGGTACGTCCTGCATGTGACTTTGCTTGTCTCTCAGAATGTTTCCATCCACCACTCACACTGACCAACTTTCTTGAACTATTGAGTCCCCTTCACGTGCTCTATTTTCTCTCCTTTGCTCTACTTTTCTTCTGGTTGGAAGCTTCAACATCCCACCATCGTTATGCTGGGTGACTTCTCCCTCCAAATATTCATATTCATATTCTAATATGAATAGTATTCATATCCCTCCAAATCCTTCTCTGACTTCTAAGAGTGATTCTGGTTATAGACGTCATGTTTTGCAGATATCTAAATTGCCATTGTTTATACTGGGTTATGATTGTTTGCTTATTGTTTATCTTTCATTCTCTTCAATGACTTCATATTCTCACCAATAACTATTTTATCTTTGCATTACAAATACCTAGTGTTTGTGCATAAAATGTGCTGAAAAAAGACTTGGTGAATGTATGCATGATTAGTGTAGTGAACAGGCTCTGGGCAATCAGAGAGGAACATATATTTCCTGCCCAGAAAGCCAGGCTTCATACAGAAGAGAGACAGGGGAGATATTTAGTTTATGTAATATACTATAATAGTAATATAAGTGATATCTTGTTTTGTTTCTAAATAGAAACTAAATAATGATGTTAGGGAAAAAGCACTTGAAAATTCAAAAGAAACATTTCTTTGAAACATAGCTACTGTCACACATATCAACCATTAGAAATTTTGTACATTTGTTTTCAGGACTTTTCCTTTCTGGATGTATCTTAATATTATTTCTAGCACATTACAGATATATTTTAGCTTTCTCTTTTGATATAAAAATGATATTACCTTATAACATTTCACAAACATAATTTTTGAGATCTGCATGATAACACACTGAGTGAGTAGACCTTTATTTAATTGAGCACCACCATCTCTTTTGGACATTTAGCTATTCAAAACTTTTTACTATCAGAACTAGGAATCCCACAAATTGGATCAAGCATTAGAAGGTTAACATAAAAAAAATGAGACCTTTGAATTGTAATCCCATTCTTAGTTATTTTTCTTATTATTTTGTTCCATTCTTAGTTATTTTTCTTAAAACAGTAATTCAAAGGAGCTGTGTTCTGTGCTCCGAGGTAGTTTATCCTTATGATTTGCCACAAGGAAAATATTAATCCCAAATTCTCCCTATCACTCATTGATTTGTTGAGTTCTTGGCTGCACTTTGGTTAAAGAATTTAGTGCCTTCTCCATATTCTGCCAGTTTCTTGGGACAAGACAAACTTCCTCTGTTTTGAAACAATCCTAATAACAGAATTAATGATAAGTAATAATTATCATTAATTAGGAAAGACACAAAACGTTACAACAGCCATGCTAAAGATTCAGTGAAAATTAGAAGAGTAAGATGCATTTATCAATATGAAAAAAATTAAAGAATACTAAGAATTTTAAAGTATTTCTTTCAAATATTATAAAATAAAAATTATTTTAATTAGGAATCATTTCAGCATCTGAAAATTTTACTTATGCGTATCTTATCTTGCCATCAACTTCAGATACGTAGCAATTCCTTTAGATAAGGTCCAGCAACTTAGAAATCATTTTTGCATGTATTTTTTTATTGTCTTGCACATATTTTACCAACTAACAGTCTCCCCTGTAAATTCTTCACTTTAATAATAACTTACAATACATTTTTATTTATTGTAATTTGGGGATATATTCATACTCATATTATATATTCCATAATGTAATGTACATTTTTATGTAATATTATCAATGAAATGTTTTCCGTGTTCATGAATGATCTTCATAGGTGAAATATTATAATGGACAGATGTCAAATTTTTTAACTCAATGCTCGGTGAGCTTCATAAACCATCTTCAATGACTTTTCTCAGTGTATCTCCCTATTACATGTGCTTCTTCATAACTTTAGCACTTTTCAAGAATCATGTTAAGTGATGCTGTGATTTTCTACTCAAGATTACTAATTATAAATTTAAAAAAAGAAAAGGAAAGAAAAACATCTCCTAGGGGCTGATGTAGAAACAGAAGTGGATGTAAACAAATTTAAAAAATCAATCTTTTTTCAGGCTGTATCTGTAATAAGCTTTCAGCTGAAATGAAATATAATTAGCAAGTATGATAATGCAGCTTGCTTCATTTAGCTCTTCAGTGGGTTCATAAACAAATTCTGTCAGTTAACTTGTAAAGCAGATGCATCCACTACACCCTGGCTTAGCGTGTTACTGAAGAAAGACTCACACAAGATACGCAACAGGATGACCCTTTCATTGACTCACCAGTCAGCAATGTTGGCAACAATGAATGTACACATTTTAAAATGCTCTTTAGTAAAGAAGGTTAAGAAATATTTCATCTGAGGGACTAAAACTGAAAAACTCAAGAATCACACTCAGATTCCCATAGTAAACATTGTTTATTTTGTAATGCTGTATGAAGACAGCCTCAAGTGTAATTTGGGGTACAAGATAACACTGAATGCTTGTTATACTTACCAAAATATTAGTCATGACTGTGAGGTGAGATCAGGGATTTTTTTTCCCTAAAGTTTCTACACTTTTATATTTTACCTATACTACCTTTATAATGTAAAAAATTAATTTGGAAAAATGAATAAAAATGAAACTTCGCGTACATCACACACATACACACAAAAGAAGATTTCTAATTATAATATCATAGAAATGAAATTTTCTGCCAACATTATTGCTGTTCTTAAACTTTTAAACATTTAATAACTATCAATATTAAAGGTCCTTAAAATGTCTTCATTCCTCAAAAGTTTTAAAATTTCTGATTTTAGAATAAGTAAGTATTTAGTTTGCCCAGTAGTGGAGCTGAGTTCTTTGATGAATGGTGAAGTGCCATAAACCAACATTTGACACATTAAAAAATGTGTTCTTTCTCTTTTTCAGTTGATCTTCATTAAATGTTTATATCACTCATGCCGGGAAGCTTTACTGCCTTTGATGTAAACTCTATTACTAAAACTTTTTATCTTATCAGTTGGCTCACCATGAGTTTAATGATATAAATAGATATGCTATAGAAAGTACACTTTCTATAGCAAAATGTTGAAATGTTTGAATATAGCTATCATGCCTCCACTGGCCTCCCTTTCCTAAAGCTAAGCATCCATAGTTCCTTTGGCCATTCCACTTGCGTCATGCTTCTTAGTCCCTAGAAATTCTCCTTGTGAGACTCTGAGCACAGTATGGTTTGAGGAACGAGGCTTAGCACCCAGCAGCATTCCTGCCCTTTGCCTTCTGACTCAAGCACAGCTCAGGGGGCAACCCCACTGACATTGCAATACCCTATGAGTCAGTCTGTGCTGATCACAGAGTCATGGAGACTGGAGTCAGACAACTCAGACCCCGGGCCTCCCACTGGCCAGCTGTATTGACTTGTGATATTTAATATCTTTAACCTTCAGTTTTTATACTTGTAAAAGGGAAATAATTATCCTTACAGTGCAGCTTTGCTGTGAGATTAAAAAAAATAATTATCTGTAAAGTACCCAAGGTATATTTTTGGTCATGCATCAGGGTTAAGTAACTTCTTTTAATGAAATAAAAATGAAGTACTGGCAGATTTCCAATTATGCAACTTTTTTGATGAGGACTATACTTTTTTTTTCCCTACACATCAAGGGGTTTTTACCACAAATCCAAAATAGGACAAGAAGTACAGTAAACGATGCTGTCTTAGTTTTGGAGTATGCCATTCATATGCAAAATGTGCCCACTGATTTTTTTCCCTCCCTTCTTCTCCACTGGACACCTAAAATGTCAATTGTAATGGTTCAGCTGGGTCAGAGACTCTGACCACTCTAATACGTTTTCTCTCAAAGAATTGGTCACTTGTGATGATGAATAGAGAGCATAGGATTGTGAACCTCTTCCCTAAGTGTCAGGATGTTCTGATATACCTTTTCATATTTCCAACTACTCAAGCTCAGCAATGGTTTTGGCTGCTATAGACCATGCAAACTGCCCTTTAGTCTCCAGGACATGGGCTAGATGGATTGTTGCACAATGCTTGTCTTGCTTGAGGGCATGGTTTTCACAGAGGTCAAGAACTAAAATTGATAAAATAGTTCTCTTGTTTTTAATTTCTTGTTGAACAAATGAAAATTAATTTTAACAAAATCTGTGAATCTTGCACTTACCTTTTAGAAGCAGAATTATTGATCCTGAATTCAAAAAGGACTTGATAAAGTAGATGTTTTTTATTTACTTTAATAGGTAAATGGTACTAAATATTCAATATGAACCACTAAATGCAACCACTCAGCAAAGGAAATAGATACATGCAATGAAGATGAGGTGCGCCTTTGTATGAATGGTGGGAAAGAAAAGAAAGCTTCAGTAGAACATGACAAATCCTCTAGGGCTTATTGTTGCTTGCCCCTTTGAGAGGAAAATCCTAGAGTTTGTTGTACAGGTGACTCATTAAGGCCTTGCTGGCCCTCCCCAAAGGGCCATCTTCATCCAGTGTCCTTCAGAATTCTTTTTGCCTTTTTTAATGAAAGTGAGGGAAAGAGTTCTTGGTTTCCCAGAAGCATATCTGGAAGAAGTAATTTATCTGCTTAATTGGGATTAGTATGATGATGTCCCAATACTTTCCAATTAAAATAACCTTTGAATCAAATGGAAGGCGCATTGGGGTTGAAGGACAGATAGTAAAGAAGGAAATTATTACTATGATTTAGTGACCATTCTAATGTTGAGAAAATTAAGATAATTCTAGAATTATGTACACATAGGAATGTCTCCTATTTAATTGTCTTGGAACTCTCTCTTTCTACTCAATAGAGCAATTTAAGAAACTCTTGTGAGAAGTACCTAGGTGCCCACATTCCATTCAGGCAATAGGCAATAAGCCAAAAGCACTAAATCCTTGACGCAACTCACCCTAATACCTCACCTTCCCTTACATGTCTTAAGAGTTAACATTGGGTCGTATTATTTTTGCAGCTATTTTGAAGTTCCGGGAAACTGAGCATCTTAAAATGATTTATTTTGTTGTACATAATCATTATCATCTACCCTCACACTCTTCTCAGGCACAAGCTTCTCTACTTTTAACCCCACGTGTTTACCTCATACTCCTTCTGGTATGTCTGATCCCACAAGGCAATATGTCCTTCAACCTAAAGCCATCAAAATATATTTTTTTCTTTAGCAGTCTGACTCACTGAAGTAGGCCTCACTGTGAATCTTAAAGCGGCCCTACAAATCATTTCCAGCCTCTCTCAACTGCATTCTAAGAACATGCACAAAAACTTGTTGGGAGATAGGCACATCTGTTATCCTAGAGACAAATTTAAAACCTGTCTCAACTGTGGAGCTTGAAGCAGCCCTGTGACTCAAGTTCAGCATCTGTCAATTACAAATGGCAACAGTACTGCCTTTCTAAGGACTTACCCAGTGATCCAGTAGGAACCCTCCCAGGGACCAAGAGGAAATCATGCTTGTCCGTTCACGTAATAGGCCCAATATCTGAAGACGTTGAAGTGGATCTTCATCTCATCACCAGTCCTATAGACCTAGGCACTGGATAAAGTCCATTCATCCAGGGACAAGAGAATCTACACCCACTCTATCACCTGGTAATAGGTTCTCCAACGTGGACCCCACTATGGAACAACTCCATATCCACAAAGAGAATAAAAAAAAAAAAAAAGATACCAACCCCTTACATCACACCATATAAGAAAATTAACTCAAATTGTATCATAGGTATAAATGCAAAAGATAAAACAACAAAATTAGAGATAAATGTAGGAGAAAGTATTTTCATTTGGGGACAGGCAAAAATTTTTAGGTATAATGTAAGAACCACAAACCATAAGAGTTACAGAAAACACTTCTGATTAATGTTGATTTATGATAAGTTTTGAAATTGTGCATTACAAATAATCAAACATTATTCTTTTCTAAAACTATTTTCTCTTTTCCAGCTGGTATTTATATCCATATAAATTTTAAACTTAGCTTACCAATCTGTACAAATAATCCTGCCATAATTTTTATCATGATTTCAGTGATTATGTATTCCAGTTATTTGAGAAATTGTATTTTAGTAATGTTTAGTTTACCCCCATGAAGATGATATACTTCCTCCATTTATTTAGATCTTTGTTTTCTCTCATTGGGATTCTACAATTTTCAGCACAGCAATCTGGCATGCCTTTTTACCCACTTATTCCTAAGTATCTTCATTATTATTTTACCTATTATTAGCCTGATTTTCCTTCATTAATTGTCAATCATTTGTTTAAAGTAGCTAAAAAGCAGTTCATGTTTTATACACTAATTATATCTCCCATAACCTTGCTAAATTAGTTCTAGTGATATGTTTTAGAGATCTTTAATAATTTTTTGGTGTAAAAAGGTATGCTATCTGCAAGTAGCAATATTTATTCCACTTCTTTGTCTGTTTTTTCTTCATTTTATTAACTTTACTTGCCTTATTGCATGGCTAGGATCTCGAGTAAAATATTGACCAGAAGTGATGAGAATGGTCTTCTAATTTGCCAATATTAGGGAGGAAAACATTCAATATTTTACTCTATGAGTAAATAGTTTATTTCACCAAACATAATGTCCCCCAATTTTATCTATGCTGCTGCAATGATAGAATTTCCTTCTTTTTCAAGGCTGAATAGTATCACTGTGTGTGTGTCTGTGTCTGTGTGTGTGTGTGCATGTGCCTGTTCAGTTCCCAGCTTATACTTTTAAAATGTGACTCCTAGAGTGAATTCCAGGATGATTCCCCATGTTTGTGTTTCTCACTCAACTATTAATTCAGTCCGTTTATTCTGCTTTTAGGGGGCATCCCCCCTCTAGCTGCCTTGTAGTTAGGTACCCATCAAATTTCCTCCTGTTCTCAAGCTCTGCCCTCTGACCCTTCAATTCATCACTGCCTTGTCTTTCTGCACCCGATGCCTGGGTTTTCTATTTCATTCAGTGAAAACCACAGCAAACTCATAAATCCTATTCTATGCAGTCCTACCATTCAGGGTAGATTTATTTCTTTTCTCTCAGAGCCCTTTAGTCTATGCTTAAATAATTTTATGACAAACCTGGGATTTGGACAGTTTATACTCAGATTTTACATTTCATCCCTCTGTATATTTCTCCTCTTTCTAAAATGTCCTCTCTAAATTTCCAAACAAGTTACCAGGCCTGATTTCCATCCTCTGCTAACTGTAGACTTCAAGGCTTTTTGTAAAAATTGTACATATTATTGGGATACCATGTAATGTTTTGATGCATATATATATTGTCTATCAGTAGTGCCCTACTGCTATCTATAGTTACCCTCCTGTGCAACAGCACAGGAGAAGGAGAACTTCTGGCTCCATAACTGTAACTTAGCACTCATTGATCAAACTTTCCACAACCTTCCCACCTCCCCCACTCTCCGACTTCTGATTACCACTATTCTCAACTGCTTCAACAAGGATAAGCTTTTCAGATTCCACATGAGTCTGGTTAACTGGAACACTCTTATTCTCAGTTATTTTGGGGAGTCATCCTACCTGCAGCTCCCTTGCATTTAGGTACCCACCATATTTCCAGCTGCTCCTCTATTCTCAAGTTCTGTCCTCTGACCCTTAAACTCATCACTGCTTTGTCTGCTGCTTTGATAACTCTCTCTTTGCCTTCCACATTTGAGAGCTTGCTTATATCTATGAGTAAATGTGGTTGAGTTGAATCTGACTGATGATCTT
Source organism: Xerus rutilus (assembly GCA_028644305.1). NCBI lineage: Eukaryota > Metazoa > Chordata > Mammalia > Rodentia > Sciuridae > Xerus > Xerus rutilus. The sequence continues at coordinate 49,018,839 of CM053399.1, forward strand.
TGACCTTGGTATGCCTGGATTTTTGTATCCTTCTCTAGATTTGGGGGATTTTCTGTTATTATTGCTTTGAATAAGCTTTTGACTCCTTTGGCATTCTCCTTCTTGAACCTCAGTGGGTCAAATGTTATCCGTTTTGATGCTGTTCCAAAGTTCCTGTGACCTTTCTTCATTCCTCATCATTCTTTTTTCTCCTCCAACCTTATACTTTAAAATAGCCCATCTTTGATCTCACTGTTTCTTCCTTCACTTTGATCTGTTCTGCTATTGATGCCTTCTATTACCTTGTTCATTTTGCTTTCTGTACTTTTCAGCTGAAAGGTTTCTGTTCCTTTTTAATTACTTCAATCTCTTTGTTGAATTTCTAATGTTAAATGTACATTTCCTTCCTAGAATGAATCCAACCAAAAATTGATATATTATTCTCATAAATCACTAATCAAGTTTGCTAATATTCTGGAAATTTTTTTCATCTACTTTGAGAAAAAGAAATGGACTATAATTCCTCTTCCTATGATCCTTATTGAGTTTTAGTATTAATACATCCTAAGTGTTATTACTAAGTCGAAGTGTACACTCTTTTATGCTAATGACTTTACATAGCACTGGAATTATTACTTTGTTGAATGTCTTTAATATTTAGTAAAACTATTAGTAAGGTATATCTGCCTGTGCTTTTTCATTGTGGGCAGACTTTTATATACTAATTACATTTATTAAATAGTTAACTGATTCCCAGGTTTGAGTTAGTTTTGGTTGGATTTAATGATCTTGGAATTCTTTATATAAATTACCAACATTTTTACATAGAATTATTTATAATTAATTTTTATTACTACTAATATCTGCAAAATCTTTTGTGATATTCTTTTACCTTTTTATATTGATTATTTTTACTTTCACTTTTCTTTGTACATGATAAGGCTGACAAAAATCTATATAAGAAAAGAAATATATTTGCCTAAGCTGTTTTCCTCCATTGTCAATTGATTTTTCAATTGGGTTAATTTTAGCTGTTAATTTTAAAATTCTTTGCCTTCTACACCATGGTCTTTATAATCTTCTCTACCTTACTGAAATAAATGCAAATCATTAATTTTTAGCTTTTTTCTAGGAAGTGAAGTTACATTTATAAATTTTCTTAAAAATTATATATTTCCAGGCTAGGGCTGTGGCTCAGTAGTAGAGCACTTGCCTAGCATGTGTGAGGCACCGGGTTCGATTCTCAGTACCACATATAAATAAATAAAATAAGCTGGGCGCAGTGGTGCACACCTGTAATCCCAGCACTTTGGGAGGCTGAGACAGGAGAATCACAAGTTCAAAGCCAGCCTCAGCAACAGCGAGGCGCTAAGCAACTCAGTGAGACCCTGTCTCTATATAAAACACAAAATAGGGCTGGGGATGTGGCTCAGTGGTTGAGTGCCCCTGAGTTCAATCTCCAGTGCCAAAAAAATAAAAAAATAAAAAATAAAGGTCCATTGACAACAACAACAAAAAAAATTTTTTAAAATTATGTATCTCCAATCAAAAGATTTTATATGTAGAATTTTTTTATATAGTTGATTCCTAATATCTCTTGTGATTCTCTTCAATCCCATGGACTAATATATATTCATTTGTTTACCAGCAAATTGCGTTTTCTACTTGTAGTTTGTCCATGTCTAACTTTACTTCACTACATTTAAAAAGGATACTTTATATAATTGGCAGCTATAAAAACAAGTTTAGGTGTGCTCTTTCTCAATTCCAGGTCAATTTTCAAAAATATGCTTTGTTTAATTTATGCTTTGCTGTGTGTTGCTGTGCTCTAATATATTTTATGTATGTCTTATATTGTCTATTGTGGTTTATATTTTTCATCTTATGCTACTTAAAAATTGGTGTTCTGAAAAATAAAATAATTACATTTTTCATTTGATTTTCCTGAAAAATGAGTTTCAGTTTTTGTTTTGACTATTAATTTTTTCCTACCAAGAGAGTTAACATGCCAATAACATTGATGTACTTAGGAGAAAAATTATAAAATCCATCAACATCTAAAAAACCCATAATTTTGCAAACTAATATTTTAGGTATAGCCTCATTAATTAATGGGTATATAGTTTTGGCAAAGGATTTGAGAATTTTGCCAGAGAAAAACTATAGAACTGTGAAGATTGAAGTGGTACCTTTCATAAAATCTAAAGATGTTTCATAATTTCTCTGACAATCATGTACTTGCACACTGCAAGTGGTGCATTTCTCAAGTAATAATATTCAGGGTCTTATGTTCTTCCTGTGACCCATAACAGAATCCTAAACAATGCATTTGTTTAGAATTATACATCAAAATTGTACTGCATTTAGGATGCCCAATGACATGCACTGTACCCTTTAGGGTAAAGGGTTAACAAAACATGTGACTTAATCTGAGACCAAATTTGACCTTGGCTTAATTTCCTATTTCCCCTAAATCCTAAGGTGAAATGTCAGCTGGTTGCAGATAATATTACTTATAACAATATTGTTGGGAGGACAATACATGAAATATATTCTTTTTTATGCCATATGCCTCCCTCAGTGTAATGGTTTTTATAACTATAAGCAACTCTAAGCTAGGATGCTTCTGTGCCTGTGCTCTCTTGCAGTCCTATCTAAACACCATTTACATCTGGTATAAATCTGCTGGCATAGTGAAGATTTTGGTTATGAAGTTCTATATGATTATTCTGCATACTATTTAGTCATTAAATAGTTTAATGGTTTTCTGTGATTGTATATATTTCAAGTAGTCTTTGCCTTTGTAATCAAAGTAATATTGTGCCTATATTGATTCATCCCATATCTTAAATCTTAGTGACTTTGTTTCTTTTGTCTGTTGTTTCCCTGGCTCCCATTTGGCATCTTGTTTCTTTTTGTGCTGGCCATAATTTTTCTCTGTTTTGGGTTGTTTATTTGCTTACTTAGTTTACCTGAGATACTACTTGTTCCGGACCATCTTATATCCAAGGTTTGAGATTCCTTAGACTTTTGTGGGCTGCAAATGTGTGCAAGTTTTGATTACTTCCAGTTTACCTTTATCCTGAGGATTTAGGTAAGTGTACCAATTGGACTTCTCTGAGAGACATTTCAATCTCTTCACTTATGCCCCTCTCATTCCAAAAGAGCACATACTAAACCATTCTGGTTGGTTATACTTTCTTCTGACTTGTCAAAATCCATCATTACAAAAAAAATTTTTTAGTGTAAGAGCTATTTCCCTAGGTTCTCACACTTTGTAGTGATAGAATTCCATATTGCTTGTAATCTCAAATTTGATATTTAAGATACATTTGATGATGCAATCATCACTTGTTTTATTTGTGTTTACCATGTTATTGACTAAAATGACCAAGCTTACGACTGTTGGAACAGAATTCTTAAAGGTAAATTGCATGTTTGAGTGGGATATTTGACTCTCACAACTGTGCATAGGTGGTACAATATTCAATGTAAATTGTTCTCATCTATGATCATTACTCAGGTGCTATGTTCTTAGTGGGACTGGCACTGACTGCTCCTACTCCTGATGCAACAGCCTGCCTTGATTGGCTTTTTTTCTTTCTGCATAGTTCTCATTCCCTTCTCATAATCTATATCACTAACTTTTTAGTTTCAATGTCTGAATCCTATACCAGAAGATAAATCCTGTGGAGCTGACATCTTCCCAAGTTTGTCACATATCTTCAACAGACAAAGACAGTGCTTGATAATCACTCAATATGATTTTTGAATGTACAAGAGAATAAATGAAACAATAAAAAGATGAATGTCCTTGCTTCTATCAGAAAAAAGATGGACTTTGTGTTTGAAACATTGAAAAGAAGAAAGGGAAATGAATGTAGTGGTTCTCATCATATGAAGGTTAATGAGATCTCTCCAGAGGATACTCCAAATTTTGAGGAAAGGACAACCAAGACTTCTTGAGCATCCTGAGCAGAGTGTGGGTCTGACCATGAAGCCACTCTAAAAGTTTGCTCTTCATAGCATCACTAACAAGCTAAAAGCTAGATTTTCTTCTTGGAAATTATCGTTTGTTTTTGTTTCACTCTGTCCTTAGGAACTCAGGAACATTTCTCATTCTAGCGGAGCAACTTACCTGCTGGAACCCGTCAGAGAAATTCACAAATTAATCAGGGGTTGCTAACCCTGTTTTCTCCTGGGCACTCCATAATTAGGTGAGAAAGGCCAAAAACACAGACCAGAATTTTATGGGCCCACAAAGTTCATCCCCTACAGATAGCCTTTCTCCAAAAGCAATTTCAACCATTTTACTGTGTGGTTACACTTTGTCATTTCTCTTACAATGTTCTCAGTCATGATATAGGTATCATCTCTATCCAGAATAAACTGATTTTTTTAAATGGAGAGAGACAAAAGGATTGAGGCAAGTTAGTTTTCGATTACTATAAATAATAGCTCAGATTTTCAATGTATAAAGAGAAAAAATCATAGAAGAACAGCAATAGGGACCAAGACTTTACTACAAGGACCTTTAGGGGACAAGATCCAAACAATAGCAAGGTATGATGACCTTAACTTATGAAAGAGAAAAACTTTTGAAAAAATATGAATACAACTTTAAAAGGATCTTAAGCAGATTTTATTTTATGTGAACCAACTTGTGTTCTTTTTTTCTAATTTATTTATTCTAATTAGGTATACATGATAGCAGAATGCATTTTGGTTCATTGTGCACAAATGGAGCACAACTTCTCATTTCTCTGTGTTCTTAATCATAAATTTGATTTAGTTTTATTCAAGTAACTCAGTATGAACCTCAGACTTATTATGTCATCTGAAAATTGAACTCCTGTGTTTACTGTATAGCTCTGCACTGGCTAATGACATACGGGCAGATATATTTCAACCACAGACATTCTGCTTCCTTTTATTATTATATGTGTGGGATATTATTATTATGTCAAGTCTGACAAAATAGCACATGTCACAAAGAAAATTTTTTCCTACCAAGCGCTCTCTTCAGAGCTCCCTTTATCTCCTGGTTCCTGAGACTGTAGATGAGGGGGTTCAGCATGGGGATCACTAACGTGTAGAACACAGACACCACTTTGTTCTGGTCAGTGGAGTAGCTGGACTTGGGCATCACATAAATGAAGGTGATGGTTCCATAGTAGAGAGTAACTGCAGTGAGGTGGGAGGTGCAGGTGGAGAAGGCCTTGTGGTGCCCTTCGGTAGAGCTCATCCTTAAGATGGTGACGAGGATGTAGATGTAGGAGATGGTGATGACAAACACTGTGACCACAATGATGGAGCCAGCAGAAAATGAGGAAACAAATGCAATGACACTGACATCAGAACAGGAGAGCTCAACTAACGGAGCAAAATCACAGAAAAAATGATTGACACCATTTGGCCCACAGAAGAGTAAAGAAAAGAAAGAAAGGACGAAGATGGAAGCATTGAGGAAACCACCTGTATAAGCCACTGCAAGTGACTGGAGACAGACACGAGTAGACATTTTGGTTGAGTAAAGCAGTGGGTTGCAGATGGCCACAAAGCGATCATACGCCATGGCAGCCAGGAGGAAGCACTCCACTGTCCCAAAGAACACCACTGAACCAAGCTGGATGGCACATCCAAGGTAGGAGATGGCGTTTCTCTCCACCAGGAAGTTGACAAGCATATTGGGTGTGACAGAAGATGAAAAGCCTATGTCAGCAAAAGCTAAATGACTCAGAAAAAAGTACATGGGATGATGGAGCTGAGAAGAGACTCTGATAAGAACGATTGTGCTGAGATTGCCAGAGATGGTCACCAGGTAGATGCCCAGGATGATCACGAAGAGGAAGACTCGGAGGACTGGGTCATCAGTTAAGCCCAATAGAATGAACTCTGTCACTGCAGTGTGGTTCCCACTGACCAGGGACTCCATGGGACAGTGGCTGCTGAAAAATGAACCTGTGGTGAAAACAGGACATGAACGCATTTGTAAACCTGATGGTTTCATTGTCATTAAAACAGATGGAATGTCACTATAAATAACAAAATTCAAGTACCAGTACTTTTTTTTTTTAATATTTTTTTAGTTGTAGATGGACACAATGTCTTTATTTTATTGCTTTGTATGTGGTGCTGAGGATCGAACCCAGGGCCTCACGCATGCGAGGCAAGCACTCTACCACTGAGCTACAATCCCAGCCCCTCAAGTACCAGTACTTTATGTGCAATGATACATCTGTCTGTAACGTTAAAATTGTTTTTAGCAGAAACTCCAGAAAAATTCTTTCATTTAATGTCTTTTTTACTTTGTATATTATATACTGTTCCCCAATACATATCTAAAGTGGCTTTAAAGCTAAATAATAAAATTATAAGATAGATGAGAATAACAAAAATGAATACAGAGTATAATGTGAAAAAAAGGATATACATAGGGTTTTGGAAGAAAGACCTAGATAATAGTTAACGTTTATCACACACTTCTTACATGGTAAGAATATAGCTAAGACTTATATATATATACACGGATGTATAACTTATTATATTTATATTTTCCATAGAATAACATTAATCACTTTCACTATTATAGATGAGTTAACAAAGTTTGAAAACAGATATATAACTTGTACAAGGTTACATAGCAACTGGAATGTATAACATTTGTATAAATAATATAAAACCCTGGAAATCTGACTGCCCATTTCTTTAGTGGTTGTGTAATAATGAAGTTAAATAATAGCTACTATGAAATCTAATGAACCCAGCAATGAATGAATCAGAGTTTCCTTTAAAAGTTCTGACACTAGATCTGTAAAAGAATTACCTAGATTGTTATGTACATCACAATATCTATCAGTTAAATATTATCTGTTTTAAAAAAAGAAGAAACCAAATTGTTCTTCATAGTATAAACAGGAACTCTAAATTAGTGTGATAAGTGAGGTTACTTACTAAAAATGTTTTACTTATTTTCATGTATTATTTTTAATGAGCAAAATCAATGAAATATCAATATAATTACTATGATAAAACATTATTGATACTCAGTACATAATTAAAATAGACCCATTTTGTGCAAAGTTAGAAAAATTATGATTGTAACAATTTTTTTCTATTTGCCTCAACAAATGTTTTCAGTGAATAGTGTGTACAGCTTCTGATAATTTGTTTTTTTCTGTTATGTTTGCCAACATGTATTAAAATGCAACTTTTGGGAAAAAAATAAAATAATAAAAAAAATAAAATAAAATAAAATAGACCCATTTGAATAAATCAACTCACCTCCTACTATAATGATTTCTAATTAATATTTTGTATCATGAAATAATATTATTTTCAAAATACTATTTAGCTGAATAATGCATAGACCAAAAACAATAGACTAAAGAAGAACTAAAAATGTATAGATTGAAGAAGAATCACTGAGCTAGGGACCAGGTTGATCATCTCCCAATTTTCTGAGTGTAGACTAAGATTTTTAAAGTTTATTTATCTGAGTTCTTTTAATCTAAAGTGCTTTTAATCTAAAGCACTCAGATGCCTAAATAAAGTAAGTTTTTCCACAAAGATTTTTTTTATCTTTACATTTTAAAATCTTCAATTTAAGCCTCTAAATAGCAATAGATGCCCAAGGCATCTGAAAGACAGCATTTTGGCAGAGTGCCAAGTTTGGATAGCACTGAAAGATCATATGAATTTCTACCATATGGGTGGATAATAAGGAATCCTGGTAGCTGGGATTATGAGTGTTTATTCACATGAAACTGATGATGAAAACAGCAAATCAACCAATATTGCCCACTAGCTGATTGCTGGATTACACTTGCCCTTTTTCCATACTATCGCTTGTGAGTGAAATTGTCTCAAATGGTAAATGAAAACCAATAAGTCAGATTCATTAACAGAAGCCAAAGACTTACCTTCTGAAATGAGAACTAATTCATCTTTCATTAACAAATCATAGTGTTTATATTACTATTTTTAAATTTTTATTCTCTTTGGGGGATAAATCTCTGAAGACACTAGAGATTCAAATGTGAATTCAAAAGCATCATGGAGCATCATTATATTCTATAGTGGATATTGGGCAGCTCAATTCACACACACCAAAAAAACCTGTCTTTCAAGATTCTTTCAATTCTCAAGTGGTCAATTTATTCTTTTGTTTCTATCTAGGTATTCATGCATAGTTCGATAACTTTTGTTTAACAACTACTAAGAGTACAATATAGCAAAGTATCTTACAGACAAATATTGATTCCATGTTTATATTGATATTTGTGATTAATAAATACTCAGGTCAGATTCATTCCACTGAATTTTAAAGAACAAAATTTAAGACTTGTCTGTTAATTATTAAGGCAAAAATAAGAAAAAAAACCTTGAAAGTAGTATAAAGAATTTGAAATTAAAAAGAAGTTTGGATGACTTCCAGATGATAATTAGTCTCAAAGTGTTGCCTCTTGAATAATGCCTTATGCTGTAGGTGGTTCCTGTTGGAACATAGGAATCTTCAACCAGAAGACTCATTCTTACTCTAGTTCTCTTGTTAATCCTAATTTGAGAACCTCCTATCCAAGCCCTCAAAAATCTTCATTTGAGGGAGGAGGTTTACCACTGTTAAGATAATTAGAACTAATATTCATTCAGGGTTCTCATTCTGTCAATAACTATGCTAAACATTGTACACATATTTAATCCACACATCACTTTAACGAGATAGGAGCTTTTACCATCTTCATTTTTCGAATGAAAGAACTAAGACTAAGGAATTCAAATGATTTTGCTGTGAGATTCTAACTATGCTCAATTTCCTGCTTCCAGTTCTATCCAGTAAATTGTTCACTTTAATGCTTCATTCATTTTCTGAAGCCTAAGAATTTCTGCTGTCAACCTGCAAGACTTTCTAGATGTGGAAGCAGTTAAGGTCCCTGAACACAATTACAAATAATGGAGGCTGGAATGCTGTTCATATCATTCCCTTAAGTTTAAGATGGGCAATCCTGGGGACTGGGGTTGTGGCTCAATGGTAGAGTGCTTGCCTAGCACATGTGAAGCACCACATGGTGCAGAATCACCCTACTAGTGTAATCATATATGTATATGGGGTAATAATATCAGTCTCTTTCTACTGTCCTTCCCATCCCCACAATACCACCCCTCCCCTGACTCCTCACTACACAAACCAAAGTTCCTTCATTCTTCCCTATCTCCTTTCCCCAGTATGGACCAGCATCCACTTATCAGAGAAAACATTTGGCATTTGGTTTTGGGGGATTGGCTTATTTTATTTAGCATGATATTCTCTAGTTCCATCCATTTACCTGCAAATGCCGTAATTTTATTCTTCTTTAAGGCTAAGTAATATTCCATTGTGTGTATGTACCACATTTTCTTTATCCTTGTTGAAGAGCATTTATGTGGGCTCCATAGTTTAGCTATTGTAAATTGAGCTGCTGTAAACATTGAAATGGCTGCATCACTGTAGTATGCTGTTTTTCAGTCCTTCAGGTATAGACTGAGGAGTGGGATAGCTGGATCAAGTGGTGGTTCCATTCCAAGTTTTCTGAGGTATCTCCATACTGCTTTCCATAGTGGTTGCACCAGTTTGTAGTCCCACCAACAATGTATGAGTGTACCTTTTCCCCCACATCCTCAACAACACTTATTATTGCTTGTAGTCTTGATAATTGCCATTCTGACTAGAATGAGATGAAATCTCAGAGTAGTTTTGATTTGCATTTCTCTAATGGCTAGAGATGTTGAACATTTTTTCATATATTTGTTGATTTATTGTATACCTTATTCTGAGAAGTTTCTGTTCAGCTCTTTAGCCCATTTATTGTTTGGGTTGTTTGTTTTTTTGGTGTTAAGTTTTTTGAGTTCTTTATATATCCTGGAGATCAGTGCTCTATCTGATGTGTGTGTGGCAAAAATTTGTTCCCAGAATGTAGGTTCTCTGTTCACCTCATTGATTGAATCTTTTGCTAAGAAGAAGATTGTTATTTTTAATCCATCCCATTTATTGATTCTTGCACTTTAGGAGTCTTGTTAAGGAAGTTGGAGCGTAATCCGACATGATGAAGATTTGGACCTACTTTCTCCTCAATTAGGAGGAGGGTCTCTGCTCTAATTCCTAGGTCCTGGATCCACTTTGAGTTGAGTTTTGTGCAAGGTGAGAGGTAGGGGTTTAGTTTCATTTTGCTGCATATGGATTTCCAGTTTTCCCAGCTCCATTTGTTGAAGAGGCTACCTTTTCTCCAGTGTATGTTTTTGGCACCTTTGTCTAGTATGAGATAACTGTATTTATGTGAGTTTGTCTGTGTCTTCTATTCTGTACCATTGGTCTACATGTCTCTTTTGGTGTCAGTACCATGCTGTTTTTGTTATTATAACTTTGCAATGTAGTTTAAGGCCTGATATTGTGATGCCTCTTGCTTCACTCTTCTTGCTAAGGATTGCTTTGGCTATTCTGGGTCTCTTATTTTCCCAAATGAATTTTATGATTGCCTTTTCTATTTCTATAAGAAATGACATTGGGATTTTAATTGGAATTGCATTGAATCTGTATAGCATTTTGGGTAGTATGGCCATTTTGACGATATTGATTCTACCTATCCAAGAGCATGGGAGATCTTTCCATCTTCTAAGGTCTTCTTCAATTTCTTTCTTTAATGTTCTATAGTTTTCATTGTAAATGTCTTTCACCTCTTTTGTTAAATTGATTTCCAAGCATTTCATTTTTTTTTTGAGACTACTGTGAATGGAGTAATTTTTCTAATTTCTCTTTCAGAGGATTCATCACTGATGTATAGAAATGTGTTTGATTTATGGGTATTGATTTTATATCCTGCTACTTTGCTGAATTCATTTATTAATTCCAGAAGTTTTCTGGTGGAATTTTTTGTATCCTCTAAGTAAAGAATCATGTCATTGGCAAATAATGATAGTTTAACTTCTTTTCCTATTCGTATACCTTTAATTTCTTCTCTCTGTCTAATTTCTCTGGCTAGAGTTTCAAGGACTATGTTGAATAGAAGTGGTGAAAGAGGACATCCCTGTCTTGTTCCTGTTTTTAGAGGGAATTCTTCCAATTTTTACCCATTGAGGATGATGTTGGCTCTTGGTTTTGCATAGCTAGCTTTTACAATGTTAAAGTATATTCCTACTATCCCTAATTTTTCTAGTGTTTGGAACATGAAGAGGTGCTGTATTTTGTACAATGCTTTCTCAGCATTTATAGAGATAATTCTATGATTCTTGACTTTAAGTCTATTGATGTGATGACTTACATTTATTGATTTCCATATGTTGAACAAATCTTGCATACCTGGGATGAAACTCACTTGATTGTGGTGCACTATATTTTTAATATGTTTTTGTATACAATTTTCCAGAATTTTATTGAGAATTTTTGTGTCAATGTTCATCAGGGATATTAGTCTGAAGTTCTCTTTCTTTGATGTGTCTTTGTCTGGTTTTGGAATCAGGGTGATACTTAGCCTCATAGAATAAGTTTGGTAGGGTTCTCTCCTTTTCTATTTTATGGGATAATCTGAGGAGTATTGGTATTAATTCTTTTTATAGGTCTTGTAGAATTTGGCTGAGAATCCATCTTGTCCTGGGCTTTTATTTTTTGGTAAGCTTTTGATAATGTCTTATATTTTCTTGCTTGAAATTGATGTGTTTAAGTTGCATATGTCCTCCTGATTCAGTTTGGGCAGATCATATGCCCGTAGAAATTTGTTGGTGTCTTTGGGATTTTCTATTTTACTGGAGTATAGATTTTCAAAATAGTTTTTAATTATCTTCTGTATTTCAATAGTGTCTGTCATGATATTTCCCTTTTCATCTTGAATTTTTGTAATTTGAGTTTTCTCTCTCCTTTTTGTTAGGGTGGCTAAGGGTTTATCAATTTTATTTATTTTTTCAAAGAACCAGCTTTTTGTTTTGTCAGTTTTTTTCAGTTGTTTCTTTTGTTTCAATTTTATTGATTTCAGCCTGATTTTAATTATTTCCTGTCTTCTACTTCTTTTGGTATTGATTTGATCTTCTTTTCCTAGAGCTTTGAGATGTAATGTCAGGTAGTTTATTTGTTGACATTTTTCTTTTAATAAATGAGCTCAATGTAATAAACTTTCCTCTTAACACACCTTCATAGTGTCCCAGAGATTTTGATATGTTGTATCAGAATTCTCATTTACCTCTAAAATTTTTTTCATCTCTTCCCTGAAGACTTCTGTTATCCATGCTCATTCAATAGTGTATTGTTTGATCTCCAAGTGTTGGAGTAGCTTGTACTTTTTATTTTATCATTGATTTCTAATTTTGTTCCATTATGGTCTGAGAGAATGGGTAGTATCTCTAATTTTTTTGTATTTTCTGAGAGTTGTTTTGTGGAAAACATAAAGTCTATTTTAGAGAAGGATCTATGTGCTGCTGAGAAAAAAAGTGTATTCACTTGTTGATGGATGAAATATTCTATATATGTCTGTTAATTCTAAATTATTGATTGTATTTTTGAGTTCTATGGTTTCTTTGTTTATTTTTTGTTGGGAAGATCTGTGCAGTGGTGAGAGAAGTGTGTTAAATTCATTCAGCATTATTTTTTTGTGGTCTATTTGATTATTGAAATTGAGAAGAGTGTATTTGATATACATGGATGTTCCATTGTTTGGGGCATATATATTTATGATAATTGTGTCTTGTTGATGTATGATTCCCTTAAGCAGTACAAAATAACTTTCTTTATCCCTTCTGACTATATTTGGTTTGAAGTTCTCTTTATCTGATATAAGGATGGAAACTCCTGCTTGTTTACATGGTCCATGTGAATGGTATGTCTTTTACCATCCTTTCACCTAGTCTGTGGATATCTTTCCCTACAAGATGAGTCTTTTGAAGGCAGTAGATTGCCAGGTCCTTTTTTAAAGTCCAATCTACTAGTCTATGTCTTTTAATTGATGAGTTTAGGCCATTAACAAGTTCAGGGTTATTTTTGAAATATGGTTTCTTTTCCCAGTAATTTGGGCTTATTTTTGGTTTTTAACTTGACTTAGCTTCTCCCTTGATTGGCTTTTCCTTTAGTGTAGTTCCTCCCTTTGCTGATTTTCATTGTTGTTTTTTTAATTTCCTCCTCATGGTATATTTTGCTGAGAATGTTCTGTAATGCAAGCTTTCTCATTGTAAATTTTTTTAACTTTTGTTTATCATGGCAAGTTTTTATTTCATCATCAAATGTGAAGCTTACTACAACAGATTCACACTAAGGCACATTATAATGAAAATGCCTAGCATAAGAATAAGTATAGAATTTTATAATCTGCAAGAGAAAAGTTTTATATTACATACAGGGGGAAACCAACTCAGATCTCAGCAGATTTCTCAACCCGACCCTCAAAGCCAGGAGATCCTGGAACAGCATATAAGAAGCTTTGAAAGAAAATGGATGACTAATTTTTAAAATTGTGGAAATATGTAACATAAGGATATGTGTGAATAGGAATTTCATAAGGAGATACACACATGACCAATGACACCTGAGAAGATGCTTAACATTACAAGTCCTCAGATAAATGTAAATTGTTTGATATGACAAAGCAACGTCTATATTACCATGATTAAAATTAAAGAACAATATCAAATGTGAGATTTTGAGCAATTAAATTCTCAACATGACTCATGGGAATATAAAATTATACAGTTACTTTGGAAAACTTCTTTTCAATTTCTTAAAAATGTAAACATATACCACCTGAAGACCCAGCATGCCTGCCTCTTTGTATTTCCCTTGACATGGGAAGTTACGCACACACTATCTGAAAGTTGATAGTACCAGATGTATTAACAGAGGCCCTAAATTGGAAACAACTTCAAGCCAGCAACAAGTAAATGTTAAAAACATGGTATATCCATTTAACAGGAGCCTATTGAGCAATGAAAAGAATCAAATTAATTTTGCACATGACATTAATGAATCTCAAAATAATTATGCTAATAAAAGGTGTCAGACATAATGAAGCCTGTGATTTTAAGTTATAAAACTTTAGGAAAATCAAATTAAACTGTGTTGTCCAGAAGCAAATCTGCAGGTACCTGGAGCCAGGGAAGAAGGAAGCAAAGACTGTACATAGATATGAGGAATATTCAGACAGTAATGGAAATTCTTTTAAAAGTTATTGAAATGAATAATGAGGAGCATTACTCTCAGAAAGACTTTTATTTCTCTTTCTAGAACAGCTTCATCAATTTTATTGAATTAACTTTATACTTAAGAAAGAAGGGCCTTAAAACCAAATAATTTATTTTACAATTAATCAAATTGCACTCTGTTATCATATAAGCCTAAATAGAACAAATAAATAAAATATGAAAAAAATTAAAATTGAAAATAAAAAAATAATTTCTATTCCCATGTTTGACTCCTACTTTCTTCCCTCCATTTTTTCTGTTCAACAACTCTTTTTAATAAATCTCTGTTTCTTGTTAGGAGCTAGTAAAAATTGCTTAAATTATTTGAAGTTACTATTGACTACTCTGTTTAAGAGGGTAATTGAATTACTTTTTCCTCTTTTAATTTTTGGCATATTTAGTTTAGGCTAAAACATAGTTCCCTCTTTTTCTGTTTTGGAGATACTAGAAGATAAATTCCACCATAGCAGACATCTCTGGATGTTTGACCCTCATATTTCCAATAGCCTATGACAGTGCCTGGAATATGAGATGCACTCAATTTAAATCAATGAGTGAGATAATGGATTAGATGACTAATATTCTAGGTTACTATCTCCATGAATATGATTAAAAATGTTATTTAAAAATGTAACCTATTCATGTTTATTTTTATAATTGAGAAGAGGGGTGGTAGTATCCTTAGCTCCATTTTCTAGCAGAAAATGATGCTGTTATTGCTATTACTCTTCTCAGAGCTGGATAATATTGTGTTTGGAAGAGTAGAGGATGAAGACAGAGCAAACAGATAGTCTGACTATTCAGGACAGGCACACAGCTGCAGCAATACACAGTCTGCCTTTGGCACATTGTATCACAGATCATAGAAAATCAAGGATGTGAACACAAACTTCATGAAATTTCCTCTGCATAGAGGCCAAAGAAAAAAAATGCCAATACTTAGTAATGAGGACCAGATATCAAGAAGCAGAACCCCAGCACCACAAGGAGCAAACATGTATATCCCATAGTCAGTAATTCAATCTATATGACTATATGACTGGCATTGATGGCTCTTACAGCTGTTTCCTCAAAGACAAGGAATAGGATCCAGTAATTTGAACTTGATGTTTATACTCCTTTTTAAAAAAATTTTCAGCATACATAATTAAGTATATGAAGTTCTTATTCCTGTGTTCATTAGCATTTTGTCTTTGACAAGTTCTCCATACCAGAGAGTTAGCAATTGTCACACAAGTGATTTAGTGAAGGAGCTATCTCAGGGGAATCCTGTAAAGATGAGAGAGAATCAGAATAAGGCATGAGAAGACTCTAGATAATGATATAGAGTCAGCTGATCTGCACCTTCAGTCCTAGCCCACAGGTAACAGTGGGTCATGAGTGGCACCTCAGATGGTCCAACTTTGCAGCAATAGGGCATTTTTGTTATTATTGTCTTAAATTATGTATCATTTAATTGATGGCCACGATTTGCCCTGTACTGGCATGAGCTCCCAGATTTTGTCAGCCTGTTATGTTCTTTTCTGCCAAGAGCAATTCTCAAGAGTATGGCTATAAATGTTAGCAGCTGGATCTCAAAGAAGATTGAGGATGTGCTTCATGCATTTGTGTGAAGTTTCCAGGAGAGGTAAAAACAGATCAATCTGGCTTTAAAAAATTCTAATTTATCATTATGTACAGCAATCTAGTCTGCTACACTGCATTGGTTAGCATTGAGGCTTTGGAGGCCAACAAAAATGCCCCTCCTAATAGACTTCCTTCTTAATAAATGTGGTTTTTGCCTCTGTTATTAAATAGTGTGAAAGTAAAGGGCTTCTTGGGTGAGATGACAGTTGTGCTGAGCTGCTTGAAGAATGGGCAAGGTTTTGGATGGGTTAAGTCCAAAACAGAGCTTTGTAAACAGAAGGAATATAAGACAGAACAAGGAAATGCAGAATTTAATCAAGAGATAGTGTGTTCAATGGAATATTAATTGGTCACAAAAAGATGAAATGCTTTCAATAACAACAACATGGATGGGACTGGAGATCATTGACTGAAATAAGCCAGACTCAAAAGACAAGTACTGTATGATTATGCCCAACTATGAAATATCAAAACATCATTCCATAAAAGTTGAGAGTGGAGTGGTAGTTACCAGATCCTGGAAAGCATAGGGAAGAGGAAAGGATGGGAGTGGCTGGCCAATGGATACTAAGTTATAGTCAAATAGGAGTAAGTAATTTTGGTGTGCTACTGCATGGTTTGGGGGCTATAGATAACAATAATGTACTGTATATTTCAAAAAGCTAGAAGAAAAGATTTTGAGTGTTTGCCCCATGTAAAATTGTAAATGTTTGAGAAGATGCATATGTTTAAGCTGATTTAAACACTATACAATATCTATATGTTTTAGTCAGTTTTTTCACTGCTGTCACTAAAAGACCTGACAAGAACAATTTTAGAGGAGGAAAAGTTTATTTGGGGGCTCATGGCTTCAGAGGCCTCAGTCCAAAGACAGTGCTCAATTCCTCAGGGCTCAAGGTGAAGCAGAACATTATAGTAGAAAAGTGTGGCAGAGGAAAGCAGCTCAGGGTATCATCAGGAAGCAGAGATAGAGACTCCACTAACCAAGTACAAACCCAAAGGCACTCCCCCAGTGACCCACCTCTTCTAGCCACACCCTACTGGCCTACAGTTACCACCCAGTTAATCTCTATCAGGGGATTAATGCACTGATTAGGGTAAGGCTTTCATGACCCAATCATTTCACCTCTAAGCCTTCTTGCATTTTCTTACACATGAGATTTTGGGGACACCTCACATCCAAATTATAACAATATATATATGTATGTATATATATGTGTGTATATATGTATGTATATATATATGTGTGTATATATATTTTTATATATTTGACATATATATATGTCAAAAAGCACATGGTACCTCACAAGTATGTATAGTGTTTTATATATTAGTTTAAAAATAAATTTCATTAAAAACAATTTAAAGAAAAAATTTTCAAAAGATAGTGTATTGACTAGTTTGCCTTAAGATCTGAGTTTATGAGGACAAATATTGGAGATAAGACTTGGCAGTCTATTGGGTGAAAGATAGAACAGATAGTAAAGAATTCAAGGGACAAGATGATGAGAGAGGCAATTAGGAGCTCTTTGCAGATGTCAATACAATAACTGGGGATTTGGATAAGGATGTATATTCATTTTAAGCAAAGTTTTCTAAAACAGAGTTGCTCTATGAGAAAGCAATAATAAGGATCATACTCTGTTCATTTTCTTCATATTCACCTTTCCTAAGGAATAGTCAACTGACAGCCCATTCCTTTTGCCCTGTAAATATAGTGGAAGAAACCTGAAGGACTTGGCAAATTTTCAGAATTATAAAATAAATGGTAAATTATAAAATAAATGGTATTATGTAAGAAGTGAATAGGCCTGATGAAATCACTTGCATTCCAATTTGTTTGTTTGTTTGTTTGTTTTGGTACTGGGGATTGAACCCAGGAGTACTTTGTCCCTGAACTACATCCCTAATCTTTATTTTATTTTTTTTTTGAGACAGGCTTTCCCCAAGTTGTTGAGGGCCTCACTAAGTTGCTGAGGCTGGCCTTGAACCTGCAATCCTTCTGCTTCAGTCTCTCTAGTCACAGGTATGCACCACACATGCAGCTCCAGTTTCTATTTTTAACAAGTTGATTTGCAATCATTTGTACTGTTGTTCAGAAGAATAAGAACAAACATATCCAAAAGCCCCTAACATGCTTATAGGAAGCACTTTTGTAGACATGACATCAGATGATAGAACCACAGACACATTTCTAGTACCTAACAGGGTCTCAAGAGAAATATCTCCAGTGGCTCCAGAACTCTCATTAAAATCTTCACAGTCCTAAATTCCACCCTAAGGAACAAAAAAGTAAAATTCCACCCTAAGGAACAAAAACTACCTTTATAAGAGACTCCAATTTCAGAGAGGACTCATCACAGACCTTCAAAGGGGAAATTGCCTTAAAATTTTGTTATGAGATACATGAAATCACAGGAAGAGCCACAGAAAGCAACCTCTAAGGTGTGAAACTGAATTCATCCTATAGCATAGTTACCTCATGATTTTAAATGACTGGGAGGTGATTCTCCTTCATTACAAGGTGGGAATAAAAGTTTTTTGCTCCTCCTTACGATAAACATTAGTCTATCTTTTAATAATCAAATGCCTATGGGTGTTTATAACTTGGTAGAAGGTACTAAAAAAACTGTGAGCACAGCACAGATAAGCTGAAAATTAAGAATGTTGCCAGTTCCTTATTCATGGTAGAGACAAAACCAAAGAAAATTGTGTGGTGTAAGGGGGGAAGTTTTCAAGACCTGAAAGTAGAGAATAGCATGACAAATCCAGGTATATAAAAAAGGTAAGGTTTGGGGAAAACAAATAGAAGGGTTGACACAATATTACAGCCTTCTTGTTCTCCAGTGACTGCCAGGGTTATTGGGGTGAATGAAAGTAGTGTCATACTGACTAAGCGCCTATTACTGCTGCACTGGAAGAGTATGAGCAAAGCAGAATTTACTATCAATATATATGACAAGAAAAGTATCATAAAAATCAAAGGTTCTCAACCATAATCCCTGATAAAGATTGTGCAAACCACACATACCTTGCTATCTTTGAGATTTCTCTTTGAAGAGACTTCTCAACAACCGTGGTGAGTGCAAGTGGAGATGGATTTTTGACAAAGCTCTTCTGGCAATACTGATATGTCCCCTAGTAGAAGAGCACTCAGGCTGATCAAGTGTGGTTTGATGCTACAGTAAACAGGAGGAGTATTTAGAATATTAAACTAGTTTCTTTCTCCTAGGCTGTAAACAACCCCTGCTGGAATTTTCAAAAGTTTTATTAATCTTGTTTGTTTGTTTGCCATTCATAAATTCAGTTAAGTAAGAATGAGGGAAGCATCTGTACATGTATTCGTAGTGCTGACAGAACCCTACAATCTATTTGGAGAATATACAACTATTTTCAGTATTAGCCAAAATAAAATCAATGTTAAGTCTCTCAAGGAACATAGAAGGATTTCTGGAGATTATGAGTCTCCTTTTTTTTTTTTTTCCCTACAGCCACTACACTAGTAATAGTAAAAAACCAACATTCACTAAGCCTAGGAAGTAAGATTGGGGATACAACATTTTAAAACAAGTCTCTGCCCCGTCTACTATAAAGATAAAGCTCACTCTCTAAATTTTTTTTTTTAAGATCTCATCACAATAAAATAGGTTGGGAATCTAGAAGAGGAAATGACTAACACAGCCAAGGAGGTTTAGGAAGACTTCCTAGGGCAAGTGACATTTCAATGATTGAGACAGATTTTTATCAGGCAGAAAGAGACAGATCACACATTGTAATAAGAGAAACAACACATACAAAATAGAAGGACATACTATATTGGGAGAACCATGGAATGTTCTCATATAGGGGAGGCTGGCAGCAGGAAATAAGGATGGACAGAAGAGATCTTGAACCTGTGCTAGAGCACTTGCTCTTAGGGAGACTTGTAATCAACTAGCCACGCAAGTGGCTCTCCAGGCTCTCAAAGCCCTGCAGTAAGTATGCTCAGAAGGTACACCTATTGCTCACATCATCTTGGCAAATCAACCACATCTCTAAGCCATAGGTTCCTCATTTTCAACAGGGTCATTTTAGAAGTAGTTCTCTCTTAGGGTAGCTATGAGCATGAGAGACCATAGAACTGAAACATTCATAAAGATAGGAAGTTACTAGTATTATCTACCATGTAAACAAATGGGATGCAAAAGAAATTTGTAATGATGAGATATAGCATGATGATAGATTTGATACAGAAAAGCTCCCAGTAGGTGAAGTATAAGTGTGAAAGTGTGAGACAAGGAAATAGAAGTTGTGTGAAAATCTCTGAGTCATAGAAAGTATTTGCCCATCCAAAATGACATCCTAGAACAAAGGTATGCTTCCTATAAGCAATGAAACTTCAAAACATAGAATGCATAAAAACTGATGGAATTAGCCAGGCATGGTGGCAAATGCCTGTAATCCCAGTACTTTGGGAAGCTGAGACAGAATCACCAGTTCAAAGCCAGCCTCAGCAATGGCGATGCATTAAGCAACTCTGTGAGAGCCTGTCTCTAAATAAAACAAAATAGAGCTGGGGATGTGGCTCAGTGGTCGAATACCCTTGAGTTCAATCCCCAGTACCCCCCTCAAAAAAAAACTGATAGAATTAAAGGAAAATTGTATGAAAAATGATAAACTTTTCACAAACTTTAATAACTGACAAAATAATTAAAATTCAACTGAGATATAGAAGATTTGAAAATTTTAGATTTGAAAATAATTTAATATTATCCCATTCAAATATATGTAGATACAGCTTCAGTATTTACAAAGATTATGGTATTCTTGTATAAGAGAGGCCAAATCTCCCGTGTCAGATGATCTGGGTTATCAACACTACCATCAATTGCTTTGCCATTCAGCACCTGATGCTCTCCAAAACGTTAATTTTTATGATCACATTTAAAACACACATATTACTTAACTGAAAGGGAAAAAAACTTGTTAGTCAAAGACTCTCCAGATAATAGGCAGAGGAGAGAAAAATTGAAACTGTTTTCCAGATATCCTAACCCTAAAATATGCACCTTAAATATAAGCCCAGCAGATTTTTGTGAAAATGATAAGCTTTATTTTTTTACTATAGAAATTTATATATTAAAGTTGGCATACTGGTAGTTTATATTTAAGACAGTTCTTCACATAAAATAAAGCCAATGGGCAACATAAACTCCAATCACAGATGTTCTCAAAATTATTGCTTTACAATTTCCCGACTAACATTGAATTTCTTTCAAAATGAGGAATGTGTTTTTTTTAATTGTTTAAATTTTTAATCAAGTGTACATGGGAAGATTTGAAAAAAATGCTATAATTTTACATTTTTTGTTGATGAATACAATGCTAAAAAAATAAAGTTTGTCACCATATTTTTATTAAATTTAAATGATGATTAGTTATCAAAACAATGTGTAAAACAATATTTTCCTATATTTCATTCTATTTTTTTCATATTTAATTTACTTATTTGTTCTATTTAGGCTTACATGATATCAGAGTGCAATTTGATTCATTTTACACAGATGGAAGATAACATTTCATTGCTCTGGTTGTAAGTGATATAGAATCACAACATACATGGAGTCATAAATAAAGTTAGGGCTATGATGACCATCATATTCCACCACCTTTACTGTCCCCATGCCCCCTCCCCCCTTACACCTCTGTGAACAGAGTTCCTCCATTGTTCCCATCTCCTCCCCCACATTATGGATCAGCATCCACTTATCAACGAGTACATTCGACATTTGATTTTCTGAGATTGGCTTACTTCACTTAGAATGATATTCTCCAGCTCCATCCATTTACCTACAAATGCCTTAATTTTATTCTCTCTTATCGCTGAGTAATATTCCATTGTGTATATATACCACAGCTTCTTTATCCATTCATCTATCAAAGGGCATCTAGGTTGGTTCCACAGTTTAGCTATTTTGAATTGAGCTGCTATACTGTAGTATGCTGTTTTTAAGTCTTCTGGGTATAGACCTAGGAGTGGGATAGCAGGCTCAAATGGTGGTTCCATTCCAAGCTTTCTAAGGAATCTCCATACTGCTTTCCAGATTGGTTGTACCAATTTGCAGTTCCACCAGCAATGTATGAGCGTGCCTTTTCCCCCACAACCTCGCCAACACTTACTGTTGTTTGTATTCTTGATATTGCCATTTTGACTGGTGTGAGATGAAATCTTAGGGTAGTTTTGATTTGCATTTCTCTGATTACAAGAGATGTTGAACATTTTTTCATATGTCTGTTGATCAATTGTATACCTTCTTCTGTGAAGTTTCTGTTCAGCTCCTTGCCCATTTATTGATTGGATTGTTTGTTTTTTTGGTGTTAAGTTTTTTGAGTTCATTATATATCCTGGAGATTAGTGCTCTATCAGATGTGTGTGTGGCAAAGATTTGTTCCCAGAATGTCGGCTCTCTGTTCACTTTATTGAATATTTCTTTTGCTGAGAAGAAGCTTTTTAGTTTGAAGCCATCCCATTTATTGATTCTTGATTTTACTTCTTGTGCTATAGGAGTCTTGTTAAGGAAGTATGGTCCTAATCTGACACGATGAAGATTTGGATCAATTTTTTCTTCTCTTAGGTGTTGAGTCTCTGGTCTGATTCCCAGGTCCTTGATCCACTTTGAGTTGAATTTTGTCCATGGTGAAAGATAGGAGTTTAGTTTCATTTTGCTGCATATGGATGCAGTTTTCCCAGCACCATTTGTTGAAGAGGCAATCTTTTCTCCAGTGTACATGTTTGGCTCCTTTGTCTAGTATAAGGTAACTGTATGTAAGTGGGTTCATCTCTGTGTCTTTTATTCTATACCATTGGTCTACACGTCTATTTTGGTGCCAGTACCATGCCGTTTTTGTTACTATAGCTTTGTAGTAAAGTTTAAGGTCTGGTATTGTGATGCCTCCTGCTTCACTCTTCTTGCTCAGGGTTGCTTTGGCTATTCTGGATCTCTTATTCTTCCAGATGAATTTCATGATTGCCTTTTCTATTTATATCAGGAATGATGTTGGAATTTTAATTGCAATTGCATTGAATCTATATAGCACTTTAGGTAATATGGCCATTTTGACAATATTGATTCTGCCTATCCAGGAGCATGGGAGATTTTTCCATCTTCTGAGGTCTTCTTCAAATTCTTTCTTCAGTGTCTTGTAGTTTGCATTGTAGAGGTCTTTCACCTCTTTTGTTAAATTGATTCCCAAGTATTTTATTTTATTTTTTTGAGGCTATTGTGAATGGGATAGTTTTCCTAATTTCTCTTTCAGAGGGTTTATCACTGATGTATAGAAATGCAATTGATTTATGGGTGTTGATTTTATATCCTGCTACTTTGCTGAAATCATTTATTAATTCTAGAAGTTTTCTGGTAGAATTTTTTGGATCCTCTAAGTATAGAATCATGTCATCTGCAAATAATTATAGTTTGAGTTCTTTTCCTATCCATATCCCTTTAATTTCTTTTGTCTGTCTAATTGCTCTGGCTAGTGTTTCAAGGACTATGTTGAATAGCAATGGTGAAAGAGAGTATCCCTGTCTTGTTCCATTTTTAGAGGGAATGCTTCCAATTTTTCTCCATTTAGGATGATGTTGACCTTGGGTTTAGCATAGATAGCTTTTACAAAGTTGAGGTATGTTCCTACTAATCCCAATTTTTTTAGCGTTTTGAACATATAAGGGTGCTGTATTTTGTCAAATGCTTTCTCTGCATCAATTGATAGAATCATGTGATTCTTATCTTTAAGTCTATTGATGTGATGGATTACGTGTATTGATTTCCGTATGTTGAACAAATCTTGCATCCCTAGAACCCCACTCAATCATGGTGCACTATTTTTTTGATATGTTTTTGTATGCAATTTGCCAGAATTTTATTGAGAATTTTTGCATCTATGTTCATCAGGGATATTGGTCTGAAGTTTTCTTTCTTTGATGTGTCTCTGTCAGGTTTTGGAATCAGGGTGATACTTGACTCATAGAATGAGTTTGGAAGAGTTCCCTCCTTTTCTATTTCATGAAATAGTTTGAGGTATTAATTCTTCTTTGAAGGTCTTGTAGAACTCAGCTGAGAATCTGTCTGGACCTGGGCTTTTCTTGGTTGGCAGGCTCTTGATGGCATCTTCTATTTTCTTGCTTGAAATTGATCTGTTTAAGTTGTGTATATGCCCTCTTGGTTCAGTTTGGGTAGGTTATATGCCTTTAGAAATTTGTCAGTGTCTTCAGGGTTTTCTCTTTTACTGGAGTACAAATTTTCAAAATAGTTTCTAATTATCCTCTGTATTTCAGTTGTGTCTGTTGTGATATTTCCTTTTTCATCACAAATTTTAGTAATTTGGGTTTTCTACTCCCTTCTTTTCATAAGGGTGGCTAAGGGTTTGTCGATTTTGTTTACTTTTTCAAAGAACCAGCTGTTTGTTTTGTCAATTTTTTGAATTGTTTCTTTTGTTTC
Source organism: Xerus rutilus (assembly GCA_028644305.1). Taxonomy (NCBI): domain Eukaryota; kingdom Metazoa; phylum Chordata; class Mammalia; order Rodentia; family Sciuridae; genus Xerus; species Xerus rutilus. Next base: position 49,043,114 of record CM053399.1, read on the forward strand.
AATTTCATTGATTTCAGCCATGATTTGGATTATTTGTCTTCTACTTCTTTTGGTGCTGAATTGTTCTTCCTTTTCTAAGGCTTTGAGCCGAAGAGTAAATTCACTTATTTGTTGACTTTTACTTCTTTTAATGAATGAGTTTAGTGCAATGAGCTTTCCTCTTAGCACCGTCTTCATAGTATCCCAGAGATTTTGATATGCTGTATCAGAGTTTACATTTGCCTCTAAGAATTTTTTTTATCTCTTCCTTGATGTCTTCTGTTATCCATGCATCATTCAATAGCATATTATTTAGTTTCCAGGTGTTGGAGTAGTTTCTGTTTTGTAATCTGTCATTGATTTCTAATTTTATTCCATTGTTGTCAGATAAGATGCAGGGTAGTATCTCTATTTTTTTGTACTTGCTAAGACTGGCTTTGTGACATAACATATGATCTATTTTGGAAAAGGATCCATGTGCTGCTGAGAAAAAAGTGTATTTGCTTGTTGATGGATGGAACATTCTATATATGTCTGTTAAGCCTAAATTATTGATAGTTTCATTGAGATCTATGGTTTCTTTATTAAGTTTTTGTTTGGGAGATCTATCCAATGGTGAGAGAGCTGTGTTAAAGTCTTCAAGTATTATTGTGTTGTGGTCTATTTGATTCTTGTATTTGAGAAGGATTTGTTTGATATATGTAGAAGCCCCATTATTTGGGGCACAGATATTTATGATTGTTATGTCTTATTGATGTACGATTCCCTTAAGAAGTATGAAATGACCTTCTTTATCTCTTTTCACCATCTTTGGTTTGAAGTCCACTTTATTTGAAATGAGGATAGAAACTCTTGCTTGTTTGCGGGGTCCATGTGAGTGATATGTTTTTTCCCACCTTTTCACTTTCAGTCCGTGGATGTCTTTTCCTGTGAGATGAGTCTCTTGAAGACAGCATGTTGTTGAGTCTTTTTTTAAAATCCAGTCTGTCAGTCTATGTCTTTTAGTTGGTGCATTTAGGCCATTTACATTCAGGGTTATTATTGAAATATGATTTGTAATCCTGGTCATTTTGGTTTATTTTTGGTTTTTACCTTGACTTTTTTTCTCTTTTGAATGGTCTTTCCTTTAGTGTAGTTCCTCTCTTTGTTTTTTTTTTTTTTGTTGTTGTTGTTGTTGTTTTGTTTTATTTGGTACTAGAGATTGAACTCATGGGCACTTGAACACTGAGCCACATCCCCAGCCCTATTTTGTGTTTTATGTAGAGACAGCATCTCACTGAGTTGCTTAGTGCCTCACCATTGCTGAGGCTGGCTTTGAACTCCTGATTCTCCTGTCTCAGACTCCCTAAGTGCTTGGATTACAGGCTTGTGCCACTGTGCCCGGCTAGTTCCTCTCTTTGTATATTTTCATTGTTGGTTATCATTTCCTCCTTATGGAATATTTTGACAAGAATGTTGTGTAGTGCAGGCTTTCTTGCTGTGAATTCTTTTAACTTTTGTGTATCATGGAAAGTTTTTATTTCATCATCAAATCTGAAGCTCAATTTTGCTGAATATAGGATTCTTGGTTGTCATCCATTTTCTTTCAGAGCTTGGAATATGTTGCTCCATGATCTCCTGGCTTTTAGTGTCTGGATTGAAAAATCTGCTGAGATACAAACTGGTCTCCTCTTATATGTAATCTGGTTCCTCTCTCTTGTGGCCTTTAAAATTCTGTCCTTATTCTGTATGTTGGGCATTGTCATTATAAAGTGCCTTGGTGTAGATCTGTTGAAATTTTGTACATTTGGTGTCCTGTACACCTCTTTTATTTGATTTTCCAATTCCTTTTCATATTTGGGAAATTTTCTAATATTATTTTATTGAAGAGATTGTGCATTCCCTTGGTTTGAAATTCTGTGCCTTCTTCTATCCCAATAAATCTTATATTTGGTCTTTTGATGCTGTCCCATATTCTTGTATGTTCTGTTCATGATTTTTTACCATCTTCCCTGTATGGTCAAGTTTATTTTCAAGATTGTATATCTTGTCTTCATTATCCGAGGTTCTGATCTAGTCTGCTGGTGATGCTTTCTATTGAGTTTTTTATTTGGTTTATTGTTTCCTTCATTTCAAGAATTTCTGATTGTTTTTTTTTTCATGATCTCTCTTTCTTAAAGTAATCTTTTGCTACTTGTAATTGCTCTCTTATCTCTTTGTTAGAATGATCAATGGTTGCCTTTATTTGCTCTCCTATTTCTTTGTTGGATTGATCAATTTTTGCCTATAATTGCTTACTTATGTCATTCTTTAATTCACTGATCATTTTAATTATGTACATTCTGAATTCTTTCTCTGACATTTCATCAACTGTGTTGTCAATGGATTCTGTTACAGTGGTATCGAGGTTTATTTGGGGCACTTTCTTCCCTTGTTTTTTCATGTTGATTGTGTATCTTCCTTTCTTACAATACGGATCTGAGGTATTGCGGCTTTTGCCCTATAATCTTGTATTGACAGTCCAGATTACCTGTGTCTCACCTTGGAGCTACTTATGTTCCCCTAGTGTCCCCAGATGGGTACTACTGCCACTAAAGTTGGTGGCGGAGGTAGTGGACGTACCTCTAGAGGGCAGTGGGAGTGGCCTTGGCTGGGCTCCTATGGCGGTCCCTGAGGGCTGTTTTGCCCCTTTCTTAAGATCCTGCTGGTGAGCAGGGACTCTGGAACAGAACTGGGGGTGGGCCTAGGTCTCATTTAGACAGGGTCACAAGCAAGAGAGTCTGTGTGCAACCCTTACTGTGGGTGTGAGCTACCCTGGGGCTGGAGGCTAGCAGGCCCTGGCCTGCCTTCAGCTGGGCACCCCTGGCATTCCCTGAAGGTGGTTTTGAGCCTTCTGTCTCGCCTGTCCCCAGGAACTCTGGAGCAGGACTGGGGCGGCCCAGGCCGCACTTGGGTGGGGCCGTCTCCACTGGGGTCTCTGTGGGTGACTCTTACCCTGGGTAGCTATCAGTCTCTGGTCAACTCTTGGCCAGACGCCCATGGAGTTTCCTGAGGGCAGATTTGGGCCCTCTGCGGCTCCTGCCGGTCCCCAGGAACTCTGGAGCAGAACTGGGGCGGGCCCAGGCCACACTTGGGTGGGGCTGTCTGGTGCTGGGGTCTCTGCAGTGGCTCTTACCCTGAGTGTGGGCACCCCTATGGCTAGAGGCTAGCAGTCTCTTGTCTCCCTTTGGCTGGACACCCGTGAAGTTTCCTGAGCACAGATTTGGGCCCTCTGCAGCTCCTGCCAGCCCCTAGGAACTCTCAGCAATGTGTTTTTACCATCTGTTTCCTCATGGTCTATTTTACCTCCTTGTTCCTCAGACTGTAGATCAGAGGATTCAACATGGTGATCATGACCATATAGAACACACACACTAGTTTAATATGGTCGGGGGAATGGCTTGACTTGGGTATAACATAAAACAAAGTGACTGCAGTGACTGGGAAGTGCAAGTAGAGAAGGCTTTGTGCGCCCGCTCAGCTGAGCACATCCTCAGGATGGAGTGGAGGATGTACAGGTATGAAACAATGACAGTGAGCAGTGTGATTACAATGATTGACCCCGCTGAGAGAGCAGGAGATGTTTCAGCAATGTAAATATGAGTACAAGAAAGCTTTACTAGAGGTGGGAGGTCAGAGAAGAAATGGTTGATTGTATCTGGTCCACAAAAGTCAAGCTCAATAAACAGCTGATAAATGACGAAGCATTCATGCATCTACCCACATAGGAAGCCAACAGTAAAATGATACGGACAGTGGGAGACGTGTGGGTGGGGTAGAGCACAGGTGAGCAGATGGCCACATAGCAGTCAGAGGCCATGGTAGCCAACAGGAAGCACACAGCTGTTCTGAAAACAACATTAGACCCAAGCTGGGCTATGCAGCCAGCAACAGGAATGGTAGCCCTCTCTCTCAGGAAACCAACAATTGTGACAGGTGTGACTGATGTGGAGTATCCAATGTCCACAAAGGCCAAATGGCTAAGGAAGTGGTACCTTGGGGTGTGAAGCTGAGGGCTTCTTCAAATTAACATGATTATGCTTGTATTGCCTAACACGGTAACAACATAGATTCCTAGAAAAACCACAAAGAAGATGGAACAAAGCATAGAATCCTCTGTCAATCCCCAAATGATAAACTTTGTCACTGTTGTATAGTTTCCAGACTCCCTCCTTTTTGGAATGGTATCTTCTAAAATAAAAAACAGTGGAAGCCAGCCTCAGCAATGGCGAGGCACAAAACAACTCAGTGAGACCCTGTCTCTACATAAAACACAAAATAGGGCTGGGGATGTGGCTCAGTTGTCCAGTGCCCCTGAGTTCAATCTCCAGTACCAAAAAAAAAAAAAAAAGTAGATACTTAGAATAACTTCAATAATCTCATAATTGAGATATTCAATATTTAGCCTATTAAAAAATAAAAATGTAGACTGGCTTTTGTCTAATGCTTACACTTTATAAAATGTTTTCAAATGTGTTACATTATATATGAGATGAAAATATTAGTCTTAAAGGGACCAATGATTTGGATCAGAACACCATTCATACTCACTGCTACAACATTTAATCAATTCAGGCTGTTGAATAAGTACTTTGAAATGTTAAATGTTGAATTATGCTTGAAAACCTGAATGATTAAGGTGATTGACCTTAATGTCAGCGTTTGGCAATATCCAGCTTGCTTCTATTTCTCAGTCATACTGGAGACCACACTTCTCAGTCATCTTGCAGTTAGGTGGGATGTGAACTGTTCATACCAAGTGGCTGTGAGAGGAAGTGTGTGTGTGTGCTCAGGATCAAATTAAGTTATCAGTAGGGAACTCTCTCCTCCTTTTCCACAGTAACAAATTTTACACGATACAGATACAGAATAGTGGTACTTCCTACCAGCCTGAGAGCAAATCCAGAGAACAAAGAATATACTGAAAATATACTGAAAGTGAAAAATAGATCTTATATTAATCTTGGAAACTTTGAGTTTAAAACAGCACACCACCACCTAATGTGTTTAATGAAAGTACAGATTTAGCTGTGAATAGAAGATGCACACAGAGTTTAATCCTGAGTAAACATGAGAAAAAGCCCCCTTTAGGTAATTAATTGTATTTTAGAAACTGTATCAAACTAACAAAATAATATATTTTATAATCTTATATAAATAAGGTATGTAAAAGAATAGGTTTACAAAATGTCAAATGTTTATATTATGCCATGTGAGTGCACACAGGGTAACACAAACAAAAGGGATTAAATTCAACAAAAAAACTAGTGAGTAGGTTTAACTAGGAGAAAGCAAAAAATAAATAAATCTAGTTTTATTTAAGCAATATTACTAACATAAACTATCCTAAAACATTTTCAACAAAATACTAGTACAAACTGCTTACTTATATATTAAAAAATACTGAAAATGCTCAACATCTCTAATCATTAGGGAAATTCAAATTAAAACTACATATCCCCTCACACCTATTGGAATGACTATTATCAAAAATATGAAAGATAACAAATGTTAGCAAGAATGTAGGGAAAGCAGAACCTTGGTACACTTGGTGGGAAGTTAAATTAGTGCAGCTACTTTGGAAAATAGTATGGAGGTTTCTCAAAAATCTGAAAGTAGAATTATCACATGATTTAGTAATTGCACTTCTGCATATACATCCAAAGGAACTGAAATTGATACGCCAGAGCGATAACTGTACTTCCATGTTCATTTAAGCATTGTGCACAATATCCAGGATATGAAAGCAACCTAAGAGTACATCAATGGATGAATGGATAAAGAAAACATGATATATATACACAATGAAATATTATGCTGCCTTTCAAAGTTAAGACATATTGTCATTTGTAATAACATGGACAAATCCAGAGGATCTTATGCTAAGTGAAATAAATCAGGCACATAAAGACATACACTGCATCATCTCAGCTATAGGTAGATTATAAAAGAGACCATCTCACAGAAACAAGAGTAAAATGGTGTTTACCAGAGGCTGAGGACAGACAGAAAGATGGAGAAAAGTGAGATGTTGGTTAAAAAGGCATGAAGTTTTAGACACAAGGAATATATTTTAGTGATATGGTATAGCATGATGACCATAATTAATAATAATGCATTGTGTATTTCAAAATTGCCAAAAGAATAGATTTTAAATGTTTTCCCTAAAAAAAATGGCAAGGAGGCAAGATGATAAATACATTAAGTAGTCTGATTTAATATTTTAAAATGTATACACACTTCAAAACATCATGCTGAATATATGCAATTATTATGTCAGTTGATGAATTATTTCTAAAAGTTCAGAAGCAGAAGTTAACTTTCATGTAATAAAAGAAATCCTCATTGAACAAAAAAAATACGAGAGCAAAATAAGCTGAAGCAGAACTGCCACTATCTAGAGACATATTCCAAACTCTATAACTAAGGGTGTGTGTTTTACTAGCTGCAAAGGCATTGAAGACAGGGCTTGAGACAATGCAGGTGAAGAGTGAAAAAGGAGGCTCCCACATTCTCTCTGGACGTATTTACTCTAAATGCAAGAATCCACACTTCCAACATTAATGGACAGTTTTTTAAAATATCCTCATGCTAGTTAAGGGAGATGAGAAGGAAAACTTTCTGTTTCCGCTTAGTCCCTGGGAGAGAGGGAAAAAAATAACCTAAGGATCTCCTCTCCTAAGAATGTATAATATTGGTCTATCCTGATGGAGGCTTGGAGTTTGAATTTACATTTCTTATTCAATTGTCAGTCCCAACTTTGAAATTATAATAAGCAGTCATGTCCTGACAATAATGTTAGATTATTGTGACAATTGAAAATATAATATATTAAAGATATATTTGGGATGATTAAAGATGACTGCAAATTTTGTTCTGCTACTACCATTGAAGGAATAGTCTCATTCCCTATGAACTTGGATTTAAGAGAGACCTAGTGACTTGCCTAAGATGCACAGGTGATGTTTGAGACTTCTGAGACTAGTTCATAAGTAGTCTTACAGCTCTTGGAATGTTAATCCTTGGGACCATCTCTCTGGGAACCCAGCTGCTGTGCTTATGCTCCAAGCATAAGTCACATGGAGAGACAATGTATGGTTGTACCAGTTGAAAGCTACCGCTGAGTTCCCAGCCAATAGCATCAACTACTGAGTAGTCCAGACCAGGAACGTGAGTGAAGGATCCACCTGGGTAGTGGATCCTATAGCCACAGCAGTCCCAGCATGCCACATGAATCACAGCCAAACCATATAAAGGAGCCCTGACCAACTTCCTCGTCCATAAAATCATAAAGAAAATAAAATGGCTGTTTTAAACCATAGTTTAGTATCATTTATGAGTAATTGATAACCAAGTATCTCCTAAAAGAGAAAATGCCAATTCTATCTGGAAAGATATAACTTCACCACAAATCCCAAAGGATCTCACACTGATAAAACCACACCAAAGGTCCATGCACAGGCCACAAGAAAACATGGGCTGCCATGAATAAGCACAAATAAGAAATTAATAATCACACTCTAAGATTCCCTATGGTGGAATTATCTAAAACAGGATACAAAATCCTTACATTTAAAGTAATAAAACATGATGTTAAAAATTAGAGTAAAGATCAAGATACTATTTTAAAAAAAACAAATATTATAAAGAATGACAATGACAATTACTAGAAATGAAAAATATTGACATTTGATTAAAACTCAAGAAACAGTTTAGGCAGAACATTATGCACAACTTAAAGAAAGAAGTGTAACCTGGGAATAGGTGTAAAGATTTTGTTAAGAAAACACAGCGGGGGCTGGAGTTGTAGCTCAGTGTTAGAGCTCTTTCCTAGCACATGTGAGGCACTGAGTTCAATCTTCAGCACCACATAATTAATAAATAAGTAAATAAATAAATAAAGGTATTGTGTCCATCTACAACTAAATTTTTTAAAAAAAGGAAACAGAGGAACAAGATAATTGAATAAATGAAAGAGACATTAAGGTAGAAGATGAAATTGGAGAGTTCATTTTTCACATTCAAAGTAAGTTCCAGAAGAAAATATTAGAAAGAATAAGAGAGAAGCAATTTTTATATAGATAATGGCTGAGATTTATTGAGAATGATGAAAAATATAAATCTTTATATATAGCAAGTACAAATAAGAATTTGCATACAGTAAAACTGAAAAATAACAAACATAAGAAAAACTTCTTAAGTTAGCCAAAAATAATAGATAATTTCTTATGAAGTCATGGCAATTAGACTAACAGAAGACTCTCCATCAATAATAATAGGAACCAGAAAACAATGAATAAGTTCAAAGACTTGAGAAAACATGATGACCTACTTATAACCAGCAAGATAAGCTGAAGCAGAAATACAGTTACCTAGAGACATTTTCCAATATGTAATTCAATAGCTATAGGTAAAGAGAAAAGTTCAAAAAAAATTTCAGTAATTACCACATTGTTTCAGATTTCATTGACTTATGCATTAGATGTTTATATTTATCCATATACTTGCCAATATATTTGTACACCATTCCTTCTTTTGTGTGAAGACTTTCTTTCTGTTTCATTTTCCTTCTACCTTTATTGATTTAGGAATTCTTTCAATGATGTGCTGTTTGGGGTAGTATTTTTGTTAAAGAATTTTTATTAAAGAGTTTTTAACACTTACCAATAAGAAATGAACAAAGGCCTGAAACAAGCCAAAGAAGGACCTAAACTAAAATCACTGACAACACTGGTGGGGCTACGGAGGAACAGGAACTCTCTTTCATCGCAGATGGGAGCACAAATTGGTATAGCCACTTCAGAAGATGGTTTGGCAATTCCTTATGAAACTAAAAATAAATGAATGAATACATGAAATTCATTAATTGCACACCTTGATATTTACCCAAATGAACTGAAAGCTTATGCCACACAAAAAATACACCTAGAGGTTTATAGAAGCTTTATTCATAACTGCCAAAACTTAGGAGGAATCAAGATGTCTTTCAGTTGCCTGAGTGGATGAATGAACCATGTTTATCCAAATCTGGAGAAACCTGAAACTCAAAACCACAAAGACCAAGAAAGATCTCCAACAAAGTCCAGCTCTTTCCAGACAAAAGACTGGAAGGGGGCAGCCTAACAAGACAGAACAATTGTACAATAACTGATTCTACTCCCTAGCATCAAAGGATGAGTGGGGAAGGAATAGTTATCAGTGCCCTTCTTAGTCAACCTTACTAACCTTTCTAATATTAATGCAGAAAGGATTCAGCCAATGTGATTTAATCCATTTTTCATACAAATAAACAATATAATAACATAAGAATGCTACATCTCTGGTTTCATTAACTAGTTGCAGGATTGTGTCAGAGGTCAAAAAACACAAATCTGGAATAGTATTTTTTAAGAAAATAAATACATAAAAGACCTAGAGGAATTTTAAATGTGATGAGTGCTAGTATGAAGTATCACATACAGTGCTGTAATGAAAATAAGATTTCAGAGCCCAAATTTCTGGGGTTAAATTCCAGGTCTACCACTTACCATCTAGGTGATCTTGGAAAAATCATATAACCCTTTTGAGCCTCAACTTCTTTTTTAAAATAATAACATTGATCTTATATGTTTGTGTTGAAGGAGATAACGTATGCTAAAACACCTAGCAATGAGCAGCAATGAATTAGTAATTCATAACCAAAAACCTCTTTCAAATATGGAACTATTAGCTTTCACTGTAAATGCAAAGGACATTTGTATATCAATAACAAAGTGAATGTTACCTGCTGATCAAATATTATGATAAGGACAGACTCCTGGAGTCATTTCTATATAGCAGGGCTTATTTATGTAAGACTTTGGACTATTTGGAACAGTAGATCATCAGTACCTCAGCATCAGACAAACACAGGTTGTTTTTGTTTTGTTTTGTTTTGTTTTTAGCATTCTATTGAAAATCCAGTGGGAGAAAATCCAATGAGACTGAGAAAATTAGGTGTGTTTATGTATTCATACACCATTATGCTGGCAAAGATATTCATTAAGATCCCGGGGGCTTCATTAATTCTCTTTATTATTAGCATACAGGTATTACAAGTGCAAAGATCTAATTAATTTTAAAACTTGATTTAGATAAACATAATTAGCATGAGCTGTGCCATGATCGTCAGTGCCATTTCTGAGAAGCAGTCATAACAAGGAGCCTGTTGTCACACACTATCATGAGGATAATATTTAGTTTCACCTTATGAAGCTACAGGAAGAGCTGCGATGCTTTCCTCTATGTGAAAGTGACCCACATTTTAATTGTTTTGACCTTTCTCACTATATATGTATATTTTTCTAAGATACATATGTGATATGTATATGCAATATCTTCAAAATCCTGGACTCTGGAAATAGTGATCTAGTTATCGAAGATATTTCCTTTCCCTGCCCTGTAATCATCTCTATCCCAATGATTTTAGTACCTAAGCCAAAAATCTTTTTCTTTTTTCTGATTTCCATGTGGTTTTTTAATAAGGGATGCTATTGTCCTGGTATTTTTTTCAAAAATATTTTAGATAATTCCATGTAAGTATTAATCTCTTTCATTCTTTGTAATGATTTGTATGATTCCAATTTATTTGTTATTCATTTAATTATACCCCTCGTAATGTTTCAGGGTAACACTATTTCTCTTTGATGTACACCAAGAAGGGAGATACCGGATCAAAAGATTTGCACAATTTAAATTCTAACAGATAAAGCCAATTTCCCCTTAAAGACAACTAGAATTATATAAGGAATGATGTTTTATGTTAATAAGCTATCAGATCAAACTTTTTGTTACTTATTTGGCCTACCAGCTTCTGACAGTCTTGCATCATAATTATGGACTTTTTTTCATTTATCCATATTCGTATTAGTTTGTTTTAAACACTTCAACACTGTATTGTTAGATATATAAATGTTTGTAACTCCTATAAGTTCCTGTGAATTACACTTTTTATTTTTATAAAACCTTTAAAACTATTCTTGTCAATCTCATTCCCATCAGCAACTTTTGAGAGTACACATTTCCTTATTTATCAAACTTATTCAGTTTTGCAATGAGCACCACCATCTATTGTGATGGTATCTAATTTTGAGTTTTCTTTATTATGTTTCCTCTGTTATTGTTGCTTTGGTTGTTGGTTTCCTATCATTATTTACATTAGTTAGATTGAAATTCATTTTCTTTGTACTACTTTCAACCTAATAACACAGAATTTATGTGCCTCATTTCTACTTTTCCTGTAGTTATGTTTCTTTTAAGTTTTTGCATTCTAGGCAGGCTTTCTGCCACTGAACTACATTCCCAACCCTACAAACTCTTAATATTTTAACACATTGTTTATGTATTCTATCAATGTCTGGGATTAATTTGTTCTTAAACTCTAACTTGGAATTTGACAAGAATCTGAGCTTTCTCTTCCTCTCTTCCTACTTTTACCTTTGTCTGTCTCACTTGTTAAATCATCAAGAAGTTTAGCTATGAAGTGTAATTTCTGACCAACAATTATCTAGACTAACAAATGACTTTTATTTTTTCCATTCTCCACTTTTGTTTTTCATGTTTCATGAGTCACCATATATTCTCTCTTTGTCCAGAAAGGTGAGTAGTCAAATTTCTGAGTCCTTCCATGGTATAAAAATGGACTTCTTTTCTCCTGCTTGAATCATACAATATTTGGGTACAGAATTCCATATGCATGACTATTTCCTACCTCACAACTTTGAAGACTTATTTATCTTCTAGCATCTAGTGAGGCTAATGAAATGTCTGGTGTTAGTACTTGCTTCCTCTACAGATAATTGTTGTTTTTCATGGAAATTTAGGATGTTCTCTATATTCCTTGTTTTTAAAATTTCATTATATGACTTTGGAAGTAGTTGTTTCTTGTCAGTCTTCATACTTGATATTTAAAGAGACATTCCTTTCTGAGAACTCTTGACTCTTCTTCAGCACTAAATTTTGTTTTCTAATTATTTCATTAGGTATTGTTTTTCCACTCCCACTTCACTAGTCTCTCTTGTTGGGACTTTTACTAGATACATGTTGGACTTCTCAATTGATGTTCTTCATCTTTTACCTTTAAATTTTTCCTCTTCTTGAAAAAGGTACACTCATACATTACTGGAGGGACTGCAGATTGGTGCAACCACTATGAAAAGAAGTATGGAGATTCCTCAGAAAACTTGGAATGGAACCACCATTTGACCCAGTCATCCTACTCCTTGGTTTTTACCCAAAGGACTTAAAATCAGTATACCATAGTGACATGGCCACATCAATGTTTATAGCAGCTCAATTTATAATAGCTAAACTATGGAACCAACCTAGATGCCCTTCAATAAATGAATGATAAAGAAAATATGGGGGGCTGTAGCTGTAGCTCAGTGGTAGAGCACTTGCCTCACGTGCATGAGGCACTGGGTTTGATCCTCAGCACCACATAAAATAAATAAAATAAAGGCATTGTGTCCATCTACAACTAAAAGTTTAAAAAATAAAGAAAATGTGGTATATATATTCAATGGAATATTACTCAGTTGTAAAGAAGAATGAAATTATGGCATTTGTTGGTAAATGGATAGAGCTGGAGAATATCATGCTAAATGAAATAAACCAATCCCAAAAAAACAAAGGCCAAATATTTTCTCTGATATGTGGATACTAATTCACAATGAGGGGGGTGCTAGGGAAGAATAGAGTTACTTTAGGTAGAGGAAGTGAAGGGAGGGGCAGGGATATGGGGATAGGAAGAATAGTAGAATAAAACAGACATTATTACCTTGTACATATGTGACTGCATTACCAATGTGATTCTACATGTACAATCAGAAAAATGAGAAATTATACCACATTTATGTTTGATATGTCAAAGTGCCTAAATGCATTCTACTGTCATATATAACTAATTAGAACAAAAAAATATATAAAGAAAAAATTTCCCCCTTCTCTTTGGCCTTTTGTATTGGGCACTGTCAGTGCTGCTTCCCAGCTCAACAGAGAACTCCCTGTGTCATTTTAATGTTCAACCCATTGATTGAGGGTTTTGCTTTTTTAGAAAAAATTCAGCAATAAGATTTGTATTTTGTAGTGCCTGAAATTTTTTTTATTTTTTATTTTTTGAATTTTCACCTTTTAATTTCTTTGGAATATAAGTCACTTTTTCAAGCTAGGAAACAGAATCATCCTAAGGATCTAGTCCTCCAGGGAGTCATGCCAAGTCTTGAGATCTTCAGCAGAATGGCATTAGTACCAGGTGCTAACCAGACCTTAAACTATACTGCAAAGCTATAGTAACAAAAATGGCGTGGTACTGATACCAAAGTAGATATGTAGACCAATGGTACAGAATAGAAGACACAGAGACAAACCCACATAAATAGTTATCTCATACTAGACAAAGTTGCAAAACAGTTACATTGAAGAAAAGATAGCCTCTTCAAAAAATTGCTGGGACAACTGGAAATCCATATGTAAAAATGAAACTACACCTCTATCACCATGCACAAAATTCAACTCAAAGTTGATCAAGGACCTAGGTATTAGGCCAGACACTCTGTACCTAATAGAAAAAAAAGCAGACCTAACTATCCATCATGTTGGCTTAGGAGCCAACTTCCTCAATAAGACTCCTAAAGCAAAAGAAATAAAATCAAGAATCAATAAATGGGATGAATTCAAATTAAAAAGCTTCTTCTCATCAAAAGAAACAATTAATGAAGTGAAGAGAGAGCCTACAGAATGGGAGCAAATTTTTACCACATGCACATCAGATAGAGGGCTAATCTCCAGGATATATAAAGAGCTCAAAAAACTTAACACTAAAAAAACAAAAAAACCCAATCAATAAATGGGCTAAGGAAATGAGCAGACACTTCACATTCACAGAAAATATACAATCTATCAAAAAATGTATGAAAAATGTTCAACATTTCTAGTAATTAGAGAAATGCAAGCCAAAACTACTCTAAGACTTCATCTCATGCCAGTCAGAATGGCAATTATCAAGAATACAAACAACAATAAGTGTTGACAAGGATGTGGGGGGAAAGACACACTCATACATTGCTGGTGGGACTGCGAATTGGTGCAACCAATCTGGAAAGCAGTATGGAGATTCCTTAGAAAACTTGGAATGGAACCACCATTTTACCCAGCTATCCCACTCTTCGGCCTATATCCAAAGGACTGAAAAACAGCATACTACAGTGACGCAGCCACTTCAATGTTTATAGCAGCTCAATTCACAATGGCTAAACTGTGGAACCAACCTAGATGCCCTTCAATAGATGAATGGATAAAGAAACTGGTATATATACATAATGGAATATTACTCAGCAATAAAAGAGAATAAAATTATGTCATTTGCAGGTAAATGGATAGAGTTGGAGAATATCATGCTAAGCAAAGTAAGCCAATCCCAAAAAACCAAATGCTGAATGTTCTCTCTGATAAGTGGATGCTGATCCATAATGAGGGAGGGGACATGGGAAGAATGGAGGAAATTTGGTCAAAGGAGAAAGAGGGGGAGGGGGCATGGAGACTGTAAAGATGGTGGAATAAGATGGACATCATAGCCCTAGCTTCATGTATGACTGCATATATGATGTGATTCTACATCACGTTCAACGAGTGAAAAGGAAAGTTATGCTCCATCTGTGTACGATGAATCAAAATGCATTCTGCTATCATGTATACCTAAGTAGATTTTAAATAAATTTTTTTAAAAAGAGTATTATAAACTCTAAATAGTAACTACTTATCTTCATTTTTCATTAAGAAACAGCCAAAAGTCAAGCCTTTTAAAGCAAAATATACAGAACGTCTTGATCTGGAGAATCACCCAAATTATATGCAGGCCAACCTATGGGGAATTTAGATCAGAGCTGGCCAAGAATTGGTTATCCATGAAAACTTACACTGTGGCTTAAAATTTTCCTTGTTCCTGTCACTAAGAAACCAAGTAAAAATATGTTACAGAGGCACCCTCACTGATACTTGATTTTACTGAGGTCTTCCACCAGAACGTGAAGATAGAATGAAGTGTAGGGGATAAGATCTTCTGATATTTTAAAAATAAATTACTGAGTAACAAAAAATTAGACGTACCACACTCTTCCATTTGTTACCATAACAAATTGACAATGAAGACTATTAAAAAGAAATGCTGGTTCTAAAGGGGGAGTTGGTGGTAACACTTAACCACCACAGAAAGTGTTGTTAAGCTCTTGCCAGAGCCAGATGGAAAACAGAGCATCCTAAGTAGCTAATAAAGCTCAGTGATCATTTTTGCGATGGCCTCATAAACTCTGGTCATTGTTTTGTTAAACATCTGTAAACTGCAGATTTCCTCAGCCTTTAGCCATAGTTTCTGCTCAATATCTGAAAGCTGGGTGCAGTCCCACTGTGACCCTTTTCAGAGCTGAGGTGAGTGTTAGTCATTAAAATCTGGAATGTCATCAAAGGAGTAACCCTGGTAGCCGATGTGCAAATGGTAAAATTCTGCCAACAGGAGAAGGCCCTGTCTGCATACCTTTTTCAGACAGCAGGAGGGAGCCAATGATAATGAGAAAAGCGCCAATCAAAACTAACACAATGGCAAGTGCAGTGGCCTCATTAGGGATATAGGGAGGGCTTTTTTTTTTTTTTTTTTGTATCAGGGATTGAAACTGGGGGCACTTATTCACTGAGCCACATCCTCAACCCTTTTTTGTATTTTATTTAGAGACAGCAGCTGGCTTAGTTGCTTAGCAACTCACTAAACTGAGCAGGCTGGCTTTGAACTTGGATCCTCCTGCCTCTGCCTCCTGAGCCACTGGGATTACAGGTGAGTACCACCACGCCCGATTTGGGAGAGCTTTCTTTTTTTAAAAAATGTATATATATTATTTTATATATATATATATATATTTTTAGTTGTAGATAGACACAATATCTTTATTTTATTCCTTTATTTATTTTATGTGGTGCTGTGGATCAAACCCAGTGCCTAACGCACGCGAGGCAAGCGCTTTACGGCTGAGCCACAATCCCAGCCCTGGAAGAGCTTTCTTAAAAGCTGAAGGTCAATGGAGCCCTCCTCTGTACTAGAGAGCCTGGAGTGTTTTACTTTACTCTTCGGGATTCCAGTAGCTGCTTAGTATGAGACTGCATCATAACACCTGACACAGCTACAGCCCCAGCCATTGGTGTTCAGGGAACTGGTGCACCACAGTGGTCCAGATGTCCCAGGACCAAAAGCATAACTAGCCTTCCTGCTGCCCCAGCAACCACCAGCTTGCTGCTGGAAATGGCGCGCTGAATGCAGGGACGCCAGAAGTGGCGTCAGCAGGAGCAACATCTTCTCACCTGAAATTGATTTTTATACTTGCATTATTTTCTCATATTCCTTTGAGTAAATTAATTATACTTATTCTTAAGATTTTATTCTCATTGTTTTTTGTAAACGTATTTGGTGTATCTCTCCCATGATAGTGTTTACTCTCAGTGATCAGTTGTTTCTTGATATTTGTTCAGCCCTGTGCTTCTGATTATCTATTTAAGCTTTGATGTGAATGCCATACACATTTGCCACAGCCGCTTCCAGTGCTCCTGAGAGAGGGCCAGGAGCTGGATTTCTGAACCTGTCTTCTCATTCTTCCTGGATGTTGCCAAGCACCTGGAGACCTGCCTTGCTTCTTGGGCCCACACATTCCCTCACACATCCTTCCCAGGGAAAACCTGTAATTCTTGTTTGGAGTGAGTTCCAGTGGGGAGAATTCATGTGTCTAAAACCTACTAGGCCATCCAAACAATGACCTTGTGTATTCTGAAGATTTCTCCTGCTCCTTTTGCTGCTGCCTTTGAAGTTCTATCACTCTGGAACTTTGTCAGCATTTTTTTGCCTAACAGACATGTGAGGCTGTGATTCTCCCTTTTATTGGATCCCATCTGCTTTTTATCTTTCTAGAATAATTCATAATTTGGGGCCATTAAAATTTTCCCTCCCCTTTCTGGTTTTCCAGCATTGCTATGATTTAATTTACTTAATACATCTTTCCAATCATGGATCTGGAGCAGGAACTGGAGGTCATAGTTCTCAAGAGGCCATTTAATCCAATCCCTAAGTGGAGTTGCTGAGTCCTTTTTTATAAACACCTGGTTTATTCCCTGTTGCAACAAAAGATGACACACTTGAAACTGAAGGCAAATGAGAGAGATTACAAATTGAATTGTAAAATAATTAAGGGCAATCAGAAAATGCCTTGTAGGTAATCAAAAACAATGAGGTTCCTGTTTAAAAAAATAGATTCTACAAGGGCAGAAATGACTTGGAAACAAGAGACATAGCACACGGAAACTGAAAAACAAGGAGCACTTTTCCCTTCTCACCTTATGAGACTAAGCACAAGAAAGGGCAGGGGGTTGCCGGAGGAGAAGAGTTTTCCTTGTGCACGGGAATTTCAGGAATATTAGGGAAAAGAAGAGTGGGAAGAGTATTCCAATAAATAGGAACAGGGGATGGATGGTAGAGAAACTTGAGCAAAAGTGAGCTGACTGGGAATGAGAGAAGGGATAGGGAAATGGTGTACGCATTTGCCCATACCCTGCAAAGCCAAAGCCAAAGCATTCCACACAGCACTGAAGAATGTAGAGGAAGGGAAGTTGGAGAGGATTGTGTTTGGAAGAGACATAATTAGTCCCCAAGTTCTAGATGAACATTTTATGTATGTTATGCTCCAGTCTCTGCAGCCCTGCTTCAAGGTACTAGTGTTTATGAAGACCATATTTTCTTGGCATGGTAGAGGAAAGGAGCCAACAGAAGACAAAGGAAAGCAAGAAAACCAAAATAAAAATAGTTTAGAACCATGAAAAATTTCTTGTAAGCAGAAAATGGGGAAGGCATCTGTATAATAGCTACAGGAGGGCAGTGGAGGAGAGAAATTGTGTGATCGCACTTTTCTTTTGTGCCAGTTTGGAAGCTAGGACTGGTTGGAGGCCTGAAAAAAGAAAACGTAAGGTGGATCAAATATTTCTGGTCTGCCAGAGAAAAATAGAAGGCACACAGAGACACTGAGAGGGACTTCGTGAACATAATAGTGTGACATAGAAGGTATGGGATCGGGAATCAAAAAATGTGAATTGGGATTGAAACTGTAACACTTATTTAATTGCTCACAATTATACTTAATTGTGTAACCTCAGGCAAGTCCATGAAGGTATTTGATCCTTATTTCCATATGTGTAACAAAAGCACAGCAGCAGATTGGGATACATTCTTGAGCATCCATTGGATTGATACCCATGGGAACTGTTTATATTGTGATAGATTTCATAACTTCAGAATGATAATTGAAAAGTTGATCATCTTTAGTTGATCATTTCTTTTTCAGTTTAGAGTTCTAGTTCAGTATCTTATGTTACTAGAAACCATAGTAAATCAAAAGTTCACAAGGCTTTACCTTTTTTTTTGAAATGATAGCAATTTAATGTGGTGGTAAAGATAAGAACAGCAACAACCAAATAAAAGAATAAAGGCTTTACCTTTTATATGAGCCTATATGTCCATGTTTTACTCAGCTTTTTTGTCTTTGTGATCAAAAGACCTGAAAGAATGATTTTTAGAGAAGGAAAATCTTATTTAGCACTCACAATTTCAGAGGTCTCAGTCTACAGAGGGCTGACTCCCTTCTTTGGGACCCAAGGGGAGGCTGAGCATCATAGCAGAAGGGCATAGAGAAGGAAAGCAGCTCAGGACATGGCACTAGGAAGCAGAGAGAGAGAAAAAAAAACCCTATGGGTGAAATATATATCTCAAAGGTAAGTCCCCAATGACCTACCTCCTCCAGCCACACCCTACCTGCCTATAGTTACCACCCAGATAATTCATTAGAGTGGATTAATGCAGTTCTTAGGTTAAGGCTCTCATAGCCCAATAATTTCACTTTGAAGCTTTCTTTCATTGTTTCACACATGAGCTTGGAGAACATCTCAAATCCAAACCATACAGTTCCTTTTAGATCCAAAAATCTTGGTGCATCCCAGGCCCATTCTATGTCTTCCTACACTTCCGACATTGGTAGTACACAAAATTTAGACAAGATATAGTGAATTTTGGAGTCAGGAGAGCCATAGCCTATTGAAGTTACTCTGGAAAGTGATTGATAAAATGTAATTTTTTGTCAAAGAAAGATTGAATTTTGATTATGGCTTAGACATTGATTGATTCCATAACTTTAGGGTTGATATAACCCCCAAACTAACAGCCCCAAATTTTTGGTCTCAAGATTGAGAAGCATAAGTTGAGGATAATACCTCAAGTGGGGATTTGGTTTTCCTTCTTTCTGTGTTTCCTAAATATGCAGCACTCACAAATTTTAGGTTTTAAATGTTTATTTTGCATTTTCATTATTTGTATGTCTTTTCTTTATATAGATTTTTTTTTCAAGTGGAAATGTTGCTACAAGAAAGTTAGAGACTTTTAGTCTGGAAGTTGTTATTTTGAGTAGGTAATTTCCAAAAAATTTACAGAAAAATATATCCTTATGTGGTCATAGATGGCATTGATTGCTTCATATGCATTTCTTGCACAATAATGATGTGCCAAAATCTTAGCCAGGAAAGAGGAAGACTTACAAGTAATCATAGCTACTTTCCTGTGCTTGGACACTTACTAATTGTACAAGTGAAAAGTTAGTGTTTACCTTCTAGAAATAACTTCCTGAGTGTGCTACCCAAGTCTCTTTCCTCTCCTCTCCTTCTCTAAAACATGGCAATTATAGCTGTCTAGTTACATTTGTGAAATAAAGAAAGAAAAAATGTTTTAGTACATTCTGATGCTTGTTTGCAAACACGTGCGGAAGTCCACTCTTACAAATAAGGATAATTTTGATATTCAATCCTCTTATAGAAAGCAGTAGCCTATACAAAGGAGCAAGTAGTGTTTATTTGCAACAAATGAAGACCTTAGACACCAGCCATTTTGTTAGAAACATTTCTGGGGGAAGCAACTAATTGATGTAGGTGTAATGGATACATAAGTCTTGATCAAGACTCTGCTTTTTTCTGTGGTTGATTCTCTACATCTTGCAAGAAACCACACTGAGAAACATCGTATGGACATGGTTGAATGCCTCAAGTCTTGGTTAATGAATGAACTTGTTTCAAATTGGTATATTTCTAGTCTCCCAAGACTTTTTACTTTTGTTCTCCTTAGTGCCTCTAAAATTTCAGGGGCATTTGAGTTTCAAAATGCTTATAAGCAGGAACAAGATGATTTTGCTACTAGGAATGTTCTGTTTGGAACAAGGAACCTCTGTAAATCTTCCTCTTCCCAAAGGTAAGTTCTAAATAAGCTCTATAACT
Source organism: Xerus rutilus (assembly GCA_028644305.1). Taxonomy (NCBI): domain Eukaryota; kingdom Metazoa; phylum Chordata; class Mammalia; order Rodentia; family Sciuridae; genus Xerus; species Xerus rutilus. The sequence continues at coordinate 49,063,469 of CM053399.1, forward strand.
ACCTTTGTCTGAAGGAACCATCTTTGCTAGCAATGGGCATCACAACTCCACTCCATATTCCTTTGGGAATAGAAAAAGCAAATATGTTTTAGAGATCTAATTATTTCTTCAACAAATTACTTCAGTTTTTGCTTCTACAATTGGCATATGAAATAGGGTGAAATGCTTAGAGGATGCAGCTAAGTTTGTTTCACTTAGGTGTACTAAGTGAATTGGGATTATTAATTTATTTGGACATGTTTCACAGTACCATCTTTCATGGAGCAAATTCTGTACATCAGCACAGGCCTGGAAGCATTTGTAATCTTTTGGAAAATTATCTTGCAGGGAAATATGAAGCATGTTCATTGTAGTATACTGGAAATAGTCTTTTCCCCGTGATTATCATAATCTGAAAATAGTGCTTGGCAGGCTTCTTTGTGGTCAGAGTTGTGCCAGCCCAAAGAACCACCATGTTTCTGTCTTTGCTTCAGTGAGTTCAGGAAACAATAAATTTCTCTCTTTGCTTGAGTGAGTTCAGGAAACAATAAATTTTGTGTCTAAAATATTTATGACTCATTCAGCTGAAGCAGTTAGAAACTAAGCTTTTGATCCAACATCATGCACCCACTGGCTTCAGAATAAAAACCTGAGTATTATATTCATGCACTGCCTTTATTTAGGTGAGCATCTCTTTGATTCTTCATTTTTTCATCTGAAATGTGTGGGTAACAGTAATCCCCATTCCATACGAATGGAATGGGGATTAAACAGGAAGTCATATGAAAGAGATTTTTATAGTTTAGCCTATTGATCTAAATGTCTGTGCTATTAGAGATACGTTCTAAAGAAAAAGCATTTTGATCACTCATTTGACTTCCACGTGCCTACTATATGCTGGGAATTGTGCTAAACCTAAGAAACACAGAAATGAATAAGACGTAGGCCTTTTCCTGAAATAGTTCGTGGTCTGGTGATGGAGCAAACTATGCAAGAATAGCATGGTCAGAACTATTAAGCGATGGGCTAGGGGAGAAAGAGTGCTACACAACCCAGAGGAGAGACCCTTCCTCCAGTTTGAGGAAATCGAGAAAGACTTCTCACTTGAGGCAATTTCCAAGCTCAGAAGTAATGATGAGAGGATTCATCTAGACAAAGGAGTGGGTAGATTATAAGGCAGGGCTTTATAAACCCTCCTAAAAACATGTGGAAAGTATGACCTGTAGGAAACACATGTGCTATGTCATCCCTGAATTACCTGGTGGAGACCAGTACCTTTAATCTAACCTATCTTTTACCTGAGGAGTCAAAAGACCCATTAAGAACAAATAAATATAACTTTTTTAGGGATAAAATCTTTTCTACAAAGAGGAAAGATTTCTTTCTTTTAATACCTGGCAACCTTCTATCCTAAACATTGGTATATGAATCATTCCACGCTCCTTGAACAACCTGTCACTTTCCATCCCAGCAGAGAAATAAATCCAGTAATATTTATTAATACCTGACTGTGGGGCTGGCACCACAGACTATGGTCTCAGACTCAGTCTCATGGGTGGAGCAGAGAAATATGCACACAACTGCAATCTACAGCAGATGATGTTATCATTGACAATTAGTTGAGCAACTTTATTCTTCAGGACATGTGATAGATGTTGTGGATGTAAGTATTTCTAAGACTTAAGTTCCTATATTTGAGGATCCCACAGTACAGTTTGTGTTGAAAAACATAGAAATAGCCACAATGATGCATCATAGATGTCCCAGGAAAATACAGAGTGCTATGAGAAATCTCTCAGGAACTGGAGAGCTCAGAATCAAAAAAAGTCTGCATTCCTAATAACCCACTGGAGATTTCCTCCTGAGGCCTTAACCCGTACATCAGAAAAGTATATCCCTTTATGATATACCTGTCCTACATGACAAAAACTGAGCAATTTACTGAAAATTAAGCAGATCCCAATAACTTAGAAGCACTTTGTGATCTTTCTCCTGGTCTTGCAGATTTTTCTTGCTCAGAAAGCTTTTCTATGTTGCTCAGTACTAGAAACTATTTAATCACTCAATGTCTGTCTTATTTTTTCCCCAGCTACCAAATGTGGGCAGAATCGGGATAAGGTAGGGCCTTGGAATTACTTTAACATTTTCAGTCGCATTGTTGGGGGAAGCCAAGTGAAAAAAGGTTCTTATCCCTGGCAGGTGAGTCTCAAGGAACATTGTCCGGTATGCGGGCTGTGAGATGTCTCAGGATGGGATCTCCCTGAGTAATTGAGTCATCAATGGTCCATCCTGTCTAGTTCTTCACTAACAATCTTATGAGTGCATACAAAAATCCAAGTCCCTCATGATGTACATCAATTGACTTCCAGAAAATGTTTATTCAGAACAGTTACATGCACTGTTGACTTGAGTCACAAACTACTAAACTAATGCAATCCAAAACTTCCAGCCCCTAAAACAAAAACCCCACTTCAAGAAGCTAAAAAAAATTGAATTTGCTTGTTTAAAAAAACAATTCTTGATTCAACACATACATTTTAAAATATACTTGACTTGTTATAGTTAAAGACCAGAGAATCCACTTTGTATTTGAGGTGTGAAGTTTTCACCTATATCATAAAACCTCTCAGGGAACAGTCAAAAATACTGCCTCCTTTGTATCTAATGTCCTAGGAATCCTACCTCTGTTTAATTTCCTGATATTCCTATGACATGAAAATGGATTTGTGCTTTTGCCCCAACCCATGGGGTTTGCATTTATTGTCTTCGAAACTCTCCCAATTTTCCTTACCCTTGGGGGTCATGTTATCTTCTTGCTGCTTAAATTTCCATTTAGGGCAATCCTTCTTTATTTTTACTTCTCATGAATCAGTCATAAACTTTTAGGTCAATGAACAAATATTAATGGTTAGTTGGTTGAGTTTGTGTTCAGTGGGTTGACTGAATAATGAAATCATTGTTATTTGATTAACTACTTTAAATACTTGATAGAATAGTTAGATTGATCAGTTAGTTACTTGACCAGGTGGTTTTCTAGTCAATTTAGAAGTCCATGTTCAAATCCTATAAAAATGATTCACTGACTTTTACTTACTTGCTCTTTGTTCTATTCTTGGCTTCTTCTCTGTATTATGTTCTCCTCTTTCCCCTCCCCTTTCTCCCCCTCTTCTTCTCTCTCATGCTGGGGCTCAAACCCAGGACCTCACAAATGCTAAGCATGCCTGAGCTCTACCACTGCTGCCTCTGCGTTGTTTTTCCTTTGATTGCTCATTAAATAATTTTTGGTCAAAAGTGGGCAATTCTAATAAATTGCTTTTTTTCTAATTCCAAAAATGTAAATACTGTCATTAAAACTACTTACTTGTACATTATAAGTCATTTTATAATCAAATAAAATATCATGAATAGGATAAGCCAAAGATAGAAGGTATGTTTGAGAGGCAAAATCAGAATGACCTTGAAAAAGGTAAAGGGGTCAAAGAGTTCATTAAAAGTATGAGAAAATTATAGGTCCAAACTATTTTTCTAAGAGGCTTGAGGTAGGGCTCCCTAGTCTGCAACTTGTCTTTTAACCAAACCTCTTCAGCTACTCTCTGCTATATTTTCTACTTCTCTTTCTTCTTTCATAGGTACAATTATTATTGTCAGAGCTACAGATCTGGGTCAACAGTGTTATACAAACAAACAAATCAATACTAATATTCCTAACTGCCAACTCTACTAAAACCCTTATAACCAACCATCTGAAATTAACTACATCTCATCTAGACCAAGGTTGGGAATGTTTTGGTTTCAGCACTGCCCTTCTTTCTGAGTTGTAGTGTATGCATTGTACGCCTTTAGAAATTATGAGCAAGATATCTGGGTCTATTTTTTAGAATAAGCTCAGTTGTCAGATTTTGAGAATAGAGGAATCCTGAGGCAGGAGCTTGTACCCATTTAAGATTTTTGCTATTCAGGTATCTCTGAAACAAAGGCAGAAGCATATCTGTGGAGGAACCATCATCTCTCCACAGTGGGTGATCACAGCTGCTCACTGTGTGGCAAACAGGTAGGGATGGACTCAAGGAAGAAGATCAGATCATCCCTTTCTTCTCCCTTAGAATCAGCAGTGATGACTCTATTAAAATACGGGGAAAACTCTAACTCCATAACACAAATGAGGCTTGGTGACATTGTCAGATGCTACTCAACTAGGTTGAAAATATACATTTTTCACAGAGGTAAAATGCTTTATTTACTTAAAATGGCTGGAGTTAATAAAGAATAATACCCAAGTGAGAAAAAAAATCCCTAAGATTTATCTGTGGAAGTTTTCTTAAGTTTCAGAGAAAAAAAAATTATCTGGTGCATTTCACATCTTAAGAAAGAGATAAAAGAAAACAAAAGGAGACCAGCAAAACCTAAAGTAGGCTCAAATGTCTTTCTTCCTATTGGTCCTGTCTGAGTTGCAACCTAACAACTTCCATCCTTTCTTCACTGTCTTGTGTGATATAAATGTTTTGTTATTATCAGTGCTTATGGCATATACTAGATTGCAATCAAGATCTTGTCTCCATTTTTGTCCTCTTTCATTTCAAGTCTGCAAAATTTCCCTGGATGCTCACTTGGTGCTAGATACCAGGGAGTGCCAACATACAAAAATGACTAAGACACAATCCCTATGCGCAGAGAGCTAACACACTAAAAGAATAGTCAACTGATAATTTCTCTGCAATGTGGCAGATGGTAGGCTAGTGAGATGCTGTATGTTAGGTTAGGTATGTAATAGAGTCAAAATTCAGAGGCGTATACCAAGAGAAAATGATGCCCTTTCCAGTTTTGTTTGTATAAAAGTATCAATCTTGGAGAGGAAGAATTCCAAAGATGGTAAACCCAAAGCTCTTAATCCATTTCAACAATCTTACCAAGCTCCTTTATGACTACCTAGGAACATAGGGTCTTTCCCATGTCATGTGAGGTCTTTAAATCACAGATATAAGGAAGGTCAGTTTGAGGTCCCAACTTTCCATTGTTGTAATTAGTTCTAAATTCCTGGGTGTGTGTTCTCTCGGGGACATTAGAGTTATGATGCTATTCTTCATAATATACACTGTGTGAGATCTTTGACATTGAAGCAGCATACAGGGAATCCCAAATCATTCTCAAAGGATTTCACTGGTATTAAGGTGGTATCAGTATCCCAGGATAGCTGAATAAAGTCCCCTAGATTTTAGAGGTCTGAATTACAATGTATATGCATCTCTAGATAATTAGCATTGCAAATGTTAAGTTTCTCATATCATTGGCTCCATATGAGGCCACTCTTTACTAGTTCTGCACTGGAACTGGGATCTCTGTACGTTTTTTCTAATAGCATTGGAATCATTCTCATTTGCTCAGCAACCCCATCACTCACACACTATCTATATAATTTTGAAGAGACAGTTTATCAACAGCTGTACTGTGAGTTTCATTTAAATCCACCGTTTTACTGCTCCCTCTTCATAGAAACATTGCATCAACTTTGAATGTTACTGCTGGAGAACATGACTTGAGCCAGGAAGAGCCAGGAGAGCAAACCCTCACCATTGAAACCATTATCATACACCCACGATTCTCCATCAAGAAACCAATGGACTATGATATTGCCATTTTGAGGATGGCTGGGACCTTCCAATTTGGTAAACACTTGAGATTCACCCTGATTTGCATGCCCCATGTTCCCATGACCATTAACTCATAGTACATCCCCTGCAGTTCATGTTATATAGCATATGCCCAGCTGTTCTAAGTCATGTGCTTTGAGATAGGAATTTAGGCTGGGAGGTTCTCTACCTGAAACTCTTTGCTTGTAGTTCTGGATATAGGATTGTATGCAGTCAGGAGAGGAGAGGATCTTTGTCTGATAAGTGAGCCCAGGAGGTGCCAGGCAGAGATATTACACCTGTCACCAAGGTCTTTGGGGACTACCTTGCTGCAAATTTGTGCATGGCTAATGGTGTCCTCTCCTCTGTGAATGAAATGAGCACTGCCTTAATCTTTTTTTCTTAGGCCAGTCTGTGGGACCTGTGTGTCTTCCAGAACCAGGGGAGAGATTTGAAGCTGGATTTATTTGTACAACTACAGGCTGGGGCCGCTTGACTGAAGGTAAGAATCCCTGTGCCACTCTTCTTAATTAGAGGCTAGAACTTTCTGGTGGGCAATAAGAAAATAGAATTTTTATGTATGTGTGTGTGTGTGTGTGTGTGTGTGTGTGTGTGTGTGTTTAGTTGTTGATGGATCTTTATTTTATTTATTTATTTAAATGTGGTGCTGAGGATTGAACCCAGTGCCTCACATACTAGGCAAGCGCTCTACCACTGAGTTACAGCCCCAGAACAGAAAATGGAATTTTAATCTATTTTTTAAAAACAGTTATGTCAACATTTTGAAAGATAAAAATGTAACATTCTACTTAGAAATTTAGGTGCATTAGTACATTATTTAGTAAATTAGCCATTCACCAATTTGCAAAGGACACAAACCTGAATCCAGCTGATGGGGTGAATGGGGCATCTTCAACTCAGAAAGAATCAGTATGCCTTGCTGGGGCTCCTGTCCTGTGTTACAGATGGCTTCCTCTCACAAGTCCTACAGGAAGTGAACCTGCCTATTTTATCCAAGAAGGAGTGTATGGCAGCTCTGATAACCCTAAAGAAGCCCATTAATGGGAAGACCTTTCTCTGCACAGGCACCCCTGATGGAGGGAGGGATGCATGTCAGGTAAGTGGCAGTGGCTAGTCTTCCCTCAGCTTTTCTAGCAGGTGGGGGGCTGCAGGAAGGCTGATTCCAGCTAAAGCTGGAATCTGGAAAGAAGAGCCAGAAGTAAATGGAAAGATGGAGTCAAAATAAAGAGAAAGTTTAAACAATCTGTTTTGAGCAGGGGTGTTCAGAGGAGGTTATCCAGTTTTTCCAAAAAGACCAAATAATAGAAATAATGCCAAGAATAATCTCAGGGTTGATCCTGCAGGATGGCTGAATCTTTCTTATTTGGAGCTTTCCAGTTTGTAAATGTTTGGAACTTTACTTTTCTTCTGTTCTCCTCTTAACCAAGAGCTGAGGTCAATTTTATCACTGGGCAAGACTTCTATGAGTCTATAGCCTGAAACGGGAAAAGTAAGAAGGTCTGCTGCTTTGATGAAAGCCGAGAATTGGGGAGAAGGTAGAATTGATGGGCTCCAATGATATTTGAGGATCATGTGGAAATTGTGTGTGGCTCTTTTCCCAAGGCTCTGAGTCTAAGTTACTAAGTATCCTTGTGTATAAAGAATGAGCACCAAAGGTCATCAACACTGACAATAATGGTAAAAGAAGCTTTTTTCTTCTTTTAGGGAGATTCAGGAGGTTCACTCATGTGCCGGAATAAGAAAGGAGCCTGGACTCTGGCTGGCGTGACCTCCTGGGGTTTGGGCTGTGGTCGAGGCTGGAGAAACAATGGGCAGAGAGATGAGCAAGGGTCCCCCGGGATCTTCACAGATCTTAGTAAAGTGCTTCCTTGGATCCATGAACACGTCCAAACTGGTAATAAAGCCATTATGCGAGGTTAATAAGTTGGTGTTCTGCTAGGGCAGAGAGAGCATCAGCTGCTAGCCAAGTCAGGACCACAAAGTAAAGAGGTCTACTTCTGTTCTCAATGCGGTACATAAAGATTGTGAAATTGACTGTCAAAAACAAGAGCTGACTATGGTATGTGATACAGTAGAAAATGTTCAATGAAATATGAATTCATCCATTTTAGATTTTGTCAAGTTTTCCTTTAATTGAAATTATTTCAGCTTGAAAGTATGTTTTCCCCACTTATTTCTCAGTGGTTCCAGCCAGATTCAGCAAGCTATAGCATGAAACAGTAGTAATTTTGCCACCCAGGGAACTATTTTGGGAGAAATTTGTGTTGTCACAACTAGAAAGGAGGCACTGGCACCTACGGGGTGGGGGCCATGGATGCTGTTAAGTATACTACAGTGCACAGCATAGTGCCCCACAGTGAAGAATAATCTCACTCTAGATGTTAGTAGTACACAGGTTCAGAAGGCCTGGCACAGAACCAAGGTCAGTAAGTCAGAGAAGATCAGGGTCTGCATACACCAGGGGGTGAACTGAAGCCTCATTTCTACCTCCATATTCAACTTAGTTATTTTCTTAACTGGTTTATAATAGTCTCAAAGGGGCTTCCATCCTTTCCTGAAGCAGTTCATTCAAATGAGTTCAGTAAAAACTACTTGTTGTCAAGTATATGGCATAGTATCAGGTATCTAAGCCTTAAATTCAAGTTGTAGATATTCTAGAAACTCTTTTGTGCACGTAGGAAAGTTATTTCCATCTCTAGACTCCACTTTTATGTACAATGACTTCTTTTGGTCTGTATAAGTGCCATGTTAATCACTGGTTAATCACTATTTCTTAATTAGGCTACTCAATAAACTAAGTAAAATCATCTCCCTAAAACATCAGAAGCCCTTTCATATTTTTTTTAATATCTTTATTTTATTTTTATGTGGTGCTGAGGATCGAACCCAGTGCCTCACGCATGCCAAGCGAGCACGCTACCACTGCGCCATAACCCCAGCCCCGCCCTTTCATATTTTGCCATTTATCCTTTCTGTTCTTTCCACAAAGTAGATTTTCATAGTAGTATATTGATTTAAAAGTCTCTGTACTTTTGAGCCAACTTCTTGAAATAGTGTTTGTGATACCATAAACTTTGAGTTGCATTCTTCTTTTTCTTTCCCAGGGCATCAAAGAAAGAGCTCCAGAGGTGGGTATTCCTTGCAGCCTGCTCCACCAGGAGTATGAACTAACATTTAGCATTTCTGAATATCAGTATCCTCTATAAGCAAAAGTTTACCTCAGCAAGAGTTTCCATGTTTGCTAGATATAAAACTACCAAGAACACCTGCAGCCCTGCCAGTCTGGGCAATCGCATGCCCACAGGTGCCATGGATTCTCTCTTGTTTCTTTTCTTGTCTATCCAGGGTACCATCTAATTCAGCAAACATTTGACAAACTCTAGCTTTGAATCAGAGACTCAGGAAAGAAAAGAGGTGGTACAGATGTGGTAAATGAGCTACATACATCTCCCTGAAAGTGTCCCTACTTATATAGGGGATTCATCCCTGTATTACATTGCAACTCTGCAATTAATTCACCTTGTGATTTGGGGAAAGCTCTTTCGTATTTCAGGACCTCAGTTACTTCATCCACAAAGAATAGAGGTTGGACCAGATAGTCTTTAAGGCCTCTTTAGCTCAGATCTTCAATAGTTCTTTGAGCCCATAGAACTACCTACAAAATGCAATATGGAAAAGTAGCACCCTCAGAGCTCAGAGGAGTGAGAGTCTGCTTCTAGCTGAAAACAAACAAACAATAAATAGGGACTTTGGAGCACAGACATCTTTAAAAGCTGAAACTTGAATGATGAATAAGATTTTGTCAGGTTTTGGAAATGGAATATGGTAAAGAAAAACATTCTAATTGAAGGAATCATCCTTATCCGAGGACAGATATTGAAAGATGGAGGTAAGAGAATGTAAGGTGTAAGAGACCAGTAAGCCACCAAAGCATTTGAAATGGAGGATGTATAGTGGAGTTTCATAAGAAAAGAAAATAGAAAAGATAACTTGATATCAAATTATGAAAACTTCAAACGTCAGTCAAAAAAGTTTGGACTTTATTGAGCAATAATAATTTGATTAATTAGATAAATAGATTAGAACTAGACTTTCCTGATAAAAGAATGGCATGCAGGTGAGGGATTATGGGGAGAATAAGGTGGATTCTCGAGATGATGCATTAATTTAAGAGATAAGAAATGAAAGCTTGAAGCAAGACAATGGCCAGGAGAAAAAAGGCTGAAATATAAAAGAGAAAAATTAGGACTTCATAGTCAATTTGACGAAGAGTAACAAGGAAAAGGAAAGAATCAAACTTGATTCTTTGATATTTTTGAGCATGAGAGACTAAGGATACTTGAAAGTCATGAAGTCAAAAGTGGATGCAGATTTGCTGACCCAGAGGGATTCCATCAGCAGCATGTCGAGGTTCAGGGGCAATAGCTAGGAGACCATCACAAAATTTGCCTGAAGTTCAGAAAAGCAGAGATAATAATAGAAATTAAGGGTATGCCTGAGACTGATCAGAAGACTGAAATGTAGAGAGAAAATGAATACTGGGATGGAACCTGGGAAACATCTGTATCCATAGAATGGGGTCAGAGGAAAGAGTTAAGGAGAAAAATAAATCATCTATGATTCGGGGTTCTAACCCCAAGACTAAGCAGGATCTAAAAGGAACAAAAAAGAACACAGCATCTTAGAAGCCAAGTCAGGAAAATATTTCACAAAGAATGGAAGAGTACATAAAGAATAACCAGGAGGCTCCAGTGTCCTTAACTTCTCAAAGGAAGGCCTATTATGCCCAACCATCATCGTTGACCCTGATTCCATGGCTTTCCCTCTTAGCATCATGCAGTGACCAGGATGGCATAGTCAGCGGGCCTGATGGGGAGCTGCACTTCCCAGAAAGCCTCCACCTGTATTATGACAGTGAGCAGTGAGTAGCCCCCTCTGTCACCTTACCACACACTCCCACCTTCAGCCTGGCTACACCCATTAACTGGATGGTAATTATCACTTTCTGTGTAGAAATAACATCCTCTCCATGTGTCTATCCAGACAGTGTGTCTGGACCCTGTTGGTACCAGAGGGAATGCATGTGTTGCTCAGTTTTTTCCGCATGGATGCAGAGTCTTGTCACCACAATTACCTGGCGATGTATTCTTTAGAAGACAGACTCTTTGGTGAGTGGATTTTCACACTGTCAAGTGGAAAGCGGTGCTAAGTGGCTTAAAGAGGCCTGGTTACAATATGTTTGGCATTGAGTCATCTGTAAATGCCACACTTCCAGTCTCCCATTTTGAGACTTAGGTCAGGAGTAGGGAGGGACTGAACCTGAGTGTGCAGGGTCACAGGGCATTTCACCTCTGCAATGATTTCACTTGCTCCCATTGAACTCGGCCTCCTAGATCTGGAAACCATTAAGAGTAAAATCTAGACATATTGCAGTGCCCCTCAGGGGCCTCTAAACAGAAAGCTGCTTTCCTAGGCATCATCAAACTAAGAAGACAGATGATGACAGAAAACCATGAAAGGGAGACAACAGTGACATAAGAAACAAAATGGAGTAGTGTTTCTGTGGTTCTACACTGGACATGATTTAGCCCTTCAGGAAATGTTTGGCATGTCTTAGAGACTTTTTTTGGATGTTACAAGTAGAGAGAGTACTACTGGAATCCTGTTAGGTTGTCACAACTGGAGGGAGTTTTACTGGTAGGATGCTACTAAACTTGTTATAAAAGGCATAAGATGCCCAATAGTGCTGAGATTGAGACACCCTGTTTTAGACAACCCTGAAATATCATGGCAAATTCAGTTCTCCCTAAGTCATTTAAAGGGTGATGTTTTCTAGATTCTGAGCCAAGAATCTTCTTTCTTGTCTTGCAGGAAAACTCTGTGGAGAAATCATCCCGTCATCCATTCTTGTTGGCTCCAATTCTATGAAGCTGAAGTTCATCTCTGATGCCACAGATTATGCCACTGGGTTTAATCTCACTTACAAAGCTGTTCAGCCAAACTACTTTCCTGGTAAAAACCACTTACATTTATCACATACCATCTAGACCCTTTGAAGAATTTTGGGCATTGTAGGCATTAGCCCCCTCACAAGGCCCACTAGCTCCATAGTGGAGAGGACCACCTGGCCATCTTGAGAGCAGGGTGCAGTGTCTCCTTCCACAGCCTTCTTAACTCAGATTTGTCATCTACTGAAGTAAGTTGAGAAGGCCTGAAGAATTCTGTAAAATCTGTGCACAGCCCTCTTCCTTCTCGTTGGCTCCGTCTAAAGATTCAGTTTATGCATTACCTATGAGAGATAGGAGGGAGAACAATGAGAATTCCTCTTTATTAGGTGCTTCCATTTGCTTAGAGTTTCTTCATGTATTTCAGATTCAGGTTGCAACTCCTTAACTATCACTTTTAAAGAAAGCATCATACAGAGTCTTCACTATCCTGAAGACTACAATGACATGGCCAACTGCAACTGGATTTTTCAAGCCCCCAAACGTCACATAATTAAGGTATTGACTTGGGTTACTCTTACTTAGCCATGGTATATATGCAGAACAGCTATCAGAAGCACTGTTCAGCAGACGTCTTTATCTGAGTTATTCACTGCTATATTTTATTCCTCAGTACCTGCCATACAATAAATCAGGCTCTAATTAAACATTTGAATAATGAGCCAGCTTAGTTTCCCCTGCAACTACCCACTTTTACCACTAGAGAGCACTTGCACTCTTTAGTTTCTGTTAAAAACAAAATTAAACCCCCCAAAACAGTGTTGTCTTAACTTTTGTACCTGATGACTATTATCAGTCTCTAGTTCCTTCTAGAAACAAGCATTTCTTCCTTATAATTCAACTTTTGACAAAACACTGTGTTTGAAATGATGAATAGAAGTTAATAACAATCAAACCAAAATCATTAAGCCTTCCATGCACAGGAGACAGCAAAGAAGAAACAGTGCAGAAGAGGTACAGAGGATGGCTAGCTTACAGAGTCACAGGGTGTACTTGGAGGGGCTGGTGGGAGGTGAGGCTGAGACCAAAATATAGAGACCCTTAAATATCAGGATAAGTAGTTTATCTCACATTTGTCCACTAGTTCATTTTTCCCATTAAACACTAGTGGACCCTCTGTAGAGAGATGTCACTACAGTCAGGATGAGATTGGACTTAGGCATTTATTTATAAGTATTTCTTTTAAAAAAATAATTAAAAGCAAGGGGTATATGAATGAGAGAAAGCAGGGAAGGAATAAGGGCAGACAAGACCTTAAAGTTCTCCCATACGGGAGTGTATTTCTTAACAATAGGTTAACATCCTGAGAACTGGATGGTCATTAGGTGTTTTATCATTGTGTGACTGCTAGAGTGTTCTCACACAAACCAAGACAGCTCCAATGTCACAAGATGTATAATCTTATGAGACCAATGTCCCATATGTGGTCCAAAGTTGGCCAAAACATTGTTACGCTGTGCATGATCATATTTGTGGATAAAAAAGGTCTGAGTTACAGGAGAAAAACTGAATTGGGAAGTCTCTCCAGAGAATGGATCCTTTCATTTAAAACACAAAACAAAACAAATAAACAAAAAGATGTGGCCAGTAAACCACATGGAGTTTAAAGAGAATGAAAATTAAGGATGAATTGTTCAGACCCCACCACACCCCTAATAAGGCAGAACAATTGGATTGAACAATCGAACGGCTGAAAAAAGTTGGGATTGGCAGTGTCTGACATACCAAGGTAAGTCAGAAATTAGGAACAGAAACAAGATCACATAAGTTTTACGAATAAGTGAGAAAAGAGGGTTCAGAGGAGATGAGTGTAGATCTTTTTTTAAAGGTTTCTAAAACCCAGAGTCAAGGTGAAAATTTCAGCAGAATTAAGGAAGGATTTTTTTTTGTTCACAACAGAAGATAAGAATTTAAATATAAGCATATTTCTGGAAGGAATAAGAAGAGGAAATTTGCTTGAAAACCTGAAAATGCTACTCTTCTCTTCTAAGGTCTTACTCCAGAGCAAGCTGAACAATCCAGATGTCTTTGCTTAATCAAAATAAGGTCATTTATCCATATTGTTTACTCTGTGGATAACCTTCAGTCTTCTCAGCTGTCATTTCAGAGTCTGGAAATAGAAGAAAGTGGAGATTGCACTTCTGACTATGTGGCAGTGCACAGTGATATAGAAAGGAAGAAGGAAATAGGTGTGTATTCTTTAAAGGCTCAGCTTCCCCTGGTTTGCATTTGGACCCAGTCTTGAGAGGGGAATGAAAAGGATATGGCTGTTTTCCTTAATTCCCCTGCACCGCCATTCCTTCTTCTATATCCAGGGCTAGAAGAGAGAGACAGGACCAAAGAACCATTTGAACAGAAAATGCAAAAGGCCCACAATGAAGTAGGAGCCAGATGGAGAAAGTACCATCAAAATAAGCCATGTAGCTGGAATCAATTCCCTTAGCAGAGTTTTAGTGGGGGTGTCTGGCAGATGAAACAATTAAAACATTGATTGGGTTAAACCCATATTTAAAAAAGAAAATTGCCTTTTTGTTTTGAAAACGAAGTGTGATATTTATCTGAAAAGCTTACTTCTCAAAAATTAACTAAAGGACTCATTTTTCTCTCCTCTCCATGCCATGTTTATCTGCCTGGCACTTGACAATGCCTTGCCTGGGTTGGTCTTCAACCAGCTCGGTTGTGTGGCTATGATGTCCCTGCCCCTGTGCTAAGCTCCTCCAGTGTCATGTTCATCAACTTCCAATCGGATGAAAATGGGACCTTCAGAGGCTTCCAGGCTAGAGTCTCCTTCATTCCTATAGCAGGTAAGATGGAGGAGACAATTCAGTGTCCAATTTTAATTCTCATAGAGTGGAAATAAAGGGAAGCCTTTAGAGTCCAACGTGGATCCGACTGATCTTCCTTCTTTCTGGTAATTAGATCCTATAAAGTCAATGTGAACACTGAACAAATGGATACTGAACCATTGCTCCTAAGAGAATACAGTTATTTTCCTGTGAGCACCATACATTTTTTTATCAACCAATAATACATAACCTTGTTTTAAGTGTTTCTGCTTAAAGACACATTATTTCACAAGTATTACTGACTTATTAGCATTCAATTCAGAGCAAAGAGCACTATGATTCATCCAAACAAAGCTTTTCTAACACATGCATTCTCTGTGCAAGGTACATCACAGTCTTCTTGCACTTAGGAACACTAGAGGGCACTTCAGCACTATGCTTGGAAGCCATACTAAACTGAAATCACCAACAAAAAGCACACGCACAAATGTGGTACTAAGTAGATCCTGAAAAGGACATTTGTTTATAGGATAAAAGCTGAAACAAGAAGAAAAGGAATTGCCTTATTTCACGTCAGCTAGGAACCTGAGTGTCAAATGTTTGTGAAAGCACCATAAATGTTGCTTTTGAGGTTACAAATAAATTTTAGTGAGTAGGTAAATTCATGTATATAGAATCTATAAATAATAAAGATAGATGGTGTGTCTGAATCTTGGCCTATCCTTACTAGATGTGGGATCTTAAGAAAGAATCATCTCAGTGTCATCGTTTTCAACCTTACAATGGGAGAGTAATCATGTCTAGAAAAGAATGGAGCGAGGATTAAATCTGATAAGACACACACTTGGCTATAAGCAAGGGCTCATATAACAAAGAAACAGAACATGAAATGTTTTCACCAACCCCAGGCCCTGGAGGCTTGCACTACACACCTTCTTCCAAGTCTTCACCATGAACCCTCTTCCATATGGGAAATCCCACAAAGCCATTATCTGCTTCCCAAGTTGTTCATTCTTGTTAAGAAACTGCTGTTGGGAGAGAAATTCCACTTCTCAGTTAAAATACTCACAGAATCCTGCTAACTGAAATGTCCAGAATTCTAACATTATTTCATAAGTCATTTTCTGATGTTCCCAACCCTGGCTTTCTTTGTGTGCACTAAGTAATTATATTATATTTATACCCAGATTTAAATAGCTCTATATTAGAGGATGAACCAGTGTTTCTGGAGACATGGAATGTGGGACCTGAAGAAATTAATGCTTCTGGTAAGCTGTTTGGGGAATGTACTACTTAGTGTGTGTGTGTGTGTGTGTGTGTGTGTGTGTATGTGTGTGTACACACATTTATATACACACATACACATATACACAGAACGTATTATCCAGCATTCAGTCAGAGAAGCAGATGTGATGGGTTGAATATGTTTCCCCTCAAAAATGTGTTGGGATCCTTCAGTACCCCAGAATGTGACTTGATTTGGGAAATAGGGTCTTTACAGAGATAACTGAGTTTAAATGAGGTCATTAAAGTAGGCCTTAATCCTATATTAATGAAATTCTTAATAGGGGAAATTTGGATGCAGAGACACACACATACAGAGGGAGAACATATGAAGAGGAAGGAAGAAATCCAGTTACATATCATCTATAAGCTAAGCATTTTAGTCAGCTTTGCAACACTATGACCAGAATACCTGACAAGAACCACTTAGAGGAGGGAAAGTCTATTTGGGGCTCATGATTTCAGAATTTCTCAATTCATAGATGGCTGAGTCCATTACTCTATGTACAAGGTGAGGTAGGATATCATGGTGGAGGGACACAGTAGGCAAAAATGGCTCACCTCATGGGGTCAGAAAGCAGAGAGAGAGGGAGAAAAGGGGCCAGAGGGAAGATGCGCTTTTCCAGGATACACCTCCAGCGACCCAGCTCCTCTACAGTTACCACCCAGTCAGTCCATTCAAACTAGGATGAACTGACTAGGTTATAGCTTTCACAGTCTAATTATTTAACCTCTGAATATTCCTGCATTAACACAGAAACTTTTGGGGGATACCTCATGTCCAAATCATAATACCAAGGAACACCAAGGGTTGCCAGTGAACCACCAGAAGCCAGGGAAGAGCCATGGAACAGATCCTCTATCACAGTCTTTCTGAAGAACCAACCTGCTGACTCATTGACCTTGGACCTCTAGAACTGTGA
>CM053399.1:49080193-49200115 GCA_028644305.1 Xerus rutilus
AGCATCTTTTTTTTCAGGACGCCTCATCCCTGCTTTTAAGACCTTCCAACTCATCAAGCTAGGCCCATACAGATTGTCCAGGATGATGTTCCTTACCTAAACGCAATGAATTAGGGACATTAGCATCTTCAAAATCCCTTCAGAGCAACAAGGAGTGTTTGCTTGAATAACTACACGCGCAAGTTCAACCAAGTTGACACATCAAAAGGGTCATTGTCCCTTCTGCTCAAAGTAACACTGAAATATTTCCAGTCCAAGAACAAAAATTCTCTTTTTAAGTGACTCAACTGGTGGGGGTGACTCAATTATGTGGCAACTAGTGGTCTGACTCACAAGATCCTTCACTGAAGGACAGCAAGTATCCTACTATGTTTTAACACCAATGACTTTTGAAAAAGCTTGGCTTTCTCATTTCTTTGTGTTCTCCATGACATCCACTGACATAGGCGTGATATCATGTTCCATATAGATGATACATTGATGAGGGGACCAGGCAAAAGATGGAAGTGGAGAAACTTTCATACTTCGCCATTTTAATAGTTTATAGAGAGAAATCAAGCACATTACTTTTTACTTATTTCTATTTTTACAAAATCTCTGAAACAAAATACATAATAGTAGAGTGGAGGGGATGGTTAATATTGGTTGTAATGAGAAGGGATGGGAGCATTCTGAATCTTTTCGTTCTGACTTCCTTGACAATGACTTTATGATGCACAGAGGTCCCAGGTGAAGTGTGGCTGCATTATTTCCTTCTCTTGGCCACCTGGGGACACATTCAGCACAGTCATTTTTTCATCATCCTAAACCAAACAGTATTTGCCAAGGAGTGTAGTTATAACACTCAGCAACAGTCATCATTTTATTCTCAGCACCTACTGCAATGCCCAGAACAAAGTAGGTGCCAAATAAATATTTGGTGAAAAAATTAAATAATTCACAATGTCTCCTGAAGGACATTTTCCTAATTTTCTCTCATTGAACTCAAGCCTTCTTTACAACTTTCTTCCTTTATACGAAATCATAAAAACTCAAGAAGGACAAGGAGTTCACGTGTGCCTTGTTTTATTTTATTTTTTGTACCAGGTATTGAACTCAGGGGTATTCCACCACTGAGCCACATCCCCAGCCCTATTTTGTAGTTTACTTTAGAAACAGAGTCTCACTGAGTTGCTTAGCGCCTTGCCATTGCTGAGGCTGGCTTTGAACTCGCGATTCTCCTGTCTCAGCCTCCCAAAGTGCTGGGATTACAGGTGTGCACCACTGTGCCCGGCTACATGTGCCTTATTTTAAATATCACACCTACCCTAAGGACCCACATTCTAAGGTAGAATGAATACCTTCCAGTGGGTAGAAGATGAATGTAAGATATATTGTGGATATCAGATCTAAAATGTTTGAAGACTGGATTGTTAGAGCAAAAAAAGAGAGGGTCATATGTGAACTTGATATTGTGCTCCTGGGTGAGATATCCACTACAGGTAATGTATGGTTTTTGTCTCTCTAGAATAGAACAAATATTCTATTCTATTCTCATCATTATTTCCAGGTGTCTCTCCATTGGTAATAAATATGTGTCTCCTTGGCCCTAACCCAGATGGCCTCTGCAAAATCACTCCTTCCTCTCTCCATTCCACTTCACCATTCTGCAGATTTCTTTCTGGATTATGAGAAGCAAGAAGGCCATAGCCAGCTCCTGGCCATGGCTGGCCCACCTGCAGATTGCCACTGAGTATCTCCGTAGAAGCACTATTATCCAAAAAACTACCACTCACTGCTTCACCAGTAACAAAATACACCTGGGCAGTGGAAAATGGTGAGGGATGATGGTTTAAATTGTTTATTGATCATTAACCCTTCAGCTACCATCTCTGGTACTCATCAGGGTCTGCTGTGAGTTACCACTGGCTCCTCCATTCATTAGCATCCTGAGCAGTCTCTAAGTGTACCAGAAAGCTCTGCCATGTCACGTCTTGTTTTTAGTGTGTTCTAATTAAGTAAGAGGTAGACTGTTAAATAGATGCTTGTTTTATCATATCTTCTTTCCTAGGATTTTTAAATCAAAAATTAATATCAAATTTTGTGAAATACTTTTTAGCAGGTATTAATATTATCGAATGATTAACATATTAAATCCATACTAAATAGATTTCCTATTATTCATGTGTTCCTGAAATGAATACCACTTGGACATGATACCTTATCTTTCAGTGTACTTCTAGGTTCTATTTACTAATATTTTTCTTAAATTTTTGTATCCACATTTATAATTTAAATTTAGTTATACCAGAGATTCCCTAACTATGGTCTAGAGACACTTGGGGATCTACAAGATCCTTTTATGGGGTCTGCAAGGTCAAAGCTACCTTTCTACTAAAACTAAGGTATTGTTCTCCCTTTTTATTCTCATTCTTT
Source organism: Xerus rutilus (assembly GCA_028644305.1). Classification (NCBI taxonomy): domain Eukaryota; kingdom Metazoa; phylum Chordata; class Mammalia; order Rodentia; family Sciuridae; genus Xerus; species Xerus rutilus. Next base: position 49,082,609 of record CM053399.1, read on the forward strand.
AAGGAGTGCATGATAGAGTTTTCCAGAACTACATAACATATATTAGCCAGACATTAAAAGAGTTTTACAAAAATGTAAAACCAGGCCAGTCTTATTTTATTTTTTTGTTTTGTTTTGTTTTGGAAATGTTATTTGCATGAACTCTTATAGTGAATACCTAATGTTTTATTATAATTGTCCAAAAAAATTAACAAGCGAATTCAACAATCAAATCCTTTGCCCAGGATCACATTCAAGTAACTTGTCTAACTGGGATTCAAATCTAGAACTGCCTGAAGCCAAAAGAAACTGGGCCCCTAACCACTAGGCTATCTTGCCACTACTACTGTTGACCAAAAAAAAGAGAATAGCAGTACCAGCAGTACCAAATCTGGTAAAGATGCAAGAGAGTGAAGATGAATTCAGTTTGTACCTTTCATTTTTGAGGTACCTGTGGGATATGAAACTGCAGGTATTCAGGAAGTAAGAACCATGCCCAAGAGATAGCAGATAAGGGTGACGGTTGTAACCCTGAGGAAGGCTATTTTTAGAATAAAAGGAGAGAAGGAAAGTGGGGAAAACCTAAAGAAGGAAGCTGAAAGGAGCAAGCAAAAGGTGAGGGGGTGAACCAGGACAGAGCATGGAAGCTGGGGAAGGAGTTTAGATTTTGCTGTGGATTGAATGTATCCTCTGAATATTTGCATGTAAAAGTTTAATCCCAGATGTGATGGTATTTGAAGATAGGGCCATTGGGAGGTATGTTACTATCCAAAACACCTCAGTAATTAACTTATAAAGAGAGAATGTTTATTTTGGTTCTGTTTTGGAAGTTTCAGCTCATGACTGATTGACCCTGTTGCTTTTGGCCCACGGTGAGGTAGCAGATGATGGTGGAAGTGCAGGCAGAGCAAAACTGCTCCCCTCATCAAGTGCCAGGGAGCAAACAGAAAGAAGAAGGGGTCAGGGCCCACAATCTCTAAAGACCTCCTATTAGGCCCCACTTTTTATTTTATTTTTTGAGAAAGTAGTAAGGATCTTTATTGTCCAAACATAAGATCATAAAAGAAGACACAAATAAATTAGTTCCTCTGACAATATTAGTGTAAAGCCAGATGCCCAAAAGGAGGCAAGTTAAAATCGCTGAGCAAGGCTTTATTTAATGTACGCTCCCAGGTGAATTCCTCCAGTCCAACAGAGCGGGTCTAGGAGAATCGTGCACGTGTTCCGTGGTACAGAAATTTTAAGGGCCCAGGGCAGGAAGGGGAGGGCTTAGGGCAGGAAGGGGAGGACTTGGGGCAGGAAAAGGAGGTATCTGGAGTCCCGTGTTCCCCTGGAGTTGGTCAGGGGATCCTGCTGAGGTCAGAGTCCTTCCAGGATGAGTCAGGAGAAGTCTGCTGATTGGTAGGAGACGCCATTACTGCTTACATATCAGCATCTGATTGGTTGTTCTTTTGTGCATGTGGGTTGCTTGATCCTTCCTTCCTGTGGCTGCCCAGAACCGACCTAACAATTAGACTTTGGGGCTTCAGTATGAGAAGGTCAGCTCCTTATGTAAACAAAAAGCCTCTCCAAAACAAAATTAGCAAGTATCTGAGACAGTGTTCAAGACAACGTGCAAAAGGTGAGAGAAATACAAAAGCAGTTTCTAAGACATGTGTTGCGTAAAGGTATGAGGCTCATTTTAAAGAAAAATGCTTTTGTTATGTTGAATTCCTTCACCTCCTATCCAAAAATGTTTAAGCTCTGATCTGGACAAAGAAATTGAAATAAGGTGACTCTAATTTCACATGGACTTTGTTAACACAAAAGACCAGGATGGCAGCAAACTTTACAAGTCATTTCAGGCTTTATTCAGGAACAAGACTACATCTACACAGATGGACTCACTTTGCCAGTGGAAAAATGAGCCACCAAACAAAGAAAGGGACTGGGTTTATATAGGCTATCAGTTTTCGCGGGCATTTAGGAATCTGGAGTTTGTTTCATCAATCACTGAGATAATCAATTTATCACTTTGGTGTGGTGAGACGCTCCTTCCTTCCTGGATTAGCATCAGGAAGACATCTGTTGGAGGAGGTGGAGCTGCCAGCGTAATTAGCATCAAAGAGATGTTGTTGGGGGAGGTGGGAGCTGCCAGCATAATTAACATCAGGAAGACATTGTTGGGGGAGGTGAAAGTAATGCTTGGCTATTTTCTTTTCCTCAGACTACATTATTTTTAGGTCCCACACCTATTAGACTTCAAGTGAATAATCTAACTGTCCTTAACCATCTTTTTTACTCTATAGAAGTTTAACATCCAGGGAGATGGATGGTAGAGCCCTTGCCTGACACGTGCAAGGCCATGGGTTCAATTCCCAGAATCACAAAAAACAAAACAAAACAAAACAACACAATACTTTAACATCCATTTATCAATATCAAATCAATAGACTTAATTTTCTCCCTTTAGGAAGTTTCCAACCAAATTGGAGTTAATCTCCAATTTGAAGCACAAAAAAGGATATGCAAAACTAGTGCTTGTTCTTTGACATGTAAAAGAGAAGCATCCCTCCAAAGGCAGTGGCCCAAGAGGTTCCAAGAAGCATGAAGAAGTGGCTACAGGACAAAGGGATCCATTAAATTGACCAAAAAGCAAGGAGACTCCAGTTTCAACCTAGAAAAGAAGGTTTCCTGTCAAGTCTGGCTGTTAACTGTATGTAAAACCTAAACAGGTCTTAGGTCCCCTAACTAACAAGGTTAGAGCACAGCACCAACAGGGTAAAGAAGGCCAAATTGGACCTGCACCATGTTGCCCCACAGCACGCCCAGTCACAGGGCTCCAACTCCCTATCAACCAAGGAGGGGCTTCCCTGGCTGTCTCCACCTTGGGACACTGTTACTACTACCATTGTCCCTTCCACATGGTAGCCTACACCTGGGGACACCAGACAGGGTCTGGAGACAGTTGCCCACTGCAGCATTGCACACCAATGTTGCATCTCCAATCATGCCACACAACACTGCCACACAGCCCACCCTCGCTGCCCCATCTCTGAAACACCTTCATTGCCATCTTGGTTACTGCCATCGCTGTCTTTAGTTGGGGAAACTCCCATTTTGGAACACCAGCTAGGGCCTAGAAGCAATATCAAGTTACCATAGTTCCCTAACTGCACCCTCCCAGCTACTAATCTGGTATACCACTTGCAGCTACATGGCCAGCTCACAGCTCTGCCCAACACAGAACAGCTCTCCACAACAGGCACACAGGCCCTAGAGCTCAGCCCACGACACCTCCGGAGAGAAAGATTCCTGATTGGGAAGCAGAAAGGGAGAAGGGCATGAGAGATACAGTTTAGAGACTAAATTAGAAAACAGAAATTGTGGGTTCTATAGGCAATCTAGGGGGCTAAGACCAGGTGCCCACATTGTTACTGCCAGTTACTGGTTACCTTGAGTCCTGATTCCTCGAATGCTGAAGTATAACACCAGAGAGGCACGCTGAGGCAAGCAAAGAATGGAAAGTGAGAAGCTTTATTTAAAGGTTAGAAGAACAGACTTCTCCCCACAGGAAGAAGGGAACCCAAAAAGTGGAATCTGTGGGATAAGGAAGTCCCATCCCTTTTATACATCTAAAGTCTTCTTTGTCTTTTTACATTCCTCTATCTTAATTTCCCCTTCTCCTGTACTGGTGATTGGAAGATGCAGGTGGGAAGGCAAAAGGGTGGTAAACAGGTGGGCTGAGGGCCAGGGAGGGCTAATGGGGCAGGAAGGGGCCTCAGGGACGATTGGCAGTTTCCTGCCTGCTCAGGAGTTGCTTCATTAACAATTCTTTAGGAAGGACAGTATCTACTGGGTTTCTGAGGACATTAACTTTTTGTTTGTTTGTTTTGTATTTTTTTTGCGGGGGGGGGGCAGGTACCAGGAATTGAATTCAAGGGCACTCAACCATGGAGCCACATCCCCAGCCCTATTTTTGTGTTTTATTTAGAGATAGCGTCTCACTGAGTTACTTAGTGCCTCGCCATTGCTGAGCCCAGCTTTGAACTTACGATTCTCCTGTCTCAGCCTCCCAAAGTGCTGGGATTACAGGCAAGAGCCACCCTGCCTGGCTGGACATTAACATTTTAATCTTCCACTGAAGGATCCTCCAATCTTTTGGACCCAGACTGGTTTGGCTTATTTTTCTCAATCTGGCCTGATTTTATGTATCTACACTGACTAACTATTGTTAATTCTGGCTTCAACATCATACGAGTGAACCCAAAAGCATCCTTAGGGTGCACTCTTCCAATGGGGGCCAGAAAGTGCTATACCCCACTTCCAAGAGTTCTGCCTCTAAGACCAACCCTTCCACACTAAAAACCTTCACCATCTGGTGAGTGGAGATACTAGCAAACACCCAACAACTCCATCTATCTCATAAAAAGGGAAGCAGGAAAGATTCTGAACTCCAACAGAAAAAACTTGCAATTTTTCTTCAAGACTTTTTCTCTTTTTTTTAATTGATATTTTATTTTTTATTTTTTTCCCCTCCATCTTTTTCACCCTCCCATCCCCACTAGGTGTGAAACCAAATACTTTCCATGCACTAGGCTACTGAGGGCTAGGATGTATGAATAGTATATTACAGTTTTGTTGTATGTTCTTTTATCTTTTCCTGTTACTTTTTTTCTTTTATTAATTTTTTTTCTTTGTTTGGTTTTTGTACTTTCTCACTCCATAGTCTCCCTACTTATCTGTCTCTCCAGAATACTTTTCTCCGGCTACCAGCCGACTTGTTTTGATTCCTCAAACACAATTCCTAAGGTCTAATACCTTTATATCCTCAACTCCTACCTCCTTAAAATCTAATCCTACATCCCCTAGTTCTCTGTAGACCCTTTCACAAACCTATTGTTTATACTGTACATAATAATCAAACACATCATTTCTGTCTGTTGTGACAAAACTGTAAACATCTTTATAGGAGCTATTTGGTTTAAGGTTGCATATTGTTTACATTAAGACTTGTTAATATTGGTCTCCCCCTTAAAGGAGAGGTATTGGAAACTTTCAGGGACCTTATAAGTCTATAGGGTAGAAACTGAAATATCTTGGATCCGCATTGATAGAAGGAAAGACACACAAACAACATGAAAAAACAAGGGAAGAAAGTACCCCAAACAAGCCAAGATACCACATTATTAGAATCCATGGCCAGCACAGTAGAAGAAATGTCAGAGAATGAGTTCAGGATGTAAATGATTAAAATGTTTTGTGAACTAAAGGATAATATAAGAAAGCAAACACAGGAAACAAAAGATCACTTCAATAAAGAGCTACGTGAACAAATACAGGAAGCAAAAGATTACTTCAGTAAAAAGATAGAGATTTTGAAAAAGAAAAAAACAGAAATCCTTGAAATGAAGGAAACAATGAAGCAAATTAAAAACTCAATAGAAAACATCACCAACAGACTAGATCACTCGGAAGACAGAACCTCAGACAATGAAGATAAAATATATAATCTTGAAAATAAAGTTGACCAAATGATAAAGATGGTAAGAAACCATGAGCAGAACATACAAGAATTATGGGATAACATAAAAAGGCCAAATTTAAGATTTATTGGGATAGAAGAAGGCATAGAGATGCAAACCAAAGGAATGAACAATCTACTGAATGAAATAATATCAGAAAATTTTCCAAACCTGAATAATGAATTGGAAAACAAATACGAGAAGCTTACAGGACATTAAATGTACAAAATCACAACATATCTACACCAAGGCACATTATAATGAAAATGCCTAATACAGAATAAGGATAGAATTTTAAAGGCTACCAGAGAAGGATAGAATTTTAAAGGCTACCAGAGAAAGCAATCAGATTGCATATAGGGGAGACCAATTTGGATCTCATCAGATTTTTCAACACAGACCCTCAAAGCTAGGAGAGCCTAGAACAACATATACCAAGCTCTGAAAGAAAATGGATGCCAATCAAGTATCTTATGTCCAGCAAAATTAAGCCTTAGATTTGATGATGAAATAAAAATCTTTCATGATAAACAAAAGTTAAAATAATTCACAACTAGAAAGCCTACACTATAAAGCACCCTCAGCAAAATATTTCATGAGGAGGAAATGAAAAATAACAATGAAAATCAGCAAATGGAGAAAATATACTAAAGGAAAAGCAAATCAAAGGAAAAACCAAGTTAAGTCAAAAACCAAGAATAAACCAAAATGACTGAAAATACAAACCATGTCTCAATAATAACTCTGAATGTTAATGGCCTAAACTCAGCAATCAAAAGATATGGACTGGCAGATTGCATTTTTAAAAAAGACCCAACAATATACTGCCTACAAGAGACTCATCTCAGAAAAAGTCATTCACAGACTGAAGGTGAAAGATTGGGAAAAAACATACCACTCACATGGACTATGTAAACAAGCAGGAGTTTCCATCCTCATTTCAGATAAAGTAGACTTCAAACCAAAGTTAGTCAGAAGGGATAAAAAAAAAAAAGGACATTTTGTACTGCTTAAGGGAAACATACATCAGTAAGACATAACAACTGTAAATATACATGCCCCAAACAATGGAGCATCTACGTACATCAAACTCTTCTCAATTTCAAGAATCAAACAGACCACAACACAATAACACTGGGTGACTTTAACACACCTCTTTCAGCGCTGGATAGATTTTTCAGACAAAAACCAAACAAAGAAACTATAGAACTCAATAATACAATCAATAATTTAGACTTAACAGACATATATAGAATATTTCATCCATCAACAAGTGATATGCTTTTTTCTTAGAAGTACATGGATCCTTCTCTAAAATAGACCATATATTATGCCACAAAGCTACTCTCAAAACAATACAAAAATTTTAAGACCTAAAGTGGGAGCATGCCTGATAAGTACAAAACTCAGCCAGTAGGTCAATATGTCTGGAGTAGAGCAAGTATGGTAGATCAAAGAAGTGATGTGGGGCAGAGTAGCTTGTGTAAGACCTTCTGGGCTAAAGAAAAAACATTGACTTTTATTCCAAGTAGAAAGAAAAGACATCAAGTGGACCTAAGGACCTAACAGGACCCAAGACCATTTTCCTGAGTACTCTGGCTACAGTGTTGAAACTAGACTGCAGGAGGGGATGAGGAAGGAAGCAGGGGGATCACTGAGAGACTATTGCAATTATCAAGGAAAGAAACTGAGATCCAAATAGTAGCAGGGGAAGTAGTGAGAAGTCAGAAAGTGGGCCTACTTTAAAGTAAGAGCAAACAGGATTTCTTATTGGAGTGGATATGCTGTGTGAGAGAAATCAAAAGTGACCCCAAGGCTTTTGACTTGAACAACTGTAAGCATGAACAACTAAGGTATCAGAATTGGGTGGGGGAGCAGCAGAGATCAGGAGGTTGTATTTGGTCAAGTTTGAGTTGCCTGTGGCCATTCAGGAGATGTCTAGTGGGCAGGTGAATGTATGAAAGTGGAGTTCAGAAAAATGATCCAGTCTGGACATGTAAACTTCAGACTGTCGCCCCATGGTTGATATTTAAACCCATGACACAGGACGAGTTCACTGAAGAAGAGTACGATTTCAGTCCTGGGATACTCCAAAATTTCCATGTGGTAGAAATGAGGGCAAATGACCAAGGCTTGACCATTATGTTTAGCAATAGGAGTGGGCTAAGGGATGGTTTTAATGATCTCAACAGGGACAGTTTTATCTTCAACAAATGGTGCTAGGAAAACTGGAAATTCATATGTAGCAGAATAATATTGAACCTCTACCCCTTACCCTGCACAAAACTCAATTCAAAGTTCATCAAGGACCTAGGCATTACATCAGAAACTCTGCACCTACTAGAAGAAAATGTAGGCCCAACAGTCCATCATGTTGGCTTAGGAACCAACTTCCTCAACAAAACTCCTAAAGTGCAAGAAATAAAGCAAAAAATCAACAAATGGGATGGAATAAAACTGAAAAGCTTCTTCACAGGAATCAGGAATGTGAAGAGAAAGCCTACAGAATGGGAGACAATCTTTTCTACCTGCACCTGAGATAGAGCATTAATCTCCAGGATATATAAAGAACTCAAACAATACCAAAAAAACCCAAATAATCCAATTAATAAATGGGCAAAGGAACTGAATAGATACTTCACAGAAGACATACAATCGGTCTACAAATATATTAAGAAACATTCAACATCTCTAGCAATTAGAGAAATGCTAATTAAAACTACACTGAGATTCCATCTTGCTCCAGTCAGAATGGCAGTTATTTATTTATTTCTTTTTTAGTTGTAGATGGACACAATGTCTTTATTTTATTGCTTTGTATGTGGTGCTGAGGATCGAACCCAGGGCCTCACGCATGCGAGGCAAGCACTCTACCGCTGCGCTACAATCCCCAGCCCCCAGAATGGCAATTATTAAGAATACAAATAATAATAAATGTTGACAAGGTTGTGGTACACAAGGATGTGTTGACAAGGAAAAGGTACACTCATACATTGTTAGTGAGACTGCATGTTGGTGCAACTACTCTGGAAAGCAGTATAGAGATTCCTCAGAAAACTTGGAATGGAAACACCATTTGACCCAGTTATCCCACAACTTGGTCTATACCCAAAGGACTTAAAATCAGCATACTACAGTGATGCAGCCACTTCAATATTTATAGCAGCTCAATTCACAATGGCTAAGCTATGAGCCAACTTAGGTGCCCTTCAACAGATGAATGGATAAAGAAAATGTGGTATATATACACCATGGAATATTACTCAGCCACAAAATAAAATAAAACAAAACAAAATAAAAAACGAATTTTGCTGGTAAATGGTTGGAACTGGAGACTATTATGCTAAGTGAAGTAAGCCAATGCCCAAAAACCAAAGGCCTGATATTCTCTCTGATATGCAGATGCTAACACACAACAAAGGGGTGGATTAGACAAAGGGGAATGAAGGGAAGGGGATAGAAATAGAAAAGGCAGAATGAATTGGACATAACTTTCCTGTGTTAATATATGAATACATGACCAGTACATTGCCTCTTTCAACATGGCAGAAATTATGGCATGTATGTGTACTGGAAGGAATCAAGTAGAGAGAAGAAACTGATAATAAAAGGAAAGGTTTCTGGGACAATGGTCTTAAGCAGATGAGAAGGGAAAAGAACTAGCACACATGAGGGGAGCATCTGGTAATGGGGCAGGTGACACTGTAACAGGAGGAAAGGTGGAGGCAATGGGTGTGCTTTCTATACTTTCTGAATGATCTTCTACATCTTGAGTCTCTTCCATCTCTTGTTTTTAATCAGTGTGCAGGCTGCTCAAAGCTGACCTCTCAATGCAAATGAGTCAATCAAGGCCCTCTTCCAAAAGCATCATTTAACATCTATCTCTGGGCCTCAGCTTTATTAGGTGGAGTGCTTCTTTTTAATTTTAAATCAAGAATCTAGTTTAAGTTTGCATGGTATCAAAAGTAAAATGTGCTTTATGGGTTTACTGCCCAGAGTTTGATGTTTCACTGTGAGATATGCTTTGTAAATCTACAGCTTTATGAAAATGAAGGTTTTAGAATTGCTCTTAGAATGGAGAATTCAGTCCAGTTTGATCTACCTTCACTTGTTCTTGCATTTAAAACATTTTAAAGTCATAAATTTTCCTCACAAACAAAACTCTTTTCTGAAAATCTCCTGCTTTTATCCAAGGAGATAAAAATTTCAAAATCTTAATACTAAATAAAAAATCAAATAGCCCAATCAATAAATGGGAAAAAACCTAAATATGCTTTTCTCAAAAGAAAAAACACAATGATATTGGCCAAATTATATTGTTATATTGTATGCCTGTATGACAATGAAACAACAAATCCAAATATGTGTACAAACATAATGCACCAATAAAAAATATGGAAAAAAGAAACACAGTGGCCAAGAAATATATAAAAAAATGTTTAATATCTCTGAGAATCAGAAAGATGCACATCAAAACTACACTAAGATTTCATCTCACTCCATTCAGAATTGCAATTATCAAGATTATAAATAATAAGTGCTGGCAAGGATGTGGGGGGGGGGTACACTCATTCATCATTGGTGGGACTAAAAATTAGTACAACCACTCTGTAAACAGCAGTGTGGAGATTCCTTAAAAAACTAGAAATGGAACCATCATGTGACTCATTCCTTGGTATAGATCCAAAAGATTTAATATCAGCATACTACAATGCTGCAGCCACATCAATGTTTATAGCAGCACAATTCACAATAGCCAAGTTATGGAAGCAACCCAGATCTATTGCCCAACAATAGATGAATGAATAAAGAAAATGTGGTATATACAACACAATGGAGTTTTACTCAGCCATAAAGAAGAATGAAATTATGGCATTTGGCAGTAAATGGATGGAACTAGGGAACATCATGCCAAGTGATACAAGCCAGGCTCAGAAAGTCAAAGGTCAAATGCTTTCCTCTCATTTGTGAAAGCTAGAACAAAATAAAGGAAGGAATAGGGAGTGGGATATCATAAAGATATGGAGAAGATCAGTGGAGTAGAAGTAGGAAATGGAAAGAGGGAAGAGGGATGGGAAAGGAGAGGAAACGCAGAATGAATTTGACAAAATTATGCATGTGCATGTACCACAGTGAATTTTCCCTTTATATATATTTATAAAGCACCAATCAAAAGTAAATAAATAATAAATGAGTGAAAGGAAGACCAGTAGAGGAAGGAGAATAGAAAGAGGGAGTAGAGAAGGGAAAGGCGGGGGCACTGGGGACTGAAATGGAGTAAATTATATTCTATGAATGTATTATTTGTCAAAATGAACCCAGCTGTTATGAATAAGTATAATACCCTAATAAAAGAAAAAAGAAAAGAGGTAAGGAAGTAGGGGCTGGAGCGAGGTTGTGAGTAAACCAAGTAGGAGGTAGTCAAATATCCCAGTCCAAATAGATTTCCTTGGTATATTTAAAAATGGTTATTCAAGGAAACTGCACACAGAAATAGCTCTGAAAATCTGTTCTTTTTAAAAATAAATTCATATCTGTTAGGTCGGGCCAGGGTCCAGGACGTCCAATTAAAGGGACCGGTCAGGGCAGTTGCAGTCAGCAGCAGGGGAGCCGCAGCAAGCCAGATGCTGACAGTCACCAGTAGACACGCCTCCTGTCAATCAGCGGGTTTTCCTGACCTATCCAGGAAGGGCTCTGGTCTTCTCTTCCTGCCCCTAAGCCCTCCCCTTCCTGGCCGGGCTTTCTTGAAGTTCTCTGTGCATGGAAGCTCCAGCGCCATTTCTCCCAGACACGCTCTGATGGACGGGAGGACTTGGCCGGAGAGCATGTATTCCAATAAAGCCTTGCCGAGCGGCCTAATTCATCTCCTCCCTGGTCTCTAATCTTTACAATATCTAATTTAGTAAAGTGAACAAAGGAGGAAAGCAAAGGCTTTTACTCTGAGACATATATCTATACCTGCCTAGAAAAGAGCTTTTTGTAAGAAGAGATTAGGAGTCTGATGCTTGACCAGAGAGATTGCCACAGGTGGTCTTTTGAGGATTTTGCTACCCAGGATACTTTGTATAATAATACAACCTTTGATCCTCAGGTCCTTCCTTTCCTGGACCTCCCATGACTACCTTGCTTCCTTCCCACCTCTGGGAACCCCAACCCCCTATTTCTTTGTGTAACACAAGATATTATATAAATGTCAATCATCTGGCACTTTCCTTGAGGTTTATACTTTGTGTATGGTTCCTGTGCTCCTGCATGTTAATAAATTTGTGTGCTTTTTCTCCTGTTAGTCTGTCTTATGTCCACTCATTTCATAGACTAAAATTATCAAAACCAGAGGGAAAAGAGAAAATTTTAAAACTTTTCCACAGGAGTCTTGGTTAAGTAGGTATTCTGAATGCTTCCCTTGTCTCTCTTTGGAAGCGCTCCCCTCCTCCTCTTCCTGGAGGCCTGCCTTTCTCCCACTATTGGTGGAAGGGTCCCAGCCCCAGGCTGGCCGCTGGCCACACTCTCTGTGCAGGTGGAGCTCTCCCCTGCAGAAGGCATTTGCTTTGCATTTCTCCCTGTTGTCTCCAAGCTGTGAACTCGCAATCACTACCTTCTGGAGGCTCTAACCCAGCCTCTGCCACAACAGATGCTGCTTGGGAAGAGTTGAAGCAACTGCTGTAAATATTGGTGGAGAACTTGACGGGCGTCATTGGCGTAGCTCTACAGACATAGCTGCTCAGGAAGAATTCCCCCCGGGGTGTGGGAAGGACGACAGGAATAGGATTCTGCAAGCTGTTCTTTTGACTCTTCCAAATCACACAGTTTCTAGCAAACTCCATCATTCCAGGTGTCTCAGGCATTTTGCCTATATAGAGTATTGATCCAGCCAGCCCCCAATGTGACAGAGAGCCTCCTTTAAAATTGCAGGATTTAAAGAGGCACCCAGTCATGATCCTGACTCCATTTTGTCCCTCTAACTTGTTCTAAGTGTTTTTTTTTTTTTCTTCCTTTCCTAGCTTTATCTCAGGTTGGGAGCAGAAACGGTACCCCCAACTCTGATCTCAGCAGGACTCACAGAACCAGAACATACTACATATATGTACTCACAGGTCTTTGCAGCTTGAATGAAACTGGTATGTATGTAGGTACCTCTGGGCTCCCTGCTTTTGTCCTTTCCCTATGTCATACTGGAGCTGTTGCCAAAGGCGGAAGCTTGTTCTTGGGCCTACCTTCGTGGTTTGGCCAAACCAAACATAAACGCCTTTCCTGTGTCATCACTCCTTCCCTCTTTGTTAGCTGGACCCCAGCCTAGAGGTGCCAGGTGGCCAGATCTGATACTCCCTGCATCAGGCCTCTGGTCTAGGACTCCAATAGCATTGACAGCCCACAGGAGTGTGCATGTTTTTTCACAGTCACATTTGTGTTATGCCAGTCTAGGTCAAAAACATCTCAAAGTAAAGTATTGCCATTGCTTTGTTCCCACCTTCAGCACTTAGTGGGAAATTCTGCTCAGGCAGCATCAGTCTGCTTAATTGCAAAGTTTAATTTTCAAAGAGGGAAGCCTCGAAAAATCCAATTCAAGAAATATTCTGCCTTGGTCTGTGTTGGTCTGTATTGGGTGCTTGGAGAGGGCCAGGTGCTCTACCAGTGGTTGCTCATAAAGATGTGGCTGCTGAACTTTGTTCAGGATGACATTTTAGCGAAATGCACAAAGGATGGTCCAGAGCCAGGGTGAAGAGGAAGAGATGGAGTGTGTAGGCTACTCATGTGGCCTGGCAGAGATGTGAAACTGAATCTGTGACCATATAGGAGGAAGTACTTTGGAAAAGAGACCCACAATTAAAGCAATGAGGGCATTAGAACCGAGGGGTGGCAGGGCGTAAGGGGTACTTAGCACTTCTTAGCCAAATCACAGCAAATTTCTTTTTAAAGAGATAAAAACTAATAGTGCATTTAGTGTATTAATTTCCTATTGCTGCCCTAACAAATTTACATTTACAATACAAAAGAATACATTTATGTTGTTTTAAAGCACTAAATTTGGAGAAATTTCTGGAAACCAGGAACATGAAATCTGCTTCATAGGCTAAAATCAAGGTGTCAGGAAGGCTTATTCATTCTGAAGGCTCTAAGGGGGAAAAGTCCATTTCCCTGCCTCTCAGCTTCCAGTGGCTGCATTCATCTCTTGGCTTGCAGTCCCTTCTGCATCTTCAAAGTACATCACTCCAGTCTCTGCTATTGTCATTGCATGGCCTTGTCCCTTGACTGTCTTCTCCTGAGTTTCTCTTCTGTGGACTGATCAAGTCAGGCTCACCCAGACAACCTAGAAGAGTCACTTTGTCTCAAGATCCTTCTTAACCACTGTCAGAGATACAGAAAAAAAGCAAAGTGTTTTTTCTATTCTCTCACTCAACAACCAACACTTCTGTGCCCCCAGATGTATGGGGATTTCTCTAGAAATCCTCCAGTGAATACTAGCTGGATGTCTTCTGTATAATGATGAAAGATATAAATTCTATTGCTATTGAATATTGTGCCTAGAAGAGTGTGACATTGCCACAGGTTAGGCATCCAGATGAATGTAGAGAACAGGAAGGCCAGAACCGCTCACATATACCTGAAAACTGACATGTGACAGGGTAGCATCGCAGGTCTGTGTCCAGGTATGAGCAATTCAATAAACATTATGGAGATTAATACACTAGTCACATGGAAAAAATTAAATTGGATCCCTGCCTCATATCCTACAAAGAAATCAATTTCAAGTGGTCGATAAACTTAAATACAAATATGAAAGAACAAATGTTAAATCTTGTCAGAGAAAAATGTGTCACAGAAAATATGAGCTTGAGAAGGAATAGATAAGTTACAAAAAGCACTAAGTGGAAAGATTGATGACTAATACATTGGACAACATTGCAAGTACAAATTTCTATTGTAGACATAGAGAAAAGAGAATCAGAAGATAAAACAAGGAAGGGATAAAAAGTTACAAATTCAAAGAAAATGTGTTAACTCATAACTGGCAAAGGAGAGGTATCTAAAATAGACAACTCAAAAGAAAAAAAGGGGCAAAAATCATGAGAAGGCATATTTTTGTGAAAAGGAAACTCCACTGGAAATAAGCATATGAAAGACATTTAAATTCATTAGTAATTATTGTGTAATGCAAATTAGGTTCACAGAGACATTTTGACAAGTTAAGTTGTAAAAAAATTAAGATGACTCACAATAATACTGAGGCACCTTCAGGCATTTTGGGAGGGGCCCACTACTTGTGCATATGGTGATGTGTGTTTTGGAGTGGGAGTTGGTGTGGTGTTACAGGTTGTTTTCCTTCACATTTCTATGTTGAAATTTAAACCTGCAGTACCAAAGAATGTAACTTAACTTAGAGTTAGGGTCTTTACAGAGGTATCAAGTTAAAATGAGGTCATTTGGGTGGACATCAATTCAATATGATGTTTTATAATGAAGAAATTTGGACACGGGCATACACAGAGGGAAGATCATGTGAAGAGACATAGGGAGAAGTTGCCATTTGCAAACCATGGAAAGGTATGGTACAGAGCCTTCCCTCACAGTCCAACAAGCAAGCAATCTGTCCACATCTCAATTTTGGATTTCTAGTCCCTAAAACTATGAGACAGTAAATATCTTTTGGATAAGCCACACAATCTGCAGTACCTTATTACAATAGCCCTGAGACAGGACCACCACAGGGACGAAGGGCAAATGCACTGCTGGTGCTGGGCCTTGGCTCATGACCTGACAGCCAACACCAGGAGGCACAGTATGCGCCACCTTTAGCCAGTGTTGGTTTTGCATACCTGAGGTGAGGTGATAAGAGAGATGTGACCATATCTGAGATACAATCTTCCTGGAAATTGCATTATGTTTTCAGTTCTTCTTCATGAGAAGATTTCAAGCAAGACATGAGACTTAGTAAAAGTACAGCCAAGTTTATTAGAAGAGAAAGAAGGGGGGAGAACCTTCAAGGGAGTGAGTGGTTCCTCTGAGAGAGGACAGTGACAACTCATTTCTTTGTGTCCCAGCTTTTTGAGGGGATAGGAGGTTGATCCTTAGGACATCCCACCCAAGTACCACTTTCAGCTCTTGATTGACAGACTAATTAGTTAACAACCTAAGGGCAACTCTTAGTCATCTTGACCTGGCTGACATGTCCTAAATGGAACTCATTTAACAGAATTTATGGGCTGTGGGCTCCAGTCTTAATTATCCTGTTTTCCAGAGTCTGGAAATCTCTGGTGTGTTGATTGCGTAGGGTCTTGCTTAAGATGCCTTAGCAATTAGGCCCTTCTGAGCAAACCTATATTTGTCCTCCCCTGAATTCATCTCTTTCTTCAGTTGTAAGAGGAATAGTTTATAAGACTGAAATCAGACAAGCTTTCTTTTGAGAGCTTGAAGTGTCACTGAATCAGGGCTATTGATTAATCAATTTGTTCTATACCAAGTATTTTCTTAAACTCCTGCCCCACAGCTTATGTCTGTTACCTAAAATGGGTGCGCTGCATGTGTTCAACAAATGCACTAATTATCTTTAGCACAGGCCAAAATACTTGAGTTGAGTACACCTAAAGCTAATTCACATTCCCACCCCTGCAAGTAGCCAAAAAGAGTACCCTTCTTTTGTTTAGGGATCCTGTCCGACATTTTGTCAGAGCTGTTTTTATTCCTAAATGAAAGCCCCCCAAAAAGTCATGGCTGTTTGTTCATATGTGACCAGGTTTTGTTTCCATCCTTACCAGTCCAAAAGATCCCAGTATCTGGTATCAGTCCTAGCAAACTGAAACAAGTGGGGACTTGTTCCTGGCTTCTCTCACTCAGGCCCAGGAGGGAGGGATTTACATTTGCCACTAGCACAGGGTGGGCTGGGATTGAGAGACCAAGGTTCTGAAAGGCACTGTGAAGAACCCTCATAACCCCAACCATCAGTGTCTCTCATTCTGGCTCCCATCCATCAGGGTGGATTCTTGCCATCTCTCTCCTCAAGTGATGGATGGATGGATGGATGGACAAACGAACGAGTGAGTACTTTGAGTAAATGTCTTCAACTCAATGGTACCTTCTGTTTCTGCTGCATTCTGCAAACACATGGCTCTGGACCAGGTTCAGAAGAGAAGCACACGGGACATGTTGAATGAATGTATGTACTTATTGCTCTTTGGCCCCAACTCCCATTTCCTTTGCAGCATACCCTTCGTTTAGTCATTCGGATGCCCCTTTCTCCAGCCAAGCCACAATTTAAACAGGCTAGGGGGACTGAGTTCTCAGTCATGGCTGCTTCCAGTGTGCAAGGGGACCGGGGTGCAGAGGAGGTCATGATCAAATAAGGAATCTAGAAACATGGAACCCCCCAGCTTCCTGCCTGCAAGTCCAGAAGTCTCGGCTTTCCGCGCGGCCCTGGGGGCAGGGCTGGGCCAGAGCCGGCGTCGCGCGAGAAAAGAACCCTCGACTGGGCCCCTGGGGAGGGAGTCAGCCGCCGCCAAGGCCGGGCCGCTGGCGGTCCGCTGCCGGCCTCAGTCCCGTTCTCGTCCGCCAGGCGGAGCTCGGCGGACAGCCCCAGATCGACAACATGTTGGGCGTCTCATTCCGGGTGGGTTCGGATGGACGGCTGGGCGGGAAGAGGCCGGAGGTGCTGAGAGCTGCCGGCCCTGACGTCCGACCGACCCAGCAGGGGCAGGAGGCGGGACGGCGGCCGGCGTTGGCCGCAGGCAGCACCGCGCAGGGCGGGCGCGCTGGGCAGGGCTGGCAGCTGATTCCCAGAAGGCGGGCTGCAGGCGGGGCATCGGGTGGGAGAAGAGGGCCAAACGACCTTTACCGAATTGGTAGGGCCAGGCTTGGGTGGAGAAATGAACAGGCTGGCCTTGCGTGCGGGGCGCGGTGGCAGAGTTGAGGGCGGTTACGGGGAGGCCGGCCAAGCCTCTGGCAGGTGAGTGTTCAGGCCTCCTTTGCCTGTCCTGCAGGGTGCCCAAAGTCGTGGCACCCCTAGTTAGAGCTAGTTCACTCCTACACCACCCTCCCCAGACCAAAAGTGGATGAGGGGAATGCCCTGCTCTCAGCTGTAACCACCTTGGGAGGGAGCCACTTCTCTCTCTGATTCTGTCTTGGGGGCTTGGGCTTTCATTTCATATTGCATGTTACAAGTAATGTCATAACCATGCCACTTGGAGGAGGAGACTCCCAGAGTTTGCACCTTTGGCTATAGCCAGGATGAGGCAGATGGGCAGGCAGTGAGAGTCTGAGCTACAGCTGACCCCCTCCCTACTCTGTGGTCCACAGAATCTCAGCCTGCCTTTTGTGTTAATGTAGCCTGCTTCCTCCTGTGGGTAGGCTGCTGTGGTGGGAGGATGCTGTGTCTGAGTGTCCGAGCATCTTAGCGCTGTGCTGCTCAGGGCTGGTAAGAACTGAGATGTACTGCTCACATTGTGTCTGCCAGGACCCTTCCCTGCTGCTGGCCCTCGCAGTCATCGGGGTCACAGTGTTCCTGTTTGCCCTGAAGAGCATGAACTCCAGGAGGAGAGATCTTATCACCTTACAGGACCCTGATGCCAAGTACCCATTGCCCTTGATTGAGAAAGAGGTAGTTGGTCAGCCCAACCCCTTCCCCTGGTTGGGTGAAAGACAGGAGAACAGAAGTGGTGGGGAGTGCTGGATGGGAAAGTGGAGTGGATAGACAGTCATATCATGGACCAGTGGAGTTCTTTTCCCAGGAATCTGAGCTTTCCAGCAAGAGTTCTAGAAAGCCAATAAAGCCTGCTTCTTGTTTTACTAGCAAATCAACCACAACACCCGGAGGTTCCGCTTTGGATTGCCCTCTCCAGAGCACATCTTAGGGCTTCCTGTAGGTGAGTGGGATTTGGTGTCAACTCCAGGGCTGGGCCTTTGTGGGGTAGGCACTTGGTTCCTATCGGAAGCACAGTTTTCCAACCTCCTGATGAATGAAGTTTCCCTGATACTCTTCCTGAACTGTATGGGTTCAGGGAGAAGGAAATGGACTTGAGGTCATTCTTCATTGTTCCATTTGGGCTGATTAGAAGTGGTATCTTAATAAGCTTTGAAAAGAGATGATGCTAGAGTCAGAAGATCTAAGATCTCATTGAAGGCTCCTTGGAAGGTTTCTTGATGGGCATTGTTATAGCAAGTTTCTCAACCTTTCTGATCTTCAGTCTATGAATTGGGATTTCCAAGGTTGGGTTATTGTGAAGGTAAGGTGATTGATGGATGTGAAAATTCAGAAACTGCAAAGCATTATGCACATAGGAGGGTTGGGAGGAACTGATGTTCCTCTGCAGTCAAGAGAAAAAGCCCAGAATGCCTGGGTAGGGAGGTGCCTTCCCTCCACTGTGGATTTTCAATAGAGTCCCCAGATCCATACAAAGAGGAACCATTGTGAATTGTCCTAGCAGTCCTAGAGTTCTGAGTTACCACATTTCCAATCTGTAACACCTCTATAGACAGCTGAAAATCTCATGGTGTAGGGATCCAGAGAAGCTTTGTATAAACTACTATTGCTGCTAGCTTCCTGATACATATCCTAATCCACAGCTTTCTTGTCTTATATGAACAAGACAAAACCTTGACCTCAATTCTAGGCAGCCATCTGGGCCCCCGAGCCTCCTTGATGCTCCCTAGTTCCTTCTCTGTGCATGAGAGTGCAGTGTCCTCCTGCCTTCCAGCCCCTTTGTCTGGCCTGTTACCAGTCTTATTGGTAGGAAGAGTAAATGAATGAAAAACTTTGAGAAATAAAATGTCTCAGAAACTGCCTTGATCTGCTCTCTCCTCAGTCCTGGTGGAAGCCGTGCAGAGTTAGTGGGATCAAGGCAATTTTAGTGAGTTCTGGGAGAGTTTGATATGAGGACACAGGAGATTGCTTCTCAGCTTGGCTGACATGAAACTAGTTAGAGACAGGGCCCAAGGGACCACTGAGAGCCACATGTTGTCTGGGATGCTGCTGGGCCAGGCCCATGTTAGCTGCATCCGAAAGAGCCTTTTCAGGTTCCCAGTATCAAGTGAGCTCTCAGAAGGAGGCTGCTGCAGGCCTGTGTTCCTGAGTATCCCTGGTACTCAGCCATGCCATGGTCAGTCATCTAGTGTGCTTACACCTCAGGCCTCAGGGCCTCAAAGACTCTGGATTGTGCTCCAGAAACAATTTCAAGGACTGGCTTCTCCACTGCCCTACTCCACCACTTTTCCTCCTTCCCTGTCTCCTTTTCCTTTTCTTCCTCTGTCCCTGCTCAAGTCTCCATTTCTCTGTGCATATCTATAGTGTGTTGACTAATTTCCTGGGAAAACTAGTTTCTACTCCCTCACAAACTGACATATGTTCTTTTCTTGCCTCTGGTGTTAGTGCATCTTTGTAGCAACTCTTACCCTCAGCACTAATTGCCTTGGTCACTGGAGTCTCCAGTTTAGATTCAACAGAAGTCTGAGCAGCCCAGCATATCATCTGATACTGGGCTTAGTCACAATGTCATACAAGTGTGCTGAACTCTACTCTGGTAAGGCAGAATTTCATGGTTCAGAATTTCACTGCTATCCCTCAGTGGAAACACAGGTCAGGAAGACACAGTGGTGTTGCTTTATTTGGTCCATAGGTGTCCAGATACTGGGCCTGCAGTGTCTGTGAGACCAGGCCTGCTCTTTGCCAGGCACTAGGATACAGGTGGGATAGCTGTGATTTATTCACAGACCCCAGTGGTACATCCAGTTTAGGAAGAAATGAGTTTGTAAAGATAACATTTTAATTTAACAGTAAAATACTCCTTTGTGTTATTTTTAATATTCATCCTACAACTTCAGTTAGCTTCTCTTGCTCTGCAAATTCCTTAAATTATTATCACATCTGAACTGGTATATCATCCACCCCACTTGTGTGTGTGTGCATGTGTGTGGGAGGTGTTAATGGGTTCAAACCCAGAGCCTTTGCACACGCTATGCAAGTGTTTTATCACTAAGCCATAACTAAGCCATAATCCCAAACCCATCATCCCATTTTACAGATGAAGAGATTAAAATCCAGAGAGGTTAAATGGCCTGCCCTGGGATTCTGGATTTGAGTTACTTTCCTATTTGCCCTCTCTTTACACCTTGTTGTAGCATTTGCTCCTTCACTGAAATATAGACCTTTCTGGGATTCCTGGATCCTACTTAGGCTGGCCATGCTCAGACTAACATTTGGTATCTCTTCTGTAGGTAACTATGTCCATCTCATGGCCAGAATTGATGATGATTTCGTGATCAGGGCATACACACCTGTCTCAAGTGATGATGACCGAGGCTTTGTAGACTTGATTATAAAGGTAAATAATGTCCACCAATGCAGCTGTTTATTGAGGGTTTTGGGGTGGACAGCAGTACTTTTTCTGTGAGTGTACTCATGACCCAGGCAAGGCTTACCGGCAGTGTCATTGAACAGTGGAGCTGCAGCTGCCTTGTGCAGTCTTTAGGTAATTATGGGAGTGGAGCATTTTCCCTGAATGGCTTCCTGTGGCAGATGTGTTTTCTGTTTGTGTACAGCTATGGCCATAGATCTGAGGCTGTGAAATTCATGTTGCCTTGCTTTTCAGATCTACTTCAAAAACGTACACCCTCGTTATCCCGCAGGGGGGAAGATGACTCAGTACTTGGAGAACATGAAAATTGGGGACACTGTCCTTTTTCGAGGACCAACTGGGCACCTATTTTACCAAGAGCCAGGTACTGGGGTGTTCACACTGAATCTCCAGCTGGGAGAAAGGAAATTCCTGCACTGGTTTTATTGTCATCCATACACCTGCTTCACAAGATCCTAAGCTTCATTTGGTGTCATCCATCACTGTATCTCCAACTCAGTGCCTGAGATATAACACTGAAAATGGATGATGGGTGGAGTCCACGCTGATTTGTTCTTTTTCATTTGCTGCGCTGGGTAAGAGTGCTTTGTGAGGTTCTATACTAGTTTCAGCTTGCCTCTGCCTCAGAAGAGAAGGCCCAGAGGTTCCCTGAGGAGGGAGGCTTAGGCTCTTCCTGCCTTGTGGGGCTAGCTGAGGAAGCTATCATGGCCTGCTTCTCTGGCTTATAATGGTGCAGCCCATCCCTTAGATGGACTTGCTTCCTGGGAATCCTAAGGAAAGTCAGTAGTCTTTTGCAGGCTCTCAGACAAGAGCTGCAGAAGTTAGAAGCATCCTCTGTGTTTCTAGGGAAAGTTGCAATCAGATCCTACAAAACAAGCAAGCCTGAGAAAAAACTGGTCTGTCACCTGGGAATGATTGCTGGGGGCACAGGTAAGAGGTTTCTGAGGGCTTCATCCAGAAGGTGAACCCTAAGATCATTCTGACTTTGACTTTGAAGTTATTGGAGAAGGCATAACGCGAGAGATTCCTCCCATAGCTGTGTTGGCGGGAATGTGGAATACTAAACCTGGCTCTCTGTGCCCTGCTCCTCTGAACCAATATGGAGGCTGTTCAGCGCTACGAGGAGTCTTACCTGGGGATCCAGGGCCTTGGGGGAGGTTATGTGGCCACGTGGCACAGATTGGACTGACCCTTGTCTCCCAACAGTTCCTAGATCCATTTCAAGCCCATTTCTTCCCATCTCATGGGAATGAATACCTGACCGAAGAGAACTAACCTGGAGATATACAGTGTGCCAGACACCATCATAGGCACTTGAAAAAGCATCACACTTACTTGCAATTAATTCTGTTTTGCAAATGAGTATACTTAAGAGCTTAGAATGCTTGCCATATTCATCTGAAAAAGGGCTTTTGAGTTACTGTTACATTTGAAAGGACAACAAAATGAAGGACTGTTTCCCACTTGGAGTTTGGGGACAGAAGTGAAAAGGTATCAGGGCTAAGGGAAACTGCTAAACTGCTACAGGCCAGGAGACAGGAGAAGCTGGCCTGCCTGCCCACTAACTGTGTTCCAGGCATTACGCCCATGCTGCAGCTCATTCGCCACATCACCAAGAACCCCAGTGACAAGACCAGGATGTCCCTCATCTTTGCCAACCAGGTCAGTTCTGCCGAGTCAGCCCTGAGCTTGCAGCAGGGAGAATGGAATGTTCGCTGAGCTGGGGCTCTGCATTCATTCCTCCCCCACTGACCAAGCTCGTGCTGCTTGGGTGCCTGTGGCTGTGGGAGGGCTTAGTGGGCAGCTGGAGAAGCTGAGTCCAGGCCTGTTTTATTGCTTGTTTTTGTTTAACTTTTCTGTCACCTCAGTCAACCCTGTAGCATACATATCTCCTTGTTACATATTTCTTCCTTCTTTGATAAATATTTCTGTTTTTCTGAGTATAAAATCATAGATGCTCTCTCTGGAAATTTGGAGAAATAGAGAAAATATAAATATTTTTACTTATTTTTTTCTTTTTAGGTGCTATACATTGACACATGTATGTGTGGTGTGCATGTGTGTGTGCATTGTTTTCACTTAGCATTACCACATAGGCATTTTCTTCCCCTTAAAACTCTTTATAAGCTGGCTACAGTGGTGTATGCCTAGAATCTCAGTGACTCAGGAAGCTGAGGCAGGATTGCAAGTTCCAGGCTAGCCTCAGTAATTTAGCCAGGCCCTAAGCAACTTAGCAAGACCCTGTCTCAGAATAAAAAATTTAAAAGGAGAAAAATTTTAAAGGGCTGGGGATATGGCTTAGTGGAAAAGCAGCCTGGGTTCAATCCCCAGTATGTGCCCCCCTCAAAAAAATTAAAAAATGGAAAGACAAAAAAATTTATAAATATTTTCATCATAATCTGTGTCAAGTTGTAGTCTAATATAATAAATCTACATTTTTTTCAGTTTTCAGTTATGAATGATAAATGATACAATGATGAATTATTGTGCCCAGGCCTGATGACTTCTACATTGTTTTCTTAAATGGAATAAGTGGAATTACAGAAGTGGAATTACTGAGACAAGAGTCTTGAAGAGTTTGATGATCTAGGCCTTCTTGCACTCTGAGCCCGTGACAAATGACTGGCTCTCTTTTCCCACATGAAGGCTCCAGACTGTCTTCTTCAATTTTTTTTTTTTTTTTTTGGTACCAGGGATTGAACTCAGGGATACTCAACTACTGAGCCACATCCCCAGCGCTATTTTGTGTTTCATTTAGAGACAAGGTCTCACTGAGTTGCTTAGCACCTCTCTGTTGCTGAGGCTGGCTTTGTACTCGCGATTCTCGTGTTTCAGCCTCCCAAAGTGCTAGGATTACAGGCGTGCGCCATCACGCCCAGCCTTGTCTTCTTTTTGAGTTCTTTGGTGGTGTTCTCATGAATGACTTCTTAGCTTCTACTTGTTCCAGTGGGTTCTACCATTCCTGGTGCCTAGTGTGGATGTAGGAGGTGGGGTGGGGACTTCCAAGTGAAGCCACGCAGCCTGTACAGCCACAGTCTTTCAGTAGCAGTCGCTACTGTGCTGTGGGAAACGTCCCAATCCCAGCAGCTCCCTGCTCTGCAGGAGCAGCAGAACCCTTGTCTGCCCTGGGAATCTACCGCATACACTTAAACAAGGGTGGTGGCAGCTTGGACAGGAGTGTGTGCTCAGTCCTGGGGACATACAGGCTGGCCCTGGAGGGTTTTTTCTAATGTTCCTTCTTTTCTAGACAGAGGAGGATATCTTGATGAGAAAAGAGCTTGAAGAACTTGCCAGGACTCACCTAGACCAGTTCAAACTGTGGTACACCCTGGACAGGCCTCCCCTTGGTACAAGCCCTGTTGCCTCCCTCACTGTGGGTCAGCTCCAGGCTTTGATACACCTCTTATTTTGTTTTTGAGGACTGAGTTTGAGTGTTTGGCTTTGGGCTCTGGATCCATATGCGAAATGTACAGGTTGAAGGAGATAGGATTTGGATGGGCTTCTTGTAATGGTGACGAAAAGCAGGTGTCCAGTATCTCAGGAACACTCCATATATTGTATTGAACATCAGAAGGAACACTGAGCCCCAGGGCTACTCAACGCCTCAGCCATCACACACACTGCAGCTGATATAGCCACTGGCGTTTTCATCAGTCATGTCATTGCTCATAGCCACTGTACCCCTGCCCACCCACCTCATCTGGACAGCAGTCGCCATATGCTGGGCCTCCATATGCAACCACTGTGCACAATGTACCCTGTGTGGCATGTCTCCCACACTGTACCTATCTGTGCCTGTCTTGTCATATGGCTCACTGCCCAGCAGAGGACGCTGCCCAACTCCACAGATCCTACGCAATACCATATGGTGCCCCAACAGCTCCAGCTCACTGCCCTGACTCTCACTCCTCTAGTACACCTCATCACAGAGTCCTCCACCCTCATCAGTGCTCAGTGCTCACAGCAGGCAGACACCAGCAGGGGCCTCTGAGTCCCAGCCATGCTTGGAATATGGAGTAAATTCTGCAGAAAGCTATCTGAGACCCTTCCCCTCATCCTCTTCTTTGGCTTACTGCAGGAAGCTGCAGTATAGACTTCTAAGCCTTTGTAGAGCAGCCTGGTCTCCTTAGCTGAAGGGAGGGAAGAAGCCTGGCATGGGGTCTTAGCCTGCCACCCCGTGACTGTTTCCTACTGTGCTTCATTTCAGGCTGGAAATACAGCTCAGGCTTTGTAACTGCTGACATGATCAAGGAGCACCTCCCGCCCCCTGGGAAATCCACACTCATCCTGGTGTGTGGCCCACCAGCCCTGATCCAGACAGTGGCTCACCCCAACCTGGAGAAGCTGGGTTATACCAAGGACATGATTTTCACCTACTGATATCTCCTGTGCTCCTAGCAAATTTCCTGGATCCCTTTCCTGTTTCAGAGTGAGCTCAGCTTCTCCATATTAAACTGGGATGTTTTCAAAAGTGCATCTCTGTGCACCCTTGGACCCTCACACTGGCATTCCCCTTTTGAGTGTGGGGCCTAAAGAAGTAGTCAAGAAGCTGGAGAGAAAGTGACGTCTGAGGTCTCCTGCCTTGGAGGCTGGAAAGAGCTCTGTTATGGTATCTTTCTCCATAGTTTAGTAAAATAAACTTAAGTATTCAGCAGATAGCACATTAAGTGTGGCTCTGTGAGGGACCCATTGGGCCTTGTCTGCTCTGCTTGAGAGTTGACTCCTGTGTGCCCCCGGAGTGGGGGTCAGAACTGCAGTAGTGCCAGAGCAGAATTTTAGCAGAATCCAAGTAGGTACACAGCAACTCCCACTAATCTTTCTTGAACTTCTCTTCAGAGTGTTCTGCTTTTTAAGGTCAGGCTTACAAGAGGTCTCAGGCACCCTCCATAATGCACTCTTGCTTCTCTCTTGAGACGCCTTGAAGTGGGGATGGGATTAAAGGCACACCCATCAGGGCAATAAATCTCCAGGTAGGTGGGCTCTGGGAACTCTTTCCAGACTCCCTACTTTGGGCACAACAGATGGAGGCATGCGTGGAGTGCATTATTTTTTAAGAATCCTCTGTCAGGTCTGTCCTGGTATCAGGCAAAGGTAAGGGCGGTTACATAGGTAACAGAAGCTTCTCAACTTGTATGCAGGTTCCAGAAGCTCTGCCTGAAATCCTATCACTAACCCCTAATGATACAAGGAACCATTATTGCCATCTGCTGTCCAGGACCAGGACAACACATTGCTGCTCTGTTATCTGAACAGAGATCCTGAGGGGATTTTGTTCTCCAAGTTACAGATGAGGAAAGAGGCCATGAGACTAAGTGTTCCCACTAAGTGTGCAGCCAGTAGATAGAACAGCTGACTTTAAACATGGGTCTGTTTCAATTCAAGTTGTTCCTCTTTTCACAAAAACTGGCATAATAGCAACAGTATTGACCTTGGTACCACTGAACTTGTTACCCACTATATATGTGTATGCAGGACAGTAGGAGGGGAGGAAGGAGCATAGGAGAAGATGAATGTGGCTGTAGGGAACTCTTTGCAGTACAGCTGTCTTGCCCACAGGTGGCCAAACACTGGATGGTCTCACAGAAGGCCTGTGGGGGGCTGGAGGGAAGGGCTGGCTGGGCTTTACCTAGCTACCCATTCAGCATGTCTTCAGGGAATCCCCTGCTCAGGGAATGACACTGTGTCAGGCACTTTATGATGAGATCCTGACCTCAGGTTTTGCTCTTAATTGCAGGTCTGATCACACTTGTCACCTACTTTAAACCCTGCTCTGCTTTCACTCTAGTGCCTATCCTGGCCACTCTCTGTCTCTAGGATATATTCCAAGGGCCTGGTTTGCAAGATCTTTCTTGATTGGACTCCTACCGACTTCATCAGATTTTTTTCTTCCCTGGGCCTCCTTCCTCTGATTCATTCTCTAGCCCAGTGATTCTCAATTGGGAAGTTTAGTCCCTCCTCCCATATGGGAACATTTGACAAAGTCTGGAGATATTTTGGTTGTCACAACTAGAAGAAAGGTGCTACTGGCATCTAGTATAGAGATCAAGGATGCTGGTCAGCAGGAACCTGATCAAGAAGCAATTTGAGGCCAGGACTGGGCTTACCCATATCTGTACAGGCTGCAGGCCATAGCAGGCACTCAGTGGGTTTGGATTGGGGATAGGTTATGGTAGGACAACACATAGTTTCAAGGCAAGCTGTGAAGTGTTCAGAGTCAAGGGCAAACAGCATTGTGGGACAGAGTTAACCTCCAACTGGAATAGGAGTGAAGGCTTCCTGAAAGACGTGGAAGAGGTAGTATCTGTGCTGGGCCCTGACAGGCAGCATTTGGCCTCATGAAGGGGACTGGGAGAAAAATGGATGCCACAAGGAGGGAAAGGACTAAGCAAAGGCCTGGAAGGAGGGAAGACTCAATAGTAGGCTCAGAATGACTGATGATGGAGAAGGACCTGGGATGCTCATCTGTGGTAATTTAACTGAGTAGTTCTGAGCAATGACAGGATTAAAACAGTGCTTTTGGAAGGTCATCATGGGGGTGGGGTGGAACTGGCATGATGAGGGACTAAGACCAGCTGTAGCAATCAGATGAGAGATGAAGCTGGAACTAGAGCATGGGCCTGGGAGGAAGGGAGGGGCTGGCTAGGGAGGGTTCATTGACTGGGCTCAGTGGCAGCTCTCTGAAGTGGGAGACATTAGAAAGGGAACAAGCTTGTTTGGGAAGATGATGAGTTGCAGTAGAAATGAGTTTAGAGTGTCCAGCGGCTTTCCACTGGGGGGAGCTGTTTAAGCAGTCATTATGCTTGGGGGCAATAAGGGAAAGGCCTCAGAGGTTGGTGCACTCTGTGTCAGGATGAGAGGAGGGTGTGTGTGTTGGGGACTCCTCTGTGCAGACACTAGGAGGCCCAGCAGATCCCCACTGCAGATGGGTGAGTATGGAGGGCAGTCAGGGCAGTGGGAGAGGAGTCCCACTGCTCTTGCCCTGAATACCCTCCCCAGCCAGATTTCTGTGAATGGAAAAGATGCTCCTGTGAAGCAGCCCAGAGAGCGCTCCCAGTGGTCCTTTTGCCCCACTCAATCACTACATTCAGAACATTTTTTTTTCCAGCAGAGGATTTATGAACTAATAGTTCTTCCCCTTTAGTGTAAGAGCCTCCCAGCTGTCACCAGGAACAGCATGAGTCATTGAGTCCATGTGCTGATATCTCACTGTACTCCCGGCAAAGTGGTCTGCAGTCCATGTATAAAAGTACAAAAGGTAGAAAAGCTTCAGTAAAGAACACAGCACAGTTGAAAACACATAGGGACATGAGGGCCACCTCCTGACACCTGTCCCACCATTTTGCTTGCTTGTCAGCACCCACATCTGAGATGCCCCACCAGCCCCACCTGCATAGTACAGATGGCTGTATGCCAGCTCCCCATTGAGGCAAAGAATCAGGGCCCCACATGTGCCTCTCTGGGCTCTCAGCCATGAAGAATGTCATCTCCAGTCATCAGAGTTGGGGGCAGCCAGGCGAGAGTCATTCAGCAGCTGGTCCTGGCTCAACAGAGTCTGAAATGACACAGCCAAAGGGGCAGTTTAACAGTTTTGGCCAAGGCTGCCCTACAATGGCTACATAGGAACGGAGGGGCACTGGGTGTGGTCTGTGTCTAAGAAATGCCCTATAAATTCATAGTATACTGGGGACCCAGAACATTGGGTCAGAATAGGCAGTACTATTAAGGTAAAAATACACTGCTCATCTTAGAGGTAAACTTGCTATTTCAAGGCCACCAAAGGCCTATTAGATATGATAAGGCAAGGTTGGATAGATCCATTTTGGTGTGTGAACCAAGAAATGAGAAGAGCCTTCCACTTAGACACAGTCTTATAAATATGCCTCAGTAGATCAAGCTAAGTATAGTGAAAGGGGCCTCAGTGTTGACAGACACCACAGCTACCAGGCTCAGGGATGGGATGTCCAGAAACTAAAGGGCCCTGGGAGGCATGGGGCCTCAAAAACAATCTGTGCTCTGTAACTGGCCTTTTACTACAAACTCTAGCCTGCCCATAATAAGCCTTGCAATGTGGGCATTACAGATAATTAAGCCAAGGCTCAGATAGGGAACAACACACCTAAGGTCCCAGAGCTAGTAAAAGGAAGATCAGGCCTGCCTTACTCCAAAGCTGCTCCTCTCACCCTAAGGCTGAGCTGCCTCCACATGATGTTTTCTTGGGTATGGCAGGTTATGCCAGCTTGCCTGTGATGTCCATGATGCCAGGCGTGAAGGGAAATGCATGTGTCTCACGTCCAGAGAGGAAAGAACTGTCCACTAGGTCAGAGATGAGGGCTGGGCTCTGGGCTGACCACACAGGTGGTTTAGGGCTGCTGAACATCTAAGTTTCTTCACCAGCTCTGGGATGGGGAAGAGAACCCTAGACCTAGCATGCTTTACCTGGCTATGGCTAAAGGTCTGTGAGATGCCTATTAGTGACTCAAAGCCCAGCAACAAGTCAACGCAGGAGGCCCCTGGATTGACTTTCTGCCTTTCTGGGGTGACTCAGGCTGAGGCTGTGGCTGCAGGGCCCAGCACAATCCTTTACTCTCCTTTGCCCTTGAACACCACCTCACCAAGCTCACTGGGTCTTCTCAGGCACCAGCCCTACTGTGTCGTGTTGGGTGGGGGGTGCGAGGGTCTGAGTCCTACCGTAAGGCGATGAATGTCTTGGGAGAGGAGCCCTATCTGCGTCACAGTGCCTTCAGAAGGCGCCATCTGTAAAATGGGCAGCAGCCTGGTCAGCACACACAGATGCAGCTTGTGATTTGCAGAGACGGCATGCAGTGTTCATCCTGCTCAGGCCTGGCTTCTCCAGAGCATGCTTCCCTGGAGGGATAGGCAAGGAGTGTGCCAGGCCTTAAGAAGTGGCAGGTACTGGGGTACGCACTGCTTTTGTTCCTGAGGAAAGGTGTCCAATGTCCCACACTGCATGCATACACTCTCCTGAGGCCACACTCCACATCAGCTTTTAAGGCACAGGGAAGTGGGGCTCAGGCATAGCCTGTGAGAAGCAGCTCCGCTGTACATGTTCACTGTTCAGATATTTCCAGAAGAGAATAGCAGGCCTTCAGTGTGCTGGATAGAATGACAATTCCCAGGCACCAACAGGATCCCAGATACCTCCCTCCTCTCCCCTCCTCCTTGGGTAATGCTAGACTGCTCCTTCCATGTGGTGATTTAGACATTGTAGGTTTGGAATCATCCTCTATAGATCTGTAGGACAACAAGCGTAACCCTTGTTTTACAGGTGGAATAAATGAGGCCCAGAGGAGGACTTCCATGAGGCTACACAGAGAATTAGTGGCAAAATATTTCCATGCAGAGTTTGAAAACAGGCACATGCAAAGTCTCTCACCAGGATATGATAAGAAAGAAATAAGGGATAAAGCTGGCCTGACTGGCTGTACAGCTACAATGGGATCAGCCTGGAGGGGCACGTGCCATTCAGTTGCCCTGAGTGCTAGGACCAAACACCAGTGTTCCCAGCTGACAAGTTTGCACCCACATTTCTCACCAGCTGAACTTCAGGGGAGGTGGTGGCTTAAGGAAATAGTCCACGTCTGAGGCTGCTAGTAGTATAAGAAACAAATCTTAGCAGCCTCTCCATCTGGGACAGAGCAGAGTGCCACAATGGAGTCACTGGCCCTGCCCCACTGTCAGATGGTTATGACACTGCTGTTATTCTTCTATAGATGAGGCCCAAGGGACCTAGTGGAGCCAAACACTGGCCTGGGGTGAACTGGAATCTCATGAGCAGGAGCTCAGACTGGCACGGCACGTCTCTCTCTGTCTCTGGCCAGACAGAGCCCATCTGGAGGGCCCATTATCAGCTAGTCAGCCTCTAAATCAAGAGGCCAGATCTGTTCCAGCCCTGCCAGCACAGGCAAACCATCCCCCACAAAAATTATGAGAAGCTGGCAGAACACGTGAAGGAACAGAGAGTGTTGCCAGCAAGGCGTCCCTGCTTTAGTGAACCGGAAACCAACCTGAGGTCTGCATGGCAGATGTGACCTATAGCCAGGATGTGCATGAGACCCAAGTTTCCCCTCTGCTTCACTGAGGGAGGCAGGGCCTGACGCAGTCTTCCACTGAAGGATACAAGGAGGAAAAAGGAGTCCCTCTTTGCTCCATCCCCCTTGGGGAATCCTGAATGTGTACCTGGATTGGGATCAGTGCCATAGGCTTTTAAAAGCTGGGCAATCCGTAGGGTTTCATCTCCAGCCATGCCCACCTTTCTTCCCCCAACAAGATTAAAAATATGTTGCACAGTTTATATCCTACATAAATATTGTTTTTATTATCAGAAAGAAGCAACCACCTCCGTAGAGAAAGATACAATTACACTGTCACCGCGGCCGAAGTCCCTGCCAATTGTCCCTTTGATCTCAGCCAAGACTCTCTGGCCCATAGGTGTAAGGCACTTGAGCTTTTCTCTCAACTGGAGCACTGGGAAATGCCTGAGAGTTGAGCCTTTGGGGATTGTTCACAGTCTCTGGACCTGTGTCCAAGTTCATGCATGTCCGGTGGTGCTGAAGTTGGCTGTTTAAAATTACTAAAAATGTAAAAGCATCCTTAAGTGTCTTTCATCCTGAGTCCACCTTTGGCAACAGTCCCCAAAACCTGCCCCTTCAAGGTATGAAGAGAGATTGGCCTGGGGCTACACAATTGCTGGAATGTTCTCTGCAAGCCATGCGCATGAGCAGGGGGTAAGGTGCAGTTATGATGGCACACGTGGTGTTACTGTG
This sequence comes from Xerus rutilus, assembly GCA_028644305.1. Taxonomy (NCBI): domain Eukaryota; kingdom Metazoa; phylum Chordata; class Mammalia; order Rodentia; family Sciuridae; genus Xerus; species Xerus rutilus. The sequence goes on from CM053399.1 coordinate 49,114,217, forward strand.
TTTTTAGGTGCACAGAGAGGGCAGGTGATAAGTATCAGCTAACCTGTCCCACCTGGTCCAGCCCATCTAGTTCAGGAGCATCAAGGGGGCTGAGGCCTCGGCAGCCACTGTAGACCCTGTGACTGTCACTGATAGCATCATTGGATTCCATCGGGCAAATGTAGTCTGTGGATTCATCAAACTTCTTTTTTCTTATATTTCCAAAATGTGAAAATCCCAGTTTCCTTGGCTAAAACACAGCAAATATATGATTATGAAAAGATTATTACACCAATGTGCAGATATGACTGACAATATATTTCAGAACAAGCCTGGGAGGAAAGGACTAAGGCAAAGTGCTTCGTGAAAACCTGAACCAAACAGGCCTGTAGGCAATTTTTATGCTGAGGAAAGGCCACCAGACAAATAACCCTGAACAAGAAGAGCTGCTCCTCCAAGACTGCAGGGAAACTCATTCTCATTGCCCTATTTTCCCAGATGGACTGAGAGTTCCTACTGAATGCCAGTTGGCACTTGAGGCCAAGTATGGAGGACTTGCCTCACCACATCTGATGGCAGCACACCAGGGAGCAATACCCAGTGCCCTTGAGAGCCACACCAGATGCCTCAAGATCTTCCTCCTTGCTTTAGCTTTGCCCAGCACTGGACTCCCCCTCAGAAAGTCCAGACACTTGCTGTCGTGCTCAGGCAGGGTTTTGTGGGATTTAGGGAGCCCATAGATGCTTGGTGTTGGTACTTAGATGACTTCAGATCAGGGATATGGGATAGCTGTGTGCAGGCCACATCACAGAACAGGACAAGTGGAACCAGCTGCAACAGGAGCACTCCCCATGCTGACAGGATAGCTTTGACTGAGACCCCTGCAGTGTGGCACACAGGTGGGCCTAATGGAAGGGAATCCAGACCAGCAACTCATCCGCTCTGCAAGATGAGTAGCAGAGCATTGGGTAGAGGACAAGCTCCCAGCTTCCTGAGAATAGATGCTTCCTGAACATAGCTTCCATGTAAAGAAACCTGTGCTCTCTTTCTTGGACTTAGGACAGGTAGGCAATGGGCCTAATGAGGATAAACGGACCAAACTCCCTCAGCAGAAGCTGAGTGCTGCTCCTCTGGTTCTCATTGATCTGGCTCCACACACTGAGCCAGTGGCTATGTGACACAAAGGCCAGAAGGAAGCCCCTGGGGGCAACCCAGAAAGAATATGATAACTCACTCGGACTTTGGCTGTGGTAGTGAGTGGTGTGTAAGCTGGTGAGGCCATTTTATCTCGCTTTTCCTGTTCAGCCTCAGGACCAATCAGGGCACTGAATTTGGTGTTCAGGTGGCGCCTGAGGAGCGTCTTCTGTGGTGGGATATTGAGAAGCATAGCCAGGGTGTCCCCAGTGAAGCGCGGCTCCAGGATCTAAGAAGGAATCACAGACAAACCTAGCCATTGGCAACCACAGATGATACCTAGTAAACGATAGGGAGAACTGGCTCTCAGGGTCTTGGGGTGCCTTCAGAGTAGTGCTGAAGCCTGTACACTCGTTTTATGTCCTACTCTCCTCTCTCTACCCAGATGAGGTTTGGCTGTGAGCAGACACTAGCATATTTGTTGAGCGACTGCCTCATTTTCACAGACCAACAGAGAACAGGGACCTCTTTAGGATGTCTCCCAGACTCTTCTGATTATCTAAATCCTATCTTATATGTTCAAACCACCACCTCCAAATATCCACATCGTCACCTCCATATTTCCTCTCTGGCTTTGCCACTTAGCAGATCTGAGTGGTGATAAGGATCATATCATGGCAAGGAGGAAATTACATTTGATGGCTTCCCTCTCATTCCCCCAGCCCCCCTGTTCCTCTAGGAGCAGGTGGAGCTGACTTGTGCAGGGCTGATTCTCATGCATTACCACTAACCTGGAATCTCTCAGTCTGTAGGGAGGAAGCCCTTCCAGAAGCTATCTTGTTTCCATGAGGTATATTAATTCTTACCCACAAAATTATCAAATATTTTGAGACTTCAGATTAAGGGCTTATATAAGGGCTTCAAATGAAGTATCTATCTATCTATCTATCTATTTGTTTTTTACTAGAATATATGTTTGGCCCTTAGGAAATTAGTTTGTGAATACGTAAGTCTACAGCAAGGCACCTGAGCTAGCCAAGAGCACAACTCACAATGAGACCTCCATGGACGCCACTCCCTCGAAGGTTGGGTGCATACTCTGCCAGGTCCACAGATCGCAACCATTCCATCACCCTGTGGTTGGACCACTGTACAACTTCTGAAGGAGAAAGGTTACTCTGTGAGAGGAAGGAGAGTGAAGACATTAGACTTAATTGTTCCCACCACAGTCCTATGGAGTCATCCCTTGCGAATGGTTTGTCCCAGATGCCTCACCAAAAGAAGACCCTTGAGCCTAGCAACCCAGGCCAACTAGACCACCTTCCTGAAAGCCTTCTCATTTCTAAGAAACAGAGCTCTTACTGGATCTTGCATGATCTCCTACCCTGAGATATCTGAATCCAGAATCCTGTTACTCCCTAATTTTCTGGCTAACTTTGGAAAAAATAAATGAAGGCATGTAGTTTTTCATTCAATTATTCAACAGAATTTTAAAGATTCACTTATGAGCAAAGTGTTTTATAGACAAAAAGATCTTCTTGTGGACAAATGTTTAGGGGAGTATTATAGTTTGGATGTGAGGTGTCCCATGTGTTACATGTCTCACACATGTCACAAAAGCTCATGTGTGAGAAAATGGAAGAAGGTTGAGAGGACAAAAGGTTGGGTTAGGAGAGCCTTAACCCAATCCGTGAATTAATCCCCTGGTGAGATTAACTAAGTGGTAACTGAAGGTGGGTAGTGTGTGATTGGGGAAGGTGGGTCACTGCGGGTGTGGCTTTGGGATATATATTTTGTATCTGGCTAGTGGAGTTCTCTCTCTGCTCTCTGATCATCACGTGAGCTGCTTTCCTCCACCACACTCTTCCGTCATGATGTCTTACCTCACCTAAAGCCCCCAGGAATTGAGAACTGTGAAAATGTGAGCCCCCAAATAAACTTTTCCTCCTCTAAATTATTGTCAGATCTTTTAGTCACAGCAGTGAAAAAACTGACTAAAACAGAGAGCACACATCAAGATAGTTATGCCTACGTGCTCTTACATGATCTTTAAAATTCCCAGCACTGTGCCTAACATTTAGAAGGCATGCAAAATATGTTTGTTGAACACCAAGAAAACAGGAGGTGGAGAACAAAGGTAGGAGTCATTAATCCCCAGGAAGCAGAGGTAGACACAGTTTCCAAGAACAGAGGAAGTGAGATGTAACTGAAAACCAACCCTTCAGTTTGGGGCCCACCAAGAACTCTGAGGTTCATGGAACAATATCAGGTATATCATTAGGATCTGGGTTGCTGTGTTTAGTTATACCGTTTGTTTTCTAGTAAGACCTGCTCATGGATTCTGTGTCTCTGGGCCTGAACGTTGTTTAGTTTTGTATATGCAAGTAGGGAAAATCATTCTGCAATATCTGATTTCATAGGGCTCCTTGTCCCTCCTTCTCTGGTTTTTCTGTCCTCTGCCTGACACTCATATTTCATTTTGTGTTTCCCTTCCCCTTTTCTTGGCATCATCTCCTCATCTCCTGTAATCACTATGATGACTATGAAAAACTTATTGTCACAGACATTACATTTGTCTCTCCAAGGAAGGTTGGACGATATGGAGGTTTAGTGGCCATGATGAACGAACACAAAGTTCAAGTAACAAGGGTGTTTTGGGTGCCAGAATTCCAAGCAGCACAGTCCAAAATGTAGCCATTTTGCAATTAAGTCATTCTTATTGGTTCATACATGATATTTCAGGTGTCCTGGCTCAGGGCTCTCTGCATAGCTACTATCTTGCCCTCACCTCATCAGCTGGGCGCCGATGCAGGCAGTGGGGGCTGAACTTGTTGACATGCAGCACATGAATGGCACATTTGATGCTGAGATGATGTAGCTGGCTGGTAACTTTTAAGAAGAGTAAATCATTCTGGAAAAGAAAAGTTTTGGTTGATGAGCCAGTTTCCAAAGTGACAAAGACTCCAGAGGTCCTTCCCAGACCAAACAGACAAGTCTTCCACATTTCACGAAGTTGCATATGGACATACCAACAGCTTCTCTTATCGTGATTGTACTTTACTATGGGGACCTCTTATGTAACAATCAATACTATTTCAAGGACTTTAGAATAAGATGGAATCAAGCCTAAAATAACAATCCTGGGCACATCTGAGCCAAATGCTCACAGATACAACTGAAATATTTAAAGAAGTCCTTACCACAGTTAGGTATTGCAGCATTCGTCCATCAACTCTGGATTCATGAAACTGGTCTTTGTATTGGGGTAAGCCAATGTCATCGAGCCACCCTATAAATATAGAAAAAAACAGATGTGTTGGTATTCATGAGAATAGGAGCAACAATGATCATTTTGAAGATTTAGTAATCCATCTGCCTTTCACAAGGACACAGCTGTCTTTGAGGCACACATTCAACAGGGAAATTTTTTCTACCCTTAGGAACAGTTAGATACATACTTAATACATTTATGCCTGTCCTTACGTGTCACCCAAATGTGGTCCAGCAGCGCAGACTTCTCTTCCTGCTTAGTGTTGATGGCTTTCACTGCTAAAACAAGTTTCTTTCTATGAAGAGGGTGCTTAATTCCTAGTTCCTGAAATTCAAAGATGAAGACCAGATGTAAAATTTTGGCAGACAATTTGGTCTTCAGAGGATGTTGTGTCAGGGTGGGGATGCTCTAAGAGTGTGGCAGGGGATCTCTGCACAGGACCCTGGGATGTCAACCTGCAGCTACCAAGGCAATTCCAGCCTTCCTGTCCATCTTTCTGTGTATGAAGTTGGAGGCCTTCACCTTCCCATGCATTGGTTTGGGGAGAAATGGGAGACTCCTCTCCCTGTGCTCAGCCCTTACCTTTTCCATGTCCTGAGGGGTAGCTGTTAGTAAAGTGTGGCCAGACGTCACCCACTGCCTGGCAAAGATCACATACTGAGCCAGGCCGAAGTCCTCAAGCCATGAACATACACGCTCTGTGCTCCACTGGGCAAAGGGGGCATTGGCATCACTGGGAAGCAGGGAAACAGTATGCTTTTGTTAGTGGAGAGCCTAAGGTTCTGCATATAATAAAGCCTCACCAAAAAGGAACTATCTTTTAACAAACAACCCAACCATGGGCTACAGCTGAAGGAAATCCCACAACAACACATTCACATGAGGTATACTCAAGTCCCCTCGATAACAAATGAGTTTCAAATTCAGCTACTTAGAGCATAGAACAGTCAACATACTCAAGAGACTGCAGTCAATAGGTCCATATATACCTCAACATGTCAACATGCCACAGTCTCAGATCATGGCCCTAATAGGAAGAACACCCACAACTAACTCATGTTGTCCACAAGATTCAACACTCTCTTTAAGGAAAACACTTGGAAAGCTGGAAAAAGACAATCAGTTCTCTAACATTAAAAAAAAAAAAAAAAAAAAAAAAAATCAACAGCCCTCCAATCAACACTAGCTAATATTAACAAAATACTAGGGACTTTCACATTAAAATCAATAAAAGGACAATATATTTTTATCAGTACTTATTAATAACAGTCCTCTGCATCCAGAATATTATAATATTTATTAAAATAAATAAAAGTAAGAAGTATAGCTATTAGAAAGGTAGACATAAAAGAAAGTAGCTCTTTTCAGATGAGGGCTGCCTACCTAGAAAGCTCAAGAGAACTCAGAAAGGTGGCTAGTAATAAAATACACATACATACACATATATACATATGTAATATGTATAGTATGTGCAAAAATCAACCATTTTCTACACTATATCCATGCACAGCTACTAAACCATTTGTTAAAATAACTCTCACTCATACTAACCAAAATTATAAATTGTCTAGAAATTGCCTTAACAAGGAATTGTGTACCTGTGTACCTGTGTATGTGATTGTGATGGGGATGGGGATCAGAAAGGGGTACAGTGGGATGGTGTAGTAATCATAACATTCAAACTAAGCAACATAAAAAAAGACATGAATAAATGAAGAACTATATCACATTCCTAGACAGGATGATTAGATATTAAAACCAACCATTCTTAAAGACATCAATTTTTCATTTCAAGTGTGAATATAATGGCATATTCAAAAATCCCAAAAGAGACTTTATGGCAGGGAGTGGACAAAGCAACTTGATGTTCATTTTTAAAAATAAATGGGGATCTACGGAATATAGAAGACTAAATATTCAGAAAGATTTATTTCTAGGAAAGTACACTTGTCTGTTGGTATCCACAGGAAATTGGTTCTAGGGCCTCCTCCAGATAGCAAATTCTGTGGGAGCTCAAGTTCCTTATATGATATGGAGTAGTATTTACACACAAACTACATATATCCTCCCATATACTTTAAATCATATCTATATTACTTATAACACCTAACATACTGCAAATGCCATGTAGTTGTCATACTGTATTGTTAGAAAATAATGGCAAGAAAAAAGTGTGTGCATGTTCAGTGCAAACCATTGTAGGCCTAACCACATTTTAGCACGCAGTTGGTTTAATGTGCAGATGCAGAACCACTGAATACAGACAGCTGACCGCACCCCTAACATGCAGGAATACATTTTTTGAATACCTGGCTGAGCTGTTCTTAAAGGGAAGGGATTTCTTAAAGGGCCAGAACGACAAGAAAGCACCATTCTAGAACACTGGAGATGATGTATGCTCTAGAATAGGATAGAGATTGACTCAGTCTTTCTTCTAGTATAACTGTCAATATTTATTTTTTATTATGAGAGTTTTAAAAAGTTTCAGCTTTACAATTTACAATTGGTATCACCATGCACATTTTTAGAATCATTGATTAAATTTAGGAAAACTTCTCTCAAGTATCTTTTAAAAGTGAATGTTAAAACCACATAGCATTCAAGTTTTCTGGTGCTATGGTTAATCTTAAATATTCTTTGAATTGACGATATTCATTAATCGATGTGTTGTCCATGCTGGTGGGACGGTAGCATGATTTTTGTGTGACCTTTGTTGATGTTGGCATATCTTGTAAAATCAACAAGAAATTGCAATCTTTTTACAATGTGTTCATTGATTCACTTTATAAGAATAATACCTACTTCTATTTGAAATTTATCTCTTACACTTACTGCTTTTCATATGGTCTAACAGTTTTTGTTGTTTACAATTTGTTTCTTAATATGAGGACAATTTCTCTGTTCCAATGCTCATTTTTTCACTTTTATTTTACATGTCATTGGGGTTTTATTTTACTCATCTTTGCATTTCTGGGAATTGTAGGGATAAAACCAGATTGTATATATTAGAGGGGCATTTCAGTTTTGAAGGGGAAAATAAGAATTTTTTAGATCATAATTTGAAAATTTCTGTCCTTCAGATATTTCAACCAACCTAGAGCTCTGGTTCTCATCTTTGTAGTCTTATCATTTATTGTTCTGTATACCCTCCCCACCCCACCCCGCCCCGCCTTGTGTTGTTCCTACAGTATCAGGCCCAGAACCTCCTCAGCTTCTCTCAGAGCCAGATCCCCTATCCCCTCTGCGAGGGATATGGCTGAACATGTTAGGAAATTATTCTGAAATGATAGAGAAGGTACTTCTCATATACAGTCAAACAAATTGTTTTATCGACATGTTCCAAAACATCTTTCCAAATTGCTGTTAAAATGATATGAGATTATCAAATATGCCACTTCTGTAGTAGGGGAGAGGGCATAGCACATTGATAATTGTGTACACTTCATCAGCAAGTATATTCCTGACAGGAGAGAATTTCTGTTTTGACTAAGCATTCAAGAGAACCAAATCTCTTGCTTAAGATTTTGCAGATCTGACGATTGGAAAGGATTTCCATAGACTAGTTTCTGGTTTTATACATCTAAAATATGGTTTATTACCACTATCTCATACTTATGGTATGGAATGACAGAGGACACATTCATTTTGGAACATGACCTCTGATTTGCATCTTTAGTGCTGGGCAATGAGCAAAATGGGAAGTAGGAGTGAGCATTGAAGCTGTTTTTATGTTAGGATAGCTAGTTAACTAAATCCAACCTGAACTAACTGCATCCCCAACTCAATTTCCCCTCAACCAGTCAGTTTCCAAGTCTGCTCCAAGTCTACTCCATCATCATCTAATAAAAGAGAAAGTGTAGACAAAGGGAAAACTGGAATAAAAGAACTAATCAGTCTAAAAACTGTGTTTAAAATACCTTATGTATTCAAAGATTTAAAAACATTTAGCCCTGTTAACATACTGATTAATATTCTTTGCATCCTGGAATGAGCCCATACCAACAGAGGCCCTGGACGATTCCTTACAGTCATGATAAATATGACTCTGACCATAAGTGTGAGAAAAAGACATTAAAGGGGGGGGGCAGTGGTAGGGAAGTGATCTGATTGGAGACCCTTCATAAACCTGAGAGTCTTGAAGGGCAATACCCTCAGTAGATCAGGTCAGAGAACCTCTCCTTAAAGATGAGATCCAGTCTGTGGCTCTAGAAGCTTTCTGCATTAATCATTACACTTTAATATCTTTTTCCTGGGCAGAAAAATAACTTATGCTAAACTTACATACTATATGCTAAACTTATAGCATACTTCTTATGCTAAACTTACATGCTAAAGTAAATTCCCAAGGGAATTATTTAAACAAAGTTTTTAAAAATCAGAAAAATTTTAAAACAAAATAATGAAAGAAATCACAGAGGAAAAGTTGATGAATCTTATTATATGTTAAAGAATCACAAACAAAAATAAAATTCTGCCACAAGTCTAAAAACACTTTGTCACAATTTTTAGACATGGCTTAATATCTTCACACTTGGAGAACATACAGAAATCTGTAAGAAAGACATCAATGACTAAATAAAATCGGAAAAATTGCAGACAATTCACAAAAGAAAAATTAAAATGGAAACTAAATAATAAAAGTATTATTTTTTTTTTTGGAGGTCTGTAAAAGAGAAATTTGAACAAAGAAAAATCTGAAACTTTTAATGCTGACTAGGATGTGTTGCTGTCTGGATGTAAATCTGTAAAACTGTACCTGGGGAAAAAAGAAGTAAGATTTGTTCTTCTATAATCAGAGAGTGCTCCTACAAAGTGTTATTATCAACTATCTATTTGAAAAATAATTTGTCATCACAAAAAGAATTGAGGCTGGAGGCTATTAGTAATAAAGTATTTTTCTTACAAGAATATTATTGACAACAATTTTTTAAAGGTTTTGCCTTGATAACTATAAATACTGGAGGACATTAGCATATAATTCTATCAAATTACTGCATCAGGGTAATAAAGGCCTTTCTTTTCCACCAGCAAATTCATCTTTGTTACCATAAGCACTGTTAAGATGAACATAGCAATCTCCTCGGGACTCTTCATCCTATTCTCTTTATCAACCATTGTTTATGATTAACAAAGCACAAAGACATTCCAACAAAGCAGCTCTGTGGCTAGAATGGCAATTTTTTTCTTTTTGCACAGGTTTCTGATACTGGTTATGCCTTACTCTAAAGTGACTGGCAGAATGCAAACGGTTCCCCCACCATGTACCCCCACTCTGGGAAACACCTGAGAGTCTTAGAACTAAGTTCCTATATACTGACCCAGTGATTCCCCTCTGCCACTCAAGGTCCCCAATCAGTTCTTAAAGAAACATCCAGAATCTCACCATCATGGACATACATAAGACACCAATGTAAAAAAAAAATCTATAAGTAAATAGTAGAAAGATAGTAGAGGGAAGAGAATAGTAGGAGGGAGGAGGGAAGATGAAAGGGAAGGTCTGAGACTGAATTAGAACAAATTATTTTCCATGCTTTTATAATTATGTCAAAATGAATTCTATTGTCATGTATAACTAAAAAGAGCCAATAAAGAAAAATACATATATATGAAATATAAATTAATATATATACATATATATGAAATATTTATATATATACACACACATATATATGTATGAAACTGCCAGAATCGGAACACAGATGAATGATTCAAGTTTACTGCATTATTTCAGAAAAAAAAAAGACAACAGTAATGCCTAAATTAGGAAAATTGTTAAGTAAATCAAAATATCTAGTTATGGGATATATAGGTAAGTGTTCTTTGGCTCTAAATTGGTCTCTAACTTCTCAGACCATGTCCTTAGATTCCCTAGCCTCTAAAAGTCGATATTTACTGAGCATTTATTTGCATCTGTGACTAGAAGCATTCTGAGGGAAGCAGGCAAAGGAGGTCTCTATACCCTCATTTCTTTCCAGGTCCCTGGAGTACAATCTAGGTGTGGGGATACTCATTAAATAAGAGGTGGATGGGAAAGGTCCCGTGTTTTAAACACCAGGAAGACCTGGCAAAGTCTGAAAATTTGCGAGGGAAGTATCTCATTCATGTGCAAAATAAGCTATGGTTGCCTTCCACAGGGGATGCAGAATTGCAAACCATAGAACGTATTTAGGGAAATGCTCTTCCCTTCAGTTGGAATCCAGACTGCATTAGACCGAAAAACTAACATTTGAGTTATGTGCATTTTATCCAGTAATTACCAGGACTTCACACTGGTATATGGTGATCTAGAGAGCACTAAACTGAAGAGAGTTAGCCCAACTTTTCACTTTTAGGTTAGATTTTAAATGCTATACTCCAATCCTGCAGAAGGCTCCAGAAGAACTGACCTTGGCTCTGTAACTTAGATCTAAGGAGATGTTCTGCTGGATGTGAGGTCTCAGAATTGCCTGATAGAAAAAGGGGCTTCCCCAAAACAGGAGTAGAGATTAACCTGTTTAGGTTTGAAGGGAGACACTTTCTCACAGTAGAAAAGCTAAGGAAAGAGGGTAAAGATGATAATTGGAAAGTGTCCACCAAGGACACCTGTGGAAAAGCTTAAGGTTTTTTTTATACCTTTTTTTAAAATTAGGTCATGATGTAAAACTCACCATTTTGATTCCAGTGCCACTCCTGCTTTAGCAGTTACCATCCCTCAGTAAAATGTGGCATAGTGAGATTATGAGGGATAATGGAAGATGCAACCTGATTTACTAACACCCTCCTATGGAATCTGTGGAAGGAGAGGGCTGGCCCAGAGGCAGTAAGAGGATATTTTCTTTTCCAAATAGACTAGAGGATGTTGATGCTTGAGTAGCAGACAGCTGGTGCTTGGGTTAGAGGTGCAGTAGCTCATATATTTCTCATAATAATTTCTTAATGAAATATTCATAGTTAATTAGAATCCATGTCTGGGATTCTAGAATCTGTGCTCTTAATGGCTGCAACAAAGTTTCTCAATCCAGTGTGCAAAGGCATTGCTGATAATGGGTTACAGATATGCAGAGCTGTTGTGGGCCCTCCTACCCCAGCCACCTCCAACTGTAGGAGAGCCTCTTGCCTTTTTCTCAGTATCTTATCTATCAGCATGAGCAATGTTGACAAGTGTCAAACAGGCCAGTCAAGAAGCTCTGCGTGAAGTGTTCCTCCCATCCATCTCTGGAGGCTCTGGGACATCCAGTCCCTTGTCCCACTCCATCCTGGGAAGGATTTCATGTAGCTCTTTGGAGATAGACTGGAGAGAGCCTTACCTTTTCTGTCCCTTAGAATCTCTGGTCCTAGAGAGTCTTGGCCCTGCAGTTGCCCGGAGACCACCTCGTCGAAACTCTGCCATCCCTGGTGCATCAGTGTTGAAATTTCCTGACTGAGTTCTTCGGATTCTGCATGGAGAGGAATCCATGGAGACTGTCAGGGATACCCTGAGAGTCTAGAGGCAGTGTCACCCCTCCTTTGCAGGTGGGGCCACGCAATCCAGACTCAGAGCAGTGCTATCTCCTTATGCCTCAGAGATCAAAGATCATGACCTATGAGTCCCTTCATTGGGCTTGCATCTCAATTCTAAGCCTGGGATGGGCCACTCCCCTTGAGGGTCAAATTAAAGGTTGCTGCCTGGTAGGAGGCTCCAGTGTCTGCCTCATTTCATAGACTATGTCACTTGTGCCAGCAAGAACTCAGATTTCTGTCTTCAAAGATTCTTCCCAAAGAAGGAAGATTCCAGTCTCATCTGTATCTCTCCCAAAGCCCATGTAGGAAAAGCTGAAGCGAACATCATCGGGCTATATGGGATGGATGGATGCCTAGAATGAATGACATATGTAAGGATACTGGATATATTTAATGGATACCTTTCATATATATCTCCCCTTCTCTGGGCCCTGAAAAAATAACTCCAATTTGCTATGAACATGACTGCTCCATTTTAACTGCTGTTCCAATGTCTGATGGACCAAGTACTTATGCAGATTCTTTATCAAGTCAGGAAGAAAATTAATTTCAAGCAATATGATTATAATCATCACTACCAACTTACTTTCCCCAGAATTTCTTGATCCCTTTAGGGCTCCGTTTACCATCTGGTGTCAGGGGTGACTGGGGGCTTGACTCAGCACCCGATGAGGTGGAGGACAGTTCGTTGGCCATGGCAGCATTTTCCCAACTGCTTTCTGTGTCTCCTGTGGTTGAAAAGATGGAAATGATGTGTGAATCAGATAGAGGAATAACATTTGAACCTCTCCTCCCCAAGCTCAGGCATCCGATTTGGAATCGAGAAGACTGCCCAGCTCTGTAGAGCTCCACACCAGCATCCCAGAGACCAATAGGAGCTCGCACACTCCAGGCTTTCCCACTAAGGAATCCGTGAGCTCACTGTTTCAAATCTGCGTGAGCTAATGTCATCAAATTCAAAAGGTTTGGGCCCAAGTTTTTGTGGATTATTCAACAAGGATTTTATGTTCTCTTCTCAGAGGAAGATGCAGGCATGCAGGCAGGAAGGGACCATGGCTAAGCATTTGGGGTGGTGGTAGTAGGATTGGTAAATGGGAAGCAAAAGCATTCTCACTCTCCACCTCACCTGGTATGGGTACAGTACCTAATACAGGGGCACTGACACTCCGGCCACGATCTCCAGCCAACCAAGAAGCAGAGAAGCCACATGAAGAAACAAGAGAGGCCAAAGTCCAACCCAACAGAGTTATAGGGAAGCAAAGAAATAAACAAGAGTGTCATCAAGCAAGAGAGAAAAACTCAAAAAGAAAAATAATCCCATGGAGAAGGATGGGGTAAATGGTGACTGAGCTTAGCCCACAGGGTCAGTACACTGAGAGAAGGCCTCACACAAGGGGCCAAATGCTAGGTGCCACTTCCTGGCAGGCTGAGGTGTTTGTCTACATGTGGGGAAAGGAAGGGAGAACAGCAGGGACCAAACAACCTGGGTCACATGAAGCTCTTGCACAGGTTTCAAAGGTCACTCAGTCAGACTAGAATGATATGAAGCTGCTATGAGTCCAGTCTGAGTGTCACTGAACACACTCATTTAGAGCTCCTGTAGCCCACAGCAGAACTGGCCTTCATGAGCCAATACACAGGTTAGCTCAGGGGACAGTTGAGCAGAGGAGTCAGAGGAAGGGAAAACTCTGTTAGGACCAGAATATTCCCTCCTGGGCTCCATGAAATCTGTTGGTGCTACTGGGGAAAGATGACCTATTTTGGATAAAAAGTAGTAAAGACCTCATGGTTTCAGGACTAACCTCCAAAAGGACACCTGTGGGCTAACATCTTTGCCCACTGACCACTGATGTCATTTGCCTAAAGAAATACTCTCACTTGGAAGAGTGCATACTATAATCCTGCTGGGAGGCTATAGATAAGGCAGAGAAAGGAGAGAAAGTCCAAGAGATCAGAGGAAGAAAGAGTGAGGAGCAGGAAGGGTGAAAGGGTATCTAAAAGGATGGAAAAAGAGGAATCATGGGAAGGAGAGGCAGGGAGTCAAGAGAGGAGGAACAGAAGAATAGAGGAAAATGGGGTGGAGTAATTACAACTGTAAAGAGTAGAGTACATATATAGGTTGGGTTTTCTTGGATGCTGGTGTTTACCTGAGGAAACAGCTTGCCCAGGCAGGGAGCTCTAAAAATGGGATTACCTGAGGTACAAACTGCACCAGCACCCACCCCCAACATTCTTAACTGTGGGCTGCAATGGCAGGCACAGGGATATTGTACAATGATTGGAAGTGCCAAAGACATTGTTCCAGCATCTACCAGACCAAGGGCTGACACTCACTCAGCCTTAGCAGGTTGCTTCCTGCAGGGTCAGGCTGGGAGGTGGCGGGAGTAGATTTGGCAGCTTCTCCATTGGGTGTGGCTCCCGAAAGCTTCCCAGGTAATGTAGGGTATTTCTGTTCCACCAGGAAAGAGCTGTCCTATTAAAAGGAAAGAGGAAGGGAAAGATGCTTAATTAATCCTGAGACTCAAATTCAAATCCAATTAAGAAATCCTTGTATACCCAAACAATTCTGTTATCCAAGAGTTCACTGAACTTGACTAAAAAACCCCAAAAACAACAACAAACAAACAAACAAACAAAACCCCTCAAAGATCATTTAACCTAAGCCAGGAAAGAGGACTAGATTTCTAAGAAATGGAAAAATGAGACAGGACTAGAGTCAAGCCCAATCTAGGGATGACTACAATTGCCTGTGAACAAGAATTGAACATGTCTTATGAAGGGGGCCTTTGCTACTTGGTCTAGTGTTCGTGAGCTTAATGAATTAATAGCCATGAATAAGTCTTTGAGTTCTTCAAATACATAAGCCAGAAATTCTCTACCTAGTATTTTATCTCATACATAAATATGAGGGATATATCGTATATACTTATCTCATACATACATATATATACTTACATGTGTATGTCATGTGTATGCATGTGTGTACATGAGTCTCTATATATTATATATTAATAATTATATGATATATAATTGATTATATATGTTACATACATATGCGTGTGTATGTATATATGTATATGTATATATGTATGTATGTGCATATAGATATATAAATCTGGTCTTGGCTTCCCTGTTCTCCCCAGACCTGCTTTCCTGCAGGCAGTAAATATGTGCTTCTCCAGAGTAGAGCCCTCATTCAGACCAGGTCAGGGCAAATCTCTTCAGGGGTTTAGCCAAGTGCATAAATTATGTCAATCTTGGCTTAAAGAAAGCTATGCTATAGCAGGAAGATTAGAATTTTAAATTTGAAGCAGTAGGAAAAAAGTCTATTTTGTGATAATAGTTCTTTTTGAAAACATGTTAAGACAAAGCAAGAAGGTATGCACACACTTTGGGAGATGACAACAGGAAATGGGCCAGAGGACTGACTATATGACAACAGAGAGTTCTCTTTGGAATTTAGGATTATTGTCTAAGGTACATTGTCTGAGGCATGGTTTTGGTACAATGGACCCTGTGCTTGAACTCTGGCCATATAAAAAGTCTCCAAGAAGCAAGTTGATTAGAAGAGGAAGAAGAATAGCATTTTTTTGGCCAAGAAGCATATAATGGCCCCTAAATCTACAAATTTGGGGAAAACAGTAGAATGCATTTCAAGAGCAAAAATATGAGAGAAGAGAAATTGTAGCAACATTGTTGAGCGAACCAACTTTAGGTCACTTGATTGGTTCCAAAAGAAAAGTCATATGAAAGACAAGACAGATTTCAAAACTTGCAAGTCAGGACAATAATGGTAGACTAGCCGGGCATGGTGGTGCACGCCTGTAATCCCAGCACTTTGGGAGGCTGAGACAGAAGAATCGCAAGTTCAAAGCCAGCCTCAGCAACAGCAAGGCACTAAGCAACTCAGTGAGACCCCATCTATATATAAAACAAAAAATAGGGCTGGGGATGTGGCTCAGTGTTTGAGTACCCCTGAGTCCAATCCTCAGTACCAAAAAAATAAAAAATAAAAAAATAAAAAACAATGAGAGACTACTGTGACTGAGACATCTTTGAAGTTTTATTCAGCTACAAGCCAAGTGTTCAATATATTTCTAAATTCAGTTTGTTTATAAATGCATGTCCTAGAAATTGTCTGAAATGTAGTTCATTCGTTGAATATAGAAAATAACTTCATATAATTAAGCTCAGAAAGGGGAGAGGTGGAGGCTAAAGTCTTAAAGAATTCTGAAAGAACTGGCTAATGAGTAGAAGTAATTAGAACTTCAAGAGATGAAGACCATGAGGTTTTCAAGCTCCTGGTGACCCATGAGGTGGAGGTTCGACATGATCAGACGTGTGGACAAGAGCAATAGTTTCCCAGTGCTAGTTCATGCATGGGCTGCTTCACTCTTGCAAAAACAACATGTATTCCCAGGTTCCTCTCTGGCCCTGTGAATCAGCCCCTCTGGAGCACACCCCAAGAGTCTGTATTTTTAACAAGTGTCTCAGATTATTCTGATACACAGTCAGATACGGAAACCTCTGACCGTGGGAAGGCAGTGTTCAAAGAGTTCAGAAAACTGAAGGACCTGACTCCAAGTTCCATATTACACAGAAAGTAAAGGAGGGGGAAGGGCTCTCAAACAGATTTTTGGCTGTATCATCACACAAGCTCCCCTAAGACAGGGCAGAGATGAACAAGGACAGGAACTCTGAAGTGGGCCACCTATGGAGTTCCTTGAGGAGCTGAGATGCAAAGAGAACATGCACCTGGTAGGATAGGGCTCCAGACCTGTACAAAAGATAGCACAAGGAACCACGGGCAACAGAGAGGGCTCTCTGTGCTCTATTCAGGCCAAGAAGAAAAACTGGCAAGAACCATTCACTGCTGGAGAAAGTAGTGCAATGTCAAGATAGGACACAGAGGAGACAGGACTGCTTGAGCCCAATTCTGTTTTCCTGTCTCCAAGAATAACCCTGGCTATGGGGAAATGGAAACCCCAGAGAAGGAGCAGCACAGAACCTATTACCCAGCTGCTTTGAATTAGAACAGAAAAGCAGCCTGCCAGAGGGGAGAGAGCCCAGGGCATAGAATCAGACAGATTCAGGCAAAGTTCTTTCTCTTTAACCTCTCAGAACCTCTGTTCTGTCATTTCTAAATAGGGAATAACAATTTCTGCCTCTGGTCTGCTGTGAAATGATATACGCACAGTGTTTAGCACATAGTGCACAACAAATAAACAGAAGTGCAGAAATATACATCCTGATTCCTAGAGGGATAGCAGTCCAGAAGAGCAGACCCTAGATCAAGGCAGGCACAGGTCAGATGACATCTAGAATATCAAGTCCAAGTCTGACCCAGGACACAATTTAAAGAATCCATTGAGAAACTAGTGCTTTAAAGGCTGGTGATCTGTGCACATGGGAAGACGATGTTCAGCTCTGAGAACAGAACATAAGAGGACTAAAGGGACTTAGACATAGAAGTGTAGAAAAGATCTTCCTCTTACATTGAGTTAAGAGGAAAGAGATGCCCCATTCTATTACACTGATATGAAAATATAAAATGACCCTCTCAGATTGAAGTCCATAGGCAATGAGGCCTCATTTCTCATATGAAAGGCAAAGGAGAGTCATGTGCAATACATTCTCCTATATGATGGTATAAATAATGGGTGGGTGTGGATGAAATCATGCCAATTATATGAAGCTTCTTCAGTTCATCAAAGGCTCAATATTTGTGCACCAATCTGGAAACATCTTTCAAAATAGGTTTCCTAAGGATGAAATAAATTATGATGGAATTTTAAATATGATGTATTCACTAAAGGGAAGCTAAATGCACTTTTTTGTTTTTTGTTTTGCTGAACTTGGAAAAAAACCCAGGACCTCAACATGCTGGCCAAATGCTCCACTACTGAGCTGCATCCCCAGCCCTACTCTTGTGTTTTTCAACCATAACATATCAGCCCATGAAGGATGAGAGCTGTCATACTTTGTGTGTACTGAGATCACAGCATTCCCTGCCCAGTGATTAAGTCTAGATTGCTGTTAAAGATTAGTTTCTATAAAATGGTTAGTTTTCTATCTTTCTATAAAAGATTAGTTTCTACAAAATAGAGCCTATAAAATGGAGGTGATAATAACTCCTACCCAGAGATAATACTGGTGAAAGCTGTACACACCTGGGCACACTTTAAAATAAAATGAGAGGAAGAAGTTTTATCTTTCTTCTTTCCTGTTACCCTATGGTTAACATATTTTAAGGTTACAAAAACCATAACTTGTTTTAACACTCTGGCAAACAGTGTAACTACAAAAAGGTGACAGTGACATGAAGTTGATGTACCTTGGGTTCTACTGCCGGGGAGAGCTGCTTCCCATTGACACACTATGAAGTAACAAAAAGTATTTCAATTATATGGAGAAAAAGAGATCTGTGTTAGTCACAAGAAGTCAGGACTACCCACTCTGCTTCTATCTGAAAGGCTCACCCCCTTCCCCCATCTTCATGTCAGGCGATCACCATCCATGCCAGGAAATGCAGGACCCTGTCCAACCCTGCGGAAAGACACCTGGGCCACTGCCAGCAATCTGATCAGGAAAGTGAGAGGCATATGGCCATGGGAGCAAAGCCACTAGAGGACCCCATGGCTCCTGCCAACTCCAGTTTTTATGGATCTCCATTGTGTCACCTGGGAGGCTGACACTGTTGGAGCCAGGGGACAATGTGCAGCATGGGTTCACTGGAGGCTCAATCAGGGCAGAGTTCTTTGTTCTGTGATGACTAAGTGAAATAGCTGTGATCCTCTAGCATAGGTGCCACCCATGTGGTCAAAGGCTACCCTCAAGTAGGGTAGCCCACAAAGCCCTCCTCATTTTTCTAGATTTAAAAAAAAAAAATGCTTCTTGAAGCTTCTAAATAATCCCAGACCTTACTCTGGGGATCATTTCCTTTATTCACATTACTGAATTCAAAATTTCTGCAATGATCCTGGGAGATAGGACCAGTATTCCAAGATCTTCTCTGGCTTGATCTGACACTTGGCTCTGACCTTACTTCCTCCTGTTCCCCACCATTCCCCAAATCCTGTCTGTGCCCATCAGACTATAACCCAGCTTTTGTTCACCAAAACCTCTTCTCTTATCCACTCTCGTCAGTTTCCTGACTTGTCTCTAGGATGCCTTGAGCTATATCTGACAGGTTATAATTCTGCCTCCCCAGCAAGAGCCTCTCCAAGGCAGGGACCAGGACTCGCTTGCATATCCCAGCTCTGTGCTAGGCCCAAAGAAGTAACTCAGTGATCTTTGTGGATAGATTGATGAGCTGACCTTATCCACAGGTTCGCTTCTCAAATCTTCCAGACTACAGGAGAGTTTTTTCTGAGCCCTGGAAAAAACACAAAGTAAACAGAACAGTTCTAAGAAAAGGAGAAACATGGTATCATTCATAAAGAAGACATTCCAAAGGGTTAACCAGTAGTCTCGGGCTTAGAGTAAAGGGTAGGAGGAAAAACCACCCTTTCACAATAGCCAACATAAGATGAGACTGGCCCAGCTTGAGAGATAGTCTGGTCCAACAACATGTTGGTGAAGGCATGACAGCATCACTTAAGTCCCAATAAAAAGCACTTCATGTTGCTCAGTTTGAATACATTTAACTCTATTGCATTCATGGGAGGTAACTATGTTATTTGTGTAAGTATTCTGTGTTCATAGAGAAGACTAATGTCTGCAGAGTCAAAGGACAGGGAGAGTACAGATGCTGACTTGTTTGTGAGTCTAAGAGTAATCCAAGGAGGAAGAAGTTGGTTCTCCCTTAGAATAGAGACAAACACATCAATCAGCCTGCCATTGCTCTAAAGCACTACTGCTAAGACCTCCAACATTTTGCTCTGGCCCTCTGTATCCTGAGCAGTCTGCTCAGAGGAATATTGTTTTAATAGAGACTATTATGCAGAAAAGGGCACCAAATTGTTAGAAAAGAGGCAATGCCACCAGTGATCACAAGGGTAACCATGTGGCAAGTCTTCTTGCAGTTATTTCTCAGTTAATAGATAAAAAGTCAAATTTTCTTTATACATTGTGTCTTGTAAGTCCAGTCAGTGTGAGTTCCTTATTGTTATTTTCCCCTGAGAGAACTCTCATAAACTAAATTTCTTATTCTATAAAACTTAGGACTGGCCAATCACACTCTCTGACATTGCTATTTTGCTCTGGGGTTAATGCTTCAAATTCTCTAGAGTTAAGACTGGAATCTGGAGGCTTGGCATTATTCTGGGGAAGCCTGTCACACTTATGGTCTTCCTCAGACACGTTGGCTGAAAGAGCCTGTTCATAGTGGTGAAACCTCCACATCTCCCTCACAGAGGTTAAGCTTAGAAACACATTCTAAAGAACTGAAACGTGCATACAGAAATGGACTAATTTTAGAGTGAGCCAGTTAGGTGGTAGCCAATGATCCTATGGTATAGTTTATAAGCACTTTGTCACCAAAGCATTGGACCAACTTCCCTGTGGGGAGAAATGTCCCTCCCTACAGTGCCTGGGTGCTCAAAGGACTAGATTCACCACAAGAATGCTAAGGACATGTCAAAGGGGATGATGGAAATGACGCACATCACAGGACACATTCAGCTCCAAGGAGCCACTGGAGGGCATAGGTGAGTTGTAGTTACTTCTACACTGAGGTTCCAACCCCTGGTCAGCTCTTTTCTCAGTAGCAATGATCTAGACTCTCAGCCATGGGAAAGGAAGTCCCTCTGTGACCAGCAGAGGCGGGCCCAGTTAGTGCCTCCTGACAACTGAAGGATGCATGTGCCAAGAATGGTGGCTGTGCTCACCACATATGGCCAGTTGCCCTCCACTTGAAGACTGCCAAGAAGGGCTGAGAGCAGGTCTCCAGAGAGAGGTTCAAGCCTCCTACCTGGTTTCCAGTGATTTCTGTGGCAAAGGAGGTGGCTCTACTGTGGGAGAGCTGCATCTTGGAGGCATCTGCATCAAAACAGGGTTACCATAGAACAGAGTTACTATTTGAGGACCACCTTACCTCCTTATTTGATGATACCTTTGGGGAGCAACATTTCCACCACTGGGTATAGCCATGGTGGATACATCAAGATGAATGCCTTGCTCTTTCAAGATGCCATGAAGTCAGACACATCACTCCATCCTGGTCAATGCCTTTCCACCTCAGCCCTTAGATAAAGTTCATATCCTAGCAGTAGAGTCCTAAGACCTGAGTCCTTGGGCTTTTGCTATTCCAGTCCTTTCTGAGGTTGGCTCTTCTGCTCTTCTTTTCATTCAGTAAGTCATTACACATGCTTTCAAAAACATCCCCTTTCAGCTTAGGTTAGCCAGAGCCAAATTCTGTTGCCCTCAATGAGAGAACCCTAATGATAGTCATTCCACACTGGCCCAATGCTACGTATGGGGTAAGCACATTACAATCTGAGAAGCAAATAAGTAAGCGAGGATAAAGACACAATGCCACCCATCCTTATGGCACTGACACTGACAAAATAATACAAGGAACAGAGGGCAGAGTGGGGCTCCCTCTGGCTGGTGGGAATGTTGACAGGACTTCAGAAGGGAGAATACTTGAGGCAAATCTTGAGATGTGAGAATAGGTTCACAAAGAAGGGAAGAAAGGAAAGAGGGTCTTGGGGGGAGTAATGTGAATTGATGGGGGTGCAAGAACACAGTCCTGTGTCTTTAGTATTGTGCTAACCACAAAGACCACTTCTTCCCTAGAGCACAGGGTCTTTTTAGTCTATGACAGGAAGAACCCTGATATTACAGCATAGTTGTTAAAAGCCTGAGTTTTGTGTTTATATAGACATGGGTTCAAGTCCAGGTTCTGCCATCCACTTGCAGTGTGCCCTGGAGTATATTATTTACTTCTCTAATCCGCATTTTTATCATAATACAATAAGGATACCAATGGGGTGTCATCAGGAGTAAATAAAGTAAGAAAAATACAGTGACTGCACAGAGGTATTAAACAATGCTTGGTTACTCCTATTTTGTAATTGCCAGTAATGTGGGGGTGCTTCCTTGGCTCAATAATGGAGTTATTGGATCACAATTTGATCTTCCCTTAATTAAAAGGATTTATCTGGACTGCTAAAATCTTTTTCAGTTTGACCATTCTGGAAGTTCACGAAACTTTTTGCCCTTAAGCTGAAGCCCCTTTTCCACTTGAAGTGGGTATCTATGAATTTATTTGTTCATTTTTATTTAGCCTAAGTTCAGGGGGATTCATACAATAAAGCCAAATTTCAAACCAAAGAGAAGAAAAATCTGTGTGCTGATTATAGGCCCTGAAGGGGCTATCTGTGCAGCAGGAATGTATCACTTTAGAAGTTTCAGTTCTCTCTCTAAATAAGCAAGATGAACTATTCATTCAACAAATACTTAATTCAAATACTTAATTCAGTTCTACTAGGTATCAGACATTATTGCAGATCCTGGAGAAACAGTAGTAAATAAAACACCACTTTTGGTCTATGCTTACATTCTAGAATGGAAAGACAAAAGCAAACAAGGCACCCAATTAAAAAGGAAAATTCCCAGCCTTGAAAATTCCAGCACCCACTATGCCATCCCCACAGGCCTGAGCCTTGGCTCTTGCTCCCCTCCACCCACTCTCTAAGGCCTGAAGCCTATTCTATTGATTTAGTTAGTCACCAGTTAAGATGTACACTGGACAGGTATCTGACTGGATCCTCCTCCAAGCTCAAGGCAAGCTCCAAGGGTTGCTAAAACCCCATATCATGAATGGAAACACGGTACCTCTTGTTTAAATAATTCTTCAGAACCTCTATTTGCAGTGTTCCATTTTCTGAAACTTCCTTCCAGATCTTCTTCGTTGATGGAGAGAGTTCTCTCCGAAGGCCCTGGAAGCATTACGGCAGGAAGTATTAAGGTGGACCACTATTTTATAAATTGTTCAGAAGCTTATAATTGTACCACAAAACCCTAACATCATTTTGCCTTCATTAAGACTAATAAAATAAAAGGGACGTTAAGAGTGTTAGTTGGAAGATTTTTTATAGCATCTGAGAAAAGGCTGTCATGAGGGTCATTTCAAGGTCAAAGTTCATTGCTAAAAGAGAGGTAAAACATCCCTGTATCCAGCTTTTTTTATTTTTTTGCCTAGGGGCAATCAGGTCCTGAGAGTGACTTGGACTAAAGTCACTTTAATCCCAAAGGATTAAAGAAAAGAAGTCTGTAACATTTGTGTGGGGGCTGGAAGATGCCCTGGCAGTGACTAGTTAGTCACAATCCTGGCAGAGGAATGACTTCTTCTCAAGAAGAGACAGAAGCAGAGATTCCTGAATGCCTTTCAAAACAGTGCTTTCTTGTGAAACGGCTGCTTTTCAGGATCTGTGATGGGGGCCCAGATCAATGGCATGAGTGACAAGGCAAGCAGCCTAGCATATGCTACACTGTGCCTATAAGAACATGAATGTGTCTGCACATCACAGCAGTCTTAATGGCAAATATGAAACACATAGCTCTCCCTGTCCAGTAATTTCCTGCAGCAACCTGGCATCTGGTGATGCACGGAAGACTCCCAGGTACCCTCTGAGGAGCTCTAGGTTCTCTAAGAGGAAGACAAGCTCTAATCTCCAGTGGGAACACTGATTTTTGATCCAGGTTCATCTCCATTCTAAGGAGTATTCTGATATCATGTGTAGAACATCCTCTAAAGGTGGCACTTCTCAGGTAAAAAAAGTTGAAGTCTTTATTTTCTTGATGATCTGCATAGTCCCCAGAAGTTCTGAGCTGACTATCATTTGATAACATTTTTAGAAATCAACAGCTGCCATTTTCACACCATACAGAAGAGTCCAAAAAGCTTTGTTCTCCAGTAGATCTTCTCTAATTGGAGGTAAAGAATCATCTGGCAGAATTACCCTTGGATTTGACAGATAAAATATTGTTTGGGAAAAATGGAAGAATGCTCCTGTTCTTACCTTGAGTTGCCATCACGATCTCCTTCACCCTTCGGTACTGGTTCAAGAGCCCTGTGAGCTCCTCTATCCGACGGTCCTGCCATGGTGCAAGAGATTTAGATTAGCACCAACACTGGTATGTCAGATGATTTCATTTTGGGGCTCAGCTATATTCTGGGCACCTAGAAGAAAACTCACATGGAACTTCTGGAGCATCCCAAAGGAAAAGAGTCTAGGTCTGTCCCATGGAGCTGGGTCCCAGAGGTCTGACACTTATGACTCTACCTGGTTGTGGGCCAACAATCATTGACATACCCTTCAAAGGGCTTAAACATTTCAGAAGCATGAAACTCTCTGCCGCCTACCCTCTCTGAAGCAGCCACCAATGAAGTCTGCCTCCTGCTGCAGTGTTACCCTCTGAAGCTGCATACACACAAAAAAAGGCTAAAAAAAAGGGCTGTCATATTTATACTGATATACTCACCTCTTCCTTAGGTGTTTGAGATACTTACATGAAAGAAGAAATTCCCAGAGGGGATAAGGACTTATCCTTGCTTGGACCCTTATCCAAGCAAGGGTCTAAGGACTTGGGAGGCCACAAAGATCTTGGAGTCACACCACTGGGTGTGAACCCTGGCTCTGTCATCCATTAGTTACCTGACCCTGGGTAAAATTACTATGGTCTTTGAGTGTTTCTTTATCTGTAAAACCCTGGGATGGGATTATTAGAGATGGTGTTTACATTAGCTAGGTGCTTTTTATTTATAAGTGTGTTTATTTATGATTATGTAAGAATTAGATATGAAGAATATAAGGTGGCAGGGTTAATCAAGGCATTGTGTGCTTCCCAGTGTTTCTGATACTTGTATAGAGATAGATTGTGTACATCAGAAATTGGTGGGCTGTTTCTGAGTTTTTCTAGGAATCAAAGCAGGAGCTATGATATTGGCAGTAAACATAGTATTATTTTTTCCCCATACCAGTATGAATAGGCAGAGCTCTAATTTGCCTTTGGAAGATTCTATTTAGGCAAAGTTTCCAGGCATCCAAAACAGGTGCTGAGGCTGAGTTTCTAGGGGACAGAAGCTATCTTCCTGGCCTCTTCCTATATTGATGGCCCAATGGACATGGCTCTGTCTACTACCAGAGACCAACAGAAACCAAACAGAGCTAGAGGTGTTATCAGGGAATGGACAATGGCTATCTTACCTTATCTTCATTGGCAACAAGCAGCGTTTCCATCCCCATTTTCAGACGTTGAATTTCTTGATCTAAAAGAATTTAGGCAAAGAAAGAATTGTTTGTATAAATACAAACAGCTATCAACGTATGTTAAGATGCCACTCAAGTTCAAACTTGCTATGTAAACTTGGATTATTTCTTTAAAGAGTCTGGGATGGTATCTGGCACAGAGTTACTCTCATAAAATATTTGTTGGACTACTAAGTGAACAAACCTGGTATTTTGTCTTCCCTTTGTAGACATTCACGGGAAAAATAAAAATACCATTTATGCAAAGGTGACAGAAGAACCAAAAATCTTTCACAATCTCCCAATCTTTCACTGCCTCTCCCAAGAAGGCAGACATTCTTATTCTAGCAGGCATGTGCCTAGGCTGCTGGCTTGTTTCTCTTTTTCTTATTTTAAGAAACAGACTATAAGCAGAGGAGAATTTAAAATAAGAAAAAGAAAAATCTACAATTAAATGGATACTGAGGAAAAATGATTATGTAAGAGTTTGGGGTATGACTTTAATTGAAAATGGTACAGTCAGAATTTTAAAATGTTTAGATACATAAATAAATATATTAATCAAACTCTACCATTAAGGGAAAATAATCTTGTTTCATGTAAACCTACAGTATTTTCCTATGGGCCAAGGGCTCTGTGTTGGTCTATTGTAGAAAACCCATGCCTTTTTTTTTTTTTGCGGGCGGGTGGTGGTGGTTGTTTTTGTGTTTTTGTTTTTGTTTTTTTTCACTTTAGACTCAAGAGAGACTCACTTGAATTCTTCCTAAACTTTTCTGAAGAGCCAGGTCAAAGACTAATGTCTGAATAAGTTGGAGGTAATTTGCCAGATACTTAGAAGTCTAGGAATTGATATATACCTGGATTTTCTGAACAAGAACCTATACTTATTCCTAAAGTGGGTACTGCAAAGGGATTAGGGATGTCTGTATAAGAAAAGCACAGGAGACAAAGGAACAGAAGTATAGGCATCCATCTTATTTCCTTTGGAATGTTTGTTATATTCAATGAAAGTAGCAATAGTAGATGTATGGCCTTTGTGTGAATAGTTGTGGGGGCTCATTTTCAGCGTGAAGTGGAAAGTGCTTGCTCATTATCTTAGGCTTCATGCAGCTGACATCAACTCTGTAGCTTAATTTGCCAGGAGCAGGAGGTAAATTACAGATAAAGATTGTGAAACTTGGATTCGTTGGCCAGAACACAACCTGAGCAACAAAAGACCAAGGGAGCATCTCCAGGAGGTACCTGATAATTGATTGGGGTAGGTCCTGGAAGGCCTGGACTGCAGGGAAGCATGAGGTAGAGAGGGAAGGTTGCCTGCCTGGCCTAGAAGTCATGGCACTAGGAACTCTCTGCTCAGGTTTGGCATATCAGAGTTCATGATTTCCCAGTCTCCACAGGTAGGCTTTGGCAGGTACATGACATCCAATGGGAGGACACTGATTAAAAGCTGGAACAGGGATGAACATTATGGTCACTAATTTCTTTTTTAAGCCTAAGCTATTGTTGCATGGCTGTATGGCTTCCCCACCAGTTGGGGATTCAAGCTAAGCAGTGCTGAGGCCAAGATAAGACTCTACAGTGGCACCAATCCATAGGACAATATGATCTCCTCCAGCATTGCTCTACAGCCTGTGGCAATTGGAGAAGCTGGAAGGGGTGTGATCATTCTGTATACATAGCAAATAACCATAAAGATAAAATGTGTTAATAAGAGTATTTGAGGACTTAATCCTCTATTTTCAATCAGTAAGATTTAAACTCCTCGGGGACCATTCACCATCCTAATTCAATAACTTTACTTTGGAGGACACCATGGGCTGAATACTGTGCTGGACTCTGTGGATATGTTCCTAAACAAGAAAGATACAGTCCTTGTCATCTCAGAGTGAGAATCATCACAAGACCTCCTCAAATATAACACTGGTAAGTTATAATAAGTACTGTGAAGTAAACATGAAGAATGCTTAGAGAATAAGAGACTAGGGGCTTCATCTTGCAGTTGGCCAGCCAGGAAAGATCTGTCTGAGAAATGACATTTAAGTTGAGAGCTAAAGGACAAGAAAGAATTGATTTGCTTTTGTAACCTCAGGGCCTTGTACAACTGTCAGGCAGAATAAATTTCTAAGCCTCCTCTTTGGTGATAACATAGAAACAAGGCCTTTCAATCAAAGGAAAAGTCAGATATTTGTTACATTCTCAGTAAAACTTCAGAAGGCTGCATAGAGCTTCAATTAACACTGTGTACCTGAGAAAAACTCTGGATACGAGAAGTGTCCATGACATGATTCCACAATAGAGTTGTGCTTTACAGGCTCCCACACATGCACACATGCATGCATGCATCCTCAGACACATACATGCATGTATGTACACAACAGCATGCCAACATACACAAGCATATGCACACTCATTCACAGATACTCATGTCCATTTATAAGAGTGGGTCCAGGACAACTGCATTCTGTCACAGTCAATCCAGTCACCTCTCTCTGCATGGTCACTGTGAAGAGCTGTGGTCCGGGAGAGTTGGCTATGTAGACGCTCAATTTCTGCATCTTTCAGAGCCACTTGCTCTTGCAGCTGGGCTACCTCAGCCTGGAAAAGCAACAGAGAATTCCAAGCAAGTCAGAACAACTTCCAAACTATGATGAAGTGTCTTATGTTTGAGCCCAGAGCCTAGTGGGCTCGTGAGTTAGGGAGAGAGGCAATAGAAGTAAGAGGGCTCACTGCCCTTCTCACAGGGTGGAACTCTGCTGAAGGCACTCACTCTTCCTGGTCATCAACCTTCTTCTCTCCTGCATCCTTCTACTTGACAAGGCTCTTTCTCTCCTCTACTCCCTCAGCCCCAGGTACCCTTGAGACCAGAAAAGCAGGAATTGTGTGAATTTGAGGGCTCAGTCCTTGATGCAAAGTTGTATATTCTCATTGTGGATGGGATCTTCCTTCTCCCAAGATACCCAAGCTACAGCACTTAGATATGCTGCTGTAACAAGTGCATGCAGCTACATCTCCCTACTCCTCATACAGGAAATACAATGGAAATCAAAATACCATTGTTGGGTAAAGCACGAGTAAAGGACTCTCTCCCTGGATACTCTCACACTCTTGTGCAGTTAATGCCTCTGCCCAACCTATGGACACATCTTCAGACTTGCCCAAATATACACACATACAAACATTTGGGTGAGCTTAGCATAAACGCTTGCAAAAACAAAAACATGTAAGCACAGCACACAGTGTGTTGCATTCATGTGTGTACACACATGGGTAAGTGCACTGTATGGTTCCCGGGTCTCTACTAAGCATAGCAGGGTAAATTTTACATACTAGATGCGGTTGTCCATATTTTCCCATACTCATTAAGAGATTAAAATTGTTCGTACCATCACAAGGGGCCCCTTCCCTTTGGAGTCAAAACAAATTTGGATTCTCTCATGTCCTAGTTGGATGATATAGGACAAGTAATCCAATCTTTCTGAGCCTCAGCTCATCTATAAAATGGGGAAAGTAGCACATACCTCATGGGACTCTAGTGAGGGTTAACTAGTATAATGGTTATGAACAACTTAGTCCAATACTTAGTGTATGTTAAGTGTTCAAAAAATGCTCTTCATCCTATTCTTTCCCTTATGGATAATCAGCTCAGTTCTATGAGCATTAAAATCAATTTAGAAAGGGTTAGAAATGACCCCTGAACAATGGAAAACACAGAAAAGACTTCTACAATGATCCATGAGACTTATACTTCTCCCTGTGTGAAAACCTAATCAACTCTGGTCCTCAAGGCATAGTATTGGCTGTCCTTTCCCATAGTCACAAGTTAACTGAACAACCCCAAGTAACCAAATGAGCACCAGTCTTTTTGGTGGTTCCTCTGCCCAAAGGCTTTGTGTTCAGTTTTAGGACACTGACAGCACACACCTTCCATCAGCCTCTGCTACTTTCTTACATCAATATCCCCACAATATTCAATATTCCATTTCCCTGGGGAGAAACATTGGACAGTACAGGATTCAGTGTAGAAATCAGAGTGACTCAGTGTACAGGCCAGGATGCAACCCCCAGACTGCCTGCTTCTTAGTTAATAGGTTAGATAAGGGTCACTTATGAGGCTTGGGGTCTCTAAGCCCACCTTGAGGGTTTTTGAATAAACTTTCCCTCACATCCTCCAAATGGGACAGTATGACCATGTAGAGGATGAAGAGATCATGAAGGGTAGGTTCTCCTTATTGCAAAATTCACTATATAGCTTTGTCCCTCTGCTCTGATCTTCTTTTCCCACAGAGGCAGAGAGCCAAGTGTGGCTATGTCAAGCTGCTTCCTGAAATGAACAGCCAAGAAGCAGGTTTTCTTAGTTTACTCAGGTCTATGTGCCCATGGGTTTATAGATAATGGTGACAGTGGTTTCTGAAAACCTTAGCATTGGGACTCTCAACTCAAATGCCTCTCCTTTCTATAAGGGCCAGCCTATTCTTTGAAGATAGTCTCTTACCCTTTCCTGAACATCTCCTTGCCCATTTCTCCCTTCCTTTTGCGAATAGACTAGGTGTTAGTCTCTGTTAGGAATCTAAATCCCTGATGCTTATCTGGCAGGCCCACAACTGGACTTCAGTGATGCAGGCCAATTGAGACAGAACCCAGCACCTGACACTCTGAGATCTCTTCTCTCTGGGGCCTGCCTCTGAGTGAGTATACTTACATATATATAATATGCACCTCACAGACAAGTGACTTAGCCAAACCTCCTTTGTGAACAATGTTCACAAAACATGCCAGAAACCACAGGCACTCTGTTACCCTTATAGTGGTATCTGTCCCCACAGGTAGGAAGGCCAACAACAGCCTAGAAGCTCGCTCCCTGACCATGCAGCCTCAACCACAGAAGCCAGAACTGTGTAGCAAGAGGCCTGAGATAGCCAGGCAAACTGGCAGGAAAGCAGAGATGGGGGTTCTGGGCCCCTGCAAGTGTCAGGCCTCACTAAACCCAGATGCCATATTCTACTTTAAAGGAAGTCCCTAAAGAGAACTGAAGTGGCCTGCCTATAGGAACTGAGAAAGCTTAAGCAGAAAACTGAAGAACTTCCAAAACCAGTGCAGGATTTCACTGTGGGGATTCAGGCTGATGCAGGAAAAGAAAGCAGGGAACTTACCTTGGCCAAGCTGAGCCACTCTTTCTTTACCAGCCAAATCAGAATAACAAAATATACCCCACTGGGTTATTTTTTTATTTAAATGAGAAAAAGTGTGAAATGGGATCAGTACACTCTGGCACGCAGTTGGAACTCCACACCTGGCAGTTATTAAATTGCAGGTCTACGGGCCAAGGCAAAGAGCTTGGGTAATTTAAGAAGAAAAGAGCCACTTGGTTTACAAAAGGATGGTATGTACAACTTCAAAGGTTTCACCAAGACAGGACTTGCTTGATCGGAGCACTATGGTAGAAAGTTTTGAGCTACTGGACAAACACAATGCTCCTAGAATTGGTGACTGTGAAGCACAGCACATCCAAGGCCATCGTCCGATACCAACAGGCCAGTGGCAGATGGACCTCATCACCCAAGTTGGTCCTGACTAGATATGAGATGTTGGGAGAGTTACTTATCTCTCTATGCCTCTGTTTTATCATTTGTAAAATGGTTAAGCTCATTTTACATTTATATGTTAGAACATTATGGAGATATTAACATCATGTTCTGCACTTTTTTTCAATATATAGGAAATCACAAAATTTTAAATAAAAAAGATACAAAATCATATATAAATTATCAAGACCAGAAACTGATAGAGATATAAAAACAGAGATGGAAGACCCAAAAAGAAAGGGAAAAATATCTGCAAGGAAATATTAATAAGGGTAGCTCCTGGGAGATCTGAGTGCTTTCTATTCCTTTATTTTTGATTTTTTGGTATTGGAGATTAAATCCAGGGGCACCTAACCAGTGAGCACATCCCTAGCCCTTTTTTTATTTTTTATTTTGAAACAGGGTCTCACTAAATTGCTTAGGGCCTAAGTTGCTATGTCTGGCTTTGAACTTTCAATCCTCTTGCCTCAGCCTCCCAAGCTGCTGCGATTACAGGTATACACCACCACACCCAGCCTATTCCTTTAATTTTTTTATGGTATGAAAAGTCTCTGAGAGTATCATTAGCAATTAACTTATAGAAAAATAAAAATACAAAGTAGAATTAAAACGCCCACAGGGACCATCCAGTAACACCTGTGGGTGGTGCTTCAGGAACCTTAGGGAAAGGCAGGTGTGTCATCTACCCAAGGGGGAAGGCTGCCAGGCTTCCCCCAGCAGGAATGTTTTCCAGAGTGGTTAAGAGCTTCCTCTACCTCCTCATTGCCTCAAAAAAAAGGGAAACCCAAATGTAATTTTTTTTTCTGAAACCTAATATTTGTACATCTTTTATAGGGTATAGGCTGGTAAGTACGGTACTTTGATATGTGTATAAAATGTGTAGTGATCAAATCAGGGTACTAATAATGTTCATCTCAAATGTTAATCATTTTTGTGTTGGGAACTTTTGTAGTCTTCTAGTTTTTTAAATGTATTATAGATTGTTGTACATAATAAATTCCTTTAAGAACTAAAAACAGCCCAACTGTATTTTTTAAAATTAAACCTTTATTTTATTTATTTTTATGTGGTACTGAGGATAGAACCCAGTGCCTCACACGTGCTAGGCAAGCTGTCCACCACTGAGCTACAGCCCCAGCCCAGCCTAACTGTATCTTAATGTGAAATTTCCTGATGTTTAAATGACAACTAATTTGGCATTTTAAAATACAATATGCAGGGGGGAAAATGTGGGCTAAATTCAAGTAGTTTTAATATGCACAGTACAAACAGGAAGAAATAAAAGGAGGGAATATACTTATTTCACAAAAGAATTTATTCTTGGTGTCTTTTACATAGCAAGCTCTCCAGTTTAACAGAAATGTGATCTGATGGAAAAAAATAATCCAAAGTTTATATCATTTTAGGAATAAATTCATTCCCAAAAAGAATGCATGTGACTTTTTGAAAATTTAATTATAAAAGGGGACTGCTAAATTTAAAATAATGCACATAATATCAAGTTGATGCTTTATGACTAATCAGTCTCTGGCTGCCCCTCACTTGCTAGCTCACTGACTCAGTCAGTTTTTCACTCCTTCACAGCCCCTTCTCGGTGAATGTCAGCGAGGGACTATTAGATTCAGTAAGAGGAAGTAGACTCTTTACTACATTTCAGCAGCTCATCATCTCCCAGGCTCTCCATGACCAGCCACCCTGTATCCAATCTGTCTGTTGCACAAGCTAGGGGGGTTGATTTTCATTTTCAAACTTAGGCTGCTGGAAACCCTGAGGTTTTGAGATATTGGAGATTGAAACCAGGGCCTCAGGCATGTTAGGCAAGTACTCAACCCAGTCCAAAACCCTGGATTTGAACCTAGATCCTCTCCACAGAACCCCTGGGCCCTCCCTGTGAACATCACATCTGCCTTTTACCTTAGTGGCCTTCAGCTTCCACTCATACTGATTCCGTTCATTTTCTAGCTCTTCTACTTTGATTTTGAGATGCTTGAGCTCTTGTAGTAATTCCTAGAGGGAAGGGGGAGAAAGACAAAGTTCTAATGGTTAAAGGGCAGGCCTTGGGTCTCCAATCTGATTAAACTCATGCAAAGACAATGCCAGGGGCAGCAGCAACCACATTAAGCTCCATATTGCAGCTTCGATTTTTAAACACAGTTCTTACTTCAGGCAAAGCTTTGTGGCTGTGTTAAAAGCAAAGGCCAGGGAGTTTCAGGTATAAGAGAGAAAACTGTCCTCTTATTTGAAGAACTTGATCTGCCTGCCCTTTTCTCTGATACTTGTGTCCTCTGTGGGTATACCCAATTCATACACAGGTGTGTAGGGAGCCTAGAAAGTAAGACATAGCATGAGAGGACCAGAGATGCTGAACAGAGATGGTTTTTTCTCTTGCTATTTAGGCAAAGGAGCAGTAAGCAGGCTAATTGGGAGCATCTCTCTGTGCTAAAGTTGGAGGAACAGGGGGTGGGATGGAGCAGGGGTCAGTGATCCTTGCAGGTTTCAGAGAGGAAATGAAAGCAGGATAGAAATGACACACCAAGAGAACAAATGTGAAGTGCTACATGTAGACACCCCATATGGAGTTTTAATTCAGAGGAGATTAGTTTGAAAAAAGAAGAGAGTCAGAAGATATGTGGGGGTTAGGGGTAAAGGCAGCAGGCAGAAAGGGAGGTAACCTGTTGTGTTGGGCTGGAGGAGAGGATGGGTGTCAGCACACAGTGGGAGATAAGGCTGGGAAGTTAAGGGGGCTTTATTGTAAAAGCTTTCAGATGAAACTATAATGAATTCTAATGCCATCCTTTGGACAGTAGGGAGCCACTGAACGTGGCTCAGTGGGGAAAGGATATTTAAACAACCTTCCTGTGTTCATATAGCTAGCAAGTGGTAGAGCTAGAATTCAAGCCCATATCTTCAGACTTTAGGGCCTTTGCTTTTTAAACTACACCAATAAAGAAGCTAACACTAAGCATTGTAGTCTTGCACCAAGATTCCCTTAATGGACAATTGGTTCTATTGACTAGTTCCTACCAGAAGAACTGGCATAAAGATCATTATTTTCATAGGCTTTCTGAATTCCAAACTCACATTTCAAACTTCCTACTTAACATTTCCAAGCAGATGTCACCCAGGCATCTCAGAACTGTCATGTCCCAAGTGAAATTATTAATTTCCCATCTTAGTCATTTCTGTCTCACTAAATAGAATATCCATCTACCTACTTGCCTGAGCAATTGGTATCTCTTTCTCCCTCTTCCCTTAACGTGTAATTTATTTCCAGAGCTTTACCAGTTCCACCTCTAAGAGAATAACGGGAATATCTCATTTCTCTCCTACTCTTCCACCATGACTCTGGTCTAGCAATGAATGTTGGTAGCCTGACCATCTCCTTATTGATTGCTTCTCTGTTGCCTTGCCCTTCTCAAATTCACTGACCTCTACAGCAATATGATTAAAACAATATGATTAAAATACAAATCTGTTCACAGCATTCCCCTGCTTCTCAAAGCTCATAAACTAATGCATGACAAGGTAAGCCTGGCCTGTGCCCTGCTCCCTTCCTGACCTCTTTCTCCATGTGGTTGTTAATAGCTAGTTCTCCTGTACTATAAATCTACAAGGTGTTTGCTAACCTCTGATTATACAGCAGGTCCTGGTACATAGTAGGTATGCATTATTTATCAATGAATGAACACTGAGTTCTTTGCATTCTGAAACAATCTACTGCAAAGTGACATTGTTTATGCTTGAATTTTGGAGGGGAACTTGTTAAGATTGCCTTATGTATAGCTGAAGTAAACATTGTTAATGCCTGTCAAAAAACAAAATGTCTTTTAAACTAAAGTTATTATGTCCATGGTCCACATTGTTATACTTCAAGGTCTTAGTCACCTGTTTCAACTTGCAGCAGATTCAGAATAATTTTCTAGGAACATTGTTTGTCCTGCCTGTGGTGCTCTAATACCTAGAAGCTGGGGGCTCTTCTCTTGCTGACTTATCTGGGCTACTCAGTTTGTCCTGAGAGGGCATCATAGATGGCAGAATAGGAAAAGTAGATGTTACGGCTGCCTGGGGACTGCCACTATGGGAATGCAGAGATTATGTGGCCTGGAGGTCATGAAATCACTCTAATGTGATTATGTGGGGAATTTTTTTTTTCTTGGAAATTCAGATGATGACTTAATTGTTCTCAGCAAATGGAAATTTGTATTCTATTTTCCCACTGGGGATAAACCTCTTTAAACATAAACTTGATTCTTTTTCACCATACTATTTTTTTTCTTTTGAAAAAAATCATGTGAAATGCAGCTCCATTTAATCTTCCAGTGCAGGAGGAAGAAGATGTGATTGAATCATATACCTGGGAGGAGACTTCAGAGATTTCCTTTTGCATAGATGCCCCATTACTCAGAGCATCTTACACACCTCATTCCTGTTGGAGGGCTGGACTCACTTGTTCAGACCATGCTCAGTAAGGTTTTCAGAGTTCACCCCACATCAGAAGAGGACTGAGCAGCCCAAGGTCTGCTCCAAGGTAACACAAGATCCATGCTAAGCCACTGCACTCTGTGAGGTTAGGAGAGAAATCCCAGCCCTCCAGCAGTGAAATGCCCCACACATGCATGCTCTGATATACTTAAGTGTAGTTCCTACAGGTGAACCCTCCCAATGGGCACAGTTCTGGCTGCAAGGCTGGGACTTGGCCACATTGTTGCTGGCTGCCACCTCCTCAGGGTGGTCCCTACTGAGTAAGAGGCGCTCTTGGATCTGCCTGTGGATGTCCATCTGCAGCCTACACATCTGCTCCTGCAGCTCATTGATCATATTCAGAACCGACTGTGGGAAGGAAGAGAAAGAAGAGAAAAGCACTCAAAGTCAATCAGTGAACAGAGACAGAGCTCCTCTGGAGAGTGACATGGAAAGAAGGAAGAAGTATTACAGAGGGTAAACAGCAGGTGCCCCCATAGTCACTGTCCATGGCCGACCACTCTCTTCTTAGGAACCAAAAGATGTGGCATTTTCCTGAGACTTGCCCCATCCATGGCCTTCCAGTTTGAGCAAACCCTGATAGCTTCTTTGTGCCATACTGGATGGCTATCCTTCCATGTCAACATCTGAGATAAATGGTCTCAGACACTGCTTCACCCAAGCAGAAGCAACAGCAAAGACAGGTGCATAATGGGGGCACACACAAAGACACATCACTTCCACATATGTCCATGCTACACATGCTTACTCCTCCATGCACAAACCTAAACATGTCAACAGCCATGTTCAAGTGACCTACACAGCACACACGACACGTACACCATAACGTATCCCCAACCCTATAGTCATTCAGGTGCCAATAGAACTATTTTAGCATCCAGCCTATATTTCTCTGTCTTGTCCAAAAGACCATCCCAAGCAGTGTTTTCACAATGCCTCACTGAAGTGTGGACCTACCTGGTCTACCACTATAAGACACTCCCAGCCAAACCAATGAGGTAAGTTTGAAGTGACTCACTCTTAGTGAACATGGATTCCTACTTTTTCTTACAGCTTCCCATTAAACCATCAGAGGGTTGACTCTAAACTCAATAAAGCAAGTTTTATTGAACCCATCTAACTTTTCATTTTCACCATTTTGAAAATCAAAAACAGGAGGGTTCACTTCCAGTTTCCCAGCAACTCACTTGATTTTTCTAAACTCCTTCAAAAGTCACTTGCAGAAAGCAGCTTTGGGACTGCTATCCTAAGTTCTTTACATCTGTCAGGATCAAGCCCATTCTTCCTTTGATCTTATTAAAAACATACCTTTAAAAAAGGCTTTCTATTGTGTTCAGCACTGTCCTTTGGAGTTTGCCCTTCCTGATACTGGTCATGCAGGTGCACTTTTATTTGTCCAGTGAGTTTCCTTTCTATCTTTTATATAGGTCCTTTTGAAACCTAGTTTGTTTCAAGGTATTGCTAAGTCCTTCCTTTTTATTGTCATTATTTGTGTGATGGCACAGTAAAAACTATATGATTTTTTCAGCAGCTCAGTATTGTTGAGTCATCTTCTCTTCTAGAGTTCCTGAGATTCTTTATTTCTAAACTTTCAAAGTACATGTCTGTCTATGCTTAGTTTTTGTGGGGGACATATGCAAGGGCATGCCACACAATGGCACCGAGCTACCAGCTCAGGCCTGACCACGCTGCCCTGGGAGAGCCATCACCTCGCCCTTATTGGCTGACCTCTGCTTCCGTGTTAGTGGACAAGACATGGACAATGAATACTCTCCTACCTAAGTGCCTCTGTACATCCCACTTCCGCATTCTTAGCTCAGTAACAGGACACCTACCCCCTCCTCTATATAAGCCTGTATCTCTCCTCAATAAATCAGTTCCTGCTTAAGACAGAACTCTCCGGCTCAGGCGTGGTAATTGCGTGCCGGACGACTTTACCATTCTCAGCCGTCCTGTCGGGGACTCCCAGGGATCCCTTCCTCCCCGCTGACCGAGGGGGGAGACTGATACCTGGCTGGGAGGACCCTGACAGTTTTCCCCTTGCTCAATTTTATGAACCTTCAAATAATAATGACCACTCACTGTCAACACACCTACCACTTTTACTTCATAAAGTACTTTCTCCCTTTGCTTCAATATTGTAGCTAGAAGGGCAGCTTTCCCAGTTTTGTATTCTACCTTCTAGATAGACTCTATTAAGTGAAAAAACTTTCAAATACTTCAGTATTCAACTGGAGATTTTTAGGAATTATCCAAATAATTATTGCCCCTCTCCTTCTATTACTGCACTTGTCTGTATCTGATCAGTTTGGGAATATATAACAGAAATGTACTATTTTTCTTCCTCTGCTCTATGTGACCATGTAGTGCACCCAACACTGCCAAGCCACATCCCTTAATTATCCCTAACTACATGCTGTTATTGTTTCCTGGTATGTGTGTATTGTCACATGTGACATTTAAATGTAGATTTCTAATTCTTTATCTTCAAGGCTAGCCCATCTCCTCTCTTACCAGATCTGTTTCTCTCCCACGGTATGCTCTTTTGTAGCACTGTTCCATTCTTGGCTCGCACATTATGAAGTTCAGGTGATGTCTATGAGATTGTAATTGCTGCTCTATGTTGTAATCTCTGTTTATGTTGTTTGTTAATCCTGCTTTGCCAATTATCAAAGTTCATTTTTAGGGTTCTTTTCTATATGAAACTACTGAGGACTTCCCATAACTGTAGTCTTTCTTCCCCTTCCTACTAGTTAAACTAGTTCACAATTATCCTTAGTTTTTTCTCTTCTTTTTCCTTTATCCCAATTTAGTATTGTCCTAGCACTGTATTAATGGCAGGAATAACCTCTATATTCTACAGAAAGCAATTTGGAAATATGCCAGAATTTCAAGTACATGTACTCTTGACCCATCATTTCCACTTCAAGAGTCTCACACGTTTGAGATTATTCACTAAAGCATTATGTGTAACCACGAAAATTTGGAAACAAATGTCTACCAAAGAGGACTGGTTAAATACATTAGGGCATAGTTAGTGGAAAATATGCAGACATAGTATATATAAAGAAGTTTTTGTTGTTCTTTTGTTGTTTTTGTTGTTATTTTTTGTTTTTGTTGTTATTATACTTAGTATGAAAAGAACTCCAAGACCAGTATTAAAAAGAAAGGTTTAGAACAGTGTGAATTTGTATAATCTGTGTGTGTTTCCACATGAATTGCTTGTCTGTGCATAAAATATTTCTGCAAAACAAACTAATAACATTGGAAACAAAACAAACTGATAACTTTGGATCCTGACTTCTGGCTATTGGACAGGTGTAGGAGACTTTTGAACATTGAATTCTGAATGATTGGAGAGTATTTCTTATACTAATGCAAAAAGTAAATTAATAAAAACAAAAATAATAAAGCTTTTCTTCTCAGGCCAGTCCATGCCTGAGCAAATACAATGTTCCAAGTTTTTGCTGTGGTCAGAGTCCATCATTCTGATTGCTCCTGCTGAGAAAGTGGTATCCTTCCCTTTTAAGGTCCTGCCCATAGGAAGAACCAGAGAGAATAGCACCTCCACATGGGTTGTAGGACATTCCATGTTCAGCCAAGAAAGCCTAAATATTCTTTGTAGTTCTTTTCCTGTTCACATAAATCCCTGGTCAATTGGGAGAACTCCATTTGTCAGCACTCCTGGATCCCTGCTTCCCTCTTAAAGGCAGCTCTGGCAACTATGCTCAGAACTCAATGAGTTCCACATGGGATTCAGCTGCAGACTTCTCCCTGCACCCCTTCTCCAATACCCCTCTGATTAACATGTCTCTGAAATGTCTTTGATATGGGGTATCATACAGAGGCTTCCTTTGCCTCTGGGTCTTTCATGTTGTATCAACCTAATTCTGGTACTAACTTTCCATTTTCTGCAGTCTTGCTTTTCAGGAGTAAATCTAATTCATTCAATCTTGGGTACCCTGATATGACCCAGAACCATTTCAAAAGGCTGGAGAGAAACTCAATATTCACTCTTAGTCTCTATGAGCCACTATGTAGCTATCCCTAAGCAAGACTGGCCGTCAAGAAACCTGTGCTTCCCAGTCCTCAGGTCTTACTGAGTGGCCACCAGAAATCATTTCCACAACTCAGAGCAGACTAAGAACCCTGGCTTAGGGGTATGGTAAGAATCAGAGCAGAAGGAAGAGTCTGCAACACTCTTGTTAACAGCAGCTTCTTTTTTTCATTAAAACATAAAATGGAATTTGAGGATAAAGCCAGAGCTATCCCGAGGAAGTTTATTTCAGTTCTGGCTACTTTAAAAAAAAAAAAAAGTCTTGTCTTTTCCAAACCACAAGCAATCAGCCCTTAGGCTAAATAAACTGGAAAAAACAGCAGCAGTATAGGAAGGGAAGCAGCATTTGCTTTATTCACACAATTACAACCTCTGGTGACCTGAGCTAGCAAAATGTCTCACTCAAAATAAACATCTCCATCACATGACCGGCTTCAGCACGCTCATAATTTTAAGTCTTTAGTGCTCCAGATAGCTACATAGAGAGGCAGAGGTCCTGAGCATACCAGCAAAGGGCATGCTCAGTTATAAGAATGAGGAATTTATTTCAGGTCATGTGGCTGCTCACTGATTATCACAGGTTTAAACTGTCT
This sequence comes from Xerus rutilus, assembly GCA_028644305.1. Taxonomy (NCBI): domain Eukaryota; kingdom Metazoa; phylum Chordata; class Mammalia; order Rodentia; family Sciuridae; genus Xerus; species Xerus rutilus. Next base: position 49,153,990 of record CM053399.1, read on the forward strand.
ACAAAATTCCTCCACATGGAAACCTAATATTTATACTAGCAATGGGGAAGGGCTGTGATCTGGTACGACAGGGGCTTAAAGCTCAGGGTCTATGTTGCCTCATGCCCAAACTGCCTGATGAAAAACAACAACAAACAACTCAGATTTTAAAACAATGCTGAAGGAAGGAAGGAAGGAAGGAAGGAAGGAAGGAAGGAAGGAAGGAAGGAAGGAAGGAAGGAAGGAAGGAAGAGAGGGAGGGAGGGAGGGAGGGAGGAAGAGAGGGAGAGGGAGAGGGAGAGGGAGAAACAAACAGTAAAATGACTGCTTTAGCAATGCATATCCCAGAAGTGGGAGCTCTCCTTTCTCTCCAGCTTCCTCTACAAAGAGATTGAGTGGCCACCACATTAACTGCATTCTTCCACAGGTGGATTGACTCTCCCACTCTCATACCCCATGCATGTGATCCCTATACTGACTGGTGTACAACCAAGGCCATGACCCAGATTGGCCCGAAGAGATGTAACTCTGGGGCTTTTGCTGGAATCTTTAAGCAAAAGAATGTCTGCTGGGGTTGCCAGCCTGGCAGGATATCAATGTAGAGCTACTGACAGCCATCTTTGTTACCAGATAGGAGAGACTTTCTAAGAATAGGACTAAAACAGAACCAAGTGATACAGTAAAACTGATTTTTAATGATCTGTGAGATTACCCTGATCTAGTTATATCAGACTTTTTAAATCCCAGACTTTTCAAGCTGTGTGACCTAACAGATCTTTCTTCTTTTTTTCTTAAGTGTCTTTGACTCTCTGCAACTTTAAGTCTTCTCACTAAGCTTACTCAATTCTGTTTCCAAAGCCCTAATGTATACTCACATGTAATCACACATCTTGAAGCACTGGTAAAATGACTAAACCAAGAGAAAAACTAATTGCTTTTCTATGAATATTCAAGATACAGTCCATTTGATTAATAAATACTTCATACAGATTGGTTTTTTGTGTCTGAGACCTTTGCAGCATGTGAATATGTATCTAAGTCTACATTTCCATTTCTAATATGCTAACAATGCTATCAGCAAGTAAATCAATAAAAGCTGGCTATTACTATGTGTCCTGCACTGGGTTAAGGACTGCACGTACATGATCTCATTCACTCCTCAGGACAACCAAATAAATAACAAGTATTGCTAACTCCATCATCTTACAGGAAAAGAAACAGGGGTTTAGGGGTGAAATTACTTGGCCAAGATCATAAAGCTTCTGAGTACTGAGTATGGGTCAAAGATGGAGGTCTGATTCCACAGCCTGTATTCTTAATCACTTAGAAGCTACTATCCTCAGCTTACTGGAGATATCCTCCTTTGGCAACCACACTTCTTACTAAAGAGAAGGAATGGGTTTTCAAAAGCAATGTAAAGAATATGCCTACACATTGGAAGTGTCCCAATTGCAAGTATTTACCTAGCAAACAGAAATATGGCAGGTGTCAGTGCAAATAATGTTGATGCCTATTAGGAAGAACAATATGCATCTTTAGAGTTTCAAGAAGCCTAAATAGAGGGAGATGAAGGTAAAACAAGCACATACAAAATGCCAAATACTATGATAACTTTTGTGAGCTTATTTGGTCTTCACCACATAGTTATCCATTTTATAGATTTAAAAAATGGAGTTTAGAGAGATTAAGTAACTAACTTGTAGAAGTTCATAGAGCTATTGAGCAGATAGGTCAGTAAATCTGCCTAGGTTTTTCTGAAACTAAAATCTATCTTCTTCCATATCTCACAATGCTGGGTGTAAATGTAAAGACTCAAAGGTAAAGGCACATGAAGGTGGTTGTCTAAGTTTAAAACAGGCTGCTCTCTCAAGTAAAGGAGCTACAGAGCCTAAAATTCTCTAAATATTTATCCAAAAAGAAGTCTGGCATGCTCTAACTAATGGTAAATGGGGCCTCAAAAATAAAACAAAAGTAAGAAAACATTCTTTTAGAGAAGGCATGTACACGGACACACCCATATGACCCATCAGGAGAAAAGAAACATGCGATCTGAGGGCTCTATCTGGGTCAGTAAAATGCATGTCGAAAAAGTGTCTCTAGACTCCCTGGATATAGTGACAGTGGCCTGTTGGGAAGCTGACTTCGTGACAGTACATTGTCACTACCTTGGTTCTTACAGAAGACATTTTGTGTCCCTACACGTTTGTCTGATCCTTTCCTCACTACCACATGCCTTTCCATCCTTGTCAGCAGTTTGTGGGAGTATAAAGCCTTAGAGCCAATACCGGGTGGTTTGAGTATTGCTGAAATTTGCAGCCACAGCAAAACCTGATAACTTGATATTAACAAATCATTGTGTCTCTAGTGCATAGATATTTGTGGAACCCAATGGCTGCCACAATTGAGGTTGACCAGATGGCCTGAGTCCATATTAAGATGGGCCCTCCCCCTTCCCTACTCCCCAGGTCTGAACTTAGTATTTTTTTAAGACCTTCCAGAATTTGGTGTATCATACCCACCTCGGCTTTTCTCTGCTTTTCCTCTTGCTCTCTTTGCTCCTTCTCCATGCCAACCAGCTTGAGTTTCAGCTCAGAAACTTCAGTCATCAGATCAAGCTTCTGGGTCTCAAGAGATGTGCGACTTAGCAGCTCCTGCAAGAAAAACAGATTTCAAAATCACTAACAGTGCAACAAGGACAGCTCTACCTCCATCTATAGCATGTAAGACAATATCTAAGTTGTATATTGCACACTATAGAACTGAGACTGCTGCATATGACCTGCAGGTCTATCAGCGATGGGCCAGGGCTGACACAGTCCCTGATGTCACACACTGTGATTTTTGAAAGACAATGTGAATGACATTTATCAAAACACGTTTCTCCACAGAAAATTATTGTTAATTATTTCCAAACAGAGAAAAATATATGGGTACTCTCAAAGAACTAACTTTCTCCATCTTTATTTTTAAGGCAAATTAGCAGATCCTCTCTACCAGACAAACAAAAACTCATGTTAACAATGTCTTTTTCAAAACCAAAATTTCTAGATCACCTCCTGGGCACAATCAGCCCAGTCTCCAACCATCTCAATACAAGACCTCATTACAATGAACCTATATGGGAGTTAGAATAGAAAGTGGATGTTTAATGAGTACTTATTGGATGATGATATAGGAATCTTATTATATGAGATGGATCTTTTCTGAGCAGTACCAAAATTACAATTTGAACACTGTGGGCCATAAACAAGAAGGTTATTCTTTCCTGATTGCGAGGAAAGACCAAGAAAGTATTACTATTCCTGCCAATGCTAGAATAGTGACTCACTACAACCTCAGATCCTAAACAACAAATCTGTCATAAATACATACACTTATTAAATACACTTACTAAAAAACAGAAGAGAGAGTAAAGAAACCTGCTGAGGGCTACTAGAAATTATACAGGACCTCAAAAACCAGAAGCATTTCCCAAAGTTCAGGACAGTAGATTTTTCCACTGGCAAATGGCAATGTCCTGTCAGGGTCAAAATCCTGGAACATGGTAGTTCCTGGCAAGGAGAACGTACCTGACAACCAGGAGAGCAACAGACCAAAGGATTAAACAAAAAACACATAATATCCTGCATTGGTCTACACATTTTGTATCAACTTGGGCATCCCAACCCCAGTACAACAATGGTGATCTCAATTCTGACCCAACAGCTCTGATTTCATAGATTGAAAACTGTCCTCAGATCATGAATCAAACCACAGAGGACAGTTTGACTCGGATTACATAATTACATTATATATATATATATGTTTATATTTAAGTATATATATTTTATATATACGTTTATATATATTTATTCATATATTTATATATATTATTGTTTATATATTTTATATATTTGTTTATATATTTAAATATATACTTATATATATTTAAATATATATTTATATATATATTTGTTTATTAATATATATATAAATAAACAAATATTCACTGAGCCCAGGAAATGTCCTTTCAGATTGACAAGATTTCATTGAGTACATACTATCAACCAGGGTCTGATGCTTAAGGTTAGGCAGGCCATAAAGGGACTTAAGCAGTTCTTCCCTGGATGGAGGGCACACAAATTATGAGTTCTCTTGGTCTTGAGTATTTGAATTTCTTAAGATATAATCACCCCCTACAGCACCTATTCTCCTAATACCCTCCCCTTCTTCTATCTTCCCCTGACCCCTGCTTTCTACCACCTCATTCTCTATGTCTTCTCATCCTTTCATCTACCTGTCTTATTTCCAAAATGATTTAAGGCAGTTTGCAAAATAGATATTTCCAGGTTAAAAAATAAATCCTAAAATTAAAGCAGATAGGAATAGAATAGAATCAGAGTCACACTTCGAAGAAAACTCATTGCTATAAAGTCCTATGAACAATCAGGAATGGACTAAAATGCACATGCAAGCTTCCTCACTGCAAATGCAAAAGAGAAAAGAAAAAATTACACAAATTAAGGTCCATAAGAACAATGACTTCAGAGATCTAAGAAGAAAAGTTCTCTAGGAGACTTTATTTATGTTTTTAAATACTTACCAAAAGCCAACACCTAGGGACATCATGTTAAAAATACAGTCCCTGTTAACTACTAGAGAGCTGTAAGATGATATTCATGCAATTCTTCTACTGATGAGCATTAGAGATACTGCTCTGGTGGAATTCAAAAAAGCTTCAGAATGTGTCTCCCTTGAAAGTTAAGAGTCTAGTCTACTTCCGCTACTGCCAAGATCTCTCTAGCTGTTTTAACTACCAGGTTGTAATCTATCGTCAATGTTCTAGCTGATGAGAATAATATTGTAATTGATTCCAATATCTAGTCCAATTAGCCATGCCAGTTTTTGAATTGATCATGCTCACGTTGCAAGTGGACATTCCAGTTAGACATACTAGCATTAATTAGAAACCTGGGGTTGCTAATTAATTAATTAAATTTATTATGATTCACTAATAACAAAGCTTTGGCCTACTGTCTCCCAGCTTATGACTATTAGCATGTACTTCTACTTTTCATGGTCATCTTTCCCTTGTCCTTGTCAATAACTGTTCCAGAACATGAATTCAAAACTCAGCCTTAAACAAGCTCACTGCAGTGCAGCTCTACTTCCCTATCTCCAGATCCAGTAAGGTCCCTTACCACTATTATGTACTAGATTCTCTCAAATGCATAACTTAATAGGAATAAACCGCCCAACATTCTCAATTACACCTTCTACTTCCAAAATCAACAGAATCTTGCAGTTTCTGCACAGCGTGCCATGCTCTTCCCAGTCATCTCAAGTGGAGAACACTGTGCTCCCACCAACCCAACTTACTAAATACCTTCTTCCCTGTTCCAGGACTGCTTGTAGACCACTGTTTGTCTCCATTGATCATTTACATCAACCCTCCTCTTCTAAGGCAACACCATTCAGTTATATCACATTCTTCCCAAATATCCAGAACAAAGACATTCTCTGATTTCCCATTTCTCATCAACAGCTTTTCTACCTACTTTGGGCATTTTGTGTCTCCCCAGTAGTTTCAACATTGTCGTTAATGACTTTTCTGCTCCGTATCCACACGTTGACCTTCCGTTCAGCTTCACAATGAAGCTCTGCTCCCACAGGCTTTGCTTCCACTTCCTTTCAGCTTCTCAGCAGCATGGCCAGAGCTTGGTTCTCATCTTTACCCAGAATGTGTTTGCTCTACTTCTAAAATCCTCAATCCTGAAATTCTCTCCACTGGCCACAATCTTCTGATCTTTCAACTGCCCTACTTGCTCACTCAACCTCTAATTTCTTCTGTGACTACTAGTTAATTAATAACTCACTATTTTCCTGGTTTATCAACTTCCTTTAAGCAGTGTTTGTCTCCCTATCCACTAGATACCATAAGGTGAGTCATTTCCATTGTACTCATATTTATACCAAAAAATCCTTCACCCAGCTCACCCTGCCCCCAGACCTGATGTGCTTTGGCTCATTAGAGCCCAGTTCAGCCAAGTCTCAAGTTTTTTATTTGTTTCCTTTCCCCGTGGCCTGATAATTGCTAGTGAAAGCCATTCAATGATGCCAGATGGTTTCAATACAAATTCACACTATCTAATCACAACCTATCTTCTAATACTGCCTGCAAAATGTTGTGTTCATCTCTGGTTGATTCCTTTCAAGGATCACTCCAAATCTTTTCTATTCTCAAGCCCTAAAACCCACAATGCACCCCTCTCCTCTTCAAATAATTCCTCCTCATGATTACTAAAAAGCTAAAAACCAACAGATCATTCACTGAACTTAAGTTCTTTCTATTTCAACGTTTTCCAGAATCCTCTTGCTCTTATCTCCTAAATCCCTGTCTTAAAGGCAGCAAGCACACAGCTCCTTTCCAAGGCTAATGCACAATAGCATACGGCCATCTTCTCTGCCAGGTTCTTTCACTTGTTAGGACAGTTCCCTAGCCCAGAAAGTTCCCAGATTTCACAGCAAAAGTATACATCAAAGGATACAATGCCTCCAGAATTTGTTACTGAATTGTCCCCTTTCACTGACCTTCCTGTCTTTTGCCATTTCTTAGTGTCCAGATTCTTCAGGCATCCTCACACGACCTTATGAAACTTAAAGTTATCTTTGACTTTGTCCCCTGTGTTATGGACCTGCTCACTCTCTAGCTGGTAACTCAGAATGACTCCCATTCACATGGTCCTAGCCTCTCCTTTACCTCTGTGCTGCCTTTGAGGAGTTCCCAGCAAGCTCCCTACTAGTCTAGGGTAGGACCATCAATCATCCACTCTGACAGGCATTTAATCTCTCCTCACCATCAGCTCGCATTCCTCAGGCTATAAACATGATCAAATTTCTGACATTCTTAAGAAACTCCCCTCTTGACTCTGACTGCCCCTCAAGTTACCACCACCAACTCCCATATCCTCTCCCTGGGCAAGTAAATGCATTGTATATAAGTGCTGTGTTTCTCTGCCCTTTCTGTGGCCTCTTCATAACCAAGCTCTTAAAATAATCTATCTCTGCTGCTTCATCTTCTCAATAAGATGTCTGCCTGCCTGCCTGAAATCTAGTTTCTGCCTTCACATAAAAATAGTTCTGGCTCTGGGAAACAATGTCCAAATTTTCTAGAAGCAACAATGAAAATGGCAAGTTGCTTTGAGATGTAAACTTTCTTTCATTTCTGAGAAAGGCCATGTATTTGTCCTTCTGGAAGAGGTTACTAGTAGCTGTGAAGTGCAGGCATCCTGACCTGTACTTCTTGGCTCTTAAAAGACTCTACTTCATAAACTGGTATAAGCTACTCCTTGCTACTCCATCTTACCTGTTCCAGATTTTCCTGACCTTTCTTTTTCCCTCTCCATCTCTTTTGCTGAGTGCTTTTAAAGAAAACACCTTAAGGAAAACATTCATAAGTCTCTAGTTTTCATCCCCAGGACTGGCTCAGCTCTGGATCCAGTCTACTTGTCTGGAGCACTGACACCGTCCCCAGGCAAAGTTTACTCCATGCTCAGGCATCCTGACTTTCGGGGTATAATTCTACTGGGAATCTCATGGAGTCCTGCAGCTACCATGATGTGTGGGGAGGGGCAGTAAGGGGAGGCAGAGGGCTAAGGATAAGGGGCAAAGGTTTCATAAACAGCATTCTGCTTTCTCCTAATTGTTTCAAGGTTTCCTATAGGGATGAGGAGGAAGGGGTATGGTAGGCTTGTTTCACTTACCGTGAAGGATCATGAAACTGGTTAATGATGCCTCAGGAAAAACAGTGGACAGAATTATCACTCACTTCTCTCACTTCACCACTACCACTAATCTCTTCCAGAAGAACAAATACATCTCCTTTCTCAGAGATGAAAGAAAGTTTACATCTTATAGTAACTTGCCATTTCATTTTGCCCAAGCTCAGGTTCTGACTGGAGCTGATAAAAAAAATTTGCCTTTCAACTTATTCTCTCTTTAAAAGGCCACATGTTGAAGCAATTACCTCCATCTTTAAGTGTGGAATATGACCCAGGGAATTACTGACCAATGACAGAGGACTGCAACCAGACTAGCAATCTGAAACTAGAATGAAATAATGGGCCATGGAAAGACATGAAAGAAAAAATATGTTCCTTTGCCCTTTGATGCAAAAGGCCTGAGTCTTGCTGGGAAGCTTGGATCATGAGTAACACTGTGCAGAGAAGAAGTGTTTACAGTCAACTAAAGTTTGAGTCCAGATTCAGTCCAATAATTAGACCATCTCTCTGAACCTCAGCCTTACCTGTAAAAAGAGGTTAATGTATCACTCCTTGCTGTGGTTTAGAGATCCAACATCAAATAAGATAAACATGAAAAAACTAGTTATTTGTGCCTCATAAATTTCCCAGAGGGAGTTTTAGGGAGTATTTGGGAAATGCTTGTTTTCTTCACACATGACTCAGTGTCTCACCACCTTGGACAGATTTGTGCTTCTTCCAGATCATGTACATGGATCTGTTTAATATTCTCTCTTTGAGACAGAAATACCTCTTTACTAGCCAGGCACTGAGCAAGTGTCCTAGGCCCTATAACCCCCTGTTCAACATCTTGATTTATAGAGGCCATTTGTATGATAGTACATTTCTAAAATACAAGAATAATTTTACAATTCTAGGTGGTAGTAGAGTTGGGCAATATAGAGTCCATATTGTATCCTTGTTCTCTACAAGTAAGGAAAACATGTCCACTGACCTTCCCAGATCATCTGCCAGTAGTCAGTTAAATAAGCTGAAGTACACTGACTCCCAATCACCTACACCTGTCACTCTGCGTACTTCACCTAAAAGCCATCCAGAGCAATGAAGCTAACTAAACCCAGAAACTCTGGGTCAGGTGGGAGACCTGAAACAGAGGCTAGTGTCACCCAAGGTTTCCCACAGCAGCAGGGTAGTATCCTCACAAAGAAATGGAGGTTTTCCTTTTGGCACTGAATATCATTTCTGTTCTTGATGTCTCTAGGGAAAATGTTCCATGTGGCTGATGACCCTACATAAAACCTCTCATCCACTAGGTGCCATGAGCTTTTTCCCTGAGATCATGCTTCTCTGGAGAAGGGTCAGTGATTAAGACAAAGGACCTCACTGTGCAGGAATAAACCAGACCTCAGAAAACCCACAGGGGCCACTTTAGAAAAAGCCAACAGGGACCTGAAATACACCAACAGACCCAGGGGAGCCTTCCCTGACACAGAAATTTTGTCACCAGCACAGTCTGAGAAAATCATGAGGAAGTCACTAGCTCAGCCTGTATTCCTAGGGTGCAATTCTGGGCCCTGGGTTCAGATGACTTCATTGTGTAGCTGGGAAATGTGCAGACATGCTCAAGAACCAATGACAGTCCCCATCAACCCCCAACCTTGAGAGCTGTGTATCCAGGCCCAGACTCCCAGTCCAATGAAACTGATGCAGGTTGTCCCTCACTTAAAGACCCATGTATACACTTCCTAAGAAATATCTTCTCTTAAAGGAGACTTTCTGAAAAATCCAGACATGCTCAATGAATGAGACCATAATCTGAGAGGATACTTCTGCAGGCAGTTTTCAGGGGGTACTCAGAGCTCCCCTCTTCCCACCCTAAATCCAGCAGAGGGTTGCAGACAAGAATTATTATTTTGCCTTCAACTATGTCCCCAGTCTAGGTGCTGCTCATGTCAACCTGCCCTTGTGCTGACTCTTTATTTCTGGTTTCTGTCTAACCCTAAGAGGGGTCTTCATGCTCTCTCCTTCTGGAGGCTGAATGAGTTCATATGCAGATGAAAACAACTGGGAGCTGGGAGATGAGCAATGAGCAGAGACTGGGCTAGGCTAGGCTGCAAGGTGCCTGGCTCATGAGTTGGGTGGGAGACTAACTCTTCCTCTTGGGTTCCTGAAGAAGGTTGATATTGGGTATGAGAGCAGCTGTGAGATGGGCTTGCTGGAATCTCTCTGAGTACAGAAATTGCGCTATGTTCAGCTGAGTTTCTTTAAGTCCCCCAGTGATATTTTAATCAGCAAAGGGGGCAAAGTCTAGAGTAGATTGCAGATTGGAGGCTTTCAGGCTAGTCTTGACCCATAGATGTGTACTCCGGTTTGCATAGCATTTTTTTTTAAATTTTTTTTTTTAGTTGTTGATTGACCTTTATTTATTCATTTGTTTATATGTGGTGCTGAGGATCGAACCCAGTGCCTCCCACATGCGAGGCAAGTGCTCTACCACTGAGCCACAACCTCAGCCCCTGCATAGCATTTTTAATTAGTTGCCAATATATAAAAATAGACACCTTTAAATCTTTAAGACTTCTAGCTTTTTGTGAAAAATAGGGCCATTATGCAGCCCATATAGGCAGTGAACTGGAGTTAAATAGAAGCTGCCACCATTAGGAGGCATTCAATGTGCAGAGTATTAGAAGCATCATCCTTAGGGATACACTGTGTCTGCAGGCAGTTAGAAGGACCCACTGGAGACAGGAAAAGGATCTCGTTCAGAGTTATAGGCCAGGCTTAGTACAGGGCAGGAATGGTCTGAGGCTAGCAGAATGAGGCAATTGTTTGCCTCCATTCTTTGCCTCTAGGCCATGAGTCATTATTGCTCCTAACACCAGAAGCCAAGAGCCCTGCAGCTCAGGATATCTCAGCCAACTTGGACAGGTCTTCGCCTGCCCCCAGTTCAGAGGACATGTATATACTCTAAGCTGTAGATGGCATTGCATCAGTGCTGTGGTGCAAGAATCAAGTGTCTTTACAAACAGCATCAAGCAGATTTCAGGAAAGTAATAGCATGTGCAAAAAACTTGAGACACTCAAATGTGTCCCATGACTTAAACTCACAATATGTCAAGAAATTTTACCTTTGAAAGATTGAGAGAACACAATGAAAGCTTATGGGCACAAAAATAACTTGGTCAAACCCAGGCAGATCTTTAAAACCCAAAAGTGGCAAATAAAGAGCTACCATATTCCCAAATATATCACGTCACAACATCCACCTCTATGGCACATGCAAATAAATGCTGATACCTCACTCACTGCACACAGGAAAGAAGATCTAGAATAAACAAATACAAAGGGTAATTGATCTTAAGACTTTTTAAAAAGTCTAAAATGCCATCCATGAGGTAATGCCAGCCGCTCTCCAAGTGGTGCTGGGCACCTGCATCGGACTCCTTGACACAGAGGCTCTGAGGATGGAGCAGAAACACTGCCAAAGAGAGATGTGGAACAGTCTGGAAGAGAATCCAGGGCAGCCATGCAGATAACTCAGGCACTACAATGCAGCCATTCTCTGACCTCTGATTATGTGGTTACTCACCAGACACCACGTTCTTGAAATATCAGCCTTCTGACATTTTTCTCACGTGTTCCCTTCTGCATTCAAATTTTTGTGGTTTCTTTTTGGATTGTTCACAACACTCCATCATCTTCCTCCCTTATCCTTCCCACCTCAAAACCACACTTGTGCAGACTTGAAAATACAATCTAGTGAGATGTTTTATGCATTCTTCATGAAAATGTTTCCCTGCCATTTGAGATTTTTCCCATCAAATTATTTTCTTTCCTGAGTCTTCAGAAGAAATATTCACAACAACAACAACAAAAGAAGTGACTCCTATTACTACTCAGATTTTTAGAGAATATTGTAAGCAAGAGAAATGGCATATGAACCTAAAAAGAAAACCAAACAGAGCCAAGAGTAGGGTAATTTATTAATCAATTATGAAAAGATAAACTATGAAAATATATGTATAAAAATATTGACTTCCTTTTTTTTCTTTAAGTTCTTCAAATGAAACACTGGAACTAAGATGTTTTATTTTAAGACCAAAAGTAAAACGCAAAGCCTGTGTTTATTACTGTACTGTCATGTAACATTTTAGTTTTAGGCTGATCACAACAGTAACAAAAGTGGGAGCTTGAGGGAAAAGTTTATAAGCAATTCTCTAATTGAATCCTCTCATTTTAAAGGAGTGATTTTTGTTCTTTAAAGAAATGGTGAGCACCTTTTATATGCCAAGTACCATATTTGGAGTTACAAGGCATATACAAACATACTTTCAGGAATGGTTTAATTTTAAAAATAACTGAAAATTCAAAAATGATTTAAGTTAAGCAAATCTGTTAATAGAGTTAATTTAAAAATCTAATTAGCATCTCAACAGATTCTGAAAAGACTTGATAAAAGTTCAGTACCCTTTTTGTAATAACTTCAGTTCATTTTACAATAGAGTAAAACTATTCAGGAAAAGACTGGTAAAGTTAATTATGACATTTTCACTAAAAAAAATATTGTAAATGACACTAAGGATGACTATACAGAAAAATTTTTTAAATGGAAAAAAGTCACTCTGCTATTAATCACACAAAACCTGAGAGAAGAATTGTATATCTGTGTGACCACAGCTTTGTAAATTTGTGAACATATAATGAACACAACCAAAAGGAAACAAGGAAAGGACATTATCTGAATGTTAGGGAAGCAGCTAATTGTTTTTTTCATTTTGATGCCTATTAAATTATATTAAGATGCTATTTATGTAATGATTTATATTACAGAAAACTACAGAGTGAGAGGGAATAAAATCAGAGTGACAAAGGAACATAAAATAAGCTGACAAATTGACATTCTAAAACCCCAGATGCCACGAGCAGTCAAACTCTTGTTCCTGTGATAAGATGAGAGTGACATAGCCTGTGTTGCTCACAGCACCAGGCCTAAAGTGTGGCCTGGGAATCCCTCTAACCAGCTCAGCAGGTTATTCCTCTCAGGCCAGCCCTTCCCCACCCTCAATCTCAGGCTGGTTTCACCTGCTGTCTAAACACTGCACACTGCACACTGAGCAGCCAGTCCCACCTCTAGGCAGGACGGGAAAGTAAGCACAGCACAAAAAAGGGGCTTTTACTCAATGAGCTGATTCAAGCCCAGTGCCCTTCCACTCCACCTGACCTTACCTGTTGAAGCATTTCTTCAGCAGCATTGAGTTTCACCTGGTGTCCTTCCAGACACACTTCTAGGTCTCGAATCTTCTCTCCTTGGGCTTCCACTTGGTCTGTGAGGACGCTCACCTGTTCCAGGAAATAAAGTAACAGTAGAGTAGCAGGAACTGTATGACAGCGAAGTTTCCCCACTGTGTGTAAGCACTGAAAGTGCAACACTGACTCACGTGTGAGGGAGGAACAACTTTTCTTTTAGGTAGCTGGAGGGTGGGAGAAGTATCCTGGATGAAGGCAACACTAGTTGGATTCTTACCTTACCAGGGAGTCTCGTCGATGCCCATATGATGTTGGTCACATTCCTGCTCTTGACAGACTCCAGAGAAAAGTACCCAAAAGACAGGAGAGCTGCCTCTGGGCTGGACTCCTGCTCCTGATTTCTCTAATAGGGCAGTGCGACCTCAAGGCATATCTCAGCTGGCTTGCCAGGGTTTCTGCCACCTCATGTGGAAGAGCAATCCAAACCTCTATGGAAACCAACCAATGACCTAACCTCTCTCATAAGGGTGTGAGGACTGCTCACCTATCAGGCGAGTGTTTTGAAGTAATTAAGGAATGTGGGACGCAAAGAGCATGTATTAGCACTGACAAAACTTGGCTCCAGAAAGGTTTTTGTGCTTCACAGGCTAAAACATGACTCTAAGTTATACATATACAGAAGCCACACTGCACATATGTGAAAGAAAAGTGTCATTTTTCTGAGACTCTGAGATTCTTTATTGAAAACATTAATAAAAATCCACTTTTAATTAGTCATTTAAATCATGTCCTAAATATTCTGTGAGGATTTTCATAGCCTTCTCTATTAGTTAACTACCCCAGAATCCTCCCTGCCTCTCCCTCTTTCTTTTCTTTTCCCTTCCTTCCTTCCTCCCTCCCTCCTTTCCTTCCTTTTTCTTCCTTCCTCCCTCTCTCCCCCTCTCTCTCTTCCTTCCTTCCCTCCTTTCATTCATTCCTGCCTGCTTGCTTTCTTTTCCTCCCTCCCTCTCTCCCTCCTTTCTTTCTTTCTCTTTCCTTCTTTCTTTCCTTTCTTTCTTTCTTTCCTTTTATTTCTTCTTTTCTTTTCTTTCTCTCTCTCTCTCAAATCAGGAAGATGAAGAAAGAGAATAGGTGGCCTCCCAAAAGCAAATAAATCAATAGTTGGTAGTACCTTTTTGTGTTTTTGTTGCTTGTTTTTTATCCTTATTCAACTCTATTGGTAACCATTTCAACTACTAGCTCCACTTTCAAAAGGGTAGGATTCTGGGGGATGGGTTCTATTCTCTGGGACTCAGAGTTCCTGTTTGGAAAGGATGTTTTATGGTTAATCCCATTATGAGGATTAACACCTATATGGATACACCATGCCTTGGGGCCATGGGCTAGTGGCACCCTGAGGAATAATATACAGTCTCCAGAATTCTGTAGCTCATAGCTCAGCTGCACATAAAATGAAAAGGATCTCGAGACTACTACACCAAGTATTGTGAATGATGAGGTAGAAAATTGGCACAAAATATCTTTATAAAGATCCTAGAATGTGACTTTCACTCAATAAAGACAAAAATATTTTGAGCCTTTTCTACATACTAGGCATAATATTAGGTAAAGGGGAATACAAAAGGGGGAGGGGAATCTTTGCCTTAAAGGAATTACACTATAATTAAATGAAGATTTTTATTTTGCTTTTAATTAATCCTAGAAGCAAAATACTTTGTTATGTGTGTTTGTCTTGTGTTTCTACAAATAAAAAAATAAACAGGAACACATCTTGGACCAAGGACTCCAATTAATTCAGTCTGGCTAAACTGCTGTGGTACCCCACTGAGGATCTGGAGGATCCAAGAGGCCACCAAGGAACAGGTGGCTCTGGAGGCCACCAAGGAACAGCAATAGAAGTAAGCATGTAAGAGCTACTTTAAGAGTCTGTCTACAAGCTTGTCCAGAAACCACTAGGGTCAACTTCTGCTTCCTGCTAAGTAGCTTCCCAATTGTGTTAAGATTATTTAAATAGGGATTATTTAAGAATTTGAAATTTTAAAAAAAACATGATGTAACAGCATTATTACACAGGACCTCTTAATTAAATTATTGCAATCACAAACGGTCCCAATTCAAAAGTTTGCAATTTCATACTGTTCACTACAAAATTATGAATTGGATACTTTGTCATTAATCATGTCATTAGGATGGAGTTTCAAATTATACATCCTTCAAAACATCTGTGCTATAAAATGTGGCCCTGCTACTCTCTGAAAGTGGCTCCCAACTCACTTTCTCCAAAGTAGAGACTGTAGACATGATGGCCCTTGCAGTTCTTCCTGTATACTAAGCATTCTCCTACCTCAGTGTGTGGGCTGGACTGACCACTGCCTCTGCTGGAATGTAGTTCTCCAGGTATCGGCATAGCTCCCCTCTTAGTTTCTTCTTGATAAGGAGGCCTTCCCTGACTTTCTTATCTGGCTTCACTTTCCTCCCCAATACTTATCACTGCCAGAAATATTTTATTTATTTGTTTGTTTTTTATTATCCTCTCCCTACCCCATCCCACCTCCTGCTTCTGTGTCTCCTTCTATAAGAACAGGGACTCAGTCTGTTTTGTTCACTGTTGTATACTCAGTACCTAAAACCAGTATCTGACAGACGAGTTGTACATACTCAATTATTTTATATTGAATGAGTTATTTTAAAATCACTGAAGTGAAGAGAACAAAACTAGGGTGCAAATCCCTCCTCCACTCCACCGCCAGTCTTATTCATCACTCTTCAAGCTTTTTAAAGAGCTGTGATTAGGATATTAATCTTTATATTCTCCAACTGTCAGTTAATATCTGATGCATACCAGACCTCAAAGCTTGCTAAATTGATTTATGTATTTGAGGCTAACACACCAGAGCTCCCGCTTTAGTAGTAGCCTTTCTATAAAAATGCCTAACTTCATATAGAACCAAAGAACACAGGACAGGCTTTTAGAAGTAAAAAACTTTCTTTGGTTCACTTTCTCCATGAGAAGTTTAGGAGTTCCTCTGAAGCAAGAGGAATTCCTAAACCATCAAGGCTTAGCCCATGTTACCAGCTCCAGGGGATTTGGCACCAATGTGATCAGTATAGATTTAGCTTCAGACACTTTGGACTTGATTCCGTTAGCCTTTACCCAGAGGCCAGCATCACTCACATTTTATTAGTGACATGAGGATGTATCTCATCTCCCTTACAAGATTGTGATCCTGAGGACAGGGCCCATTTTGTTCATTCTTAGCACCAGGTAATCAGCCTGGTCATAGGGCTTTAAGTGTGTAGAGGCAGGTACTCAGTGGTGCATGATATAAATGAATGAATCACAGTCCTCCAAAGTCAAGTCAGCTAAATTGTACTCTCAGTTACTTTCTGCTTTTAGAAAAAGCCTGTTTGAAAAACACTCTGGGAGCAAGAATACTCCAACAGAGAAAGCCTCTATCACTTGGGGACAATACAGAGCTACAGGTAACAGGTAAACTGGTTTCCATCCAAAAGTACCCACCTGTAATATAAGGGACTCCTTATCTCCTTCTAGACGTGCCAGGCGTTCCTGGTAGGTTTCATTACTAGCAGCACTGTGGTGATTTGCCTGAGACTAAAGAGGGGGAAAAATACAATTACAAAACTAGAAAAAATTACCTGCTTTCAAATGGAGTGTGCAATGTATGCGATTTGTGAGGACAGTTTCATTGATTTATGTGCAAAACCATCTACCAAAACAGGAAGCCACAGATTACAAAACTACTACAAGGAGGATCAGACCACATGCCACTGAAAGGTGTGTTCCTTGGAAGTGGTGCAACCACCCTATGACCTCACCCTTGGCCTGGAGGCCTCCACAAAGCTCCAGGCCAGCAGTGCTTGACTTGACTGGACATGCTGGGTCTGGTTCAGCTAAAGGCACAGCCTGCCAGAGTCAAAGCAACAATGAGGGTCTACTGTTTTTTAGTTTGGTACTGGGGATTGAAACCAGAGGTGCTTTACCACTGAGCTACATCCCCAGCCTCTTTTATTTTTTGAGACAGTGTTTCACTAAATTGCTTAAATCTTTGCTAATTTGCTGAGGCTGGCCCTGGACTTGTGATCCTCCTGCCTCAGCCTCCCAAGTGGCTAGGATTATAGGAATCACCACTGCATCCAGTAAGGGTCTGCTCTTTGAGACCAGGGAAGCTGGTACCATTCATTAAGGAACTTCGTGGGAACAATTCCTGCAGAGGTCTTGGGAACTTTCATACCTGGGTTCTTCAGAGCCAACACACATCTTGCAGCATGAAGGCCTATCCTGAACATGATTCTATGTGCACATCCCTTCCCACTGAAATTCTACCCCTGATAAAGACTTTGGCAGCCAGGTTGGCATACCATATTTCTGTAGTGCTACAGCTGAGAGAAGCAAGCTACATAGAAACATCTTGAGTAGAACCTAAGTTACAGACAGAGGATCTCAAAGAGCTACACAGAGGAAAAATACAGGAAATACAAATACCCAGAAACTACAGAAAACAGAGGAAAGGGAGAGGATGTAAAATGGCAGAGATGAGACAGAATCTTATAAAATGTTCTGAGCATAGACAGGAGCTGTCAATTCTAGGGTGTGTCTGACTTGGTTATAGGTAAGGAGGAGAGAAGGAGCTGCTAATGGCATTGAGCTGGCCCCAATACCACCAGTGCTCACTTTCTCCATATCAACTGACAGGCTGAAACCAGGGGCCCACAAGAGGCCATTTAGTGGATTGGTAGTCTGAAAAAGTAGCTGTCATTGCTAAATGGGAAGTTATTATCCTGATAATCTGGGCTGGTCCTGTGATATCAATGCTCCAATATTCATGAAGCAGGTGTTTACTACCCCATAGGAAAGTCATTATTGTGCAAATGGGCAGGGCAGAGAGGCCCAGGGTTGGCTCACCTTGTCCTGGCCTATTTCTCTGCATTTCAACATTGCGAGTGGGCTCTCTAACCTCTCTTCATGAGAATGGGCCCTTTCTTCCTCCTCTCATCCTACTCCTCCCCAAGGTTCTACCTAGATGAGAGAAGGTGGCAGAGTCATTCTCAGTTCTAGAATAGAAATAGGGACCAACCATTCCACATTCAAGCCCTGGCACCTCACTAATGAGAGAAGCACTGGCTGTTTGTTGAAGGAACTGTGGGAGGCTGAACCCAGGGGTGCTTCCCAGGGCAGCTGTGCCAGGTAACTGTCTAGATGGCGCGTGGTGCCTGCTGCTGCCTTTTACTCCAGCCTTGCTCAAGCCTGAGTTTTGTCCATTTGTTACAGAAGCTCTTTCATGCACCAGACAAAGGGCCTTAACAATCACAAATGACTTCTTTTTTACCGAGGACAGTTTATTGTTTTGACATTAATTAATGTTCCAGGAACTCCAACATAGTCAAATTTTCTGAATAGCATCCAATGATACAGCATAACCTATATTTTCTCAGAACCTGACAAGGAAAAATAGGAAAACAATTCTTAATAGCAGGTCAAATCCTCTGTTAAAGAATTCACAATGATGATTTTAAGTGGGCAGAAAGAAAATACCCAGGCCTCCAACTGACACTCTGCACATCAGACCCCAGGGCCAAAGTCGGCATGTGCATGGGACCACCCGACACTGGTGGTGCAACTTGTCCAGTGGGAAATGGGGAGAAGGCAAAAGGGTAGATCCTTCCACAGAACTCCAGCAAGGCACCACATCCACTGTATTCAAGTGGCCTGCAATATGCTCCTATAGGGAGTGCATAAAATTATAATTTTATGTTGCTTTGGTATCTATTTTTAAATATATGTTTAACTTTTTTACACCAGAAGCAGGAAACTTTAACTAAGATTATTGAAACTAAATAACTTTTGTCTCTTTCAAAGCTTGACTCTCTGGAGCCTGGGATACAAGGAATCCATCTTCTAAAACCAGATCTCTTGGAGGCAAACACGAAACACAGACCAGAACTCTCATATAAGGGTCTTCCTTAAACCTTGAGAATGATGGTCCCCAGTGTCCTCAGGAACAATGACAACACAATTCTTGACTCTTACAGGCCATCTTATGAGTCCTTTTATGACCTGAATTACTATCTCTGCTGGGGCTATGCAGGCCTAAAACATAGCTTAAGCAATGAAAGGCCAAAGGAGGGGTGTTTTCTAAGCCATCCCTAAGTGAAAGAGGCTTCAGGTAAGTGTAGCAGCCATACACATTGCTCCATAGTTGGGAATTATGGAACTGACCATGATAATGAATTGCTCTCAGCAATTAGCAGAGCAGTCAGAAGATGGAGAGAGGGCTGTGTGCAGTCAGCAGGGAAAGGATGAGATGACCAGTGAGATTCTTGCAAGGACAGTTTCTACATAAAGGGCAGTATAAGGACACCAACTTAAACAGAGTATCATTCCCACTTCTCTCATCTCTCTCCTGGGTCAGTGAGTGAAGAGTTCACTTTTGACAAGCTCCTCATACACAGAGAGCTGTATGCTGTCAGGCTCAAGAAATTAAGTAGGTTTCTGCACCTTGGGATACACTGCATTTTAATTAGTGATAAAATTAAGGACCCAAAAAGAAATCTTGTAAGTTGTGGAAAACCCTAGACTAGTTGAGTTCCTTTTGCTCTTCTACTAAGGAAAAGGAATGATAAAAACTTGCATTACTCTTGGCAGATAATTCTTCTGGACTCTGCTTTAATAGAATATATTGTTTGTATAGAATAGTCCAGGATCATCACTGCTACTATAACTACACGGCATGAGTGAGGGCTGCCAAGATAGCTTCATATCCTAGCCCTGATCCAGGTTTGGCTATAGGAACTCTTTCTCTGAATATTCATTCATTCATTCATTCATTCATTCATTCCCTCACTCATTCATTTTGAAGCACAAGCTAGGCAAGTGCGCTATATCCCCAACCCCTCTCTGAACTTTAAACTTGAAAACAGAGCATGATAATGGTGGTGCTAGGAGGTTCTGAGGTTGCCAGTGGCTATGTCTTTCTCCACATGGAAGAATCTGGTTTGCAGCAAAAGTAAGTGTGATGCCAGCATGCACAGGAAAGCAAATAAAAGCAAAAAAATCTGATTGGGGGCATTCTCATCCTTGGTTCATGCTGTCTAAAGGCAGAGGCAAATCCTGACTCTTCCTGCTGGTCCCCTCTGGGCTTGGACTAGTTCAAACTTAGTTTCTGTTATTTGCAACCAAAAGTCCTGTATAATGTATTTATCACAAAGGGTGATCACCTGACTGAAATTTACTCCTTTGGAAAGAGATTTACAGGAAAGAATTCTTGCTATTTGCACATAGTACTATATTACAAAGGAATTCTATCATCATTTGATTTGCTTGAACTGGCAATTTTTAAGACAGGGTTGTGAATTCTAAGCTAACTATAGTTAGAACTAGTATTATCATCAAGCAATAATAGGAATCTGCTTTGTGGCTCAGGGTGTGTCTTTGTGAGATGTACTGGGATAAAAAGGGTACCCAGTCTCTTTCTATGTGCCATAATGGATGGCTTTCTATTCAGCACTTGTTTGCCTCCATTCTTATTTCCCACACAGAACATGAATTTTAAGACAGGGGGTGAATACAAGATGCAACAGGCCCAGGCCCATGGGCATCAAGTAGGGTGGAGTGAGAAAGGATTATGATAAGGAAAAATAAGGTAAAAGAAAATAAATAAATAAGGTAAAAGAAGTAAAATAGGAGCTAAAGTCTAAAAGATACAAAGATGAAAGGGAAAGTGAATAAATGAAGGGTATATAAAAACATAAACATATCTAACAACTATTTAAGAAGTTATACTAAAAGAATTTCATGTCATATGCAACTGTACAAATGCAGGGTCTGGGAGCTTGGGAGACTGAGAGCTGCAAGTTACCTGTGGGACGTTGTTGGGTGCTTCCATATTCACTTAGAAAATTCTTTTCTAGCATCCTTTTCCCCAAGGTATGGCCTCAGCAGTCAGATGACAAACCAGGAATGCTTAGGAAGCCAGCATTTCAGGTAGGTCACTTCATCTAAGGCTTCCAACTTTTTTAACAGAGAGGGTCAGTTAGGTCTATATATGTGAAAATGTAATTTTTATTCCCACATAATAAAAGTACAGAATGACTTTTATAGTGGGGTGTTCTAATAATTCCTCTGTGTTATAAACCATTTTTTGAATGATCATGAGACATGGAAATCATTTAAATGATTTTGTCTAAGCTCAAAGACTAAGGTTCAATTAGAAGTAGTTCATTTCTTCTATTGAGTGTTTTAATTAACCCATTCTTTTTGTGCAATGGAACAAGAGAGGCAATATTTCTGATCAGAATATCTAAGAAATATCTATAAAATCTGTACAAACAACTCAAGGGAACAATATCCAAAATACTTTCAGGCTGGAAAGGAAAATTTTAAAAGTCTGAGTGACAACACAGAACCCACTGTTAGCTAATAGCTCTGGAATCATGCCTTTGGCACACAAAGCTAATGATGTGTTCACTTTTCCATTGTCCCTGAAAAGGTGCCTGTGTTTTGAGTCATATCTTTTTTGTGGCCATAATTTTTTCCTCCTTATAAACATTTTATTATGCAGTATAAGTTCTATGTGCTGCATACATGTTTATAATTAATACATTAAGAATTTCAATAGGGCCAGACATGGTGGTGCCTGTAATTCCAGCACTTTGGAAGGCTGAGACAAGAGAATCGCAAGTTCAAAGCCAGCCTCAGCAACATGAGGTTCTAAGCAACTCGGTGAGATCTTGTCTCTAAATAAAACGCAAAATAGGGCTGGGGATGTGGCTCAGCAGTCGAGTACCCCTGAGCTCAATACCCAGTACCAAAAAAAAAAAAAAAAAGAATTTCAGTAGGAGTAATGACCACTCATGAAAAAAAACCTTGAATTTTAATTTTTGTTCCAATTTAGAAGTTAGGTCAAATCTAGGTTGAGCTTTCCAGCTAAATTAACCTCATTGTCCTCCTCAAAGTCATCACCCTTTGACTATCGTGGCTAGTCAGATTCCATGATATTGCTTGCTCGGATCTGATGCTTTGACTGGTAGCTTGGCCAAGTGATAGGTATGTTAGGCTCTCCACAGAGTTCTGGAATTGGTATGAGTACTTGAAGCCATTATTGAGGGCCATGCCGAATCCCAGGAGCATGACTTCTTTATACCCTGTCTGGCATCTACCAGGAAACACATCCTTCACATATGCTCTAGTACACCCTCAGAGATGCTGAGTAAGGACAGATCTGCTTCATTATCTGGTTGACACACCCCAGAAAGACTTCTGTCAGTATTGTACTTGAGTGAACTTGGCTACAGAGTTGGTTTCAGAGCAGTCAGATAGGGCAAGGGAGAGGTCACAATGAGGGTGTCAATGGTATGCAAGTAAAGAGTGAAAAAATCTTTAGATAGTCAAAATACCCAAAGTGATAGCTGTAGCCATCATGTTGATTTTCAGAACTAACAGTTCCTTTTCAGAGCTCCTGCCTTGGGGGTCCTCCTTTTTTGATATCAAGTCTGTAGTGTTGGCCAGGTAGAGATTCCTTTCCTCCAGTGCCTCCTATGAGCTGTGAATTCTATAGTTCCTTCAGGATCTTTGCCATGGTACACATACTGTTCTAACTGGTCAGAGCACACTCAATTATATGATAGTCTGTAAATATGCTGAGATTTTGAACACAACACACTGGGTAAGTCTAGGCTCTAGATAAGTCTTGGAAAGTTGTTGTTGTTGTTTATGTAGCCTATGTGCTTTTGAGTGAATAAGAATACAAGAAGTGTGTAGTAATTCTAGGCTGCCTGGTCCAGGGCTTCTTATCAAATCCAGAAAACCAACTGAAAGTAAGCCATGCCTAACAGACACAGGGTTTGGGGGTAATATCAGAGTCACCAAGGCTAGATCTCAAGCTTAAAAGCTTAACTCACATGCAAGACTTTTAGAAACTTGGAGAATACGAATACCAACCTCAAAAATAAGGGGACCTAGATAAATAAGTAAAAGAAAATAGATCACAGAGGCTATAGTCAATTCCTATTACATGGGTTAGGTTACCCATCATTAGGAGAACCAAACAGTATGAGTGTAGGCAGGTGCTTGTAAATAGGAAAACTTCCCCCACATTCTTTGGTTAAGGACTCTTATGGCTTTTTGGTAGTTCTTATAAACCCAAATGTTCCCAAGACAAGCTCTACTTTTTCTAGACATAGAACAGTCAAATCAATCTACTAATCTTTGGCATAGAGTTAAAGAAGTTTCCACCAAATGCAGTGTGAACAGAGTAAAATCACCTCCTTACTTACTAGTAGTCCAACAAGAGAAATCCTATCCTGATCTTGACCCTTCTACCCTCCTCATGGTTTCAATTATATATAAGGTGTTGCTAGTAGAGCTATCATTACCCCATTGATCTAAATGTCCACCTTTAGTTCATAAGTAGTGAATTAAATAGCTTCTTGGTCAACCCATGCTCATGTCATCATGCTTAATTTGTGCATGTATTCAATGACTTGATTATTCCTGAGCACCTACTAGACATAATTAAGTACCATGAGAGAGAGAGAGAGAGAGAGAGTTGTATGTATACCAACAGCAGGGGCATAGGGCACAAATGAATAAATCTTACCATCAAAAGAGAGAAGAGGCTTTATAGTGGTTGAATCTGAAGGGTATAAAATAATTCTCCCAGAAGAATGGGAGAACAGCTCTTTGGATACAGTCTTCCCAATATGAAAGGGGTATCTATGAAAGTATGAAAATCACCACCATTCAGACATTCTGGTCTTCCGGGACAGACATAGCAAACACAGCAAAGGATATCCTGAAGACAGACCATAAGTTCTCCAACCAAGAGGTTGGTATGAGGCTCCTAACTGATCCTCCTGGGAAATTTGGAGTGAGAGGAACCATTTGATTCGCCAATATCTTTTCCTAAAATAATAGCTGTGGCTAAGCTTCATCTCTGCTTTTTTATCAGGTGGTTAGATACATAAGGAGTTTATAGCACCAGGCTATATAAGTAGTATTTGTATGTGTGAGGATGTCCTGTAAAGGCATGGTATTAAAACCAGGAGGAGAATAAGAGGAGGAGCCTCTTGAAAGAGTTTCCCCATCTTGCCAATTCCAATAGGCATACTGACTCATTTTTATTGAAAACACCTTCAGAGACAAAACAGTGTTGGAGTTGAGGGTGGAGTGGGCACTGTGACTCTTAGGTTACCTGGGGCCATTACAGCTAACTGTCTTGTGCCTCTGAGACTGCCTAGACCTTCCACATGAGGAGGCAACAATCAAGTAGGCAGAAAGGTCCATAGCTGGAGAATATGGAATTAAGGGAAGGACAAAGTGAGGAGCTGTTCTTTGGTCACAAGAATGCCAGTAATCTTACAAGATTCCCAAATGGGAATGAATTCTAGGGGGAAAAGATGGAAAAGGTTATTTGGGAACTAGATGTAGCAAGAACAGCATAGGAAGAAATCTGAAATATGACTGCAGGAACAAAGCCAGTGTGGGTGGGTTTGGAGTGGTGGGAAAGAAATAGAAGTGGTGAGGTTTTAGCTGCTTTTTCCTAATGGTGAACGGAGCATAAGTTATAAGGCAACATCAAAAGGCAAGCCCAAGGCCAAATGTAGTTTTGGATTTTTCCCCTAAGATCCGAGGAAGAGTATTTTTCTCCAAGAACAAGAGACAGGTAGGCAGGAAGCAGCTGAGAGAAGAAACAATTAGAGGAACAGGAGGATCTGGAACAGGATTGGTTTAAGAGGACAAGGCAATGGGATAACATTCACCAAGAGAGGGGAGTCTTGCCTCCTCGAAATAGAAGGAAGTTGAAAAATGATAGCTGTGACTATAGTTGCAGTTCATAATGAAGGGGAGGGAGGATGAAACATTCATCTAAATTTGGCTTTGTTTTGTTCGGTTTTGTTTTGTTGCATGGAGGTAGTGACATCAGTTAAGGGCATACAAAGTTGGAGACATTGAAAAAGATGAAAGAATTGCTACAGAGAGTAGGAGAAGGAATGCAGGGATGAATCAAAGGATCTCCAAGCACTGTTGCCAGCCCACAAAACTACCAATGGCTGTGCTGCTCTGGAACACCCCCAAGCTATGCAGGAAATGACCGAGGTATGATGCCACTTCATTAAATCCCACCAGGTAAAAGTCTGCTAGCCTCTCTTCAAGGCACTATCAGATAAGAGTCACATGTACAGAGGTGGGGTAGTTAGAGATGGTAGAATTCTAGCTGCTGAATTGTACTGAGGAACATGATGGGCAGACATGTGGGTGTGTTTGCTAGAGATAGTGGAGTACTTCTTGGAAACTGTGGACCACTGGAGCTCTTGAGGAACCTACTTTCTGCTAGGAAAGAACCAGTCATTCTCATGTGTTCCTCTTTCAATTTCTTCTTCCCGGTAATAGCTACTAGCAGTCAACAGCAAACATGTTACTGAATGTTTCCTGCATACATGGTACTGTTCTAAGCATTTTACATGCATTACTCCTACTTGATTCTTACAAAACATATATGTGGAAGGGACTATTACATTCTTTATTCCAGGCTTTTGAGATAGTCTACCTAAGATCACAAACCTGGTAAGCCAGGGTTCTAATCCAGGCCTCACTCCAAACAGCATGTTTTTCACACGATCACATCCCTCAAGGGCCCTGAAGCAATGTTTCTTTTCTGAGCAAATACTTATGTCCAGCTCTATGCCTCTCTGAACACAGTGTCACCCCCTTTCCCTGAAGCATTCCCTCTTGTATTCGTCAAAGGGCATCAGGTTACACATATCTAGACACCTCTTCTTCTAGAATCCACCTCCTTTGTGTGAAAGAAGGAGAAAGTGTTTCTACCTTCGAAAATGTGGGTTCAGAGAAACATGCTTTCCATAAGGAAGCCGATAAAAAGGGATAGGTAATCTAGGCAAATAGGAAGTGCTAGAGGGGCCCAGTGGAGCAATGGTATCAACAAAAGATTTATGGGACAGGAGGAGCCTGATAGGGTCAGATAAAGAGGGTGGGAATTAGAGGGAAAGATAAAATCTGGGGTAAAAGCTCAGAAGAGACAGGGAGTATACTTAGGAGCCTATCAAGATAGATACAAAAGACAAAGCTAAAAAATGTAAGCTGAGGCTGGGTTGGAAAAAGTCTCAAAGTCCAAGCAATCTGAGGAGCTTGAGCTTTCTCCTTCAGACTAAGGGTAAGTCCTGATCTGGGTCACAGGATGAAAGGGAAATTTTTAAAAGGAGATTTTAAAATTCCATTGTAGTATTTAGGGTAAAAAATGAGAACATACTGTGATAACACTATGACACATCTGAAATTTTGTTTTGCTTTTTTGTTTTTTTAAGTGCTCCTTAAAATTCTACAAGTAGAAGAAAAATAACTGTTTTGCCATGAGCCATCCTGGAGGTTCAGAAGTCTCCTGGTTTAGATCTTCCCTAAGCAACTTTCCAACTGTACGAGGAGCCACAGCTCATGCCCTAGGAGTTAGAACAGACAGGGCCGTCTTGCACTGAATCACATGCAGAATTAGTTCCTCTGCAGGCGGAACTCCTGCACAAGGTAGAGTTACAGCATCTGCCCAGGGACTGGGCATGGCTCCTACAACCTCAGCACACCATGGCTGCAAAGACTTCTCAGTTAAAAGCTTCCTTAAATTGGAAACAAAGAGGTAAACACTAAGTAATGGGAAGGGCATTTCTTACCTATTACCCCAGTGAGATGTCCAGTCATCTCAGCACAGCTCTCTGATGGCTGTGATGTTCCCTTCCCTAGCTAATCAAGGACTGAGCACAAATGGGATCTCTACAGGGTTCAAACCAATAATTTCCTACATATTTGGTGGCAAAAGAGATGAAGAAAATATTGGACTGGTAGACAGAACAGAGTTCAAGACCAAGCTGTACCACCAACAACTAAGACAGTAATAACCATGGGATTCATAGGCCTCTCTTGGGTTTTGCTAAATGACAGGGTTGTGCTACTTGAGTCCTACAAATAGTTCAGCTTCATGATTGTGTTCAGCTGCCTCAGGTTTCCCAGCACAGCTTTTCATAGACCATATCACAGCTAGCACAATTTTCTTAAAATACAAATTGGACCCCACAGTGGGTCCCATGGCACTTCCTTGTTACAAGTCCCCCATCATTCAAACCACCATCACCCACCATCCTTACTGCCACCCTCACTGTCCTGTGTGATCTGGCATCTACCTGCCTCTACCAACCATCATGGAGCTCAGCCACACTGGCTTTCTCTCAGTCTTGAAACTTGCCTGAATCCCTTTTGCCTTAGGACCTTTACACAGACCATTCGCTTTGCCTGCAATGTTTTCCCCAGCCCCTTTTCACCTGGCTCACTTCTACTACTCTTTCAGGTTTCAGTGAAGTATTATTTCCTCAAAGAGGGCTCCCTGACCCCCCTTCTCAACCATCGATAGCTGTCCTAAGCCTTATGTTGCTCTTTTTCACTGTACTTAGGTTTATTTCCTGGGACTGTGTAACCTCCATCTCCCACATCAGGTAGAAGGTCTACAGAAGATCGGATCTTGCTCACCACTATACACCCAGCACCAGGAACTCATTATTTCCTGAAGGAGTGCTGCAGAGGACACACAAAAAAGCCAAACCACCAAGTGTTTGGGACTTGAGCAGCAGGGACCTGTCTGTCCCTTCCAAGCCGGACACTTCCTGACCCTCTTGTCCTTCTGCAGTTACAATGTCAAATCTCCTATCTGTCAGCTGTTCTTGCCCTTCCTGTCTCTGAAAAATATCCAGCCTAAAATTCCTCAATATGAAGATAAAGGCATACATATCTTAGCCATTTAAAATCAGCCACAAAAGAGGAGAGCACCTCAGTTCTATAGGTATAAGCAACTCCAGCCCCGAGCATTCATTCATTCCTCAATCACAGCACACACAAACACTCAGCCCCTAAAGATAGTGCATGGACAACTTGTAACTCAAACCCTCGGCTTCAGACTTCAGAGTTTTCAAAAGACAACTCCTCTAGAGCCTCCCTCCAGAAATGCAGAAGCTAATTCTGCTGCCAGATGTACCCTCCACGCCTGATAACATCCGAGCTGAGAAGGAGTTAAATGACTTCCAAATTCAGAGCATTTAAAAAGGGAGCAGCTTTCTCTGTGACCTCAAACCAAAAAAGCAGTAGACATATTTCACAGTGTTTGGGGACTCTGACTGTTTAAGAGTCAAAGTTAAAATAACTAACTTTCCTCACTTCATTCTTGCCTTTCTGTCCAGAGACTCATTCACCAGAATGTCAGAGCAGAAACAAAGACAGCTGACTGTTTCTGCCCTGGTGTCTATAATTAGATTCTCATGAAGAACTTGGCCACAACAGGGCTCTGCTGGACAAATACCTCCCCCTACCACACACACACCGTCCAAATACCCCAAAGTGTCTCTCCTCTCACTCATCTCCACGGAGACTCAGACAAAGCGGCCAGTCACTTACCCTCTTCAGCCACGAGAAATGCTTGTAAACATCAATGTCCCCATCCATGCTGGGCACCCATGTCAGCAGTTAGAGTCCTGGGTTGAAAAAGCCCTTTTTCTGGCTGGAGATCAAGTCCTCTCCTCTTCCTTGCCTCTGCCCCCTCCCACTCAGGAACGCCAAGCTGTGTTCAAATTTCCCCACTTCCCTGGCCTGTGTCCTTCAGCCTTTCCCTAAACAGTTTTAGATACACAACAACTTAGACCAGACCGTGCTGCTCCAGGGTCCTCCCCCACCGCCCCCACAGTCAGGCGTGTACACACACACACACACACACACACACACACACACACACACAGATACTGGGGCTGGGATTCAGAGCCCTGTGGAGCAAACCTCAGGAACAGGTAGGGGGAAAAAAGAAAGACTTGGATAGGGTTGTAAACACACACACACACACACACACACACACACACACGCCCCGTGTGTGCGCGGGAATGTTCAGTGATAATACCAGAGCCTGCCAGAGAGAAACAGTCCTGAAGAAAATTCCTTGTCTGGCTTCCCCCTTCTGGAGTGGCTGGAACTCATTACTGAGAGCCCCCGATTTCCTGTCTCTGCTTCACTCTGCATTTACCCACGGGCTCCCAGCTGCTCTCAGTTTATTTGGGACTGGGGAGACGACTAAAAATAAGTGCCGCTCTTGGAGGAGCTTGCTGGTTCCCACACACAGTCTGACCCCCGCCCCAAAGCCCACGCCTACCCTTTTACAGGAGAACCATGGGCTGTGCCCTGAGGAAAATCTGTTTCCAAAAAAGAACAAATTCAGAACCAGCTCCAGTTCTGGTGCTGGGCCTGCAGTGTGCCAGGCTCTGGGCAGGAAGTTTTCTGTCCTTGGCGCTGCTGCCACTATTCACCAGAGACAACTGCTGCAAACTGGAGACTTTTGCCACTTGCTCTGTCTGGGGACTATGGCTGGGCTGTCAGCCACCACACCAGACTCTTGGAGGCCACATTCCAAATCAGGAGGTATGGCTTCTGTTGAGTCCCGGGCTGCCTCCCTGGCTGTCTTCCACACTCTAGGACCTGCTTTACAAACTAGGGATGTGGCAACGGTGAGACCACTTCATGTGTGTTTCCATGAGACCTGAGACCACTCTAGGTAGGCAGGAGCCTTGGAGAGGCTAGAGGTGAAGGGGAGCAGTGTGCTTTGCTATGGGCCAGTCACATGCTGGCTGTCCAGGGTGGCCTACTCAGAACTCCTCAGATGAGAACTCCTCCTCACTCCAGCTCCTTTGAGAGCTCCCCCTAAAAACAGCTTTTCTCCCTTGCCCAGCCCTTAATGTGTGGCCTTTGGCTATGACTGATTATGAAAGTGATCTTTGATGTGGGTGCAGTGGGAACGGCAGTTACATGCAAGAGCTCTGCACTCTACTGGCATAAATGACTTGCAGGCTCAATTCTTGTGACTGCAGGGGGCCTTCCCATGCTTTTGGGGGTCACCAGGGGATTCTCTGAAGGTCCAACCTAAAGAGAAGGTCCTATTGGGCGTCAGTAGGCCCCTCAATATTGATGTCAATAGGCATCAATATTCACCAAGGTCCAGAAGTATGGCCCCAATAACAAGGTCTGGTTGCACAGCATAGGCAGGCTGGCCTGGCCTAGAGAACACAGAGGTGCGAGGAGGACAGCTCTAGCCAGCAGCCGGCATGGGGGAGGAATACATTCCTGGAGACACACCCAGATCAGAGGCTAGAAGGAAAAGCAGGCTGTACTGCCCTGATCTGAGCTCTAGACCCCTTTTTGGGCCTCTGGCCCAGTTCCAGAGTATGGCCCAGACTATGACAGGATGTACTAATAAAGAATGTCTTTAAGGGTACAGGGGTGGGGGGGGGAGGTGTCTTTAGCTGCTTCTTTTTCTGTCTAGAAGCCTGGGAAAGTCAAATGAAGAAATTCATTAGGTCAACACACATTTGCCCAGCACCCAAGGCAAATGAAACTGATTTTCTGCCCTAGATAAATAAAAAATTCACCACATGGTGTGTAATAAAGGTGAAACTGGGGCTCCAGGGAGAAGGCTAGGGAGCTGATTTGGGAGCTGGAGATAGAAAGGTGGGGCAGAGTGGCTCACTCTTCTTGGAAGAGTTCAATGCCCTTCTACAGGTTATAGTATAGGAGAGGAGGAGACAGGTGACAAAGTGGCAGCATGTCTACTTCTCATCAGCCTTGCTTCCCCCATCCCTACTCTGTCCTGAACACCTATTCTCTTCTCTAGTTCACTGAACCACAGCTGACAGTTGACAAGCCTCTGTACTACACCAGATTGTAGGAAGTATGTCTAATTTCTGACTTACTTCTCTCACTTCCATGCCTCCCACAATTCCTGGTTTGCAACAGAAACTTAAGCCTTCTCTGAATGAAAGGGTGAGGCTCAGCCGGGCGTGGTGGCGCAAGCCTGTAATCCCAGCACTTAGGGAGGATGAGACAGGGGAATCGTGAGTTCAAAGCCAGCCTCAGCAACAGCGAGGCGCTAAGCAACTCAGTGAGACCCTGTCTCTACATAAAACACAAAATAGGGCTGGGGATGTGGCTCAGTGGTCAAGTGCCCCTGAGTTCAATCTCCAGTACCAAAAAAAAGAGTGAGGCTCAAAGGTGAGAGCTGCAAAGGGAAGACAAAAAATTGACTTGGAGAAAATAGACTTTAAGGTCTGTCTCCTTAGTGTAATGATGCTTGACTCAGGAAAAGGCAGGGCCCATTTCATCTTTAGCTCATTTCACACCTGTGAAGAACAAAGGCAGGCAGGCAGGCAGTCAGGGGTTATAGGAGAGAAGTAGGGGACGAGAAAGGGTAAAGAGGAGAGGGAGAAAGGGAGAAATCCAGATAGGCTAAGCTAAATTCTTAACATATTTTTATGTAGCCTCAAGTAACAATTCTTACCTTTTTTTTTTTTAACACCAAAGTACATTTTACTTATATTATCATTCAATTCAAAAACTCACAAAGGAACACTCCAAAAGATCTAGGAGCAGGGCACTTATGTGTGGTTGGCAGGAGGGAAAGGGGTAAGGATGAGTGAGATGCAGCGAATGCAGGAGTTTTAGGAACCTGCTTACTAATCCCGCATGCTGGGCCCACTAAGGGCTCGCTTATCATACCCTGCCAGCAAGGCGAACTATGACCACACCGCAACTCACTCAGAAGGCTGTCCTGGCCAGGTGTACACGGTGGGCCACAGATGGGCTTCAGGGTATCAGATAAGTCACCAAATATAATCATAAGACAATACAAAGTACTGTTCATATGTATAAATATCTATTATCTGAAAACAAAGTTTTCATGAGGTTATGAAAATGGTTTGTGACCCCCATCAGTTTGGAAACCTGGGTTTTAAGTCTAAGCAGTTACTCCCAAAGGTTTCAGCTTCCCTATTATTGGAGCAAGAGTCGGGGGGGGATTGGGCTTTTTGCTTCTATTATACTGTTCTTGTGAGGTGGAATCTCAGAGACCACAAAGACTACAAAAATTGGTGTTACCACATTGACCCTGAGAGCCCTCAGGGCTTCCCAGAAGCATTCTACTCATCTGCAACCAGATTCTACTCATGACTGTCTGAAACAAGAAACAACCCAGCTGGGGGCAAAAGATAGGAGAAT
This sequence comes from Xerus rutilus, assembly GCA_028644305.1. Classification (NCBI taxonomy): domain Eukaryota; kingdom Metazoa; phylum Chordata; class Mammalia; order Rodentia; family Sciuridae; genus Xerus; species Xerus rutilus. Next base: position 49,186,054 of record CM053399.1, read on the forward strand.
ATGGGACTGAGAGATCTACGAGCCCGGCTGAGGCCAGAGTGGTCAGGTTTGCACACTGTAGCTTGCCCCCACCCTCATCTTGGGGTCTAGATTAGAGACCCCAGTGAGTGTCTGACAGGGGTCCCTGAGGCCTTCCTCCTGCCAACTACCAGGAGTCAGCAGCATCTGACGGGGAAGAATTGTAGACTGAGAGGAGCTCGTGGGCCACATGCCATTCCATTGACCCATCACCTGCATCCTGGGTTCGGCTCACCCCTGAGGCTTGGCATCTGGGCCATGGGAATAGCTGCCAGAACATCTCTCATTACTAGGATACAGGCTGTGTCCTTCAGCAGACATGCTGCACAGGGGCCTGCCACTCCTGAGAAGAGGACAAGGAGAGGAAAGTGCTCAGCTGAGAAAGCCCTGAACATGAAGTTGCATCCTGGCTACCACCAGTGCACATGCATGGAGAACAGACCTCCAAAAAGGGTCAGTATAAGGGCCAGATGATAAATATTTTAGGCTTGGTGGCCATACAAATTCTGTCATACTAGACTTTACTACCTGTAGAATCAAAGTGGCCACAGCCAATATGTAGACAAATGAATGTGGCTGTATTCCAGCAAAACTTTATTTATGTACACTAAAATTCAAATTTTATATCATTTTCATACCACAGAATATTCTTCAATCACTGAAAACTGTGAAAAATCATTCTTAGCTAGTGAGGTATAATAAACAGGCAGTGGAACAAATGTAGCCCATAGTTCACTAACCTCTGGGTTAGAACAAAGCTTCCCCATCTATAATGAATTGACAGAACTGAAGGAGGCTCTAACAGAAGTGCAGCTTCTGATCTAGCAGGTTGGGAATGGAGTCTGAAATTGTGCATTGCTAATAAGCTCCCAGGAGAGGCTCAAACAGCTGCCCCAGGACCACACCTGGAGTAACAAGAGGTTAGAAAACCACTTTCAGAAGTTCCTTGAAATGTTGGGTAGTAGAAGCATGAATTCCAGTGAGCCTGCCCACCTGCCCACTAGTGGGTCCTAAAGGAGGAGAAGGCACTCTGTGGTGTGGCTCTGACAGGCCTTCTTTGCGGGTGGAATGTGAGTGAGTGTCTACATGCTCAGACTTCAAGTTATGCTAACCTGGCAACATCACCCACCATGTCCCCTGGGCCTAAAGCAGGAAATTTAGTAGGGAAGGATTTATTTGCTCTTTCCCCAGTGTTTGCACATTCTTGGTCATTTATAAACATTGGTTTCTGAGGACTGAAATAGTCTCTTTTGGTCAGGTCTGAAAGGACCCAGATTGCTAGAATTTAGTAAAATATAATTTACTTGGGGAGAGGAGATAAAAATCCCGGAAAGGTAAAACTGCTAATTTGCAGTAGTAGAAAGCCCCCCATTGTGGGGTGCTGTGCCAGGAAAAATGCCTTGAAAATCCTTGAGGGCACAAGAAGCTTCTCCAGGGAAGGCTGGCAGACACGTGAGCCAGAAAATGCTTCCTGGAATGTGGAGAGCTAACCTACTAGCACCCCAGCAAAAGGCACTTGAGTCAAGGAGTTTAGAGTGGCTTTCTTACCATCGACAATGGAAGGGCAAGTCTATACTCCCAGGACTCTTACTCCTTGTCTCTTCCCCACAGTTCCATGATGGAGCCTCTCCTGCCTACTCTTTGCCCACTTATTTCAAAGGAAAAAGATAACGAACTCTCTCCAGGTGACTGAGGTACACTGTCAAGCAGCCTCATCAATAAGAGGAGCTAATGCCATCTTTCTAATCTAAAGATGACATATTATACATATATATGTGTGTGTGTATATATATATGAATACAATACAGGGATATATATGTATGTGTATATATACATATATATGTATATACACACACACATACACATATACATATATATATATGTACATATGGTATTATATTCCTGTTCTGTATTCCTGTTCCTACTCCTTGGGATTTAGACTTCTCAGTATTTGTCCCTGACTCCCACCTAGTGGCCTATTCAAGTACTGCTCAAGGACAAAGAACCACCAGCAGCAGCAAGGCACCCTGCCTAAGAAAGGAGTCCCTTGGGACTAAGCATAGGAAAGCAAGTGCCAGACACCCTTTTTTAGCTCTCATTTAACTCCACACCTGTCATAGGGGCAGGTAAGAAACATACACTAGAAATTAGCTCACACAGGGTCTACACTTTTTCCCCTTGAAAAATAAACACCAAATTCCCCTTCTTTCTTTTTTAAGATCCAGGAGAAAATTTTTCCCACAAAACTCCTGTCTATAACTTTTCAAAATTAAAGTTTCAACACAAATATATCCAGACCTGTCTTTGTTCTCTGCCCTTACTGAAGAATAGGGATGCAGAAGTAAATCACACAGGAAGAGAAACTCGGGATGGCATTTTATAATCCATAAAACAGCCTTTTCTCCCCATAATTTTTACAACTCCTCTGCCTTTTCAGTATGGTAAACAGATTTGCCTCTTTGGCCAGAATGAAAGATCACCAGCTGAATCTGGCAGGAATGCATGGGCTTTGTTTGAGGAATTGGGAGCTGAAGAAGCTGCCATCTGTGACAAGGTGATGGGGAGCTGATGGGGGGGGGGGGGGTAGCTGTGCCCTCTCCTGGGCCTGGGTCTTTCTTTGTTCCTTGAGAAACTAGTTGAAAAGGTAACAGAGGTTGTTGCCTGCCCTGACTGGTGGAATGTCAGAGGTGAGCATATACCCTAGATGGGGCCTCCCTCCCCAGCCTAGCAGGTCCAGTAGAGGTCACCCATGCAAGACAGACCTCTTCACTGCTTTTGAGATGTGAACCTCCACTGAACCCTGACATAGGGGCAGCCACATCTTGAGGCTACCCAACCTGTTTCTACCTTGGAAACTAAGATCTGGACTGAGGAAGGCCAAGATTAGTGCTTACAAAGAGGACGCTCAATAAAGCTCTTAGAACGAACCACAGAATAAAACCAGATCTTGCAGGCAGTCCAAATCTGCTGTTATTTCCAGTAGGGACACTGAGTCTCAGAGGGGAGAAGAGGAGGTTTGGCCAAAGCCACACACAAGTGAGTGGCAGAGCCAAGGCTGAACCCTGGCCTTTTAACTTCTTCCTGACTTCCCTATCCCTTCATTTTGGTTCAGCTTGCTTCTACCTGCCTAGGTACACTGCCCAGGACACCTGCAACCCTGTAAGGGTTGGCCACTGGGTGGCCAAACCTGCTGATCATACTCCAGTTCCAAAGAGAGCCCAGAGGACAGTCTCCTACAGGCTCTTCGCCAATCACTACCTGCTCCCTGGAACCTAAACATGGCCCTGACTTGCCCTCACTCTGCTGCTGGGTTTGTCTGCCCTTTCTCTGACTTCATCTTAAACCATCACCAAGAATCTCCTTGGCTCATATCCACAATCTTAAATGGCAGGGCAGAATGGCTGTTGGTTGGAGATGAGGGGTGTATGTATCAGAATGTTAGAGAAGCACCCATGGTTCCTTCTGTAACTTCATGGTTACAGTCTGGAAACTGCTGGCTCTGGTATTTTTCTGTCCAAAATCCTAGGACACTAATCTGTACTCTATACCCCAGATACTGAGTCTACTGATTCAGTAGATTGGTTGTCCTCAAGCCTGTGGAGCCCATTTGGATCTGGCTGGCTAACCTCTGTGGGATTCAACCTCTACACCCCTTCCAGGTCATAAGAAAGTACACTTGGGGTACAGCCCAAATCCTGGAAGTAGTCATAGTAGCACAAGATCCTTCTTGCCTGTGGCATGTGTCAGGGCCACTGAGGAGCATTCTCTCCTTCCTGGAGTATCAGTGAGGTTCAGGAGCCTTGATCTGAAATAGCCAATTGCTCCTGAGGGCATCATCCCATGCTTCACTGTAGCAAACAGAAGAGAGTAGGCTGTCCTTGTCTGGAACTTGGGTCCCTTCCCATCACAACACAGATGGATCAGTCTTCCAGCAAGGCCTTCACCTTATCCTCTGTAAGCACTCCCTAAGCTTGGCCCTGTATGTCAAACATAAAAGACCACCTGCCCAATCTCCGGAGAGTCACACCTCTGCTGAACCACAGCCTCACTGATGCCTCTCTGCAGGCCAGGCTCCAGCTTGCCTAACTCCAAGAAACTGCCTATATAGGAGTCTCATCCACCAACTTTCCAGAGACAGGCTCAGAATTTAGATATAGATTCTGTTCCTATGCCAAAGTAACACAAACCTTTTGCCCCTTCCCTCACTGAGGCCTAGAGACCATGCCCAGCTCAGAGTCCCACATATATCTTTCTAGGCCTGGAACCCACATCTCCTCATCATACTTACTGAGGAGAGAAGAGGAGGTTTGGCCAAAGTCACAAAGAAGTGAGTGGCAGAGCCAGGTCAGAACTCTAGCCTTTGAACTCCTTGCTTCCTCCCCTACTCCCTCATCTTGGTTCAGCTTGCTTCTATGTGCCCAAGCATACTGACCAGGATACCAGTAACCTTACAAAGGAAAGCATCAGTTCCCACTGGGAGGCTTCCACAAGGAGCAGGTTTAGGCCCTAGAGCCCTGGAACTCACAACCCTGCATTATTGAACTCTGGGTGGGTCTACCTGGTCTTTAGGATGATCTGTTTAAACCCCTGGTTCCTGTTGACCAGGCTGGTCTAGCTGTGTCTCAGCCCTGCCAAGAGCAAGCAGAGAAGGAAATAGCTCCACTCCAAAGAAACACTGCTGCCTAGTATGATATGATGCACCAGGATCAGAGCTCCCTCTCCATTCAAGACACAAAGGGAAGGCCCAGGATTAGTCTGCTATTTGTCCTTTTCTAACCACCAGCCAGCCACTCTCCCACTTCTAACACTGCTTCTCCAGGGGCTGCTTTTGCTTATGGACCTGAGAGACCATGGTGCCTGGAGATCCACAGTCCCGGATGAACAGCAACAGTAAGAGACCACATTTCCTACCACACTACTTTCCCTTCTGGCCAGTTGATTGGTCCCTGGGTAGTGCTTAAAGTAAGTTTTAATTTATATTTCATTTGCACTCAATATATTTTTATGGGCCTGAAGAATTTTGTTCCCAAATTATTAGCTAGGTCAATGAGATTCTTTTCTTTAGGAATTTGAGTTTTAAAAAATGGAGGAAATGTGGAAAGAATTTGTCAGCCAAGCAGAAAAATAAACTTAAACTTAAAAGATGTTGTGTCAGTCATTCTGAGCTGTCTTCCTAAGGGACACTCATGTCCCCCAACTCCATCATTCCTTTCTCATAAAGGCTACCTCCTACTATGGCAAATGGAAGTGTCAATACAGGTTAAGTACCTTGTATGAAATGTTTTGGACCAGCAGTGTTTTAAATCTTGAATTTTTTAAAAATTTTGGAATATTTGTATAGACTTTACCACATAGCATCCCTAATCCAAAAATATGAAATCCAAAATGCTCCAAAATCCCAAACTTTTGGATTTTTGGATTAGGGATACTCAACCTGTACTTGCTTCCCCAGTGACCATTGCAGCTAGTATATGCAAATGTGAACAAATCCTGGAACCAATAGGAAATCTGCTGGAGAGCTTCAGAGAAAAGTTCCCTCCTGTTTAAAAAGGAAAAAGGAAAAAAACAAAAAAGACATACTAAAGTAACTGTTCCATACTGCTAGACATAGTTGTGTCTGTGTGAGGACATTCTGCCTAGAATTCCATCAGCTATCTTGCAACCGTTAGGGGACATGCCTGAGGAAAACCCAACCCCTGAGGATAGAGGGGCAGAAAGACAGGAAGAGCTAGAGACTTTGAGGTCATCCAGAACCGATTTAATCTAAGGATACCCATCCTCTACAAATCTTGTTATAGGTATATAAACCTCCTTCTTATTTGCACCTCTTTATAGGAGGAAGTATTAATGCAGATATCAGGAGGCAGAGGTGGACTATGTCAGGTCAATGTTGCAACAAATCAGTAACTCTGAGATGCATGTGTCTATGGAGGAAAATGGAAAAAGCATGCAAGGGATGCATAGTCATCATAAATAAGAAGGCATTGGTCAATCCTGCCTAATCCCTCAACCTTTCTCTTGTTTGTGTTCTAATCCTAATCCACATGTGATTCTTGTGGATCTCTGTGAGTCTCTGTGATTAAAACAATGCTTCTTACACTTTAATTTGCCTATGTATCACTTAGGTAAGAATCCATATTCTGTATTTTTTCATAACCTATCTGTGGGTAACTACAAGCTGCTGGGCCACAGAACAAAATGTTGTGAACAAGGGCTTCTAACCCAAAGGACAAATTCAAAATGCCTAGTGAGTTTGTTCACTGCTCTGAATTCCACTTCCATTCAGATAAGCACTAGTGCAGATTGTGTAAATAGAGTATAAACTGCCTTGAGGTCTGCAAGACTTGAAATACAGACAAGCTAACTCTGTTCAGAGTCAAAATCTTAACATCCAGCTCTGATTTCCTGGAATGTTTATATGAACTTCTGACCTGTTAAAAGTACACCATTCATAGGTTGCTGATGGCCTTAATTATACTAAAAGATTTATGAATGCAATAACTTTTAGGGAAATCTTCTCACCAAAGGAAAGCATTCACCAAACCATTGTAAATAACTCCCAAACAAATCTTAAACATGAATGCAAGCTGTTTTCTGCAGTGCATCCTGCAAAAATAACAACCACATGTACTATCTTTGAATCAAAAATATTTTTTATAAATTTCCAAAAAAGAATTTTAAAAATTAAATCCAGTTTTCATGCCATACACGAAAAAATACTGATGGGTTAGAGTTAACCAGACAATAAAACTCAAATCATAAACCTACTAAAGATACACGCAAATAGTTATTAGATCTAAGACTACAAAAGGCCTTTTTTAAGACTTACAGGAAAAGGAAAAATCCAAACTAGGAAGAAGGAGATAAGTATAACCTTTTAAAATTCTAAGTCTCAGCACCATAAACGGCATTTTGTAAAAAGTGAAGGAACACATGCCACAGATAAAGCAAAGAACTAGTAAAAACAATTGTTCAAATGTATAAGTACTAAAATTTAAAAGAAAGCAAGAGCAGAGAACATGAACAGACTAGGGTGAGACAGGCTCACCCAAGAAGCTCAAGGGCACTCTCCAGGTATGAGGGAAGAAAGTACTAGAATTATTTTTTGATCTATTTCTAAAAAAATTCTCTATTTGGGTATTACTTTAATAATTTAAACATAATATTAAAATACTGCACATATGGAAGATAACTTCGGGAGGGTCTAAGATTAAAAACTTAGAGAACATACAAAAGAATAAATACTAATAAATTAATTTTTAAATGTTTACTCATTAAATAGATAAATGCAAAATGCAAAAACAACAGGAAAACATTTTCCCCTGTGACATTAGTAAAGCTGCCTTTTAATCTTACTGATTATTGTTGATCAGGATGCTGTGTGATAGACTCACCTCAAACCCTGCCAATGAAAATATAAATTATATTCTTCTGGAAATTGATTTGAGTAATGTGCCAAAAGGTTTAAAGATTAATACTTTTGGTTTAAAGTTGCCAGATTTAGCAATCCATATGGGGCATACTTAGTAAAAATTATCACTGATTACCTAAAATCAAATTTTAATTTTAATCAAATTTAAAATATCCTATATTTTATCTTGTAACCTTACTTGAACTTTGTAATTATACTTCTATGAAATATCTAGAGATAAGGATGAATATTTCTGGACAAAGATATTCATTGCAATAATATCATATATTAGTAAAAGATTTAAAATAATCTAAATGTCAATAGTAGAGAAAATGTCACATAAATTAAGGTACATCCAGACAAGATTACCAAGGAACATCCATACTCATTGTAAGCTGTACAGTGAGGAATAAAACCTAGATATTTCTATGCTATGGGCAGCCTGGGCTTTTGGTCAGAAAAACACTTCAGGTAATTTCTTGGTTATGAGTTGGTGAAGTTCTAGGTAGAGCTGAGTGGGAGAAAACAAAACAAGGTTCTGGAGTCTAATGAAAGGGTTCAGGGAATAATAAAGAAGGCTCTTGTAAGGACTCTTGTGATTACACTTCCCCTTTGCTATGAAAGGTAACATGATCTCACGTTCTGAGCATTAGTGCACAGACACATTTGGGGGGCCATTATTCTGTCTACCACATTAGTATAGGAATATTACACAGAACACAGGCAGACAGTCTATGTAATGAAAATATTGAATAACACATATAATGAATGTAATGAAGAACTGTTCAATGTTCAGAGGAAGGCATGGAAAAGAGACTGTATTGACAGAGACTTCTGGAACAAAAAGTAGGCAATGGTGTCTGGAATACAGTCTGCCTAATCACAAATGACATGGCCTCTGGACAAGAGTATCTCAACTTCCTTATCTTGTGTTCTCAAATATCAACCTCTCTTTCCCAATTTAATGCTCCTGTTCCTGCCCTTCCACCTCTATGCATACTTTCCAATTTTGAATCAGGTCTGTGGACAATAGCATTAGAAGACTGCATCTCAGTCTTCATTCTTTTCTATTTGATGTCTTTTTTTACTTTTATAATTTGTTCTTTTTAGATATGCATAACAGTAGAGTGTATTTTGACACATTATATATTCATGGAGTATAACTTATCCTAATTAGAATCTCATTCTTGTGGTTGTACATGATGTGGATCTTCACTGGTTGTGTATTCACATATGAACATCTGAAAGTTACATCTGATGCATTCTACTGTCTTTTCTACTCTCATTCCTCTCCCTTCCATTCAGTTCCCTTTGTCTAATCCAATGAACTTCTATCCCCCCTTCATCCTTATTGTGCACTGGCATCTACATATCAGAGAGAAAATCTGGCCTTTGGTTTGTTTGGATTGGCTTATTTAGTTCCATCCATTTACTAGCAAATGCCATAATTTCATTCCTCTTTATGGCTGAATAATATTCCATTGTGTATACATACCACATTTTCTTTATTCATTCATCTGTTGAAGGGCACCTAGGTTGATTCCATAGCTTGGCTATTGTGAATTGAGCTGATATAACAATGATGTGGCTGTGTCACTATAGTATGCTGATTTTAAGTCCTTTGGGTATATACTGAGGAGTGGGATAACTGGGTCAAATGGTGGTTCCATTCTAAGTTTTCTGAGGAATCTCCATACTGCTTTCCATAGTGGTTGCACCAATTTGCAGTTCCACCAGCAATGTATGAGCATACCTTTTTCCCCACATCCTCGCCAACACTTATTGTTGCTTGTATTCTTGATTGTTGCCAATCTGACTGGAGTGAGATGAAATCTTAGTATAGTTTTGATTTGCATTTCTCTAACTGCTAGAGATGTTGAACATTTTTTCATATACTTGTTGATCAATTGTATTTTTTCTGTGAAGTGCCTGTTCAGTTCCTTTGCCCATTTATTGATTGGGTTCTTTCTTTCTTTTTTTATTTTTTTGATGTTAAGTTTTTTGAGTTCTTTGTATATCCTAGAGACTAATGCTCTATCTGAGGTGCTCTATCTGAGGTGCTCTATCTGCAGGTGGTAAAGATTTTCTCCCATTCTATAGCTCTCTTCACATTCTTAATTATTTCTTTTGATATGAAGATGTTTTTAGTTTAATCCACCCCATTTATTGATTCTTGATTTTACTTTTTATGCTCTAGGAGTCTTATTGAGAAAGTCAGTTCCTAGGCCAACATGATGGAGAGTTGGGCCTGTATTTTCCTCTAGTAGGTGCAAAGTCTCTTGTCTAATGTCTAGGTCCTTGATCCACTTTGAGTTGAGTTTTGTGCAGGGTGAGAAACAGGGGTTTAATTTCATTCTGCTACATAAGGATTTCCAGTTTTCCCAGCACTATATGTTGAAGAGGCTATCTTTCCTCCAATGTATGTTTATGGTGTCTGTCTAGTATGAGATAACTATTTATGTGGGTGTGTCTCTGTGTCTTCTATTCTGTACCATTGGTCTTCATATCTGTTTTTGTGCCAATACCATGCTGTTTTTGTTACTATAGCTCTGTAGGATAGTTTAAGGTCTGGTATTGTGATGCCTCATGCATCAATTTTCTCACTAAGGATTGCTTTGGCTATTCTGGCCTCTTACTTTTCCAAATGAATTTCATGATTGCCTTCTCTATTTCTATGAAGAATGTCATGGAAACTTTAATTGGAATTGCATTAAATCTCTACAGTGCTTTTGGTACTATGGCCACTTTGACAATATTAATTTTGTCCAAGAACATAGGAGATCTTTCCATTGTCTAAGGTCTTCTATAATTTCTTTCTTTAGTTTTCTGTAGTTTCATTATAGAGGTCTTTCACTTCTTTTGTTAGATTGATTCTAAAATATTTGGGGGGGGCCACTGTGAATGGGATAGTTTTCTTGAGTTCCCTTTCAACTGATTCATCGTTGGTGCATAGGAATGCAATTGATTTATGGATATTAATTTTATAACCAGCTACTTTGCTGAATTCATTTGAGTTGGAGAAGCTTTCTGGTTGAGTTTTTTGGGTCTTCTAAATATAGAATCATATTGTTGGCAAATAGGAATAATTTGAGCTCTCCTTTTTTATTCATATCCCTCTAATTTCTTCCTTTTGTCTAACTGGTCTGGCTAGGGTTTCAAGGACTATAATGTATAGGAGTGGTGAAAGAGGACACTCCTCTCTTGTTCCACTTATAGAGGGAATGCTTTATTTTTTCTCTGTTTACAATGATGTTGGCCTTTGGTTTAGCATATATAGCTTTTACAATGTTGAGGTATGTTCCTACTATCCCCAGTTTTTCTAGCGTTTTGAGCATGAATGGATGCTGAATTTTGTCAAATGATTTTTCTGCACCTATTGAGATAATCATGTGATTCTTGTGTCTAAGTCTACTGATGGGATACATTATATTTATTGATTTGATGTGTTGAAGCAACCTTGCATCCCTGGAATGAACCCCACTTGATCATGGTGCATTATCTTTTAAATATGTTTTTGTGCACAATTTTCTAGTATTTTATTAAGAATTTTTGCATCTATGTTCATCAGGGATATTGCTCTAAAGTTTTCTTTCCTTGATGTGTCTTTGTCTGAGTTTGGTATTATAGTGATACTAGCTTCATAGAATGAGTTTGGAAGGATTCTCTCCTTTTCTTTTTCATAGAATAATCTGAGGAGGATTGGTACTAGTTCTTCTATGAAGGGCTGGTAGAACTCGATTGAGAATACATTTAGTCCTAGGCTTTTCTTTCTTGGTAGATTTTTGATGGTATCTTTAATTTCATTGCTTGAAATTGATCTGTTTAAATTCTCTATGTCCTGATTCAATTTGAGTAGGTTATATGTCTCTAGAAATTTGTCGATGATTTCCTATTTTATAAGAGTATAAATTTTCAAAATAATTTCTGATTATTCTCTGTAGTTCAGTAGTATCCATTGTGTTATATCCTTTTTCATGTGAATTTGATTGAGTTTTCTCTTTTTCTTTCTTACCTTGGTTAAGAGTTAATCAATTTTATTTATTTTTTCTAAGAACCAACTTTTTGTTTCATCAATTATTTGAATTTTTTTTCATCTTTCAATTTCATTAATTTTGGCTCTGATTTTAATTATTTCCTATCTTCTACTGTTTTGGTGTTAATTATTTCTTCTTTTTCTAGGGGTTTGAAATGTAAAGTTAAGTTATTTATTTGGTGACTTTCTATTTTAATGAATGAGCTCAATACAATGAACTTTCCTCTTAGAACTACCCATAGATTTTGATATGTTGTGTCACTATTCTTATTTACCTCTAAGTATTTTTTTATTTCATCCCTAATTTCTTCAGCTCTCCATTGGTCACTTAATAGTGTATTATTTAGTTTGTAGGTGTTAGAGTAGCTTCTATTTTTGCACTTTACCATTGATTTCTAATTTCATTCCATTATGATCTGACAAAATGCAAGGTATTGTCTTTAAGTTTTTGTATTTCCTAAGAGTTACTTTGTGGCCTGAGATATGTTCTATTTTAGAGAAATATATGTGTGCTGATAAGGAAGTGTATTTAGGCATTGATGGATAAAATATTCTAGGATGTCTGTTAAGTAAATTATTCATTGTATTTTTTAGTTCTACAGCTTCTTTGTTTAGTTTTTGTTTGGAGGATCTACCGTGTGATGAAAGAAGTGTGCTTATGTTACCTGGTATTATTGTGTTGTGATCTATTTTATTTTTGAAATTGTGAAGAGTTTGTTTGATGTAGGTAGATGCTCCATTGTTTGGGGCATAAATACTTAGGATTGTTATGTCTTATTGATGTATATTTCCCTTAAGCAATCTGAAATGACTTTTTTGGTCTTTTTGAATTAATTTTGACTTGAAGTCCATTTTATCTGATACGAAGATAGAAATTCCTGCTTGTTTAAGAGATACATGCAGAGGGGCGGTTCCAAGATGGCGGCCTGGAGAGTCCACTCTGCACTAGGCTCTCAGGGACCAAGGCTGGAAGTGGTGGAGGCACTGTTTTCCAGCCAGCTTCCTGGCATCGTTCTGCGGCTCAACATCCCACGCAGGAATTTCGCTCGTGTGTGTGTGTGTGTGTGTGAGTACAGGATCACTGGGAGGCAGCGGTAGCCGGGAGGCGCAGCTTCGGCGCCAGCCGGAGAAACACAGTTGCAGCCCGGGCCTCGGCCTAGGGCTCCGGCTCTCCGAGACTGAGACTAGAAGTAGCGGGGTGCCATTTTCCAACAAGTTTCTTGGCAGCTCTCTGCAGCTTGCTGCCCCACGCAAGAGTCTCGCTCGCGTGTGTGAGCGCAGGGCCACTGGGAGGCAGCAGTAGCCGGGAGGCGTGACTTTGCGCCGGCCGGAGAAACGCAGTTGCAGCCCGGGCCTCAGCCCAGGGCTCCGGCTCTCCGAGACTGACACTGGAAGTAGCGGGGTGCCATTTTCCAACCAGTTTCTTGGCGGCTCCCTGTGGCATACCGCCCCACGAGTCTCGCTGGCGTGTGTGAGCGCAGAGCCAACGGGAGACAGTGGTAGCCGGGAGGCGTGACTTCGGCGCTGGCTGGCAGAAAGCAGTTGCAGCCGGGGACTCAGCCCAGGGTTCAGGCTCTCCGAGACTGAGACTGGAAGTGGCGGGGTGCCGTTTTCCAACCAGCTTCTTGGCAGCTCTCTGCAGCATGCCGCCCCATGCAAGAGTCTCGCTTGCGTGTGTGAGCGCGGGGCCACCGGGAGACAGCGGTGGCCAGGAGGCGTGACTTCGGCGCCGACCGGTGGAGTGCAGTTGTGGTGGGGGATCCGGCCCAGGGCTCCAGCCCAGAGTTTACCCTGGGCGTGCCGGGCCTGCTTCTGCTCAGGGTGCCTGGCCCCAGCGCCCACCCAACCACGAGAGACTGCTAGCAGTTGCTACTGTGGACTGACTGTCTCCTGAGCGGAACCCAAGCTATTGTTCTTTGTGGACCACCTTCTAACACGGCAGAACTTCCTACACACTAGGAGGCGCAGGTGAACACCTGGGAGCAAACCTTGGCCACGGTGGAACAGCGACTCCACCAGCGGCCCAGAGTTTCCCCTTGGCCTGGGACCAGTACCAAGGATACCAGCCGGGAAAGTGCAGCAAACAAGGGACAACACCACCTACTGGAGGAGAAGTAATGAAACCCTGCAGGGAAACTATAACCATATAGGAGTTAAAATTGTAACACCTTGGACCAGCAGAGCTAGAAGGAAACACACACAAACATCATGAGAAAACAAGGGAAGAAAGTGACTCAAACAAACCAAGATACTACACTACTACAATCCATGGTCTGTACAGCAGGAGGAATGACAGAACAGGAATTCAGGATGTACATAATTAAAATGGTCGGTGACTTAAAGAATGATATAAGAGAGCAAACCCAGTCAGAATAGATCACTTTGATAAACAGATTTGTAGGCAAATACAGGAAGTAAAAGATCACTTCGATAAAGAGATACACAAGCAAATACTGGAAGTAAAAAATCACTTCAATAAGGAGATAGAGATTCTGAAAAGGAACCAAACAGAAATCCTTGAAATGAAAGAAACAATAAACCAAATCAAAAACTCAATAGAAAGCATCACCAGCAGATTAGACCACTTGGAAGACAGAACC